>JAZAYU010000004.1:10836048-11465001 GCA_038501625.1 Corbicula japonica | reverse complement strand
TCTGGTCTTGCACCACCATAATCGCCCCATGCAGTTCTAGACTGCGCACTTGAAGGACGTGCTTTGCTTGTCATGTCTTTTCTTTTCAACCACAAAAGTAGACCAAAGTTTTTCACTTGACAATTAAACTAAAATTTAAAATTTCGCGCAGCACAACTTGGCTATGTTAATGTTAAATATTCTTCTGGACTCTGATGCGGAAGCTGCTTCCCATTTGTTTTTATTCTGCCCGAGTAAGGTTATCGATTATCAGAATTCTGATATTGTTCCAATCACTATCTGACTATTTCCATCGATTCTGAATGACGTATAGCCGCTTACAACACGACCAATTTGTCATGGATGAGTCTAAAACGTGCAAAATATTTTTCGATCGAGTAACTGCAGCAATTTTTTTTTTAAAATATCAACTCAATTAAGGTAAAACATCTAAAGATAAAACTAAGTATGCCCAGGATAAAACTTTTTCGTGGTAATAAGCGGCTTTTGAATATTATCTAAAACGGCCCCAAATTAAAACGGCCCAACTTAACAATCGGATATAGAGCCAAGATCAAAACCGAAGTCTAGTTGTCTTAAAATCTTTTTCACTGTTAATTGTGCCGGAAGTAATGACTGCCAAACCGTTTATGACATATATATGTGTAGGTGTTTTTGTCTGAACAGATATGGCAAGCGAATAGCACAATTAATCAGATATCTATGGCTATCAGAATTAGGGACATTACGGACCATGACCATTACGGACCAGACATAACGGACCAGATTTTAGGACATTACGGACCAGATTTATAGACATTACGGACCAGATTTAAAGACATTACGGACCATCTAAAAGACATAACGGACCATCTATAAGACATAACGGACCAGATATATACACATTACGGACCATCTTTAGATGGAATATAAATTATAGTAAGAACTTAAATACCAATTAAAGCCTGTCGGTAGTTATTTCTTCGCTACTGTATTGGCGATAATTTAAGGGTCATAATAACAACCGGTTAATAAATACGAAATGCATTTTTTGCAATCAAAATTAGGCCTACCAGGTTTTGACAACAGTTTGCAAAATTACTCAAAATTAATGCCAATCATGCAGGGTTTTCACACAAAGGGAGCGATCAGCTAGTAACCTGTTGAAGGCGTGTGCCAGATTGTATGCACCTGTTTAAATTATTTGTATGTTGATGAATACACTGAACACTTAACTGAGGCATGTGCCAGACTGTATGCACCAGCGTAAATTTTTAGTATGTCAACCAACAACTATAGATATCGGCCCGATAATCATAGTTATTGATGATAACTAGCGTTACCACCCAGTATCCATAGTTATTGGTGAAAACCCAAGGTATTGCTTGTTAACCACGGTTAACGCCGAGAACTATAGTTTTTGGTTGGTTACTATAGTTTTCGCCACAATCTAGAGGCCAGGCTCTAAACTAAAAAAATTAACTGGTCGAGACTGAACACAGTTTGGGAACTAACCAGTATCGGAAGCTCGGGAATCATGACTGGTTTATCCTGTTTAATAACCTGGGAGCCAAAATGCAATAGTTAGCTCAAACTGAACTTAGCTCATGTGAGTTTCAGGTTATACCATTTACTAATATACTAATCTGCTAAATAAGAATACCAAGAAGAAAACTTAGTAACCTTATGACCTCTGACATAAAGGACTGGTGGCAGCAATATAAAGATACAACATTCTTTTATGATTATGTTTGCAAGGTTCGTTTACTTACATGTTATATTCACTTAGTCATGGGGTAGAATTTTATTCAAATCCAGATCATTTTAAAATGGATCTTGGTAACAGGCTTCATTTTCAGGGTACACTATGGCTGATTGAATGTGCATTGTTGTATTCTTTTCTTTCAGAACAAGGTTTATGTTAACCCTTTCCTAGATATATACGCATTTTTACGCATGTGCGACCAGTGTAGATCCAGATCAGCCGGCACATCCGTGCCGTCTTATCAGGATCTGCACTGGTCGCATTTTGGTCAGAAATAACCTAATGAATAAAAAAGTGAACAGTTTAGATCCTGATCAGACGGCACGGATGTGCCGGCTGATCTGGATCTAAACTGTTCGCCCTCGCAATAAAGGAAAGGGTTAAATGTGGTTGAGCATAGGGAACCTAATAGGCAGATGAAAGTTACCAAAACTATTCATGTGTTACCAAACATTAGAAGATTCATAGAATGTCCAATATAAAACTTAAAAAAACTTAACAAGTGATGGTCTGTTATACATAATTTATTCATATAAATAATTGGTAGGCATCATACAAGATAAACTATCTGAATAGAGCTTAACTCTGTTATTTGTTTAGATATTATTACACATTGTTTGTCATGCTCAAACAAAATGTGAAAAGACAAGTACGTACATATTACTTCATGGGAGGCAAAGTATAACTATCACATTTAAAGCCCAGTTCAACAACAGATGTTTGTGAAAAATATAATTTTGCATTAAACCATACATGAACTCTTTGTCTAGTGATTGATCTAAGAGTTTTGTGTCAATTTTAATTTGAAGGTCCCTGTGACCTTGACCTTTGTCCTCAAAACTAATGGGGTCATCTACATGTGATGACAAACCTTCGTACAAAATGAGAACCATATGTGAAATCATTGTCTAGTTTTGGTGTGACATGGTTTTGGTGTATAAATTTAATAAGACTTTGACCAATGACCTACTGATCTCAAAATCAATAGGGGACATCTACATGTGATGACAAATGTCCATACAAAAACTGAGGACTGCAGCCCAAACCGTTGTCAAGCTCTTGGTCGGAAATGTTTTTGTGAGAAGCGTCTGTGTGACTTAGACATTAGACCTGCTGACTTCAAAATCACTAGGTGTCATCAACATGTAATGCCAAATCTTCCTTGCAAATTTGAGGACCCTATTGATCAACTGACCTCAAAATCAAAAGAACATAACAAAATACAATGGTGAAGACACTTGACTTGTTTTGACTTGTACAACAATTTCAAAGTTCCAGGTTTGTCAATATTATACTGATATTTACCACAATGTCCATGAAATAACCAAGTAACAGATTTAATGGTCCTTATGTTACAATTCATTCAACATGATGAAGCATAATTCTTTAAAAAAAAACTTTATCTCAAGACAAAAAAATAAACTGCCTCTGGTCTGTTTTCAGCTGAAAATCCCCCAAGTCTCCATTGTAACTTTATTCTAAAGGAAATTTTTGTTTGCTGACAGTTCTGGCGACAGTAAAGTAAATATCAAATGTTTGCAAGAGACCTCCTGTCGTTTCTATAATGAAATGGGCTATTGAACAGTCTCCAATAAAAATCAATTAACATTCTGGTTACCATTGATTTTTAGGTTCTCTAAACTGCACCTAAGCTGTTCTATTGATTGAGATCTTGCTGAGGACAAATACAGACTTTCCTTTAAGACACCAGTATCCCTTAAACTATTTCGCAACATTAAGGAAACAATAGATACACAAGAAGTCAACATAATTTTGCTTTTTGAATATTATTTATGGTTACTGTGAATTTATTGATATTCCACCAATTTAAAGCTCAAAAGCAAACAAAATTGTAAATAACCTTTAACTTTTTTGAAAACCATAATTATATTGTGGATGCACTTTTATTTTTGGCATAAAGTTTCATGGTTTTCTGTGAGAAGCCTAATTTGTGGGTACTTAATGTCACTTTCAGGATATCAGTTTTCTCAACTACGTTCAGTTCAATTCCTTATTTCATGGTGGTTTAAATTCATGATCACAGGTACTTGAAACAAACTATTTTTAATGTTCTATATATTATAATAAGACTAAAGGTAAACAACGGCTGCTATGCATGTCCATACAGTTTGCTGAGCACAATTTTAATTCAACAGAATGTGCCATCAAAAACAAAGTTTTTCACATAGATCATGTATCATTCTTATAGGAAATATCATCCAAAGTCTTCCTATGTAGCACAATGGTCCGAAAAATCCAAATAGTCTTATTATAGTATATAGCCCATATAGAACATTAAAAATAGTTTGTATCAAGTACCTGTGTTCATGATTAGATCTTCCCATTTTATCCAAGAAAATTTGTACCCCACCAATATTAATGATTTCACAGTATTAAAGAACTCATAAAAATGCTATATTATGGAAAACCATGAAATGTTTTGCCCACAAATATATAATTAAAATGTATTCAATGTAACTTGATGTTAAATTTATATAAGCTCTTATAGCTCACAAGAGTCCTGTTAAGTTGTAATAATTATTATTAAGTATACATATATGTTTAGATATTTGTCAACAATGCAGTGAACTAAAATCAGGTGATATACAGATTATACATAGAAATATTTGGCTCATTAATGTTCTGCTAAGTGACATCCAATGAAATCCTAGCAAGTAGTTCTTGGAACATTTTCCCATCTGGTGATGCGGATTTCATCTTGACAGATTTATAAATCTGTTTCTGAAATTGAAAGTGAACGTATTGAAGTACCACTCATCTTCGAAATCATACTAAATCATACTTTTTTTGTTTTAGAAACTATACTCACACAAACATTTGATGTTTTCAGCAAAAATTTCAAGTATCAGTTATTTTAAATTATATTTGATAGGTATCATATTTCTCGTGCGGGCATTTAAATTTATGTTTTGAGTTGCTTAGTTTTTATATATGGGTGTATTAGAATTTTAATTAATTTTTAGATACAGCTATTTTTTTACTGTTATCACTTTTCTTAATGTATGTAAAATTAACATATATTAATAACATTGATTTGTGCTAAGTTTTATTGAACTTCATTTTGCCATTAGAGATTTTCATATTTTTCTATTCAATTGATGACATAACAATGACAACAGTAGTCGGCCCTTTAATAGCTTAATTTTAAAGATACAATTTGTAACAAGAAAAATCAAGCATAGAGTCTACATGTTTACCATTTGTTTAGGGTCTCCTTGATTATTTTTCTGTGCCAAGTTCCACAAATTGACCGCCAGAGCCTGAAGATTCTGCTGGCCAACATCACCATGGTTTACTACTGTACTGAATAACTCCATAGACAGCTGTGTCTGTCGCTTCTGAGTCTGTCAGAAGAAAAACATTCCCATCATTAACCTGCTGTTTTTAGACCACTCTTAGATACCCGCAGGCATCATAATATATATACTCAGCAAAAATAAAAACTATCCACTTTCCAACCATTAATTTTGTGAAATTTGAAGGAGAAAAATTAAAATTCTTTCTTTAAACCAATCTGCATTTCTGTAATCATTACAGTAAAATAAAATGTTCTTGAAAATCTGCATTCACAACTAAGTTATCTTTCCCTTTGCTATAATTAGGTTTTTGGGAAGAAGTAAGTGAAAACAATATTCACATTTTTTGGAACTTAATCATTTTCTCCAGTTCTTGATGTCAATAAAATCACAAAACATTTATTATTAAAACAACTAGCCCTCAATAAACAAAGCTAAAAATCTGAACTGTTTCCAATTACCTCCCTTTAAATTGAATATGTAGTGTTTTGCAATCCACTATTAATTTGATGGGCAGTTGCTCAGGTCTCGGTATGGAAGATTATGTTCATGAACAATTAAACTTAAAAACAACTGAGATTAATAAAACACCATTCAAAGCCTTCCTGATTAAATGAAAATATGTAAATGGGAATATAAGCATAAACGTGTATACTTTTTATTTTTGTTCAGTATATATTCACTTCATTTAACCCTTAGTTCATATATACACATTTTACCATATATGCAACCAGTGAAGATCCAGATCAGCCGGCACATCAATGATGTCTAATCAGGATTTGCACTGTTTTGTTTTATGGTAAGAAATAACCTATTAAATCAAAAAGTGAACAGTGCAGATCCTAATCACATGGCACAGATGTGCCGGCTGTTCTGGATCTACACTGTTCGAACATGCCATAAAGGTATATATATATGGAGGAAAGGGTTATGCACATTGGTCAACAGACAAACTATTCCTACTTTTTGTTAAAAATTATTATTTCCTATCATAACAAAGCATTGTCCACCAATCTATTGTATAAAAGAATCACATCTAGGAAAGAAGTGCATGTTCTTCTAAAATGAAAACTCTGCTGCAATTTTAGTTAATGCAGAAAATGAAAGTATTGTTTAATTGTGAAATCGGTGTGGTTTGCACTCTCACTGATATCCTTAAATTTTAATATATTTCTTTTTGATATATTTTTTCAACAGTTCTCATTGCCTTAATGCAATAACTGTATATCTCCTTCATTTTTAAATGGTACTTAACCTGTTCTTGCACTAAGGTGATGTTCTATGTACATCACTTGCAAAGTTAAACCCACTATGTCAACTAGAATGTGTCCTTGGACACTGATGCCCCCACTGCTGCAACAAAATTTGTAATAACAAAGGGCCATTGCTCGGGTAAAAATAGTCGCAGGAAAAAATTCTTTCACTTACCATCATCTACACATTCTGCTTGATAATCTGTGCAAGTTTGAAATAAATCTGCCTGATAGTTTAGGAGGAGTTGATGCCACAAGATTTGGGGGTGTACTGACGTGCAACACAATACGCCTCTCACTTAGTGGGAACATAAAATGCAGTCATATGAATGGCTTGGCATATTTATGATTATGATGATTCTGATACACATAAATTGGAATCACGAATGAAATGGGTTAAGTTCTTGACCAATGTTATTAGGATACTCTCATCAAAATATACCCACCTCAGGAGCTGTCAATGTTTTGAGATGACCAAGAATTTCTTCCACTAATGTTGAACACACACTTTTCACCTCATTGACATACTTGGGATCAGATGCGTACAGGCCATCATTAGAATCCACTATAATGAAAAACAAGAGCCAGTCGGAAACGACTGCAAGCTCGACTATTCGAAAAGTCAGAATTATTAAGCACATTGTAACTGGGCTTCATTTAAACTGGGGAGTGATTCAGGAGTTTATGATGCCTCCAACAAACACACATGAACAAAAGTTTCTTAATCCAAGTTAGGAAATAAATAAATTACACTTAATTTATTATTGTAGATTTTTTTAGGGTTAACACAACCCAGCCCATAAACCCCTGATCCGACACCCATCAACCTACTATCCCTGCCCACCTAAAGTGGTGTGGCGTGGTGAAGTACAGTATGGTATGCTGGTTGCTGGTGTTGTCATTGTTGGTGTTGTTACTGGCGGTGGTAGTGTTGTTGCTGGTGGTGGGGGTGTTGGTGTTGTTGTTGGTGGTGGTGGTGTTGATGTTGGTGGTGGTGTTAATGTTGTTGGTGGTGGTATTGGTGTTGCTGGTGTTGTAATAGTATAGTAATAGTAATAGCATAGTAATAGTATAGTAATAGTAATAGTATAGTTATAGTAATAGAATAGTAATAGTATAGTATAGTATAGTAATAGTATAGTATAGTATAGTAATAGTATAGTATAGTAATAGTATAGTATAGTAATAGTATAGTATGGTAATAGTATAGTATAGTAATAGTATAGTAATAGAATAGTAATAGTTATAGTAATAGTCTCGGTCTCGACTAGGTCTGGGTCTCGGTCTGGGTCTCGGTCTGAGTCTCGGTCTGAGTCTCGGTCTGGGTCTTGGTCTTGGTCTGAGTCTCGGTCTGGGTCTCGGTCTCGGTTTGGGTCTCGGTTTGGGTCTCGATCTCAATCTCGGTTTGGGTCTCGGTCTCGGTTTGTGTCATGGTCTCGGTTTCTGTCTCGGTCTCGGTTTGTGTCTCGGTCTCGGTTTGTGTCTCGATCTCGGTTTGTGTCTCGGTCTCGGTTTGGGTCTCGGTCTCGATTTGGGTCTCGGTCTCGGTTTGGGTCTCGGTCTCGGTTTGGGTCTCGATTTGGGTCTCGGTCTCGATATGGGTCTCGGTCTCGGTTTGGGTCTCGGTCTCGGTTTGGGTCTCGGTCTCGGTTTGGGTCTTGGTCTCGGTTTGGGTCTCGGTCTCGGTTTGGGTCTCGGTCTCGGTTTGGGTCTCGGTTTGGGTCTCGGTCACGGTTTGGGTCTCGGTCTCGGTTTGGGTCTCGGTCTCGGTTTGGGTCTCGGTCTCGGTTTGGGTCTCGGTCTCGGTTTGTGTCTCGGTCTCGGTTTGGTTCTCGGTCTCGGTTTGGTTCTCGGTCTCGGTTTGTGTCTCGGTCTCGGTTTGTGTCTCGGTTTGGGTCTCGGTCTCGGTTTGGGTCTCGGTTTGGGTCTCGGTCTCGGTTTGGGTCTCGGTCTGGTCTGGTCTGGTATAGTATAGTATAGTATAGTATAGTATAGTATAGTATAGTATAGTATAGTATAGTATAGTATAGTATAGTATATGCCCCCACCCACCCCACCATTTCTCAACACTTTCAACCAAAGTATGTAAAGTACATCTGTTTTAAACATTTTCTAAAGCATTACATATGAAAAACACTAACATTGAACCTTTAACAATTATTTATAAGTCTTAATTCTAATTTCAAGTGAAAAGGGGCAAAAACCAAAAATTCTAAGTCGAAAAAGGGCAATAATTTGAACAAAATTGAAGTTAGAGTTATGGTTCTTGGCATACAAACTTCAAATATGATGATGAACAAGTGTTGAAAGTTTTAAAGCTGTAGTATAAGTAGTATGGAAGTTATGGGTTTGTACAGTAGCTTGCATGCAAACTTTAACCTGAAATTCTAAGTCAAAAAGGGGCATAATTTGAACAAAATAGAAGTTAGAGTTAGGGTTCTTGGCATACACACTTGGGATATGATGATGATCAAGTGTTGAAAGTTTCAAAGCTGTAGTATAAGTAGTATTGAAGTTATTAGTTTGTATAGTAGCTTGCACGCAAACTTTAACCTGTAATTCTAAGTCGAAAAAAGGGCCATAATTTGAACAAAAGTAAAGTCAGAGTTATGGTTCTTGGTATACACACTCGGGACATGATGATGAACAAGTGTGCCAAGTTTTAAAGCTGTACTATTAGTAGTATTGAAGTTATGAGTTTGTACAGTAGCTTGCACGCAAACTTTAACCTGAAATTATAAGTCAAAAAAGGGCCATAATTTGATCAAAATGAAAGTTAGAGTTATGGTTCTTGGCATACACACTCCAGACATGATGACGAAGAACTGTGCCAAGTTTAAAAGATGTAGCTATAGTAGTTTTTAAGATATAGGTAGGTTGCACGTAAACTTTAACCAAAGCGGGACGCCGACGCCGACGCCCAAGTGAGTACAAAAGCTCGACATATTCTTCTAATAGTCGAGCTAAAAATGAAAGTTAGAGTTATGGTTCTTGGCAAACACACTTGGGATATGATGATTAACAAGTGTTGAATGTTTCAAAGCTGTAGTATAAGTAGTATTGAAGTTATGAGTCTGTACAGTAGCTTGCACGCAAACTTTAACCTGAAATTCTAAGTCGAAAAAGGGCCATAATTTGATCAAAATGAAAGTTAGAGTTATGGTTCTTGGCATACACACACGGGACATGATGATGAACAAGTGTGCCAAGTTTTAAAGCTGTAGTATAGGTAGTATTGAAGTTATGAGTTTGTACAGTAGCTTGCACGCAAACTTTAACCTGAAATTTTAAGTCAAAAAAGGGCCATAATTTGATCAAAATGAAAGTTAGAGTTATGGTTCTTGGCAAACACACTCGGGACATGATGATGAACAAGTGTGCCAAGTTTAAAAGCTGTAGCTATAGTAGTTTTTAAGATATAGGTAGGTTGCACGTAAACTTTAACCAAAGCGGGACGCCGACGCCGACGCCGACGGCGACGCCGACGCCGACGCCGACGCCCAAGTGAGTACAATAGCTCGACATATTCTTCGAATAGTCGAGCTAATAACACATTGGGTGTTCATATAAATGTAACAGATTTGGTTTTCTTTGAGCAACATTTTCTGTTGGACATAGCTTAAAGTTTTTTTAACCATCTGAGCATCAAAATAAGAGTCTACACTGTTCATTATCTGGTCAATACATTTCTATAAGACTTACTTATGTATGATGAATGGGCTTCCTCATATTCATAGAAAGGCCAGTCCATTCATAAATTAAGTAACCCTTTACTCCACAGATATAAATTTTATGGCCTGGACAAACAGTGTAGATCCAGATAAGCTTGCACACATCTGTTAGATTTATTTGCTTTGTACTTGTAATAATATCAGATAACTTCATTAACTGGTTGCCATTTCAGCCAATCAGATGCTTGAGATTTGAGGCTGGTCTCCAATCTTTGTTTTATGATCTTGGGCACAACACTAACTAAACCAATGCTTAGGGTACTTGACTATATCATGAACATACCTTTATCTACATGATATAAGAAGGTCTCCTGGCATGATGCAGACAGCATGGCTAGGACTCGGGTATACACAACAACCTTAGCATCTGAGCTTGGCTCCCAGGTGTAGTTTTGCAGAACATTCAGTAAACCTCTCAAAAGGTAAAGAACACTAGAATCTGGGTTATCCTGGAGAAAATAAACACATTGAATAATTAATGTCATGTGTTTGAAATACATGGTGAAGGCAAATGCAGCAACTAGGCCAAAAACAAAACACTGTTTATTCAAGCTTTCAAATGTTTATTTAGCCAAGTATTTAGTAGGCCAAGATCTTGAATTTCTTTAGTTAACTATTGACCAGTTATAAGTAATTCTACAGCATAAAAATTGATTGTTACAGACTCTCCCTTTACTCCATATATAAGCACTGATTGCATTTTGGTAAGAAATAACCTAATAAATCAAATAGCGAACAGTGCATATCCTGATCAGATGGCACGGATGTGCTGGCTGATCTGGATCTACACTGTTGGCCCATGCCATAAAGGTGTATACATGGAGGAATGGCTATGCCATGACAATTTGTATTTACATTGTCAGTGACAAATCTGCATATTATTTTTGTTACCTTTATCCCATGTGTGACCAGTGCAGATCTGGTCTGGTCAGGACCTACACTCATAACTTATTAATCAGAAATAACATAGTGAAGATAAAAAGCTAATAGAGTAGATACTGACAACACTGCATGAATGCACCTGCGAGTCCAGATCACACTGGTTGCACATGGAATATAAGCAATATCTATGGAGAAAAAGGGTTAATACAAAGTACTGCAAAGTGGTTATGTCCAGAAGAGTTTTGTCTTACTGGAACCACAAGTAATGCGGAGACAAAGTTACTGCTGTAGTCCACCAGGAAGGGTTCTGATGTTACTTACTGGGACCACAAGTAATGTGGAGACATAGTTACTGCTGTAGTCCACCAGGAAGGGTTCTGATGTTACTTACTGGGACCACAAGTAATGTGGAGACAAAGTTACTGCTGTAGTCCACCAGGAAGGGTTCTGATGTTACTTACTGGGACCACAAGTAATGTGGAAACAAAGTTACTGCTGTAGTCCACCAGGAAGGGTTCTGATGTTACTTACTGGGACACCAAGTAATGTGGAAACAAAGTTACTGCTGTAGTCCACCAGGAAGGGTTCTGATATTACTTACTGGGACCACAAGTAATGTGGAAACAAAGTTACTGATGTAGTCCACCAGGAAGGGTTCTGATGTTACTTACTGGGACCACAAGTAATGTGGAGACAAAGTTACTGATGTAGTCCACCAGGAAGGGTTCTGATGTTACTTACTGGGACCACAAGTAATGCAGAGACAAAGTTACTGATGTAGTCCACCAGGAAGGGTTCTGATGTTACTTACTGGGACCACAAGTAATGCAGAGACAAAGTTACTGATGTAGTCCACCAGGAAGGGTTCTGATGTTACTTACTGGGACCACAAGTAATGTGGAGACAAAGTTACTGATGTAGTCCACCAGGAAGGGTTCTGATATTACTTACTGGGACCACAAGTAATGTGGAAACAAAGTTACTGCTGTAGTCCACCAGGAAGGGTTCTGATGTTACTTACTGGGACCACAAGTAATGTGGAGACAAAGTTACTGATGTAGTCCACCAGGAAGGGTTCTGATGTTACTTACTGGGACCACAAGTAATGCAGAGACAAAGTTACTGATGTAGTCCACCAGGAAGGGTTCTGATGTTACTTACTGGGACCACAAGTAATGCAGAGACAAAGTTACTGATGTAGTCCACCAGGAAGGGTTCTGATGTTACTTACTGGGACCACAAGTAATGTGGAAACAAAGTTACTGATGTAGTCCACCAGGAAGGGTTCTGATATTACTTACTGGGACCACAAGTAATGTGGAGACAAAGTTACTGATGTAGTCCACCAGGAAGGGTTCTGATGTTACTTACTGGGACCACAAGTAATGCAGAGACAAAGTTACTGATGTAGTCCACCAGGAAGGGTTCTGATGTTACTTACTGGGACCACAAGTAATGGGGAGACAAAGTTACTGATGTAGTCCACCAGGAAGGGTTCTGATGTTACTTACTGGGACCACAAGTAATGTGGAAACAAAGTTACTGATGTAGTCCACCAGGAAGGGTTCTGATGTTACTTACTGGGACCACAAGTAATGTGGAAACAAAGTTACTGATGTAGTCCACCAGGAAGGGTTCTGATATTACTTACTGGGACACCAAGTAATGTGGAGACAAAGTTACTGCTGTAGTCCACCAGGAAGGGTTCTGATGTTACTTACTGGGACCACAAGTAATGCGGAGACAAAGTTACTGCTGTAGTCCACCAGGAAGGGTTCTGATATTACTTACTGGGACCACAAGTAATGCGGAGACAAAGTTACTGCTGTAGTCCACCAGGAAGGGTTCTGATGTTACTTACTGGGACCACAAGTAATGTGGAGACAAAGTTACTGCTGTAGTCCACCAGGAAGGGTTCTGATATTACTTACTGGGACCACAAGTAATGTGGAAACAAAGTTACTGATGTAGTCCACCAGGAAGGGTTCTGATGTTACTTACTGGGACCACAAGTAATGTGGAGACAAAGTTACTGATGTAGTCCACCAGGAAGGGTTCTGATGTTACTTACTGGGACACCAAGTAATGTGGAAACACAGTTACTGCTGTAGTCCACCAGGAAGGGTTCTGATATTACTTACTGGGACACCAAGTAATGTGGAAACAAAGTTACTGATGTAGTCCACCAGGAAGGGTTCTGATGTTACTTACTGGGACCACAAGTAATGTGGAAACAAAGTTACTGATGTAGTCCACCAGGAAGGGTTCTGATATTACTTACTGGGACACCAAGTAATGTGGAGACAAAGTTACTGATGTAGTCCACCAGGAAGGGTTCTGATGTTACTTACTGGGACACCAAGTAATGTGGAAACAAAGTTACTGCTGTAGTCCACCAGGAAGGGTTGTGATATTACTTACTGGGACACCAAGTAATGTGGAGACAAAGTTACTGCTGTAGTCCACCAGGAAGGGTTCTGATGTTACTTACTGGGACACCAAGTAATGTGGAAACAAAGTTACTGATGTAGTCCACCAGGAAGGGTTCTGATATTACTTACTGGGACAACAAGTAATGTGGAAACAAAGTTACTGATGTAGTCCACCAGGAAGGGTTCTGATGTTACTTACTGGGACCACAAGTAATGTGGAGACAAAGTTACTGATGTAGTCCACCAAGAAGGGTTCTGATGACTTGTTCTGTTTACCGTCGAGCTCCATAACACGGGGAACATCAGGTATCAGGGATATAGCAGCCTTGAAAAACGCATCACCTGGTAAAATAAAAAAAACATCCTAAAAGACTGAATAACAATAAAATAGCTTTGTTCATGTTCAATAGTCTCTATCATAATAGACTCTATCATGTTAAAATGCTTTTTATAATGATTTAGGTAGGAAGAATAGCAAACTTCTGCAAGTTATTAACAGGCAAATGGAATAGATTGTCTGTTAATTCTTATCATTTATTTTTAATTTCCTAAAAATTCATTACAAGCTTGTGTAGAGGTTAGAAGTCTGTATTTCCAAGTACTGTATAAACTACACTGTGTGAACAGGGCACAACAATGACAGAATAAGCACGTCCTAAGACATGTCATCTTTTGGACAACGGTTATTGATTTTCAACCATTTCAGTGCAAAGGCCAGGTTGTGCCACATTTGCAACAAGACTTTTTTTGTATCAGAGCAGACCATGCCCAGTCTGCACATCTGCACAGTTTGTTATACTGTTTACTCTTCATTTGATTAATTTCAGCAAACACAAATATAAACAATGAATTAACTGTCTTAAAATAGAAGAAATAACATTACATTAATAATTTGAGTTATTACATTTTCTGACACAGATACAGTAATAAAAATGCTCTCATAAAATATGGGTTTCCTTTCAAAATTTTCAATGTTAATTCTTAACAAGAGGGCCATGATGGCCCTTTATCGCTCACCTGAATACAATAAAGTTGTGTTGTCCATGACCCAACGTCTCAATATGGTGAACATTTACACCAAGTTATTTTAAAATCCAATAAGAAACAACAAATTCACAGCTTGGAAAAGAAAATGCTATTTTTAGTAATAGTGACCTTGACCTTAGACCTACCGGCATGGGTATTGTACGCAACACACCCCCTTGTCATGGTGAACATTTATATAAAGTTATTTTTAAATCACTCCATTCATTAGGAAGTTACAGCCCAGACAAGAAAATTTTATTTTTAGTAACAGTGACCTTGACCTTGGACAATCAGGCATGGGTATTGTACGCGAAACAACACCTTGTCATGGTAAACATTTGAGCCAAGTTATTTTAAAATCCAATGAGCAATAACAAATTTACAGCCTGGACAAGATTTTTCTTTTTTTAGTAACAGTGACCTAGTTCAGGTGCGCTAAAAAGTAACCAACAGTATCTGATCATGATAATATAATCATTTTCAACTGTCTGAGGTGAGTGACAAACAGTGGTACCTTGGCTGTAGCACTGGTTTAACAAAGCCACCTGTCCTGAAAGAAGGTAGAGCTGTAGCTGCGAGAACACTGACTGCAGTGAAGGTATGGTGATAAAACAGTATGCTGCACACGCCTGCAAAATATCAACATAAATGTCTAATGCCAAGATGAACCTTCCTTCAGGCAAGTACATGAATACTATAGATGCTCAAGTTTAATTTTAGGGATTAGAATTAAAATCTGATGTCAGAGTACCAGATATTAAAATAAAACTAGTAATTGAGTTCTCGGTTAAAAATAAAAAATCTGCATGTTGTTGTTTTTTGAGTTAGTTTTTTTTTTTAAAGAAAATGCTCCATATTACATTTCTTTTTCTCCAGCAATCCAGCTATTTGATGTTAGTATTAACTCACCCTGACAAAGTTGCCTGTCTTTCTAGAGTGATTTCCTTTGACAATCTTTCTTGTTTCAATGGAAAGGTTATTAACACACTGAAACAAAACAAAAAACAAAGCAAACAGTGCAGATCCTGATCAGACAGCATGAATGTGCCAGACAATCTTGATCTATAAAATGTTATTTTACTGCAAAATGTTTAATAAGAAAAGTCGTCTGCTCATTTATGTGACAATTTTTTTATAGTTCACTTTCTGAAGACACTCTTTACCATGATATGTAAAGACTGTCCCAAAGGTTTCCCTCAAGACTCAAGTATGGTCTCATAGTGTTTTCAGATAAAGAAATTGTATAATTTGATTTCTTACATATTCTCATACAGACATCACAAAAGCCGCTAAATAACTTTGACAGTTGATTTTCTGTAGACCCATATATATGGTAATTTAGGCAGTGACAGCTTGTCAGTTACAAAATTTTTTTTATATGTTATCATTTATTTACATGAATTCTCCAAGCTGTGGTGGGCCTGACTATTTAATTTTCATTCAAGCCTCCAAATAAACAATAACCTATACATAAGGATATCTGGCAAATAAAAGAGACAAATAACTCGGTGTTTCCTTACACAGGCTATGCTAGTTAGTATATTCTATTGCAAAACTCTTTGCCTACATGTAAATACTGAAACAGAGCTTTAATTTAACCCTAACAGATTTACATTTCCATTACTGCCCATCAACTAGTCTCAATAATTTGACTGCAAGTACAGACCCATTATCATACTGACATTTTACAGATGTCTGTCCTTTACGTCTCAAGCAGTTACGATTAAAACTGTGGTGGAAATCGACCCGATTTAAATTCTGTTATTTATCGATAAACGCAAGTCAGGTAAACTTTAAGCGCGGAAATCGAACTTTGTTGACATGGGTGGAGGTTTAAAAGAGTTTTGCATAAAAAACGAAACCATTATTTATAAAGGATTACATATATTGATTCTACTTGAATGTGGCTTTTCAGGTATGTAAATTTTTTAAAGATACATATGGTTTAAGATGCTTTATGGAGCCGCCAAAGTTGCAATTCAAATTCCGATCGGCGGCATATACAAATAGAAGGAAAATTTTCCGCATTGATTTGAATAGTAACTGGGTTGTGCACTATGGACGAACATCGCATATACAGAAAAGTCCATGTCGCGCACAAATAGTTGACATTAACACAGTCTATCATACCTGACATTAACCCAGTCTATCATACCTGACATTAACCCAGTCTATCATACCTGACATTAACACAGTCTATCATACCTGACATTAACACAGTCTATCATACCTGACATTAACACAGTCTATCATACCTGAATGAGCTGTACTAGCACAATATCAAGATTGGTGAAGGACGCCCGAGCTTCAACAAAGAAACTCAACTGCTGCTCAAAGTCTCGACCAAACGATATCTTCTGCACAAAGCCTGATATCAGGTTACTGATGGCCTTCCTCTCATCATCCAGGGACAAAGCACTGTAAACATAAGGTGTTTGTTGTTATGTTAAACTGACGACATGCAGTTGAATTGAACCTGCCTTAGCAACCACCTGCATTCAGCAACCACTTGTCTTAAATAGCAAGTTTGAAAATGTCCTAAACTGACATTTTTTTTCAAATTTATCTATCTTTAAGGTAAGACCTTTGTAATAGGCACTATTAAGAATCCAACATCTGATTGTATTTTCATCAACTGCTTCATACCACTGACTTGTATGCAAAATTTTAATGATTTTTACCGTGTAGTTTTTGAGATTTTTAGCTTTTTTTATTTAAAAAAGTGAGAAAAAACGTGAAAGTATCCAATTTCTTTAATCGGTGACAAAATTTTTTGTTATTGATAAATTCAACCCTAATTTTTTTACAGTTTATCCAAAATATGTTATATTTTACTAAACCAATTTAAGATATAATATATAAATACAGAATTTATCTTAAAGTGACATTTTTTGACCAAATAAATTTAAAAAAATGCATTTTTTATATTTCACGAGACTAAATTAATGAAAATTGTGCAAAATCCTGATTGGTGCAATATACCAAACTTTACCATTTTTTAACTATATACCTTAAACAAAATTTCAACAAAATTTCAGAGAAGTTTACCGTCCAGTTTTAGAAATTTTCAAATTGATGACTTGAATAAACACTATTCTGATAGCGAAAACCCCTTTAATCTTGATTATTTTGCTTATTTTAGTTTAAATCATGAGAATTTTATATTCAATGACAGAATTACACAGGAAAAAAAGAAATATGCCAATTATTTAAGCTCTAGGCTTACAAAAAAAATTAGCTTCCAGTGGGATTTGAACCCTGGTCCTCTTGCATGAGAGAAATCTAATCTAATTTACTACTATAGTTACCTCCCTTGGATACTCTTCTGGATATAGGTATTCATTACACAGGTCTTACCTTAACACCCACCTGTGTTAAGCAGTCACTAATTGTCACTCTATTGGGTGGCTGCTAAATACAGGTTTGACTCTACATAATAATAATCATATGATATCTTTTCACTGCACAACATCAGTAACTGATTATTTACTGATAACAGTACTGACCATAGTTGGCATAAATCAACTCACTTGACTGAGTAATACATAGTTTTACAGAAAAACATCATAGCATTGAGAAGTTAGCATTAATCAACCAGTTTACAGATGAACATTGTGGCACTGAGCAGTTGGCATAAAACACTCACTTGACTGAGTCATGCATAGTTTTACAGATGAACATCATGGCATTGATTATCACTGGATCTTTTGTTTCACTCTCTTGAAACCTGCAAATATAAGAAATATAAGAAAAATTGTTAGTTTACATCATTATATGCTTGTAAATTACAATCAGATAATCTTCAATACTGACTTTCTCTAAGCATCACCAGAAACAGAAAGCAAAATGCAAACATGTTGCACTAATGAAATAAGGAAAATACAAACAAATGGACAATTACTGAAATCAATTAGCATTTTAGCCCTTTACTTCATACATAGAGGATTTATTCTTATATGTAGTTAATTTATATGAAGATCACAAAATTTATTATGAATCATCACAAGTAATAAAAACAACAGCAAGATTCAAAAGCCATACTTAGCAAATGCCTCTGCGATGTTTTTACACACATCTACTCTCACACTTTCCTTCTGGAACATGTCGATAAAGGGAAGGAACTTCTCCTAAACATAAAAACAGACAACGCTCAACTATGATACAATTAAAATGACAGTCCAGTCATATGTACGGGAATTCTGCAAACAAGGGGCAATGAGAGCTTATTCTGTACTGGTCTAGCAGATAAAATGGTTACAATATAATGTATATTAAACATAGTGTAAATGTCAAGGTTATGACTAGGGCAACAAAAACGGAAGATAATGGGAAGTGGTTATTGAGGACATCTTTATAAATTAAGTTAAATATTTTAAAATTTGTCTAGGTGGGAGCATAATTATATTGTCTCATATATTGTCTCTATAATGTTGCCTATGGCTTTAACATTTTTCTACACCATTAATGCTAGAGTGTAAAGTGTATATGCAGATCAGCAGGCAAGTACATGCCGTCTGATCAGGATATTCATTGTTTTAGATTTATTAGGTTATTTCTGACAAAGATGCAATCAGTGAAAATCTAGATCAGATGGCATGGATGTGCCCAGCTGATCTGGATCTACACTGGTCGCACACACATAAAAATGTGTATAATTGGAGTAAACTGTTATATAATATTTCAATCAACTCCAGGACAAACACGCCTGTCATTGTAGAATGGAATGAAAAAACAACCTTAGAACTCTGAACAAAATGACCCTAATATGGAGAAAGACAATTCCTTCCCAGATTTAAGGCTGAGTGAAGGCAAAACATGAAGTAAAACATGAAATATAAAAACATGAAAATGCCACAAATCAAGCTATAGCAAAAATACGGCTTCGGCAATATGTCATCTTACCAGCGAGAACAGTACTGAGAAGTCGTGTATGTGAACCAGTATTTTGGCTACAACAGACTGCAGTTGTGGGTAGAAGTCTTCAAATGCTCGATCAGGGGTCAGATGTTTAATAATGTCATTCAAGATTGTGTTGATTTCACGTTTCTGAAATATATGAATATTTGGAAGACTATCAACATTTTAATTAACAAAGCTTAGACTATCCCAGACCTTTTGTTACACAGTTCTCTTTGACACAATTTTCAAATATGAGAGATACTTATAATGTATCAGTTTTAAATAGTTAACAACAGCTCCTGCAGGTAATTGATACAGATAGACATAGATACATACAGTGGATATAAAATGAAACTGACACAAAGTATTTTCAAATTGTTAAATATTCAGCCATGATCTGTTTTTCTGGGTTTCTAATGTACAACTTACTGAGTATTAAAATAAACTCAATGCATTTCTGACAATTTATTTTCTGACTCTGAAAATGATTATATCAGCCTTCCAGGGGATTTAATTTTAATGGAACTGGTTAAACTAGCTCATAAATCAAACATGCAGTCTAATCTGGATCTAGACTTATCTCACAAGGGATTTAACCCATACCCATGAGTAAAGGGTTAAACAGAATAAACTTACCCCAAAATTTTTGACAATAAATTCCATCCATGTTTCTGCACAAGCAATGTAATCCTGTAACAGAAAAAAAAAACTTACAGTGTTAAAAACACTTGGTTACATTCAAGACCTAAAAAGACACAAAACAAACAAAGTCACTGAATTGCTATTCCCTTAACCCTTAACCCTTTCATCCATATATATGCTTTTTTATGCATGTGCGACCAGTGTAGATCCAGATCAGCCAGCACATCTGTGCAGTCTGATCAGGATCTACACTGGTCGCATTTTTGTCAGAAAAAACCTTACGAATCAAAAAGCGAACAGTTAAGATCTTGATCAAACAGCACGGATGTGCCGGCTGATCTGGATCTACACTGGTCACACATGCCTAAAAATGCGTAAATATGGAGGAAAGGGTTAAAAGTTGATCAATCCCTTACCTGCAAATGAGCATTCTGCAAGTTCAAATGACTTAAAAGTGCCAAGACACATGTATGGCTCCAGATGGAAATTTTCATAATACACATGTATAATGGCAATTACTAAGTTAAAATTACAAATCAAACTAGATGGGTGTTCAGTTGAACACTTGTGTCGCCCTCTGGTACTATGTCGAAAAAAAATGCATATACAAAAAGGGGCATAATTCCATCTTGACCTAAAGAACTTGGCATCAAAATGAGCGTGATGTCATGAAAGTTTGATGAAGAAATACTGGGTTTTGTGAAAGTTTTCATGTCAAAATCCAAGTAAAAAGGGGAAATAACTCCATCAAATAATTATGACCTTGGCCTAAAGAATCTGACATCATCACAAACATGTTATTATAAGCAATATTCTTTGAAAGTTTAATGAAGAAAAATTCTGAAATGTCAAAGTTATAGCCAATGTTTAGTTTTTGCTTCAGTCCAAGTAAAAAAAGGGGAATAACTCCAACAATGTGACCTTGACCTAAAGAATTTGGTATCATCAGGCGCGTGTTGGCATAAGCAATATAATTTGAAAGTTTGATGAAGAAATATTGAAAAATGGCAAAGTTATAGCCAACGCTAAGATTTTGTGTGAAAATCCAAGTACAAAAAGGGGCATAACTTCATCAAATGTGACCTTGACCTTAAGAATTTGGCATAATCTAGAGCATGTTGTCAAAAGCAGAATAATTTGAATGTTTGATGAAGAAATATTAAGAAATGGCAAAGTTATAGCCAACGTTAAGTTTTCGTGATGGGCAGACATTCCCACTGATGGACATTTATTGGGCATTTCTTTTGTTTTAAACTACCAAACAAGCAAAAATGTACCCAATAAGACACAACATAATGAATGGATATGTGTGTTGATTAAGCACTTATATGGTATCTTGGTACGTAACAAGTGCCTAGCGGTGTGCTCCGACTGACGTACAAAGCGATCCCTTTGTATCCCCTTTTCTTCGAAAGGGCGACACAAAAAGTGTAAAGTGTAGATCCTGGTCAGATGGCACAAATGTGTCAGCAGATCTGGATCTACACTGCTCACACACACAATTAAGGTGTATTTATGGAGTGACTGGAGAAAACAGTTAATAAAAAAATAAAAAAAGATAATAATCTTGCACCAGTTTGATGCCAACTTACAGCTGGGTTTTTCAGTTTCATGATGGGTTTCCAGACTTCATTTAACACTGCCAGTTTCTGATCCTCAGGTGGATTTGCAAAGGCTAAACATGTTCCCAGAGTACGGAACAATAGGTGCTGAAAACAACATTTTAAAATTAGGAATGTAAACATTTGAACATTCGAACGTTCGGATAAGATTATGAACATTCAAATGCATTTGAAGCATTCGAATGTTCAGGAAAATTCAATAATGAGTGTGTGAAAATTCTTGTTTCTTTTTAAAGTTAATTATCTATATCAAGAACGGCAATCAAGAAGGTTTGATATTAATCTGACACACATACTGTCAAAAAAATTCATTTTTCGTAAACAAAGTACATGTAGATAAAATGTATATCAACTTCTACGCACGTGCATGTTCTTTTTTTTGTAACATACGGCTCAAATGTAAAATGTCGACTAAAACAAACACGTGCATAATCAAATTGGAAAGTTAGTTAATATTACTAGAATAAAAATGAGATAAAAATATAAAGTAATCAAACAATTATTGTAAAATTTACTGCATATTGTTATGATGATTCAATTTAGTAAATTACTGTGGTATCATTTAATTTTGCTGGCCCCAAATTTCATGCAATCTCCGAAAAAGACTGTTTTGCACAGACGTAAATTCGCACAAAACCAATTAAAAAACAAAACAAAACCAAACTCATTATTTTAATCAATATTTGATTGAACTGTTATTGTTATCTATTGTTTATTTGAACATGCGAGCTAATCATGTGTCAGTTAACCCCTGTCAATTACCACTTCCTTTGTTAGTCAATTATCGGACCGCTGTTTTTTTGTCACCGCCAATTGACACGGGACCATCTATCTGTGCCCTTCATAACATTAATGGATTGTTAAATTGTGTACCCGTTTTATGTTCAAAAGTGTCAATAAATTGTAAAACAATTACTCAAAAAAAAAAGCTTTTTTGTGTCGAAATAAAACTGAATGAGATGACAACGATACAGTTTGGTAAAACGTAACCTATTCTGACTTAAATGCACGGACTAAATTGTCGTTACAGTTTTGAGTAACATTAAAAATATTCCAAAAGAAATTCTACAGTAATAACTAATTTTATTTATTTTATGAATATAATTATTCAACACTTCAAATTTATATAAAATAGCAATACAGGCAAGTAAATACCAAGTGTAGGTCCATTCGGACATTACCATGTTTCGGATACGTATGTGGAACTATATGGTTAAATTTAAGCTTACGTTTTAAATTCGCGCTGGACTGAGCGCGAAATAAGTGAAAATTAAGCCATCGGTAAGGAAGTAATACCACAGGTCTCATGCTCCGGTAAATAAACCCACCTATTAAAATTGTGGAACACTCTGACATTATCGGCAAAATCTATTTGTATGATAATTTTATTGTATCCGGGATACTGTGAGGGTATACTCATAGTCATGTTTCATGGTTTATATGATTCGTGAATAATTCGAACGTTCGAACATTCAAATGCAAACTGATTCGAACATTTGAATGGTAAAATAGGTGAAAATTGCCATCCCTATTTAAAATAGTTCTATAAAACAAAGTTTGAATTATTTTGATAACATGTACATGTAGTACTAATAATGAATACAAAAAAAAAAATAAATGCTAGATTTTTTTATACATTAAAAAGTTTGGGTCTCGATTAGATTAACACAATGGATACAGAAATATAAAGAGCAAGGAAAAACTCCATTCTTTGCCAGATTCCAACATTTCCTGTGGACAAAGACTTTCCAATAATGAATCAGAGAAATCACTGATTTAGGACATTACAATAACACCCTAATAAAAGGGAGCCAGTGGAGAGCTATCTACATCTGCTTATAGTCCACCCTCGTCTTATATCATTATTTGTTTAATGCCGTGTAGTGCCATTTTAAAAGTATTAACTTTTAAACAACAAATGAATCCATCACTTCAGTGCTTGTATGTCACATCATGTCACGCATTTTGGTCAGAAATAATCTAATGAATTAAAAAGCGAACAGTGCAGATCCTAATCAGATGGCACAGATAGATGTGCCAGCTGATCTGGATCTACACTGTTAGCCCACACATTAAAGGTGTGTTAATGGAGGAAAGGGTTAATATTGGCATTTGCATAATAAGTATCCAAGTTTGATTCAGTACTACTTACTGCTCATTTTAAATTCAAAGATAACTAAACTGTGAACAATTATTCAAAATTCTGAAGGACTAATGTACCTTTCAATGAACTGCTGAGGTTCAATAATTAATGTTAACCCTGTATGAATCATCATTATTTTGTGTGCATCAAACATTCAAATTATCTGCATTGACGCACAACTATGCTAACAGTAGAAGAGCTTACCTTTGGGAAACCTGTATCCTCACATTCTTTGATCATCTCAATGAACTGAGTGGCTCTGGCAGCGATGTAATCAGGCTTGAAAGCTGATATCAGTGAGTTAAGTAACAGAGCACTGGAAAAAACAACAGCAAAGTCACATACCCATGTAGAGTAAACCTTATGATGCTAATGAAGGACATTTTGGTTATAATAAGTAGCACACTCTTTCAAAATCACTATAATACCAATCATATGTTGGTCACCACTACACCAAGAAGCTTTAACCCTTTCCCGTACAGACACACCTTTATTGCTTGGGCGAACAGTTTAGATCCAGATCAGCCGGCACATCCGTGCCGTCTGATCAGGATCTAAACTGTTCGCTTTTTTATTCATTTGGTTATTTCTCACCAAAATGCGACCAGTGCAGATCCTGATCAGACGGCACGGATGTGCCGGCTGATCTGGATCTACACTGGTCGCACAAGCGTAAAAATGCATATATATCCAGGAATGGATTAAAGCTTGTATTGCTACAAAAGCCACACTCAACATTAAATTGTAAATAAGTGATCAAGGTTGCAGCTGTTTGGTGATATTGTCAACATGTCTCATTAAAATTCACAGTCAGCTGTCAGATATCATACTGATATTTGTTGTTGCCAAATGTCTTAAGAGTTGACAAACTAAAACCTTGTTCAGTTTTATCACCTCACTGTCACCTGTTCAAAGCTTTCAGAATGTATTGGCCAGTAAGGCTCCTACCTATTGCACTGCTTTCTAGATTTCTCAAGAATCTCTGTGAGTGTTTTGTCCGAGGCTTTGTGGGCTATACACTGTAGCAACCAATCTAATCCAGGGGAAAACAGGGTCAAGTAACGGGGCATCTCTAATTTCTGAACTGCCAGGATGTTCTGAACACTATCCCCTTGTACCTGAAAATAATAAGAAAATGGTAGCAGAGCTTGCAAAAGATTTAATGCTGTAACACTTTTGTCTGCAGTTTGTCAGTGTTGAAAGCTACTTGACTGACAACAATAGAAAACATCATTTTGACTGAAACTTTACTCTACTGGATATGTTGGGTGATAAGAGTAGGTCTGGAGATCATAAAACTAAATCTGGAGATCAGTCTCAAATCTCAAGCATCTGATTGGCTGAAATGGCTACCAGTCGCCATTTCAGCCAATCAGATCCTTGAGATTTGAGACTGATCTCAAAACTTAGTTTATGATCTTGGGCCTAGATCCAGATCATCTAGCAGTCTGATCAGACTCTACACCATACCCTTTCAGATTTTTCTGATTATTTTTTAACCAAGATGTAAACAGTGTAGATCCAAATCTGACAGCACAGATGTGCAGACTGATCTGGATCTACACTGGCTGCACAGGTTATGAAAGTAGTATGTAAGGAGTAAAGGTTTAAAAACAATAAACATGTTATTGTATTTAGTATAAAATAAAATACAGGCATGAGTTTGGATGTATAGCAATTAAATCAAGAGTCATTTCATTATATGCATTCGAATGAGTGGCAACATTGAACATACAGATATTCCAAATTTAAATCTTTACTTCTGATTATAAACTCTGTTGGGATGACACTTGCTGGTCTGTCAATAAAAAACCCAACAACAAAATTGATAGGCAATATAATGCCTGTGATGTCACTTCTCTGAAATCTTACCTGTGGGTAGGTTTGAAGGAATCCATCAAACATTGGCAGCAGGTGATCTGTTATACTGGGTGCTACAGCAATCCCAACCTGTGAACAAGACAGTTACCGTACAAACAACAATAAAGAAATAGTCTAGGCATAGTCTTGTGGGTCTGATCTGTTATACTGGGTGCTACCACAGGTGCTTGGAAGACGGATCCCGTTTTCTCCAAAATGTGTATAAACTGGCCACCCCGACCCACCCCCCCCCCAAAAAAATGAGGGTTTACACAGGGTCTACACTACATAAACTCATCTTTTTTGTTTAGTTTTGATAGATTGGGATCGTTAACAGTCTATCCACACCGAATTTACTATCAAATACCAAGTTCTCTGAAAATTCGTGTCCCGACTATATAAGCGGAAGCAAGGTAAATAAGAAAACCTCCATTTTGTAAAGCCCACATGTAAACACAGTTTTTAAAAATCAGCATATCAACAAATATTGCATTAATCTTACCAACTCTGGTCTCCTTTGAAAATTTCACCCATCCTCTGTTGAATTCCGCCGAGCACTGGCTAGGAAATTAAGAACATAACATCCATTTTTTCATTTTGCCAATGCCATACTAACAAATATGTCCGAGGTAAAGAGTTTGGTTACAAAGAATAATATGCGTGAATTCTGATTGGATGAGCGAGCTATTTTTAGCCGCAGTCTATCACGTCACATATTCTTGCAGCAGTTCAATCAAATTTTTAAATACTTGTCCAATCAAAATAACTACTTCATTATCGCTCGTCCAATCAAAATTCACTCATATACCTGCATTGTAACCAAACTCTTTACCTCGGCCATATTTTCAGTATCAACAGTCCAGCCTGCACATCAATGCAGTCTTATAAGGGGAGCTTCTCTCTTTTCTTCTTGGTTAGTGATAACCTGATGAGAAGTGGAGATTCTAAGATTGGAGACCAGTCGCAAATCTCAAGTATCTGATTGGCTGAGATGGCAACCAGTCAAGTTTTGAGGCTGGTCACCAGCTTTATTTTTATGATCTTGGGCACCGATCATACTGCAAAGATAAGCCATTTACATGCAGAAATGGAGAACAGTACTTACCCTGCTTAGGAAACATTTAGCATACAGAGAAACCAGCGGGTCACCAATACCACTGACCATGGATGACAGACGTCTCAGGGCCTCGGCATACTCTCTGCATATAAAAAACCCTTTACATTTTAGACATTTTAATGGCTAAACCTTGAAGTGCTAGTCACAACATATAGTAAGTCACTTTTGTTGCATGCCACAGGAAATGAAGCCTTCAGTTAACTTATGTTCATTGACATTTTAGTTGTTAATATATTTAGAAAGAGCTTACAACTTTCTACAATTTTCTCACCTCTTCCAGGCAATTTTGTTACACATTTTGACTACGTATTATACATGTAAGCTATGTTGTCTGCCAATTCTATTATGTCATTTCAAGGAAAACTATCAACTGTCCAAAAGCACCTTTTTTGTGAAATGTTACATCTGAGAAAAGTTTAGTACCAGATCAGCCCAGTTCAACTTGTCAATAAAATCCACTTGAGCCTAGCACATAGTCAATAAAAAGCCTTCATAGTTCTGGTTTTCTTTGAAAACATTAAGTTGCAAATGAGAAGTCTTAGGTTCACAAAAATACAATACCCCGGGTTCAGGAAACTGTAGCACTTCATGATGGCTGCCTCAACATAGAACCTAGGTATAAGCTCTCGAATTGAAGCTATCTTGAAGAACCAGTTCCTACAGGTCTCCTTAGCTTGATCAGGTACCTGATCCGGAGTGAAGTTTTCTGAATACAAATAACAAATAAAAACTGGTAGCAAATGATTGTTAACCTAAGTTTGAAGATCTGTCTCAAATCTCAAGCATCCGATTGGCTGAAATGGTGACTGGTCGACCTTTCAGCCAATTTGATGCTTGAGATTTGGGACTGGTCTCCAGACTTAGGTTTAAGATCTTGGGCCCTTATCATAAAACAAACCATATATATGATATAAAGTAAGTTTGTGAATTGGTTTTTGCACAATAAGATCACAATTTCAGGCAAGTATAACACTAAGCCCAATATAATATCACTGAGACTGCCATATGTGTCAAATTTCATGTTGAACAAATGCTGAAAATGGCATTTTTTTTATTATTAAATAAATATAGTTTATCATCAAGTATTCTATCATTATTATAAATTGTGTACTCTATACAGTGACATAAATATTGTTGATGAGTGGTCATAAATCAATATTCAAATTTAGTAAATACCCATAAATGATTTTAGCATAGTGCAGCGTTAATCTGCAAAATCGATACAACTCGTCAGATTAGTTATTCCGTATTCGACAATGTCCTTTTCCAATTCTTTTTTTTGCAGCTTCCCGTGTTCTATGTGACATCATACTAGGGATAGGACCGAACATACGAATATCCGAATATTCGCAAACCGGCCGAATATTCGGATACCGAAACGTTATTCGGATGGATACCGAAATGGTATTCGGATACTTGAACTTTTTACTATTACGATCTATTTAACAAAAAGAAACTTAAAATCCCTATAATTTCTGATTATTTTGAATATTATTCTCCATGTCGATTACAGCTGTCATACCGTATCTGGTCATTAACATGTTTTTTATTGGATAATTGACACAAGTGTCTGAATCACTGCTGTATATTGGCAGTTAGGACGAGGTGCGAACGGAGTGTTGTTTGATGTCATTGTCTGCTTTAAATGGCAACATTGAGAATTTTTTCAGGTAAACAACATGTAAATAACAAACACCCAATTAAAAACTTACCAATCAGTCTTAATTTCTCTATTTCAAAAGCCAATCAAAATGAATCGCTTGCAAATTTCTCAGCAAGAATGAAGTGAAACGGTGAGACAGTGATTTAGAGAAGGCCTAACTGTACTTATAAAAATCATGATAAATAGTGAAAGAAGTGTAACCTAGTTAGGTTTCAGATTTTAATAGATATATCACATTTCAGGCTTGTTGTGAAAAATCAAAATGTGAAACAGCTGGTCATATGAAATAAAGTTTTTATTGAAATTTCATGTTTTTGTTTTTGTACTAGGTGAATAGGCGGAATTCAAACTATAAGAATAATAAAACTAGATGTTTTTTGTGAAAAACGCATGTCTCTCCCCTGCGCCCAGACCCCTGTGACCTTGACCTTTGACCTACTGATCCCATAATCAATAGGGTTCTTCTACTCAACAAGGGCTATTACCCTATTTAGTTTGAATGCTCTGGGTCAAGCGGTACTCCAGTAATTGACCGGATACGGTTTTTACTCTTCGGGGCCCCTGTGACCTTGACCTTTGACCTACTGACCCCAAAATCAATAGGGTTCTTCTAATCAAAAAGGGCTATCACCCTATGAAGTTTGAAGGCTCTGGGTCAAACAGTACTCCAGTTATTGAGTGGAAACGGTTTTCAATCTTCAGGCCCTTGTGACCTTGACCTTTGACCTACTGACCCCAAAATCAATAGGGTTCTTCTACTCTATAATGGCTATCAACCTATGAAGTTTGAAGTCCCTGGGTCAAAGGGTACTCAAGTTATGGAGCAGAAACGGTTTTCACTCTTCGGGCCCCTGTGACCTTGACCTTTGACCTACTGACCCCAAAATCAATAGGGTTCTTCTACTCAATAAGGGCTATCACCCTATGAAGGCTCTGGGTCAAAGGGTACTCGAATTATTGAGCGGAAACGGTTTTCACTCTTTGAGTCACTGTGACCTTGACCTTTGACCTACTGACCCCAAAATCAATAGGGTTCTTGTACTCAATAAGGGCTATCACCCTATGAAGGCTCTGGGTCAAAGGGTTCTCGAATTATTGAGCGGAAACGGTTTTTGCTCTTTGGGCCCCTGTGACCTTGACCTTTGACCTACTGACCCCAAAATCAGTAGGGTTCTTCTACTCAATCAGGGCTATCACCCTATGAAGTTTGAAGGCTCTGGGTCAAAGGGTACTCGAATTATTTAGCGGAAACGGTTTTCACTCTTCAGGTCACTGTGACCTTGACCTTTGACCTACTGACCCCAAAATCAATAGGGTTCTTCTACTCAATAAGGGCTATCACCCTATGAAGTTTGAAGGCTCTGGGTCAAAGGGTACTCGAGTTATTGAGCAGAAACGGTTTTCACTCTTCGGGTCACTGTGACCTTGACCTTTGACCTACTGACCCCAAAATCAATAGGGTTCTTCTACTCAATAAGGGCTATCACCCTATGAAGTTTGAAGGCTCTGGATCAAAGGGTACTCGAGTTATTGAGCCGAAACGAAGTGTGACAGACGGACAGACAGAGTGACGGACAGACGGACAGGGCAAAAACAATCATATCAATACCAAGGGTTAGACCAGTAATTCAATTATAAGCAATGACTTCACATCATACTGTACCCACGATGATGATGACGACAAAAACAACAACAACTAAAGGCATCGGCATTACTATCCTTCAAAACTGATTCCAATTCATGAGTTATCGACTGCCTGTATCAATGAGTTGCATTAGTGACTAAAAATTAACATTTTTGTTCATTTCAAACCTCTAATTACGTTAATTACGTTCATAAAAGTTAATAAAGAGTTCCTCTGGCAAAACTTTACATATTTTCGGATAAGCTAATATTCGGATAGCGAAATATGAACCGTTGATCACACGAATATATTTGAATAACCTATGCTAATATTCGAATACCTATTTTAGAATTTGTTCCCATCCCTACATCATACACTAAGTCACACTATGTTGTCGTAATTTTCCGGCACATAACGAACTCCAAAACAGGAAATTTATGTCGCAGTTTTACAACCATTACAATATTTTTACGCCATTCATAAATTTTCTATGCCATTCATAAATTTACTATCGTGTTACTATTTTTATTTCTACTATTATGTAAACCAAGTTGTTGACTAAAATTGTGTTGTTTTGTTTTGAGCAAGAAAGGTATATAATAAAAGGAACATTATGACAATATGCAGTCTGTAGGTTCGTATTATTTTTCATTTTTCATTGCTTATGTAAACCAGATCACTCTCGACCTTTGGACTAGCGGGATATTGTTTACATACCCAACTCGAAAAATACGAACCTACACAATTCATACTGTTATAATATTCCATATGTAATCACTGTCTGCAGCAGCTTATATTTGCATAGCAAAGCCTACAAGAGACGATACTGCACTGAGTATGACAGTTGGGTCATTCAAGGGAAGATAACTCACATACCTGGTAGTTTGATGGGCACACCACTTCCAGGTGGGAAATACTGGGCTTTGTCTCGTAATCTCTCATACACCAGCTTTCCTACAACAAAACACAGGAAAGCTCCATGTATCAGATTTCTCGCCTTTATTGCCTATCCCTTAGAACCATTTTGCTTTCACTCCATGATACAGTATGCCTTAACCCTTTCCTGTATAGATACACCATATTGCTAGGGCAAATAGTTTAGATCCAGATCAGCTGGCACATCTGTGCCGTCTGATCAGGATCTAAACTGTTCGCTATTTGATTAATTAAGTTATTTCTGACCAAAATGCGACCAGTGCAGATCCTGATCAAACGGCATGGATCTACACTGGTCCCACATGCGTAAAAATGCGTATACATCAAGGAAAGGGTTAACTAACAGTTGTTTAATATTATAAGTAATTAGCTATAAATATGTCATTGCTGCCAGATGTGAACTTTGTTAACTAACTTGAAAGAAAGTATGGACTGTGTTTGATACTTGTTTGTTAAGTTTCTCCATGTACAAGATTTGAAGCCCTTTCAAGCTTATCATAAATATCCCATAAAAATCTTCTTGAAACAAGAAATCTTGTACAGTATTAGAAAACGGTATCAGTATTTCAAACTGGAAACAATACATTGGTTAAATAACTTAAATGCAAATGTTGGCATCTTCTCAGGTTATAATTTTACTACATGAAGGGGCAATAACTCCCACAGCAAACTGCATGAATTAATTTTAGGATTCTTGTTTGATTATGTACTTATAAATGTTTTACCAACAGTGTGTGGTGGAATGAAACAAAAGTCAGAATCATCTGTCTGAATTATGTTACCTAGGCAGACATTACAGTCATTAAGTAAATACTTGCTTCAAGTTTAATATCTTATTTGATCATTCAGACAGTGACTGAACAAAGCTTTTATCTTACCGAAGGTGTCTAGAATATCAGTGATCAGGACAAACTTGCTGGGATAGAACTGTATGACACTCACATCTGCTAGTAACTTGGAACACTGAAAATATCACATTGCTACAGTACTCGCTAACTGCCATAATACATATTAATATCATTGTAAGCTACATAAGCAATTACGAAATAATGCTTTTGTGCTTTACTTGAATAAAACATTTATATTCATTACTAGTTTTAATACTCTTAAACATGGGTTATATCTTTGCTTGTAAAAGATTATTTGTAGTTGATGCAACTTACAGTATAGTGCATTTAGTTATAAAATAAAGCTCCTGAGAACTGAAACAACCCTTTACTCCATACCCTTTACTCCATATATACAACTTTTATTGCACAGGCAAACAATGTAGATCCAGCACATCTATGCTGTCCGATCAAGATCTATACTATTCACATTTTGATTCTTTGGGTTAATTCTCACCATGATGAAACCAGTGTTGATTCATATCAGATGGCATGACCCAGGTTAATGATCTACACAGGTCACACATGCGATAAAACCCATATATGTAGAACAAAAGGTTAAAGATAGCCAACAAAGCATAAAAGATGAGATTTTTTTCGCTATTTCTCACTAAATGTCTTTCGCCAAAGCGATAAGGCTGATATTCCATGTGCAACTTGTGAAGATTCTGATCAGCCTGCAGATCTGAAGAAACCTTATGATTCTTTGTAGATCATGATCAGACTCCTCAGGTGTTCAGGCTGACCTGGATCTATACTGGTCACACATAAAAGCTGTTTCCTTGGAGAAGAGTGTTAACTGGATAATCAAGTTTGAAAGAGATAACCAGTACCTGTATTGCTATCTTGAGAGCTTTCACTCGTTGATCCTGCTCCCAGGCAGTTATCAGAGCCTGATTCAGTTCTTCAATACGAGACACATAATCCTGCTGGCTAAGATTCAACATTTCTTGAACTGAACCCTGAAATAACATATATTGAATATTATAAACTGAATGAAGAGAAATAAAATGGTTTGATCATTTGAAATTTAAACATGAATGAAACAAGTTCAGATTTTTACAATATTGGCAACAGGCTGTCCAAGGGAGGTAACACAGAGTAAATGATAGTTGTCAAAGTTTCAAACATTCCGCTTCGTCAGAATATCATATTTTATATTTGCTAACACTCTCTTGAATAAATTATGATGACGCTAAGAAAAACAATAAAGATAAAGCAGTACCTCTTCGAAGTCGTCAAGTTGTTCCAGTCTGTTTTTCACCTTGTCTGACATTGTACCAGCTGACTGACTTTGGGCCTTTATAACAACTAAAATTTGCCAAGATTCAAGACTTAGAACAATAAGCAATCAAAATTTCTACTGTAGGTGGAGGCAGCTAGGTTTAGATACCATTTTTCCATAGATATGACATTTATTCCATGTGCCACATCCGTGCAGTCTAATCAGGATTATCACAGGCGCTTTTACACGTAGATTCATGAGATTATTTCTAACCAAGAAGCAAACAATGTAGATTGGATAGATTCTGATCAGACTGCACAGATGTGCTGGCTGATCTGGATCTACCTGTCTGCATATGGATAACAGTCATATCCCTTGACTAAACGGTTTATTCCTCAATGTATTTCAAAGCCCTTTATGCCAAAAACATTGTTAGGTGAAGTAATGACTGTTCGCTTGTCAGTTTCTGCATGATAAAACTTCACAAAACAATAATTTCCTGAAATTTGAACATGACTAGAGAAGATATTTGTTTGTTGCTTTTATTTTCTTATGTTTACATTTTCTTTTTAAATACATGCTCATGTTAAAATCATAACTGAGAATCCAACTGAATAAAAGACAACAACAAAAAGACAACAGCATTTCTTCAGAAACTACAGCATTCTTCTACAACTTATCACACTGAAAGCTACTAAACCTGAGACTGGATACCTATCTACAATCACAAGAAGCTGATTGATTAAAACCCTCAAAGATTCTAAATTGACCAATCACAAACAAGAGTTTTTGAACTGGTATCCAAGGTTTACAATCTTTGGACCAGTTCAAAGATCTTTCGGTTGATATACAGTGGTAAATCATATTCAAGAACAAAAGCTTAAAACTAACTAATAAATATTTACCATGTTCTTTGTCTGTAGCAGACAGGAAACTGGTAGTTATTGACAATTTCTCTGAAGTGGTGTATTTGGAAAGGATATCAACGCGTTTTGCAGACCAGGGCTCAAAGGAGTCATCTAATGAATTAGCTCTGTCCTTTGCACTGTCCTAAAATCAGTTATATTCTTATTATAAGCAGGCTTAGTGAAAGTAATAGGTAAGTTAATGAACTATACTAAACTGATGAAGAATTCATTCTGTGATTTCTGCAATTTTATTGTATAAATCTGTCATGTGAAAAAGAATAATGCAAAGTTTACTTGAAATTAAATTATTTTAGAATGTATATAAAGAAATTTTCTACCTAGCAGGAAAAAAATAATTACAGTAACAGTTGTATGAAGAATCTAATTTGACGTATTTATCACATTTAATATGTACGAAAGATTTACCCCAAAGCTGAGTGATCTAGACTTGCTGACTTTATTAGCTTCGACGGCCATGGCAGATAGAGGATCAAGTCCATCAAGAGATGCCCCTAGAGGGCCCAAATCACCCAGGGCACTAAGAGGGTCCATAACGACCGATGACCCCTTACTTGTTGGGGTCTTCTTAGCTGCTGATCCCTTCTTTTCCACATTTTTAACTTCAGACACCTGAAAAGTATCATAAACAGAATGCTGATGTTTGTATTAAAGCCCTCTAACTCTTTACTCTAGTCAGTGAGATATAGCTTTTGTCCATTTGCAAACAAAATCAAGAACAGTTGGCACATCAGTGCCAACTGATCAGAATCTACACTGTTCAATTTTAGATTCATTAGGTTATTTCTGACCTAGAAGTGAACAGTGTAGATCCTGTTCAGATGGCACAAAAGCACCTGCTAATCTGGATCTACACTCTTCGCACATGTGATTAACCTGTAGCATCAGCCTTCTTATCTTCCTTGTGTCTTATCACTGTCTATGTTGCTTGCTATTAAATTAAGGAATTTCTTCAACCATATGAAGAGTGGCTAAAACTAAAATAATGGAGAGTAAAGTGGTGTTAAATCAGCAGAATTACACCTTTCATTGCAGTGCGACCAAAGAAGATCAAGATCAGCCTGCGCTTCCATGCAGTATGATTTAGATTTACACATTTCACTTTTATATGAATGTGCAGGCTGATCTGGATCTACACTGATCTCACTCACATATAAGCCTTATCAATGAAATAAATGGGGAAAACTCTAAAAATTTTATGGTAAAGTAATGAAATTTAATGATATTTTAAAATGTTACACTTGAAATACATATTAAATTATCAACTAAGATAAAATTGTGAACATTCCAACAAATATACATTTCTAACTCCATGAATACACTTTTAATCATATGCATACTGATCTGGATCTAAAATTGTCACACACTGGGGTATTAGTCATATCTTTGAAGCGAAGAAATAACTGCAGAGATAATGAAATTGAAAGAAAGGACATAAAATGCTACATTAAAAAAATCACACTGAAAACTGAAAGTAGTAGTCTCATTATCTTTCAAAGTAGAAGGGGGTTTTGTGAAAATAAAATGGCCATTATGGGCTGAAAGCATTTATACTAACGTAGCTGGATCATATGGTCAAAATTGCCAGGGAATCTTGCCTCTTAATCTTACTGAGACCACTCTACAAAACATAGTCATCACCTTTGAAATTGAGAATATTCAAAATGCATTAAAAATCTACAGTATAACTTCTTGAAACATGCTGTTTTCTCTCTGATATTAGATGTATTTGAAGCATTGTAAAGATGTATTTGAAGCATTGTAACTTACTACTATGGACTTCAATGGATGTGATGTAGTTAAGGAGGCCTCAAGATTCTCTGCTTTCCTCTCTTGCTCATACTGTCGTCTTCTCGGAAACCTGAAGAGCAGTTCATTCTTATTCCTATTTGTGCAGAAAGACCATCAAATTCTTCCCTTAACCATTTACTCCATAGAATAGACTTTAATCCCATCATGGGATAACATTGTAGATCCAGATCAGCTGGAATATCAAAGCTGTCTGATCAGGATCTACAATGTTCGCTTTCAAATTCATTAGTTTATTTCTGACCAACAAGTAAATCTGTGAGCTAATGCTCACTAGTGATACCTCCGCTGTGAGAAATATTACTTTCAAAATGTAATTTGCATTTTTCAATAACTTTTGCCCTTTGGTTTATGTAATGCACCTTTATAGTAATAAAGATACCCTTTGGATTGTGTAGCGCACCTGTATAGTAAAAAAAGCTAAAAACAGTCAGTAAACAGGAAGTAGATGAGCAAGGAGCATAAAATCATTTTACACCATATAGGGCTATAGGATAAAGCAATAAGCAAAACATCAGGCTGCTGCATGTTATAGTTGCTTAGAAAACTGCGACGGAAATCATGCATGTTTGTCATCTATGTGAAAAAAAAAAAAGTATTCGTTAAACAGGAAGTAGAAGAGCTAGGAGCATAAAATAACTTTACACCATATGGGACTATAGGATAAAGCATTATGTAAAATATCAGGCTGCTACATGTTGTAGTTGCTTAGAAAACTGCGACGGAAATTGTGCAAGTATGTTAATTATGTGTAAAAATGTAAGTTTTTGGTAAACAGGAAGTAGATGAGCAAGGAGCATAAAATCACTTTACACAATATGGGACTACAGGATAAAGCAATATGCAAAATATTAGGCTGCTGAATATTATAGTTGCTTAGAAAACTGCGAAGGGAAATAAAAATGCCCTTTGGTTGATGTAATGCACCTATATAGTAACAAAATCTAAAAATATGCGACAAACAAGAAGTACATGAGCAAGGAGCATAAAATCGCTTTACATCATATGGGACTATAGGATGAAGCAATATGCAAAGTATCATGCTGCTGCATGTTATAGTTGCTGAGAAAACTGTGTCGGAAATTTTGTTACGGATGCACGGACACACGGACGCACAAGGGTATAACAGTATAACCCCCTCTTCTTCGAAGCGGGGGTATAATAAGCAAACAGTGTAGATCCAGATCCAAAGGCATGGATAAGTCAGCTGATCTGGATCGACACTGGTCACCCACATGTAATAAAAGGCATGGAGTTAAGGGTTAAGAGCATGTGGTACCATTCTCCACCAGCATGTGATAAATCATAACAATATGTGATTTAGTGGTGAATAACAAATCAGTTTTAAGAAGTAATTGTAACATCAAAAATAAATATTGCTGACTAAATATTGGGTTTGACCAACCCTACTGAACCCTCTATTGATCTCAAGTCAAGTCAAGGCAAGTAAATTTTATTTATATAGTCAGGTTTCATAACAAATAACACAAGCTCCGTTGAGCATTTAAAGCAGACTAGATCTGCCTTTGAATATATCAAAATAATGTTGCAGCTGGGCTAAAGTTAAATTTTATTCCCAGGTTGCAAGAAACATCATGATCATTTCAAATATATATATATATATATATATACATATATATATATATTTATTTTTTTTTGCAAACATGCCAAACAATTTAATGATAAACATCCTAACGATTTTGATGTGAAAGTGTCCCATTATCAGGACATACAACATCACAAAATACATTTAATCATTCAACATCACAAAATACATTTAATCATTAAACAAATTTGCTAATTTAGTGGGATAGCAAATAAAACACATAGTTAACCTGTGATTTTCATAAGAATTACCTATACAAACAATAAATTATCCAATAAAAAAAACTAACTATGAATTATCAAGTGTCACTAAATATAGTAGGTAATCCCCTAAGTGTCTTTCGAAACATTTTGACACAACCATTAAGTGCAAGTGCCTGAGATACATAATTGTATTTTCAGCAAGTTAAGATTTTACAGTAGATTTTTTTACTGAGACACATAATCTTCAATAACGAGATTTCAATCTCTGATATTGGGAAACAGGATCTAGATCAAAATATCAGGAAAATTTGAATCCCGCCCAAAAATTATATGTATGTTTATGAGCAGGTCTAGGAAACAGATGTTTTTACAGACTGTCTGTAAATTTACAGATAAATATATCTGTAAACTTATGGACAAGGGTGGTTTCAAAAGGTGTCAAAAATTAAAATCTTGGTTCTACGCCACATGGGAATAAAAATAACGAAAATCTACAAATAAATAAATACAGTACAGCTCGGGTGTCTTTTATTTTTTCACTCATCGCCGCGTTTCACTGTCAGCGCGACATCCAATTTTTTTCGAGTGATCACGGGTGATCTTCGATCTTGCCACCGCGATCACCTGACAAGAAAATCACGGTGATTTGCCGCGATTTATCAGCGCAAATCGCGGTGAAGATTTACCGGTGATTTAAAGACATTCTTCCAAATTTATTTATTTAAAAAGAAATATGTTGTTCGTATTTTCATATCAGAGAAAAGATCTGAAACTTGATCAATGCATAAATATATTGTCCATTATTTGAAACACTGGAGTTTTCCACACCTTCCGTGTTGACATAAACATCTTTGTACTTGCCCCGTAAATTGCTGCCTATTATGCTTCTAAGTGGAATGTTGTCACAGTCATTGCAGAAAGTGAACAACAGTTATTAAATTGGTTAATTATTTTACGACAAATTATAAGAATTCATTGACAAGTAGAGTATTTACGCCTCAGATGGGAATTCAATGTGATTTAAAATACGAGTATAATTGCGATTGAAACACACAGTAAACTGGACATAATAGATCATTATCGAGAGAAAAAAGTGAATAAAAATTGTGTCGTTCTTACCTTATCGTTTCCTTAGTTGTTATTTTGATGAAAGATAAATATATTATATTCTTTTTCTTAAGTACTCCGCACATGTTGAGAAAATAAATAACGGTGAAAATATAACAGCCAAGTACATAAGCTACATGTATAAAATCCATCTCGTCAGTATTTTTCACCAATCCCTTCCTAAAACATCTTCATTTATGAGCAATCAACACCTGTTTGAACACCTGTGTGATCAGCATTGTATATTTCATCATCACTTCTGTTTATTCACTTCAAAAAGAACGCCGACGAGTAATACTGATTTTCCGAGATCAAAGGTGCCGTGTTAGGTAAAAAAAATTATTGATCAAACGTCGGCGTTTTTTATTCTTAACAGATTGACTCATTTGTCAACTCTCAACAAAAAAAATTAAAATTGCTCGAAACAAATTAGAGTTGTACATTGTATAATCAAAACATGCCTTGTAAAATCATAACATGCTGGAAATTAATAGCATATGCCTGTCACAAATGTTATTTAAATAAACAATGTTTGTGTTCACGACTTACTCAATATATTCAAAATGTTCATTCAATAGTTGGTTAGTCGTTGAGAAGTGTGTCATTTTTGTTTGGGAATCAACTAAGCTGTTGATAATTGGTGTTTTATATGGATTAATTAACTCCAAGCTTCTTACGTTGACAGGTAAGCACTTTCAAAATAGTTATTGATTAAATCATGTCAGTTTGCAAAAATCGGGCGTCGGTGATAAAATCAAGCTCAGTTATATTAAAAAGTTATTACATTTATTAAGAAACTCGATATTTTCACAGAAGATAGGCAAACATAGAAAATTGTTTTTTTGTTTAATGCTGACGAATCGGCATGTCAGATTACGCGACTAAAATTTTTACATGATTTTGATACAATGTTACGTTCAAATTGGTTAAAGAAACAATGTTTTACATTAAAAAAATACATTTTAATACACTCCTTTTTCGAAAGATTTTTCACCGCGATCCCCCTCGATCGACCCTGAAGCTAAACTGCTGACGATGAACACAAGAAGAGCGAGAATGACTGCAGAATTATTGCCGCGAATCACGGCAAATCACCCGAAAATCGCCGCGTCGGAAGGACATATTTGCGGTGAATTTCCACCCGGACTGATTTATTAACGCGGTGGACAGGTGAAAAATGTAAAAGACACCCGAGCTGTACTGTATTTTATATTGTAAATCAACATAAATTTTTTTTAAAGAGATCATTATTATGTTCAGATGATTGTGTGAAATGTTGTTAGATTATTGATGGCCATGTTAAAGAAGAAATAGCAGTGTAAACAAACTTCCACTATTTATGTCCTTGGAGTCTTAGGGTGTCTTGCGGTTGTGGGGCTGTGTAGCACCAATGTCCTATGCTATGCTTTTTGCTATTAGAAATAACAAAAATGCTTTGGATTTGTGAATTTCTAAAATATGTTAACTCTTGTATCAATTCTTGTCCATAAATTAACAGACACATTTATCTATAAATAAAACTGACATTCTGTAAATTTACAGACAGTCCATAAAAAATCCCTTTCCTAGACCTGTTGAGGTGATGAGTTTGGTTTTTTTCAAGCCCATTCAGAATGCCAATGTACATACATGCCAGGTATCGAAAAATAATTAAGTGAGACTGGTGACATTTTCAAGTGAGATTTGAGCAAAAATAAGTGAGATTTTCTAAAGCTGGTCCTAAAGACAAATTTGTGAATGCTGAACATCAGAGCTTGCAAAAGAAGCAGTGCCTTGTTCTTACAAAACCCATGACGGGACAGAAGTGGAAGGACAATGCCTCTTGAGTTATTCATTAAAGACTATACAAATATACTCAAACGGTAAAGATACCAGTAAACATTTAAAGAAATCTTAGAAGTCTGTAAAATATAGATGGGTGTACCATTCATAATTCGCCATTTTGGACAGTCACATGATAGCTTTGTTTGATTCTAGGAAAATTAAATAACTGAATTAAACTAATCGAAATATCGTAACTTTGAGATTGACTGTTTCAATGCGCATGTCCCGAACTTCACTGGTGTTATCTTTCTTTGAGCCTTTGATACCTATTTGCGGTATTGATTCACCACGATTTCAGGTTATGTACACGCTGCTGGATATCACAGTATCACATCTATTAGGTGTTTGATCAGAAAACGGGATATGTTAAAAATGTAACCCGGCTATTGTTGAGTTAGTACCGCGCTTGTACTATCTCGCCATAGAGCTAGCTATTATGGCGACGTGGTAGAGCGTTGGACTGTAATGCGAGGGGTCCCGTGTTCAATCCTTGGTTCAGACGTGGATTTTTCAGAACCCTTGTAACAAATGGCGCCCAACGTGGGGCGCCATTTGTAAGCGGGGTGGTTCAAATCAGAATTCTTGGTTGTTTTCTTACTTTTATTATGGGCCTAAAACACACATTCAAACAAGACATGCAAACGAGATAAAATGTAATAACACAATTCACACGTTACATATCAAATATGAATTAGCGCGCTGGTTTAAGTATCACAGCAATAATATCACAATAAAATCTTACAAGTGCCTCTATGCTCTGATAGAAAATTAAAGCTTAGTTATAAATTATGATTGTAACCTTGGGAAGGTTACAAATAACTCTACAAATATCTTCTTTTTCTACAGTACGGTATGTAAGTGCTTCCTAGGAAAGTAAGAGCGGAAATGAGATTTCTTTGTTAGAAGTGCTTAGAACAGGTTACAGTACTAGTGATGTGCGGCGAAGGGTAACACTTACTCAACCATACAAACCAGTTTACCATACATAATACTATAATTAACACACACAGACATTATTTAAACAGACTACAATACACACAATACAGGACAAAAAAAACCATACCAAACCCCGTTTACATTATTGCATTAAACAAGTATTTTGTTTACTTTGCATTTTATTTCAACAGGATTGCTGATAGCAATATGATACCGCATAACTTTATCACTTATTTCTTGCATACATATCACATTCTAGTGGCTTTGCTTTGATGAAGATATAAACTTTGTCTCTTTTCATTTGTTTATCATACACAATGCATGTTTACTCTTAAATGAAAAGTCCAAACCAATTGATTTTGTCAGAATTATCGTGTTGAGCAATTATGCATACTTGAAAAGAAGCTGGTGAGAAGATTTTAAAAAGATAAGGACAGCAAGTGTGACGTCATACTACAGCCATTCAGAGTCCTTAGGTTTGATTATCGCAGTCGTTTATTTTTTGATACCGACTGAAAAAGTGTCAAACTTTCAGAAGAATACTATTATGCAAATGGTCACTAGATAAAAGAAAGCTTTTCCAAAAATTCTAAAATCATTGTTCGAAATTAAACTGAACGGAAGCTTTTTCCTAAAATCTTTCATAAATACTTGTAAAAACTCCCGTCAATTGGACCAATTTTGTTGTTTCAAAAGTAAACATTTTGTTCAATGGTTGTGTTTGTTGTATACTTTAACAAAGAAAAGTGAACGAACTTTGAAATATTAATCATACTGGATAGGTTGGAGTTTTTTTTACCGAGACAACTTTTACTTATTTGTTCATATGAGGACCTGTTGGGGCAAGTGTGAGGTTGGTGCATTCTACAACGTTGGGTAAACCCCAAGTGGCAAATTCTTTTGCCACTGACCATTCCAAGGCGATAGCCCCTCTGGTTTTCTTTCTTTGTAATTGTTTGTGATGTCTTTTAAAAAAACGATCATTTTATTCCCCATGGTCTCTTTTCCTCTACGTTTTGGCTATGTCTTTTGGATGTGGCCATTTTCTGATATGCACATTTCACTTTTTATAAAGTTGCAAACGTGATATCACAATCCAAAATAGAAAATTTACAACTTTAAAATCATAATAATCTCATTGATCATTTAAAAGTTTCATTATCTATATAAAACTGCAGGAAGATTTCGGATGCTAAAATTAAAAATGTTAACTTTTCTGAAGTACATGCTCATCGTGAATACCATGCTGAACAAAATGGAAAATGAGCCCTTAATATCAATATATCGTTTGCTAAGAATTAAGATGGCAGAAACCAAGATTAAAGGATACTTAATATCGACAATTCTCTATTGAGCCCTTTGGGTATTAGATTTACTTGTGCAGCCTATAGTAGGCAACAATCGGTTACATGGTCATGAAAATAAGAACTTGTTCCATCAAGTCTTCAACCGTAACCGTAAGCATGGACGACGATGAGGATCCTGTGGAATTAGAAGTAACATTTTGCTTAATTTCATTGAAATGTGTTAATGATTTACATAATTGGTTAATAAAAATTTTGAAGTTGATTAAACTGATTGAGTTATAGAGTGCATTACTCGTTCACTTGTTAAAAATCGGCCATGAATTTGATAAAGTCGTGCATAATTTGCAGACGTTTTCATCATATTTTCAAAACACATGTACACACATCTGGGACTCTGAACGTTGGATTTTTATATTCTCACTCATATTAAGTTTTAGGGTTCTTCTGTTTACAAAGGTTCCTTTTTTCAAGATTTTCAAAGCGAGCTCGTGTCTGTTTATATTCGTCAAAAAAGTAAACGTTATGTGTATTGAAAAAAAATATCAAGGATCATTCCATACATGCCAAGTCTCACACCATGCGGTAAAAACTCACCCACCCTCACAGTCTAACGGATAAAAAATAATAAACTCACATATTTTTTATAATTTCTGTTTAAAAAAATGTCTCCAATAAGTCCGAGGATCGCCAAATTCGAAATGAAAGCGCTTGATTGACAGTGATTATTAAAAATTATGACATTTTGTTTATTTAATCTCCTTGAATTACCCTTGGGCAATGAATTAACATCCCATGTTAGATAAGGTGTTATTCAATTATCTTTGCTTATTAATTGATATGTTTACTCAAACATCTGTATGTCTCAGTTGGGGTACAATTTCAGTGCAGGTGTTACAGTTTTCGACTACATATGGGTAAATGTCAGGGCATTTCTTTGAAGGTGTTAATTGTGTAGAGTTTTCAGTGTTTTTTTTCACTTTTGGGGGAAGGGGGTCGCAGCCCTTTGGAGGGGGAAAATTGCGACATGAACAAAGGAAAGGTGGAACATTTGGAATATACTTGCAGCCTGTCAAACACAACAAAACAAAGGGTTCACTGATTTTTTAATTCAAAGAAAGTCAATGGTCTACAGTGAAATGTCTCTTTCTCCCTCTGCAATTTTATCAATTATTCTTGTCAATGTATTGTCTATCAGTGGGGTATCCATTAAACATATCCTGACTCAGTACAGTCTGTACAGGGGTTCCATTTGACCCGGAAGCTCGGGTTTTGACTTGGGAGATTTATAAAATACGCCAAATTGACGCGTCGTAAATCTGGAGCATGCGTCATCATGACCCGGGGCGAGTTCGACCTGTGCGTCAATCAAATAAAAAATAACATCGAAATCCCGCCTAACACAATCACAACTGGCCAATCGTAAACGCCGATTTACCAATAATCAGTCTCGCTTATTGAAACGTTTCAACACACCTGTGGTTAGAAAGTTAATTGATGTGTAAACAAATTATCGATACTTCACGTGCGCCTGTATATTATGATCACTGATGATGGGACAATTATAGAAACATGAAAGGTTGATTGGTTTAATCAAATTTGTCGAGTAATGACAGGATTATCGGCAAGTTAAATCATCAAACGTTTTCTGATAACGGCGTGAACGGTAAATGGTTTTTTGTCTTTGAGATCGTAATTGTACAAATTCATAGACGCTGTGTCACTTTGCGACTGAATGTCGAAGTATTTTAATATTCCTAGGTAATCTCGATTAATACTTCACAAAGAAAGGGTTCAGACCAGCTTATTTCAATTTATGTCAGGCGGTTGAAAGCGACCCGTTGAGGATTCAAATGTTGACGCAAAATTCGATTTCGAGAGTTTGTCGGGTACTTGCGTACAAAGAAATAAAACAGATGATTCGACCGAATTTTTCTCGAGTGCTTCTAAAAAAGTTGTGAGAAAGTTTAACTCAAATTGGCTAACATAATTTGACTGGTTCGCGCATGAACCAAACAGTGATGGAATCATGGCAATGTTCTGTACTTTGTGTAGAAATGGTAAAAAGAAAAACGCGTTTGCAACTAGCGGCAACTCAAACTTTCAACACAGTGCTCTTGACAGGCTTGCTAAAGCATACCCCGAACATTTGTTTGCTGGTTGTACCAGAGTGATATGATTCTTGTCAGTTGTCAGTCAGTAATGTGTGATTTTATTTATTATTGTCCATTGTTCATTTTGTTATTTGTCATATTGTTCAACAATATATGTGAAGGCTGGTAAATATTCTATGAATAAAGATTGTGTAAAATTGATTTTAACAGTATTGTTTTTGAGTATATGAATAGGGAAAGCTTTGCAGCCGTCGGTTTCGCACAGCATTGCTTAACGCATACACGACCCCTGAAAATTTGATGATGACCCCTGAAAATTTGAAAATGACCCTTGAAAATTTTGGCCCAAGGGTCATTGACCCTTGGCTTTCAGAGCCAAGTGGAACCCCTGGAGTCTGTAACAGACTCCAGCAAAGAGGGAATTTTTTATCGGACCTGGGGGAAAAATATATACTATTTTGAGGGGGGGAATGGGGCCCTATTTTTCCCAATATTTGGCATAAAAAATCACTGATTTTGGTTTTTATTGGCATGTTGATGCATTAATCCAAGGTGAATAAAAACAAGATTTGGCAAACTTTTGGGCCCTTCTCTCTCCTTTCTGTAAAGCTACAAGAATAATTTTAAATGCAAATGCAACACTAGACTTCCTTCATAAATGCCAATCAGTAATTACACTTAGTGGATAACTAATGGCTTGAAAAGTATGAATTTTCAGCGGACATTTTTAAAATAAATGTGGCATGCAATAAAGATTTTAGTCATAAATATTTTATTTGATTTTGAAAAATGTGTTTAATTGTCTTATTACTTCATTCATTAAATTAATATAACTGACTGTAGTTGCTTTTTATAAGAAAGGTAAAGGTATATAAGAAAATTTAAAATATACCATGATTCGACGCGCTTTGGAAAATCTCGCTTATTTTTGCTCAAATCTCACTTAAAAATGTCAACAGTGTCAATTATTTTTCGATACCTGGCATGTATGTCATTCCATTTGGCCATTACAACAGGCGAACCCCACAGTTCAAAGAAAAGCTCATTTTGATTCTTAAGAATTTCAACCTCGGGGGTCAAATTTTGCAAATAATATGAGAGGTAAAATTAAATTTTTTTTTGATTTTCTGTGGGTCCAAGTAAAATTTAACCCTTGAATTTTAGGTGTAAGTGAAACCTCTTAAAATCATTAATCTTTCAGGAACATATTTACCGTTAAAACATCAGTGTTTTCCAAAAGCACCGGTGGCCAGGTATTGTCTGGTTTTCAAGAAATGAGTGCTGGGTACTTTACCAAAGAATACTAAAAATATTCATTGAAATGCACTGTTTGGCATCAACTAAGTTACTTTCGAGACATAGATCTGTAATTTACAGATTACTGATATAACATCAAAATCTGTTCAAATTAAACCTATTGCTTTAAAAAGGTGAAATATGTATCAGACATGGCCTTTTTCAGATGACACAGCCTCCCCATGCAGCCAAAAATCAGAAAATAAAGGAGCACATTTGTTTATAAAATGATCATTTTCTAAAGGAGTCAAATTTTGGTTTCACTTACTTAACATTTAATTTTATCAGTTTTATGTGTATTCTATTTTAGGTGAATGTGCATCTGTCCAAGAGCCTTTCAAGTAATTTGTATTTACTACAGGTGAGCAATTGTCTGATCTATTGCATGGTACATGTTCGATGAAAATTGTTCCACTTATTAAATTAGTAATGTGTGTTATATCTATGTTGTTTATAACATGTACATGGAGTCACAATAGAATTCAAGGTCCCGATGTTACTGTAGCATTTTTAAATTATAAGAGAAATTGGAACTTGGTGCTAATCACTTTGGCAACAAAGCCTTGTTTACCCTTTTACACTCCATCTGGATCTAATCTGATTTCACATGGAACTGTATGGAACTGTGAAGGGATAGAAAAAGGTTATTTTACATATGACCGTACAGTTCATGTTTCGGACATGTTTACTAAAAGAACTAAAGAGAGAACTTTTCTCTAATGTGGCTTAAAGGACAAAAAAGAGAACAAAAGAGTAGACACACAAGTACATGAACCCATTAGGCCACTTCTTTTATATAAAATGGTTTACAAAACCGGCGGACCTATTTTTTCAAGAAATTGAAGAAAAAAAAATCGAAATCAACGATTTTTTTTCATTAATAATTTCCGGCCCTATGGAAACGAGTCGAAAACTATCGAAACAAATCCAATTTTGCTTGTTTTTATATAAATAGGCCGCGTTTTAAACGCGCCCTCGAAATAGGTAGACGGGTTTTATGTCTCAGAGAAACCGGCGGACCTATTTTTTCAAGAAATTGAAAAAAAATAAAATCGAAATCGACGATTTGTTTTCATTAATAATTTCCGGCCCTATGGAAACGAGTCGAAAACTATCGAAACAAATCCAATTTTGCTTGTTTTTATATAAATAGGCCGCGTTTTAAACGCGCCCTCGAAATAGGTAGATGGGTTTTATGTCTCAGAGATACTCCACGAAATCGGGTATCAGCTATAAGAATATATCGTCAAATGGGGTATGATTTTCAAACACAAAACCATTTCCTATACAAGCAATGTAAATTTTATCTATCATTTGTATCGGACAAGAGAATATATCGCCAAATCGAATAGAAAATTTGCAAATTGTCTTGCCAAAACTTTCATCGCCTGTTTACAGGAAGGACACCGGATGAACCGTTTATCGTCCGTATCAAAGCTTATGTCACATTTAATATTTGTCTATTGTCAGCTGATAATCCAATTAAATTTTCTCGGCAGCGATGAACAAGAACAGTGAAGCCTCCGGGCAAACAAACTGTAACCTGTCAAAATTTTAAACAGATTACTCAATCAGGCATTACAAAAAAAACACAGCAACCTATGCCTATCGAGACGTAATTTGTACATGTACTTACAATAATCCACGTTCAAGTTCCATTGTCTCTTTTTAATTATCACATAATCCGCACAATTCAAAAACAAACAAAAAATAATTTTCTCAAACATGTTTTACAATCACTCATAGATTTATGTACATTTCTTTGATCCGCCTTCCATGTTAATTTCATACGGAGACAGAATTTGATTGACAGTCAGTATTGAGTTAAACGTTGATACCAACCGTCTTTGAAATGCAACTTAAAAGGGAATTGTCGGCTCGTATTAAGACTGTGTTGTTTTATCGGCACTGCTTTGAAATCGTTTGATCTACAAGAAGTGTGTACGTGACATTCGACATTTTTAGCTGGGTAAAATTGGTTGATGATGCAATAATTCTGAAATATGATACTTGAGATAAAATTGGGACGTAATTTATTTTGGAATATGTTCGCATTGGTTAGTGTTTTAATACTTATTTAACATTCACGTTGTAAATGTCGCGGTGTCATAATTTAATTTGAAACTTTTATTTTGTAGCAGAGCGTGACAGAAGGGTCTGTTAATCCATTAATAAAAATATAAATAATGCATCTGTCTGACCTCCCTTGTCAACTAATATATGCAGATTCAATGATAATCATTACCAGAATTTCAGTTTTGTTTCTGTAGAATTAAATTGTTTTGACTGTTATATAGTAGTTAATGCTGTCAGACTAATATTAAGACTAGATGTGGAATTTTTTTTTTATTTTTTTTTTCGACCGCCTTACGGACACTTTGACCAAAAATTTTTGTAAACCATAAAATAAAAAAGGAGTGGCCTTAGAAAGCACATCTTTGTCCATGTGACAAAACCATATTGTACAAGTATCAAGCAGATACTGGCTTAGACTCTTTATAGTCTTAATATTCGGCCTTTTCTGAACAATTTATTCACAGTTGTTATATGATTAGATTTAAGGTCACCCAGAAGGTCACCCTATAGTTTCCTATCAGTCCAAACAAGGGATGATACAAAATGTAGCATGTCAGATCATTACAAAGTAATGAGAAGTTTATTCCTCTGATTACTGTCATGTAAATTTGTTTGTACCTTTCATTTATAAAGGACATGGCTAAGGATTATAAGAAGTGTTAATAAAATCTTCAAGGGGTGGGATGCGAGGATTGGATTGGAGGTTTAAGAAGTAAATGATGAGCTAAGTAAAACAAATCTTTAGGGCTGGGGGAGTGTAGGGTGTGATAAGGACTCCCTCTCCATGTTTTTTTTTTAATTTCTAAACACAAAACTGACAAAAATGGTTTTCTTCAGAGGTGGGTTGGGTTTTTGGGTACATGTGGTTTTCCCCAAACCATCCCATCTGATGAACAAATAAAAAATTATTTTCCATTCTTAATAATACTTAGTTAACATGAACACCTGGTTTTCTCTCATTGTGGCATCTGTGTTTCAGTGCTCACACTGGCTGTTTTTAGCTCACCTGTCACGTAGTGACAGGGTGAGCTTTTGTGAGGGGGGTTCGTCCATCGTCCGTCCGTCCGTCCGTTCACAATTGTTGTCCGCACTCTAGCGGACAGAATTTTGGTCCAATCTTCTTCAAACTTGGTCAGAATGTTTATCTCAATGATATCTAGGTCAAGTTTGAAACTGGGTCATGTGACCCTTAAAACTAGGTCACTAGGTCAAATTAAAGAAAAAGCTTGTCTGCACTCTAGCGGTTGTAATTTTGATCCGTTCTTCTTTAAACTTGGTCAGAATGTTTATCCCAATGATATCTAGGTCAAGTTCGAAACTGGGTCATGTGACTTTGAAATCTAGGTCACTAGGTCAAATTATAGAAAAAGCTTGTCCGCACTCTAGTGGTCGTAATTTTGGTCCGATCTTCTTCAAACTTGGTCAGAATGTTTATCCCAATAATATCTAGGTCAAGTTCAAAACTGGGTCATGTGACCTTGAAATCTAGGTCACTAGGTCAAATTATAGAAAAAGCTTGTCCGCACTCTAGTGGTCGTAATTTTGGTGCAATCTTCTTTAAACTTGGTCAGAATGTTTATCTTAATGATATCTAGGTCAAGTTCTTTACTGGGTCATGTGACCCTTAAAACTAGGTCACTAGGTCAAATTAAAGGAAAAGCTTGTCTGCACTCTAGCGGTTGTAATTTTGGTCCGTTCTTCTTTAAACTTGGTCAGAATGTTAATCCCAATGATATCTAGGTCAAGTTGGAAACTGGGTCATGTGACCTTGAAATCTAGGTCACTAGGTCAAATTATAGAAAAAGCTTGTCCGCACTCTAGTGGTCGTAATTTTGGTCCGATCTTCTTCAAACTTGGTCAGAATGTTTATCCCAATGATATCTAGGTCAAGTTCGAAACTGGGTCATGTGACTTTGAAATTTAGGTCACTAGGTCAAATTATAGAAAAAGCTTGTTAGCACTCTAGTGGTCGTAATTATTGTCAGATCTTCTTCAAACTTGGTCAGAATGTTTATTCCAATAATATCTAGGTCGTGTTCGAAACTGAGTCATGTAACCTTGAAATTTAGGTCACTAGGTCTAATTGTAGAAAAAGCTTGTCCGCACTCTAGCGGTCTTAATTTTGATGTGATCTTCTTCAAACTTGGTCAGAATGTTTATCTCGATGATATCTTGGTCAAGTTCCAAACTGGGTCATGTGACCTTGAAATCTAGGTCACTAGGTCAAATTATAGAAAAAGTTTGTACGCACTCTAGTGGTCTTAATTTTTGTCCGAACCATTGAACAGATGTTCGCAGGTGAGCGACCCAGGGTCCCTTGGACCCTCTTGTATAATAATAGCCACAAAATATTTGAAAAATAAATTAATAGCCAAAGTTTCACGCGTTGTTTCCACATGCGTGGTCGTGGGAAATAGCATTATAATTATTTGTTTTGTTTTTTAGTTCACAAGATTTTATCTAAGGTAACATCTGTTATGAAAATTCACTGTTATTTCTTTATTAATTTAACCTCAATGAAAATAATTGGCTTTATGTAAATTACTGACAAGTTTTGATAATAAGACATTCATCACTTAACTATTGCAGTCAAAATCAGTTGGATTCACTGCTATGTAAACTTGTTGTTTGTATACCATAAAAGGTCTTTATATTTCAAAGCAGCCCTACTCCTAACCAAATCATGTAAAATATTACATTAAAGTTTTGGGCAACATAATTTAATTCAGATCTATTTTCTGCTTAGAATGATTTTATTACTTAATGCCTAATGGGTAGTTGCAAAGACGATTTGGGACTAGATTGATGGTAAATCAAAAATGGACATCGCAAAAATGGATGACAAACATAATAACCGTATTTTCCCGCTTATAAGGCGATCTGCTTATAAGACGGGACCCCTTCTTTGCCGCCAAAATCTGAGTTTTTTGTATAGACCCGTTTATAAGACGGGGTCAAATTTCAGTGATTTCTGTCCCGAAATTTTTGAATTTTGCAAAAAAAAAATCGGCGAAATTTTCGGCAGATGTAACATTTTCCAAGCTCCGTAACTGGAACATTTACTAATAAGTGTGAATTTAGCCAAAAAATCGGCAAATTTTTCGGTTAACTTAATATTTTCGACGGTCCGTAATTGGAATATTTACAAATAAGTGTGAATTTCGCAAAAAAATAGGGGAAAAATCGGCTTTTTTTTCGGTAAATTTGATATTTTCGTAGCTTTTTCATTAGAACATTTCAAAATAAGTGTGAATTTCGAAAAATATCGGCGAAAAATCGGCAAATTTTTCGGTAAATTTAATATTCTCGAAGCTACTTCGTTCACATATCCTAATTACTGCGAATTTCGCAAAAAAAAATCGGCAATGTTTTCGGCAAGTTTCATTTTTTCGAAGCTCTGTCATTGATACATATTCTAATAAGTGTTGATATCGCAAATAAATCGGCAGATTTTTCGGTAAACTTGATATCTTTAACGCTCAGTCATTAGAACATATCCTTAAAAGTTTTAATAAATCTTTCTCTATCGTGATATCTCTAGGATTGTTAATGATTGTGTATCATCACTGCACATTTAATGGTTAATTTCAGTCTTTGCCCGTATGCAAGCTTTTGACACTCGAATATTTATCTATTGTCCGGATGTTAAATACAATTAAAATTTTTCAAAGGCGAAGAGCAAGAACAATCAAGCCTCGGGGCAAAAAAACTGTATCCTGTCACTTCAATTCATGCAGTTTGTTTCACATAATCTGAATTATCGAGTTTGCAAGAGGTGTTGACAGTATGTCTGTTAATCAATTAACATTACCTGGTGACAGTTTCAAACAGCTTTTGGCAATTAAAACAGCTGTGACAATTTTCTACAAACTGAAAAGCATTTGGGAATTTTGAGATTATGCAAACTGGCTAAAATATTCAATTAGCCTTATTACTCTGGCAAACATGAAGAGTGATCTATACTAATTATATCATTATAAATAATAGACCTTACAACAAACATTGCTTACATCAACATCGAATACTGTCAATATTAATTTCCAAAGTATATCTTCAATATGAAAAAGATGAAAAAACATTTATTTATAAACCAAGAAAAAAACGGACAAACTTATATTAAAAATGCTCGTCGAAAATTAGTTACCGAAAAATTACCGTTAGATATTCGCAAGATTCGAAAAAAATCGTATGTTTTTATAAGAAACTTTTGAAAACCTGCCCAAAAAATGAAGTTTTCTTGTAGATCGCGCGTATAAGACGGGTCCCAAACTTTTAAGGCTATTTTCCAAGGAAAAAACCCCGTCTTATAAGCGGGAAAATACGGTACTAATAAACCAGTAGAAAATTGCGATGTGGAATAACCTTTCCAAAGCTAAACTAACCAAAGCATATGATTTATCACATTTTATGAGAAAATAGGAAGTATTTTCCCTGTTAACATGGTTAAAAAATCGGCAGTTTTACCGTGAATTTTCGTCCTATTTATCACTTGAGGTACAGTATCTGGCTAGGTTTTTGCTTTTAGAATGGATTTAGAATTTGGCCAGTATTCACTCTAAGGTTAGAAAAAAGAAATTCTTAAAACATTTGTCTGATTGTTAAACATACGATAGGCCATCATAGGGGATTCCTTAATAGCTATAAATAGCAACAGTAACAACCTTAGAATTTCCTTGTCATGACGTAGTGAAAATACCCAAATTTTACTGATCACAAACATCAATCAATGACCCGTAGGCAAGGACGCCAAGGTGATTATCTTTTGTGACACTTTGTTAGTTCAATTAGGGGATTAACGACCCCTAATTATAAGACATGTGGCGACCTCTCAGGGCAAAGTGAATGCATATTAGCTAACAATATCTTCTCTTTTTTTTGACAATTATTGAATCGCCAAATTTTACCGCCAATTCTTTGAAATAATCGACAAAAACATAAAATTATCGCAAATGGCGACAATGTCGACTGACAGCGTAAGCACTGGTGTTTTGATGATTTACTCAGTTTATATGGTTCCTGTTTTACAGTATCCAGTGCGACCAAACTACATGACTTATGATAATGTGGAAGTGCTGTCCGGCAAAGTGAAACAAAATCAAAAGCAGGTTAGTCTTACTGAATACTCTCATAACAGTTCATTGCAGTTTTGATAATTTGCTAAAACAAATCTGTTGCATGTATGGTATAATTATTTTAACTGCATGTATTGTTCTTGTAAGTGTGTTTGGCTCACTCAAGGATACTTGGCAATTATCTTTGATAAGCTTGTAACTTTCTAGCCATTAATCCCGGTAGGCATCATCTCAGTTCATATAGCACATTACCCAAAATCCAGTAACAGTACTTCAGTTGCTAGTCTGTTATGATTCATGTCTTCTGCATTTTATTTTTATGTGTAAACTCTTCTGAAATGTGTATTATTCTTTCACAGGGCTTTTTCAGCTAGTCTCAAGAGGCCGATAATGGGCCCCATTCCCAATGCCAAATAGGGACCAATTTTCCCAATTTCAAGAAAAAAATTCCCAATTTCAAGAAAAATTTCCCATTTCAACAGAAATAACTTATTTTGTCTATAAAATAGAAACAAACAAGAGAATCTATGTAATCAAGGGACTTTTCAAATTACAAAATAAGTTTGTTTACTTTTGATCAGTGATCTGTTAAACCTACATTCCTTGAATCTATGTGTGCAACCTGATTAAAACCACCATATACTGTGTAAAAAAATTACCAATTTGAGCAGGGGCCTTTTTCCCAAACACCCCTGAAAAAGCCCTGTTTCAGAATCACAAATTTACAGAAGTTGTCTTATTTGCCAAATTTTAACTTTCATAAAACCCAGGAAATTAATTAAATCTTTATAACCCCTAAATGGCTGTTGTTTTAAATTATAACAGTAAAACTAATTTCCTGATAAGAAAATGACTTAAAAAGTTTAACATAGGTGGAGTAATAACATCTGATGTCATTGACACAGAATTTACAATGAGTTAATGTGGTTTGTAAATCATTGTTGTCTCTAAAGTGTGTCTTGTTGGAATACATTGTGTACTGAGATTTTGCCGTTATTGTCACTTGACATCTACTCTGAAACAATTGTGTGAATGTTAAAACAAATGCTTTACTGGAGAGACGTCTGTCTGAGCACTCCACATGTTGCACATGTTGATGTTATTGAAAGCAATACTAAATATATATATTTTTCTGAAGAACAGTTCACAGTAGTAGATGTCAAGTGTTGTTTAGTTGGCTCCATTACCTGGGCTGAAGGTTATAAAACCGAGTTTGGAAATCAGTCTCAAATCTCGAGCATCTGAATGGCTGAAATGGCGACTGGTCGCCATTTCAGCCAATCAGATGCTTGAGATTTGAGACTGGTTTCCATGCTCAGTTTTATAACCTTGGGTACTGATCTCATAGTTGATTACAGATGACTGATTATTTATCGGCCTGTCAGACAACAAAGCTTATTCATCAAATTCTCTGAATATTAATATGTTTATATTAACCAGCTGGAGTTGGAGATTGCACTGAACACTGGCAGTAAGCATTATTCCAAGAGTAAAGGGGAACAGTTTGCCCTCAATGTGGATGGTAGGAATCCAGATGCTACCTCATTCTACAATAGGTCAGTACAGTAGCCTAGCACAGAACATAGTAACCCTAGTTGCTATACTTTGTGATTATAACAGCTAGCACTAACAGTTTTTACAGTTTTCATTTGAAGATGTTTTTCTTCTTATTTACTTGTTTTCAATGTTTACTAGTATATCGTCGGGCAGAATATAAGAATAATAATAAATAATTTGTTATTGATTATAAGAATTTTTAAAAAGCCACCAATGAACAAAACTACAAGCAGTTACAGTTAAGTCCTTCATCAAAACTATACTGAATTGAGACAACCCCACAATTAAACATGCACTCTTTTTCATCCCAAAAATGAAAACTGTCACTGCAAACACTTCTGTTGACAAGGTACAACATGGTCTTAATGGTTGTTACACTCTTTCTAAAGAAATTGTTTACCTGCTTTGTAATAGAAAAGTAATCTGCTTAAAAGTAAAAGTAATTTTTAAAAGAGCACTTTGTGACAAAATGGATAAACTATATTATTTGTAAAACATTTCAACATTGATTGTATTTACAGTGGAGTGATGGACAAACAGGTGCTGCATTCTCATCCATCTGGAACCAACACAGGAAGATACGCTCTCGGATTCTACAAGAATGGTGGGTTTGATTGTTAGTTTTAATTGTGCCAAATAATCGGGATTAATTATGTTGATTCTGCTTATATTTGATAGTAAGTGGGTTTTAGAATTTAATCCTAAGATTTTGTAAATGTGTTTTTAGAAAGATATCTGTGGTATATATTTGACATCACTGAAAGTTACTTACAAATGTGTTCAGATTGTATAATTACAATCAATAAATAAAAAAAAGTAAAGAGTAGCTACACACAGACTTTTCCACTTAGCCAATTCCCACCATTCAAAAGTGATATACAACAGTTAGATTGACATGGGTGAAAGTTTTCCGGGTTATGTCGGATTTCCGGATCTGTGATGGCCGCCGAGACCGTTTTTCCAAATCACGGAAATCCGTTGAGAAAATTGGAGGGGGGGTGCAGTCTTTCAGAAGTCGGTCGATGACGATTAACCGTAAGGACTTCCATGTTTCCAAATATAGCAATGACGGTATTTTGAACGTCCAATCGTAACCATCCTATCTGTTCATCTTCCAATCATAATCGGACTCCTATTTGGCGGGCTTTTGACGTCATCGACTTTTCTCGTGGACCCGGAAATTTAAAAATTCTCGCCGGCTCCTTTTTCGCAAATACAAAAAAGAAAACATTAATTTTACCGAGTTGATATCTTGGTGTTCACTTTCGTCATACGTTAGATACGATACTGATTTTGCTCGGTCTATACATGTATCCTTCAGCTCTGGTGAAGAATATTTGTTTACATCCGGTGAAAACCCAAGTCGCTATTTTAAATTAAACAAAACTTTTGCTTTACACGCACGTGGCTGTAGCATTAGCTCACTGAATGACGTCATTATTCGTATCCCTCTCGGGAGAATAACAACATTTGTGCGGGTGAAGGTCGTGTAGCTGTGTGCGCATCAATAGAGTGTAAAAAAATACACAGAAGGTGATCGAATGATTTTTTATTTCACAGAGAAAGCGTAGTAAGTAATACGTTTGTAATTATCTTGCAACTGAAATGGCCTTGTGTCGGTAGACGGATACTGATAGTCCTACGTTTGTTTCCTTTACATTTTATGCCGCGAGAAAATTTAATATCTGAATACACAAAATCAAAAATGAAATTAGGTCTACATCAGAATATGCCATCCAATTACGTCCTTTGGAAACTAAAACGCGAAAAAATTATGTACATACTTTTTATTGGAGATATTTATTATAAAAAAAAGCAGAAAAAAACTACGTCAATTTTATAATTATTGAAAATATTCATGAAGTTCTATATTGTTTGTTTATGGCGAATTTTCACTGAATTGAGACGAGAGGCATAGTTGAGGCCAAGCTTAATGACAATAAATAATGAACGCATGCCTCCAGATGTCTAAATTTGGTGTTTCAAAAAGGCTCAAATGCACTTAAGAAATGGCTTCCCAAGGCTATTTAAATTGCTATCTTCCAGGAGCTTCGAGGGGCTTCGCCCCCCTTATCCCCCCACCAGGGCTTTGCCCTGGACCTACCGGGGGCCCTAGCGGCCCCCTGGACCCCCAGCTAATTTTTCAGGATTTCATTTTTTTTCAACTTTCACCCATGGATTGAGTCTTAACTGGCCTTTTTAAGTCACTAATTTCAACTTTGCATACAGATAAATGCTATGTTGATGTCATGATGAGTAACTGTTCTTAATCGACCGATAAACATGAAAATTTATTGCATATTTTTTTTAATACAATTGCTTTTAATTAAATAAATAAAAAGAAACAGATCCATGTATTTCTAGGAGTTAATCCCAGTGTAAACAGTTTGCCTAAAAATTTTAATGCACAAGTTCAGTATTTAGTACATTGTGCTTTATTTGGTATTTTGTTTAGCAAAAGCAGAGTTTAAACATTGATTAACCTAAAAAAAAAACTTGAACTTTACCAAGAAATTTGCAAAACACACCCAAGAACAAATGAGGCATCAACTCCTAATTAATTATCGGGTGGATTTCTTTCGAACTTGCACAGATGATCAAGCAGGATGTGAAGATGATCGTAAAGAAAAGATTTATTTCCTGCAACCATTTTTACCAGAGTTATGCCCCTTTGTTATTACAGATGTTGTTGAAGCAGTGGGGGCATCAGTGTCAGAGGACACATTCTTGTTAAAAATGTATTTTCGACAAACAGTTGTGATGATTGATTTATTTCAATATCCTGGACCACTGAAATGGGAAAATGTGTCATTGTTATTTTATATTATGTGTGTGTCTCTTCTGTGTAACAGGAGAATTATACCTGAGCCCAATACATGCCCAAGTACAGATGAAACCTAGCTTTAACTATCTGGATAAGTCGGATACAAGGGCAGAGACAAAGCTAGCTAGTCAGGAAGCAGGTAGGTGGTGTTTGGCTCTAAAGATATGTTTGCAACGAGTAAGTAATCTGATCAATTATTTAGTAACTTCTTCAGAATAGCTCTTAAAAACTTGCAACAAGCTGACTCAAATTCAGATCTTACTTATTCATCAGCACAAGGGCCCAAGATCATAAAACTAAGATATGAGACTCGTCTCCAGATTTAGTTTTATGATCTTGAGCAAATATGGAGAAACTACTTAAGTTATCTGATTGGAGCATTAAATACAGAATTCCTAACTTAAAGTGTTGTTTCTTGGAAAAACTGGTCACCCTTATGTTTTATACACAGGAAAATGTGCACCATGTATTTAACACATGTTTCACACGTGTTTAACATATGGTCACAAACATGTGTTTTACACAAAAAACGAGCACCTAGTGTTTAACGTGTTTGAAGCCATATGTTTGACACGTGTTTTACATATGTTTTACACGTGTTTACGTAAACACGTGTTTGTAATATGCGCCGATTAATATGCACATTCTCGGGTAATATATATTGGAAATTACTCTTCTTCCTGTTCTTTGCAATTAGCTAGTTGATGTGAAAATATTTGGTCAGGATGGCAATCAATGTCTTTAAACTAGTTTTGACACTTGTTCATTGACAGAACATCTGTATTTAAATGACCATAAACAAGTAGTGTAAGTTTAAAACATTTATTCAGCATTGTTATACAAATATTAGTACATTCCTTACATATTTGTACATATATATGGCTTTACTATTGTTAAATACAAATACAGTTGAACCTGCCTTATGAAAATAATAGTACAGATGCATTAACAGAACAACAGATAAATTACAGTTCAGTCTGTTGTTTAAAATTTTCAAAAAAACAAAATTATGATATAGTATAAATTAACAAATATTTTTAATCAAACATCAAAACAAATAATCATTGCCAATTATTAAGATAAGCGCTTACAAATGGTAAATCACCATAATCAGTGTTTGATTATTATTTGAAAAAGAGCCGTAAGTGTACTTCCTGTGCCATCTGATCTGAATCCACACTGTCTGCACATTTGATATAACATGTATATATGGAGTTAAGGCTTAAGTCACCATTATCACCATTACCACAGTGTTAAATCGCCAATATTACAGTGTTTCAAATCATCATTATCACATAGTTAAATCATCACCATTTCTATCACAGCGTTAAATCACCCTTATCAAAGTGTTTAAATCAACATTTTCACATTTAAACTTTTTACTCCAAATGTATAGGTTTTCTTACATATGTGAACAGCGTAGAACCAGATCAGCTGAAACATTCATGTCTTCTGATCAGGATCTACACTGTTTGCTTATTGTACATTAGATTAATTGGTACTAAGTATCCTTATCACATGGCACAAATATGCCAGCTGATCTGGATCCACTCTACACATGTGATAATATTTATTTTAAAATGTCTTGGCTACGTTTGCACCAATAATAATGATCAATTTAATTCTGTGTTCAGATTTAAAAGAACTTTCAATTGCAAACTGTTTAACTTTAATTCACAGACCGTCTAATATGTATTCAAACACACAGAATAGTAATGCGATAAAAGTAGTGATAAAACAATGCTAAGGTTAACTGTCATTGGATTGTGCAAAGCACCATTTATGTGTGTATATGCTTTTTGCAGGTTGGTAACAATCATAACAAAATGACTGTCAAAGTTCAGGTTTAGCCACATCATTTTTGAACCCAATGTTCCTATGATTATTTAAGACAGTGCTGATTGACAACTTCAGAGTGATGTAGATAACCCATAGAGGATGACTGGAGCTTGATCATCTTTTCACTTCATCCTATAATAAAAATAATATTAAAGATTGTTTTCACATAAATGAAAATTTAAAACAAAGCAACAATACATATTATAATAAATATTAGAATGATAAAAAAAACCCTGAAAAAGTAATGGTCTAACCAATAATATATAGTTTGTAATGGATTCCAGGAAAAGAAAACTAAAAACAAATCTGACTTCAATACAGTACAATCTACCTGCACTTCAACCAATGGTCTTTCAGGATATTAACCCTTTACTCCATGGACATCCTTTTTGTTACATGGGTGACCAATGTGGACCTGGATCTACACTTTTCGCTTCTTAAACAGAAATAACCTAATGAATCTAAAAGAAAACAATGTAAACTCTGATCAGAAACTCTGATCAGATCAGACAGCACACATGTGCTGCCTGATCTGGATCTAAACTGTTCGCCATGCAATAAAAGGTGTATAAAAGAGGGTAAAAGGAGTCAGCCATTCTATATCAAAGGCTAATTTTCCAATGTGATACTTGATGATATAAATAGTCTTTCTAATACCTTGCCTGTGTTATGTTCTTAAAAATCATTACTTGTCTAAAGTGTTTGTTATTTACCTAAAGTGATCTTTCTTTTCATCTTTCCTGCCACAACTTTTCCAACTCTCATCCAGTAATCATGCATGTGTCAACAAACTGTTAGTGTACGAGCTCTGCAAAAAAATGTATATTTCGCTTCAATCACAATTTCTGCCATTATTATGTCTCCCACCACGTAGTGGTGTGGGAGACATTTTGATTTGCTCCTGTCTGTCCGTCTGTCTGTCCGTCTGTCTGTCACACTTGTCAGCTCTCTAAGTCAAACAGTTTTCATCGGATCATCACCAAACTTCATCAAAATGTTAGTGGCCATAATATCTCGATCAAGTTCGATAACCAGCCATATTGCCCAAGGAATCTCAGAATTATGGCCCTTGAATTATCAAAAATAAGTTGTTTGAGGCTTGTCCACTCTGTAACTTGAACAGTTATCATCTGATCTTCACCATACTTTATGAAAATGTTTGTGGCCATAATATCTCGGCCAAGTTCGATAACCAGCCGTATTGCCCCAGTCATGTCGGATTTATGGCCCTTAAATTATCCAAAATTGGCTGTTTAAGCCTTGTCTGCTATGTAACTGAAATATTCATCAACTGATTTTCAATAAACATTATGATAATGTGTGTGGCCTTAATATCTTGGCCAAGTTCAAAAACCAGCCACTTTGCACCAGGCATATCAGATTTATGGCCCTTTGATTTATCCGAAATTAGCCTTTTAAACATGTCACTAACCTGGTTCATCTCTCAAAGTCAGATAGTTTTCATTGTATCTTCACCAAAGTTTATCAAAATGTTGATGGCTATAATATCTTAACCATTAGTGGCCATAATATCTCGATCAAGTTCGATAACCAGCCATATTGTCCAAGGAATCTCAGAATTATGGCCCTTGAATTATCAAAAATAAGTTGTTTGAGGCTTGTCCACTCTGTAACTTGAACAGTTATCATCTGATCTTCACCATACTTTATGAAAATGTTTGTGGCCATAATATCTCGGCCAAGTTCGATAACCAGCCGTATTGCCCCAGTCATGTCGGATTTATGGCCCTTGAATTATCCAAAATTGGCTGTTTAAGCCTTGTCTGCTATGTAACTGAAATATTCATCAACTGATTTTCAATAAACATTATGATAATGTGTGTGGCCTTAATATCTTGGCCAAGTTCGAAAACCAGCCACTTTGCACCAGGCATATCAGATTTATGGCCCTTTGATTTATCTGAAATTAGCCTTTTAAACATGTCACTAACCTGGTTCATCTCTCAAAGTCAGATAGTTTTCATTGTATCTTCACCAAAGTTTATCAAAATGTTGATGGCTATAATATCTTAACCAGGCTATAAAGTCATCGATATTGCTTGAGGCACTTCAGGATTATGGCCCTTGAATTGTTTAAAAAAAAAATCTTCACTTGCTGTCGCTTATAGCCATGAATAAATTACCAATTCACCAAAGATGTTGCAATTTATTCATGGGTAAATATCTCGGACAATTTGGAACTCCGCTGAAGTTTTGTTCAGAAATGTCCAGGAACGCTCAGCTGTTGCTTCAAAATTCAGAAACAGCAGCAAACATTGTTGTTGGTGATTTCAATGTAAACATTGTTTGTGACAAAAATAATCTCCTCCATAAAGAAATGGCTGCTTTGAATTATAAACAACTTATAACACAGCCTACTACAGCTGGCAGGACCATTATTGACCATATCTATGTGAACAATGTAGAATGTGTATCCAGTGGAGTAATACCAACATACTATAGCTATCATGACATTACATACATTGCATTATGAGAAAGTACTGTGCTAAGCAGCTATAAAGGTATTTCTTACACTGTTTAAGTTTTCATTTTACAATATCTGTTCCATACTCATGATTTGGTTCTTCTCTCATTTTCTGCTATTTTTATTATATGATGTTCACCAAATGCTATAATTATCTGTGTAATAAAAAAACAGCCGCTTTGACCCCGGCACATAAGACTTATGGCCCATTTATTTATTTACAATTGGCCTTGATAGCCTTGTACACTCACTCATGGTCTTTTTTCAGTGCATCTTCACTGATATATCAAAATGTTAATGACAACAAGTTTGACAACCAGCCACATTGACCCTGGCACTTCAGGATTATGGCCCATCAGAAATTGAAACTTATGTTTTTCCTGATCCTCCAAAAATTTGTGACATTGTTTATGACTAATATTGCACAGAACTTCCGTATGCCCTTTTAATAAATTGCCATCTTTATATTCACTTCACCAGTTTTATCCTGTGCATCATCAAAGATGATGCCTTTGTGGGAGACATGTGCTTTTCCCAAAAGCAGTTCTAGTATTATAGTTGATTTATGTTTGGCTGGTAATTTCATCCTACTCTACCTTTTTACTTTTTGTGTATTCTCAGTGTGCTATTCCTGATATGAACATTTCACGACTTCATTTATAGAGCATCAACTGTACTACCTAAAATGTAAGCTACCAATAAAAGTTTTAAATGACTCCACAACGTTATAGAATAATACAGTCAAACTTGTCTTTAGCAGCCACCCAAGGGAGTGACAAAAAGTGGCTGCTTTACACAGGTGGTTGTTAAAGACAGGTTAAAATGAGAACAAAATGTCAGTTTAGGATATATTCAAACTGGCTCTTTGAGACTGGTGGTTGCTATTCCCAGATGGCTTCTAAGGCAGGTTTAACTGTACAGTATCTTGGTTGAAAGAAAAATGGAAACTAGTTTGCTAGTTTCATATACATATCATTTTGTTTTGCTCTTTCTGGTATCGACCAGATTTTAAGTAATATCTCAAATATTGTCATATCTTTTCAATTAATATGAATCAATTACAAAACAGCAACATTATTTTAAATGTTAATTTGGACTAAAATACTTTTATTTCTTTAGAAAAAAAAATAAATTGGATTTCAATATTCAAGAAATAATTTACCCCTAGAGTTCATAGCTCTAGATGCCTCAGTAACACCATTCATTTTGTTTTTAAATTATTTTGAATTATTTTTAATCAAATGCCCTAAACAGCAAGTTTTAATTCGAATAATAAGGAAACTCATTGGTTCTAGTGTTCCCAGTGTAAAATCAGTCTGGTATACATGGCAAGTTTTGCATCACCAAAACAAACAAACAAACGTATCTTAATAATAGATACTCACTAGAAGTAAGGGAGGTCTCTCTAAATATCTTCTGTGTTAGGGAATGTCTTCATGTACTGCACATTTGACATTGTACACCTAAATGTAAATTATTAGCATAATAAGTATTTTTTTAATTGTACAGACAATTAATCATTTTCGGCATTCAATCAGTCTGAGTTCCGGAACATGTTCATAATCTTGATTTAAAAAACGAAAATTGGTCAAGAAATCATTGTGTGTTCTAGCAACATCACTCCAAATAAGAGAAATGCTGCGAGAACACCATAATTTCTTAAAACTTTTTATTTATAACTCAAATGTGCCAGAACTGATTGAATGTCATAACTGAATAACTGACTGTATTTGAACCAGTCTTTGACAAAATGACCCTTTTACATTCTTTAAATTGTCTGGTGCCAAGTCTCACCTACCTGAACTTTCATTAAAAAACTTGTTGATTTTAAATGGAAAGATGACATGTCAGAGAGACTCATGGCTCATTTTTAATGTATACATTGGAACACTCTTACATCAGCTTAAAGTTAGATGCAATTTCTTTCATAAAATTTATATCCTTCATTTTAGTATCAGATGGAAACAATATTCACTTGTCTATATGTTAAAAGACATAAATGAATTATCAAAGAAACAGAGAATAAAATGGAAAATAAAAATATTTTTATTTAACAATTTTAAAACACGATTTCTACACCTAAACATGAAAAAGAAAAAATATATGTTATATTATTTCATAGTAAATGTGTATACTAACCCAGTATCTTGGTAAACAGCAGCAGATACCAAAATCTTTCCTTTGGTCAGCATTGTTGCCATTACAAATCAGTTTAATTTGCATCAGACCCAATAGAAAAATAGTCTTTTAAATTTTAAATCAAAGCATTTTTCTACCATAATCTCTATCAGATATGCACAAACTTTGTGGATCTAGTGAAAATGAAAGCCATTTAACTTGCTAATGAAGCTATGTTTGTACGAACTATAAGTTGTTATTATTTATAGTCCATACTGCTTATATACATTAAATATAAAATTAATTATTTTGAATAAAGCCATTAATGTTGGACAAGGAAAATACGTTAAATTCAATTTTATTCAATGTCTAATTAAAATTCAAAAAACTGGGTTTGATCCGGAATAGACCGAGATCCGGAACCCTCGCGTTGAGTTGTCGCACATGTTAGATCTAAAAAAGTAGCTAAAGTAGCTTTTTTCTTTCTCCGCTCGCTTTTTTCCAACCTCCTTGATCTTTAAAATTCACACAAAAATTGAAAGTTGCTGATGAAACCATTGAGGACTTTGTTTACATCGCGAAAACTGAAAATTTGTGAAAAAATTTTATGCTCTAATCCCGTAAGCCCTGAGTTCAGGCTGTCTGGGTTAAATATTATTTATCTGAAAAGAAAACCATTTATTCTTATACTTACCTTGTAAATTTAGCAGTAAACGACATATTTTTGTTATGCCCGGTAGCGTTCTGTTGACAGCTCTGACATCATCATCGTCTAAAAATCGCGTGCAACCGTTCCAGGCGGATTAGTGTCACTTAAGCCCCTGTCACAACCCGCCGTACGTGCAAGTGCGTGCTGTCTACGTGCAAAAACGGGGACCAAATTCGGGGATCCGTACGTGATGAGTACCGCCTCCATACGGATTTGGGAGCACGCAGAGATGCCGTAGCATTTTTAATGCATGCCAAACTTTCTCTGCGTTCAAGCTGCGTGCGGGCTACGGATTCACCACCTGTATGGGTGATGTGCGTGCCCTGTACGTCCAGGAGCGCATAACGCACTGCCTCTGCGACTCTTTACGTGGTCCGTGCGTGGTCCATGCTTCCTCAGTTTATCCGTCCAAAACTCGCAGAGAACTCATGGCAGACCTTACAGAGCAAGTACAACGCACGGTCTGCGCACGGACCTCTGCGGTATATAAAATATATATCGAGTATCGATAGGTCGTCCTTATATATATTTCACCAAACAGCGACCGAAATAAACTCACGTTCACTGCACTTGCACGCACTTAGGCTACAATGGGCGAGCGAGTAAGGCCGGTATTTCATAGTTCTGTGATGGGTGATCCGTGTCCGCGTCTGTGTCCGCGGTTTTTCACTCACCAAAGATGTCGTTGGGTACATTCCATACCTCCGAGTCCGTTACACGTCGTGTACACGAAAACTGACACGGAGGTATGGCATATACCCAACGATATCTTTGGTGAGTGAAAAATCGCGGACACAGACGCGGAAGCGGACACGGATCACGCATCATGGAACTATGGAATACCGGCCTAAGAAGCCCGTACGTGAGTAGTACTGCCTCCGTAAGTTGACATGGAAATCGCACGGCGATCCTGCGTTGTAGGTACGTACAACTCACTTACCACCTATGGAACGTACGATTCATGCAACCTTTTACCCCTAGACGTGGCGTGCGGGCCACGTACACAGCTTTCGCAACCGTGAGTGTGACGTGCGTCCTCTGCTCTTGCCACATCCGATTAAAAAACGCTGCGAGCGTAACCTCCGCAGAACTCGTACGGTAAAAAAAAGACGCACGGCGGGTTGTGACCGGGGCTTGAATTTATGTACTGATTAGAAAAAATGGAGCCGCTAATTGACGTTATTCTGTCTGTTCTTTGCTTTTTGTTTTCATATTAAAAACCTGTGGATGGATCAAAGTAAATAGTCTGAATAACATTGCAAAATACTTGTAAATGTATGTACGAACCATGCATAATAAAGGTTATTTTTATTGATTATATACAAACATTTAATGGTCATGGACGTAATGTTTTAGTTGGAAGGATATGCTTATGATGTGACAGAGGGCTCTAAAATACATTTCAAAATGTGATGACTCTGAAAAAAAAAACAGTTTATAGGCCAATTCACCAGCAGATTTACATTTTTTTTTTTCGTTTTTATTTAAATTGATATGTTTTGGTTTAGAAAGCTTTTTGTGGATTTTTAAACATGTTAGATTAAATATGCATGTGCTAAACAAATGTGAAACAAGTGTAATTCACATGGACAATAAACATGTGTTAAACACGTGTATGTTGTTAACCGTATTTTGAAAATATGTGTTTAACATGTGTGAAACATGTGTAAAACACAAGTACAATAAACATGTGTTAAACACATGTATGTTGTAAACTATATGTTTCAAACTATGTGTTTAACACGTGTTAAACATGTGTTAAACACATGTGACTCAAAACATGTGTAAAACACATGGTGCACATTTTCCTGTGATATATCAGGATGAGGGTTCCAGCCAACTTGCTTCAAACTGAGCTTGGTTTAGTTTATAAGCCTTTTATTTTAAGTTTATTTTACTGAATGGAAATAAACATTTAATTTAAAAAGAAGTTCATACATTGTGAGTTGCTACAATATCTTTAACTATATTCTTACTGTCCAAGTTATAAACAGGGCACTTCCAAATATTGCTGTGATCCGGTTCCATTATTTTGTTGATGAAGACACAAAGTGGGAAGTTAATTGGTTATTAACAGATGATTCTTGTTGTATGAACACAGGTGATTCCTCTCAAGATGAAGCGGAGGAGGAAGCTAAGGCAGTCACAGTCAAGTTTGCGCGACCTGAGTCAGACATTGCCAAGGCACGGAGACTGGCATCATTTGGACATCATCAGAAGGTGCAGGAGGAAGAACAGTGGGTGCCATTAAGCTTCCACAATAACTATGTATGTGGACTGTGGTTTGTAGTGTTATAATAGTCAGAGCTTGGAGCTACTACCTTGATACTAAATAGTACTTTGAACAGAATATGTAGGATGCAGAAAATAAATGTTAAGATTCTCATCAGGAATTTTAAAAGAAATAGGGGAGAGTAAGCAACTAATATTTGTTATTTTTAACAGAGGAAAGAATAATGTAAACTTATAACTTCATGCATAATATGTTGATACTGATTATTTCTTATTCAAAGTACAATGCCCTACATTTTGCCAATTATCAATGGAAGCAAAAGGAAGTGAAAATGTCTAATTGATTTTTATGTTGTAAAAGGTGTACACCTCCAGAAATTACTAACTTGTAATTATTGAAGTTAAAGTTGTGAAGATGACCAAAAAAGAAAAGAGAACTCTTGGCGGTGTTTAAGAGTTATTAAAGTTTTGAATACTTACTTTAAAATGTGTACCTATTTATATTTCATGTAGAGTGAAGAGTCCGAGAGAGAGCTCATGTCTCTATGTCAGAGAAAAGACGAGGCCAGCAATGAATTCCACATGGAGTCATCCGAGTATCTCAAACTGCTGATGGCTCATGCTGATGAAGTCCAACAGTAAGTCAGTCACTTCATAACTGACAGTAACCAATTGTAGTAAAAACTGCCTTCATTGCCAGTGTTTAGACAGTACTGATCCATATTGGCACAATAAATGGCAAGTGTTGATTTGACAACTACATGTACCTTGTTGGTGATTTGTAGTTCATTCTGTGAGTTATGGTTCTGAGAGAAACTAAAGTTTCTGAGAAAGACTGCCTTCTTCACTGTTACATGTTGTTTTTAGTCTTTCTGACTAGCAGGCTATTGCCTACAAACTAGTCCCCTTTATTATCCCAATTTTCTGCGCAAGAAACCAGAGCAATATTTAATATTATGTCATTAACATCCTTTGTTTTTGCATTACATGGGGTGAGCAGCTTGACTGCTTGTCCCCTGCACAATACAGTTTTTTTCAGCTTCCTCCACAAATGCTGAAATTACAAAAGTCTGATTTTCTTCGAGTCTGGCTCATATTCTTCCTTTATTTCAGAGAGAAGGCAGCTATGCCCAGCAATGTACTATCGCTGACACAGTTGAAATCCATGCCTCTAAATGATCAAGTCAAAGCTTTATTAACTAATGGTAAGTGAAAGATTGCACAGTCATGCCTAAAATATCCAGGTGATTTTGAAATTTATACTTTCAGCAATTCAAAAGACACTTAGTAATTATGCTATGCATATTAGCTAGGGATGGGAACGAGTAGAAAAATCGGTACTCGGATCTTGTTTCGATCGAGTACTCGAGTACTCTAAACCTTTCTCTAATGTAAGAGGAAATATCAGCTTCTATAAGTTTTAACGATCGTACTGGGTATGATCATGCCAGACTGCCAGTAATTATCGATCACTCAAGAAGATACACAACACATTTACAGGAAAGAAAAATACCTTAATGATTTTAATCATATTTTGATGCATTTTGAGTATCAACTTTTAAAATATTTAACTAAACAAACAATCATTAATTAGCCCGCGTCACAAACTAGAACCAAACAATCATTAATTAGCCTGTGTCACTAACTAGAACATCACCATAAAATGTACACAATAACGTCAATTAGACGCCATAGTAAATTATAAAACTCCTGATGCATACTAAAACACATAACAACATGATAATCTTGTGAATTGTTTGAGGATTTTGTATAACCAGGAACAAGTACACAAGAGTCATAAGAATATCCTAATTTGTCGTCGCTATGTCATTTTGGATACTAATATATCCCTTGTTTCCTCCTCCCCCATTAAATCAGTAATATTCTAGGGCCTCTAAAGTTTACATTGAGACAGCTCAAATGAAAAAAACCAGGCTACATTGTCACAATGATTCAGGATGTTAAATAAGGTAATTGTGATAGGATGATTCAGTTACCAGGGATTTTACAGTAATGGGCCCCATCATTGTAAAACTGAGATTGGAGACCAGTCTCAAATCTCGAGCATCTGATTGGCGGAAATGGTTACCAATTGCCATTTCAGCCAATCATATGCTTGAGATTTTATACTGGTCTCTGGTTTTAGTTTAGTGAGCTTGGGCCCAGGACATTTTTAATTTTTAACTTCCAGCCAAAGTGATCCAGTTCAGTAAGTTATTACACTTACTACCACATGGAACAGATCAACAAGCCGTCTTACGGGCTCTGCAGATTGTTGCTGTTATGGTACAGGGATGCTGGGTGGTCAAAAGGTATGCTCTGAGGAAATCATGTTGCAGTCCATTCAGTTCATCTATTTAGTAATATTTTTTTTACTTTTTGTGTCGCCTGCGATAGCAGGTAGACACATAGGGATCCTATTGTCCGGCAACATCGTTGTCATCGGCGGCAGTGCCGTCGTCCGGTAGTCCCCAACTTTAATAAGAAACTTAATGTTGCCTATAACTTTGAAAGTACTTGTCCTATTAACTTAATACTTGAAATATATCATCTGCATGAACAACGTCATCTGTGACCACAAGAATGATAACTCCTGTTTCAGTATTTTTTTAGTTATGCCCCTTTCAAATGACTTTAATATGTAACTTTAATATGAAACTTAATGTTGCCTATAACTTTGAAAGTACTTGTCCTATTAACTTAATACTTGGAATAAGTCATCTGCATGAACAACACCATCTGTGACAACAAGAATGATAACTCCTGTTTCAGTATTTTTTTTAGTTATGCCCCTTTTATCGCCAATACCCAGATTTAATTCATAAATACAAATGCAGTTTAAAATCACTTTTGCAACAAGGTATTTCACAACCAGTTTTTTATGGAGATTTAATTTATAAACTTAAAAAGATTAAAGGCAGTGTTAATTTCTCCCGGTTATTCGTAAAAACCATCTGTAAATTTAAAAAGAAAGGTTACCAACATGATATTTTACAGCGCTCTGCAGGCCTGGTGATTAACCCTTCTACAGTTGATCATTATGCTTACCTCTTTGGTTGCACGACGGTGGCAGGGGTTTAAGAGTTTATGAAGGTTATTGGGGAAATCTTTTCTTAAAAGAACCTAGAAACTCGATTTGTTTCTTTTATTCCTGTGATCGTGTTCTTGCTGATTTTACTCCAGGAGCTCTGGTCTCGGTAAGATCATCGAGTACCCCTTTCGGCTTTGCAATGCTCTTAGCTTCTTATGTTTTATATGTTTGTGTGCTTTTGCATGCAACATTGTTAAGCAGATAAGTGGGTTGGAGTCTTTTCACCAAGACAACTTGTACTTGTTTTGTGATATGAGAACCTGTTGGGGCAAGTGTGAGGTTGGTGCACCCTAGAACCTGGTTTAAACCCCCAGTGGCAATTTGATTTGCCACTGACCGTTCCAAGGCAGTAACCCCTCGGGTTCTCATTTTTGTTTATTGTTAGTGGTGTCTTTTTTGAAACTGATTATTTTATTAACCATGCTCTCTCCCCCTCTCTTCTTCTTGACTGTGTGGGGAGGCTGTTTTTTCTGAATGTGGCGATTCCTGATATGCATATTTCACCTTTTTTAGCTCACCTGAGCCATAGGCTCATGGTGAGCTATTGTGACCCGTCTTTGTCCGGCGTCCGTCGTCCGTCGTCCGTCAACAATTTCCTTTAAACAACATCTCCTCTGAAACCACTTGATGGATTTTAACCAAATTTGTCCTGAAGCATCCTGGCACTGATGTCTACAAAAGTTGTTCAAATTATGACCATAGGGTCAAGGTCAAGGTCACTGCTGCTAAAAATAGAAATTCAGTCTTTGCTCAATTACTTGAGTTTGCTTAGGGTTATTGACTCCAAACTTGGTGTATGGGTAGCTTATATCAAATGGCAGCTTGGGGTTGCTACCCAGGTGTTTGTGATCAAGGTCAAGGTCACTGTTGCTAAAAATAGAAATTCAGTCTTTGCTCAATTACTCGAGTTTGCTAAGGCCTATTGACTCCAAACTTGGTGTATGGGTAGCTTATATCAAAAGGCAGCTTGGGGTTGCTACCCAGATGTCTGTGATCAAGGTCAAGGTCACTGTTGCTAAAAATAGAAATTCAGTTTCTGCTTAATAACTTTAGTTTGCTTTGGCATATTGACTCCAAACTTGGTGTATGGGTAGCTTATATCAAAAGGCAGCTTGGGGTTGCTACCCAGGTGTCTGTGATTAAGGTCAAGGTCACAGTTACTAAAAATAGAAACGCAGTTTCTACTTGATTACTTGAGATTGCTTTGGCCTATTGACTCCAAACTTGGTAAATGGATAGCTTATATCTAGAGGCAGCTTTGGGTTGCTACCCAGGTGTCAGTGATTAAGGTCAAGGTCACTGTTACTAAAAATAGAAATTCAGTTTCTACTTAATTACTTGAGATTGCTTTGGCCTATTGACTCCACACTTGGTGTATGAGTAGCTTATATCAAACAGCAGCTTCGGATTGCTACCCAGGTGTCTGTGATCAAGGTTAAGGTCACAGATGCTAAAAATAGAAATTCAGTTTCCACTTAATAACTTAAGTTTGCTTTGGCATATTGACTCCAAACTTGGTATATAACAAGAGACAAATTGGGATTGCTACCCATGTGTCTGTGATCAAGGTCAAGGTCACTGTTGCTAAAAATAAAAATTCAGTTTCTGGTTAATAACTTGAGTTTCATACTCAGGTGAGCGATTCAGGGCCATCATGGCCCTCTTGTTTCAAATGACTAATATGTAACTTTAATATGAAACTTAATGTTGCCTATAACTTTGAAAGTACTTGTCCTGTTAACTTAATACTTGGAATATATCATCTGCATGAACAAAGCCATTTGTGTCAACAAGAATGATAACTCCTGTTTCAGTATTTTTTGAATTATGCCCCTTTCAAATGACTTTAATGTGGAACTTTAATATGAAACTTAATGTTTCCTATAACTTTGAAATTACTTGTCCTATTAACTTAATACTTGGAATATATCATCTGCATGAACAAGGCCTTCTGTGACAACAAGAATGGTAACTCCTGTTTTGGTATTTTTTAGTTATTTCCCTTTCAAATGACTTTAATATGGAACTTAATGTTGCCTATGGCTTTGAAAGTTCTTATCCTATTAAGTAAATAATTGGAATATATCATCTGCATGAACAAATTCATCTCTGACAACAAGATTGATAACTCCTGTTTCACTTTATTTTGAGTAATGCCCCTTTTTAATGACTTTAATATGGAACCTACTGTTGCCTATAACTTTAAAAGTGCTAGATCTACTAACTTAATACTTGTAATATATCATCTGCATGAACAAAGCCATCAGTGACAACAAGATTGATAACTCCTGTTTCACTATTTTTTGAGTTATGCCCCTTTCAAAGACTTAATTATGGAACTTAATGTTTCCTATAACTTTGAACATATTTGTCATATTAACTTAATACTTTGAATATAACATCTGCATCAACAAAGCCATCTGTGACAACAAGAATGATGTTTCTTGTTTCTCTATATTTTAGTTATGCCCCTTTCAAATGAATTTAATGATTATTAAGTTAATGTTGCTTATAACTTTGAAAGTTCTTTTCCCATTAACAATACTTGGAATATATTATCTGTTGTAACAAAACCAACTCTGACAACAAGAATGATAACTCCTGTTCCACTTTTTTTTTAGTTACGCCCTTTTCAAATAACTTTAATTTATGAAACCTAATGTTGCCTATAACATTGAAAGTACTTGTCCTATAAACTTAATACTTGGAATATATCATCTGCATCAACAAAGCCACATAAACAAAGCCATCTGTAACAACAATAATGATAACTCCTGTTTGACCTTTTTTGGAGTAATGTCCCTTTCAAATGACTGTAATATGGAACTTTATGTTGCCTGTTATTTAAAGTCCTTGTCCCATTACCTGCATAATAAGATGATATCATCTTCATGAACAAATCTATTTTGACAACAAGAATGATAACACCTGTTTTACTTTTTTTTTAACTAATGCCCCATTTCAATGACTTTAATATGATACTTAAAGTTGCCTATAACATTGAAAGTACTTGTCATGTTTACTTATATATTTGAAATATGTCAACTGCATCAACAGAGCCATCTGTGACACTGAGAATGATAACTCCTGACAACTTTTTTTTTGTTATAACCGTTTCAATTAACTTAAACCTGAAACTTAATTGCTTATAACTTGGAAAGTAATTGTTCTTCTGACACAATAGATCTATGACATCCGTTTTAATGAAATTATCTGTTTTGAGTTGTGCTCCTTTGAAAGATTTTAATCTGAAACTTAATTTTGCTTATAATTGAAATATACAATAAAGATAATAACTGATCAATTAAAATTGGCAATTTTGCAGTATTGCAATGCAACTTGAATTACATATTTTTATCATATATGATAAAACATAGGCCCACATTTCAACTTTTTGCAAGCAGGCGACACATGTGTTCGTCGGAACACCAAATTCTAGTTTATATTTAAAGGAATCTATTCCACATTAAAGGTTTGCATCTTTTGCTGACTTGATAGGGTTAATGTGAAACTTAATAGCATAAATGTTAAAATTTAAAGCATAGTATTAATGTTAAAATTAATACAGTCGAACCTCGATAATTCGAACTCGACGGGACCTGGAAAAAAGTTCGGATTATGGGGGTGTTCGAATTATCGAAGGTCTGTCGGCTGTCGGAAGTGGATATTTTTTGTTCATGTTTTTAATGTCTGTATATCTTTGTATGTGAAATTTTATTTCAAAACGATATATGCATGTTTACATAATTATATACATGTACATGAACGTAACTCAAAAACATTTTGTCATAAATAATATACGTAGTGAATGATAGCACAAATCATAAATCACAAATCTTCACGTCACAGATGTTTAATTTACAAACTTTGCCATGCTATGGCCGCCCGCCTTACAAAGTCTTTTTTCATTAGAACATTGTGCATCTTGCACAACATGCTTAGTTCACGCTCACTATTATCCTGACATTCAAAGTTGCTCAGCTTGAGGAAGAAGGCTACTATCTTCTGTTTCAGACATGCTGATAAGATATGATTAAATTAATTTTGGTCTTCGTTTTATACACAATTATAAACAATTATATTTGCTCAATTTTTGTTTGCAAATTTAGTTTGCAAGTCTTAATTATTTAAAATTTTCTATAATTATTTTTCTGATCAGATTTTAAAGAGATCAAATAATTTAATATTATTTGTTTGTAACAGGTATCTCGTTGCTTGAATTGTGTCAGTTTCACATCGTGTGCTTTTTACAAGGCGCCGCTATTGTTTTCCGCTTGAAGTGTGAAAACTTTAACATGTCATGTCATAATTTTGAGCGATACATTTCAAAGGTGTTCGAAATATCGAGAGTGAAATTAATAGAAAATCAAAAGGACGGACTGGACTTTGAGTTCGAAGTTCGAAATATCGGGATTTCGAATTATCAAGAGTTAATGCATATAAGGTATATAGGCGTTTTGCCGGGACCGAGATACGAGTTCGAAATATCTACGGTGTTCGAATTATCGAAGTTCGAATTATCGAGGTCCGACTGTAGCATAAATGTTAAAATTAATCGCATAAATGTTAAAATTAATCGCATAAATGTGAAAGGTAACTTATGTGAATTTCTTTTTCATTAATCATGACTTTTGAGTATTTTGAACTTCACTCACTTTTTAAAAGCCAGATGCAAAAGCAAGTCGGTTTTATAGACTGATTTTGTTGGTTGGTCAACATTGTTTAAACAATTTAAACAAAAATATAGTATTACATAGAGTAAATAAGAACGGTTACCTAATCCAAGTGTTGAAATACCAAATGTGAAGAATTTACATGTAAACCAATACTGACAGTGGTATGTGACTGTCAAATTAGAGATTGGAGACTTGACCCTACTGGGATCATTCATATTACCGGACAAAAATTGATATTTTTTCGTTCTAACTTTTGTATTCTGCCTCATAATCATGAACAACTTGCACAGAGAAATCGTCGGTTCTTCATTTACACAAGCCTGATTATTTTATACTGAAAGTACGGTTAAATTTTATGAAAAGAGGCTCCAAAGGAAGGCAGTATAGCAGCAGATAAAATAGAAAAGGAAGCTCAATTTACCTGACAAAGAGTTTCAATACATATTTTTTAAGTTTTCGTTTGAAATATTGATTATTTTTCCATAAACATTCATTAAGCGGCCTTTTTCCATTTAAGCAACATCATTTACATCTGGAAAACCCCTCACATTTTTTATAAATAATTAGAAGTGCGCAAGTTATAATGAGGTCCTAAATGGGAGAAAATTTAGGTAGTAATATATAATAAAATGAAAAGAAAAATGATTACGTCATCAATTCATGATAGTCTGTCCGTCTGTTGCTTATTGTTTCCCATATACTTGCACAAAAAACATACTATGTACTCGTTTTTTAATTTGATGAGACATCTTCAAACGCCCTTTGGGCTCCTCTAGATTGGCGCATGCACAGTTACGTAAGATCCCCCGTGTGACGTAATCATGAAATCTCAAAAGGCCATGTTTTAAAAATATCATTAATATACATTAAAATCAACCGTCTGCGGCGTTGTTGTTATTTACATGGAAGCAAAAGGTGTCTTACTGATTCTTACGTAATTTTTCCCGAATCCGATCAAAAATTGATTGTGTATTCGAGTGATATAAATTTTGTCCGGTAAATTGATTGTCCGGTAAATACATAGGATCCCAGTACTTACATTTTTACTCCCGTATATCTTGTGAAAATGTTTCTCATTTCCAGTGAGGTTCTATATCCAAAAGATGGTTGTAGTCCAAACAGTGGTATTTCCTCTGAGCTGTTGTGTAGAGGGCGAGACTTTGTGGTAAGAGAACGCGAGTAATAGAATTATGTCTCCCCCCCTCTGGGGGAGACATATTGTTTTTGCCTTGTCCGTCTGTCCGTCAGTCCGTCTGTCACACTTCGTTTCCGCTCAATAACTGGAGTACCCTTTGACCCAGAGCCTTCAAACTTCATAGGGTGATAGCCCTTATTGAGTAGAAGAACCCTATTGATTTTGGGGTCAGTAGGTCAAAGGTCAAGGTCACAGAGGCCCGAAGTGTGAAAACCGTTTCTGCTCAGTAACTTGAGTACCCTTTGACCCAGAGCATTCAAACTTCATAGGGTGATAGCCCTTATTGAGTAGAAGAACCCTATTGATTTTGGGGTCAGTAGGTCAAAGGTCAAGGTCACAGGGGCCCAAAGTGTGAAAACTGTTTCTCCTCAATAACTCGAGTACCCTTTGACCCAGAGCCTTCAAACTTCATAGGGTGATAGCCCTTATTGAGTAGAAGAACCCTATTGATTTTGGGGTCAGTAGGTCAAGGTCACAGGGGCCCGAAGTGTGAAAACCATTTCCACTCAATAATAGGAGTTCTATTTCTCCCAGAGCCTTCAAACTTCATACGATGGATGTCCTTATTAAGTAGAGGACTCCTATTGATTTTGGGGTCAGTAGGTCAGAGGTCAAGGTCACAGGGGCCCGATGAGTGAAAATGGTTTCCTCTCACTAACTGGAGTTTTATTTTACCTAGAGCCTACAAACTTCATACAATGGTTTCTGTTACAGCCTTGAAGAACCCTGTTGACTTTAGGCCAGACTTCAACATCACAGGGGCCTGTAGAGTTAATATATATATATATATATGTGCATTTTCATTATACCATAATAAATGACACAGGCTTCCATTTCAAAAAGGTGATATCACTTCCTTGGCCTTCATTCAATAGGGCGACGGGGGGAGACATGCGTTTTTCACAAAAACAGATTCTAGTTACAATTGAAATTATCTTACTCCTAACATAACCACATCTTAAGCAAATAGAAATTTCAGACAACATAACTGTCTGTGAAAGATGTGTTTCTCATTTTCATTTTAATGCATTTACTATAGTATTTTGTTTAAGTTTACAGATTTGTGATTATTATAAAAAGTACTTTGGCATGTTTCCAAATCAGGTGAATCTAGTGATGAATGCAGTTTTAACCCTTTACATCATATATATGCATTTTTATTGCATGTGCAAACAGTGTAGATCCTTATCAGTTGGCACATCAGTCCCCGACTGATCAGGATCTGAACTGTTCACTTTTTAAGTTAGAAATACCTAATAAAATAAAAATTTAACAGTGCATATTGTGATCAGATGACACAGATGTGCCAGCTGGTCTGAATTAAAAATTACGCCTATGCCAAAAAGGTGTATATATTGAGTTCAAAAAATGCCTGTTTCAGTGTAGTACTGCATGGCTTAGATAAGAAATTTCCCCTTGATTGCAGATGTGGCGCTTCACAATGTCCCGCTGTGTCACTCGTAAGGAGATTGCTTCAATCATAAAGTTACCAAGCGAAGATGTCAAGGACATACTGGAACAAATGTCACGTATCAAAGTCAACCATGGCTGGGAGTTTGTTTGTCCACATGATTATGACTTCACAGACAGGTCTGCAAATATATTATTATTATGATGGTAACTTATATTTGGACTTTAAGAAAGGACAGGCAATTTTGCCATCTGACAAGGGCTGTACAATACCCAGAAGTCAATGCATATATGAAATGTTTGTGTGTTAATGGCTCAATTCAGGTTGGTTGTTAAAATTGTGAAGGGGCTGCCAAGTTTAAATTATTTGTCTTCAGAACATTTTTTTACTGTCTTTCCTCAAATGGCAAGTCAGAAGATGAAATCAGATCTTTTCTCAGTTTTAACCAAATAATCATTATACAAACATTTAAGATCTTTATTTATCATTTAAAAAATAGTATGTTTTCTCTTCCAAGCTTACACTGTTTCTGTTTGGCTTAACTGACTAGTTCATGTATCTGAAATTTTAGGAGTGGATTAGAGATATGTTGCCCAAGGTTATAAAACTTAGCATGGAAACCAGTCTCAAATCTCAAGCATCTGATTGAGATTTGGTTTCCTATCTTAGTTTTATAACCTTCTGCCACAGGCTCATTACATGTATAGTATTCCTTGAATGGTTAGAAGATAAGGAAAATTGTTAGTTCAGGGTTGTTGGAAACTCAAATGGATATATTGCCATTAGATCTGCAGAGTTAGAAGGCACAATAAATATTTGACTGGCATTAGCATTGTTAAGTTACATGTATGTCTGTTGGCTACAGGTACCCTGAGGTAGTGGAAAGACAAACTATGCTGTGGGATGCCAAGTTCCAGACACTGAGCAAACAACTTAACATTACCGAGGCCCAGGAAAAGAAGATTAGAGGTGAGTTTTTAGCTTGCCTCTTTGGAGAATATGACGACCTGTTCTACTCACTTTGTAATGGCTGTTAGGCTATTGCTTAAAGCTTGTGTGTGGCCTAATTATATCATAACCAAAGAAAATAGCTTCAGCTTCAAACTTGATCACCATTGTAACCCAGGTACCATATGTATGCCGAAAAAAAACATAAATCTAACTTTTATTTTGATCAAATTATGGCTTACTCATCTTAGAATTTTAGGTTAAAGTTTGCATGCAATCTGATGTACAAGCTCATCACATTCATACAGTTTATAGTACAGCTTTGAAACTTTGTACACTTGTTAACCATTAAAAACCTTGGCAAGTTTTTCCAGTACAGTGTTTCTAATTTGCATTTTGAGCCTTTGAAGTGGGTGAAAACAAAAATTTATTTATTTTTAATCAAGAACCAATATGTGGGGTAGATGTGAATACCCACTCTTATTTTCAACTCTGAACAATAAAAAAACTACGGTAGGATTTGGGTGTGTGGGGTAGGATTTGGGTGTGTGGGGTAGGATTTGGGTGTGTGGATAGTACCCATCCCCTTTCCCCAACAACTTACCAACAGACAAATTTGCATGGGCTGTGATTTTTGACTGGTCCTTGTTTTTATTTATAAATTTTAATTATTTAACAACTAAACTTACATTGAAGTCAAGGTAGATGCTTACTTTGAAGGAAAGCACTAAATAGTCAATATAACCCTTTTTCATAAATTTCTGTTTTGGTACCAATAAAAAGAACACTATAGCTTGGTTTAATGTTTTCAGAGATAGCAGCCACTGAGGCAGCAGCTGAGAAACCTCGACGGCGCAGAACATCTTCACGCACAAGGAAACGAACCCTTAGTGGGCGGTCTATTTCAGACCATAGTGACATGGAAACTGAAGCATTTGACATTGATCAGTTACTGAAAGACAACAAATCTAAGTCAGAACACAATCATAATTCTGTTCTAAATGGTGCAACAATGGAAGTATCAAATGACATGGACAACATAGATAACCATTCCGATGAATTTAGGACAGAGTTGCATGCCTTTATTAAAGAAAAGTTGTTCAGTAGATATGTTTTATCAATGACAGAGTTAAAACTTCTACTAAATTTGAAATTGGCGGAGTCCCCACCTGGGTACATCCTAGGTGGGGGAGTGACTGAGAAACTATGTGAACAAGCTGTGATAGATATAGGAGGAGTTGTTCTCAATTCAAAGGTAAGCTATTACATGCATGTCTCATTTGGTATGCAAGAGATTCGATGATAACCAGTTTTATTAAAGCTGCTTTTGAAAATTAGAAAAGTGAATAGTTAACCCTTTACTTTTTGGATATAAGTGAACAGTGTAGGTCCTGATCACCCAGCAAATCCGTGCTGTCTAATTAATGATCTATTCTGTTCACTTTTAGATTCATTAGATTCACTTTTAGATTTACTAAGAAGAGACTAGTGTAGTTTCAGATCAGATTCCACAAATCTGACATTTGATCTTGATTTACACTTGTGACATATGTTGAAAATATATTTATGTTTTTGTACTAAGGGGTTAACATAAGTCCTTGGACTGACATAAAATAATTTTTTTTAAATAAACTGTACTGAAAAAAAAATTCTATAAATGAAATGTTAACACCTCTAATTTATAAGAAGATTACAGATAACTTTGTTTCTTCTTTACAGTTAGGAACAATTGAGAATGTTACAAACAATACAACATTTACTGCTGGTAATGCAATATTTCCTTTGAGGATTCACTGTGCAGCAAAAATAGAGCCATTTCTTGAAATACAGCTGGTATTATAAAACTTGCCTGTGGGCATATAGTAGGTTATATGCTGACTATTGTCATCAAGTATTAATTTTATCTAACATTACTTTATTAGTCACCTACATGTTTATTGTGCTAGCAGTCTTCAGTGACTTTTTATGCCCCGGAAGGGAGGCATATAGTAATCGGACCGTCCGTCCGTCCTTCCGTCCGTCCGTCCATCTGTCCGTCCGTCCGAAATAATCTTGTCCTCGCTTCTTCTCCAAAACCGCTTGAGGGATTTCTTTGAAACTTCACAGGAGTGTTTGTCACCAAGCCTAGTTGTGCATATCGTCAGGAATTTCTGCTTGGACTATTTTTGGCTGAGTTATGGCCCTTTTTAGCGAAATCTTGTCCTCGCTTTTTCTCTAAAACCGCTTGATGGATTTCATTGAAACTTCACAGGAGTGTTTGTCACCAAGCCTAGTTGTGCATATCCTAAGGAATTTCTGATCAGATTATTTTTGGCGGAGTTATGGGCCTTTTTACCTAACCCTAACTAACCCTAACCCTAAACCCTAACCCTAAGGTAAATTTTGTTAACGCAATAGAGGTTACATTTTTGTCTGATTGTCATGAAATTTGGTCAGGATGTTTGTCCCAATGATTTCTCGGACGAGTTTGAATATGGGTCATCTCGGTCGAAAAACTAGGTCACTGTTACTAAAAATAGAATTTTCTTGTTAACATTCTAGAGGTCACATTTTTGCTACGATTGTCATGAAACTTGGTCAGGATGTTTTTCCCAATGATTTCTCGGACGAGTTCGAATATGGGTCATCTGGGTCCAAAAACTAGGTCACTGTTACTAAAAATAGAATTTTCTTGTTAACACTCTAGCAGTCACACTTTTGCACCGATTATCATGAAATTTGGTCAGGATGTTTGTCATTATGATTTCTCGGACGAGTTTGAATATGGGTCATCTCGGTCCAAAACTAGGTCACTGTTACTAAAAATAGAATTTTCTTGTTAACATACTAGAGGTAACATTTTTGCTCCGATTGTCATGAAACTTGGTCAGGATGTTTGTCCCAATGATTTGTCGCACGAGTTCGAATATGGGTCATCTGGGTCCAAAAACTAGGTCACTGTTACTAAAAATAGAATTTTCTTGTAAACACTCTAGCGGTCACACTTTTGCTCCGATTATCATGAAACTTGGTCAGGATGTTTGTCCCAATGATTTCTCGGACGAGTACCAATATGGGGTCATTTGGGTCCAAAAACTAGGTAACTGTTACTAAAAATAGAAATTTTTTGTTGACACTCTAGCCGTCACATTTTTGCTCCAATTGTCATGAAACTTGGTCAGGATGTTTGTCCCAATGATTTGTCGGATGAGTTCGAATATGGGTCATCTGGGTCCAAAATTTAGGTCACTGTTACTAAAAATAGAATTTTCTTGGTAACACTCTAGCAGTCACATTTTTGCTCTGATTGTCATGAAACTTGGTCAGGATGTTTGTCCAAATGATTTCTAGGACGAGTTTGAATATTGGGTCATCTGGGTCCAAAAACTAGGTTACTGTAACTAAAAATAGAATTTTCTTGTTAGTTCTGTGTTTTAACCTTTGATTTTTTACAGTTATCAACCAGATTTTGACACAAACTTGATACCATCTTAAAATTCAATCTTTTCTGAACAATTCATTAACTGGTTATTCAGTGATATAATTTGAAACATAAATTTTAGTAGCAGAGTGAAAATTTCAAGTATCATAATTCCAATATTTCTACCTGTCTTCAGCTATATTTAGATTCAGTCTTAATATGTTGTTATGATGCTGGTCAATGACCTAGTGAACTTTGCTGGTTAGATCTGTGTTATGCAATATTAAGAACTTTGCTCTGGAAGATTTTATAGTGTAAATTTTGTCATTTTCTATGGATACTGACCAAATAAACTTTCATACTTTATAGCACTTTGAAAATCAGGCTTTTCTGAATATTTTATTCACTGTTTTTATGTAAAACAACAACAACATTAACACATTTGTAGCACATTCTCAAAATGTTAAGACTAAATTTAAGAGAGGTCTCGGCTGTATAAAGCGTGTGTACATGTACACAAGTTAGCAAGTTAATTGGTGGTCTCTGAGCCCCTGGAATGAAAATCATGTAACTTAAGTGAAATGTTCAGTTCATGAACATAATGTGCTGAACCTATGTTCCAACCTGGCTGGCTCAAGGCCAAGGCCGCCTGTAGTGTTTGATCATATATCCTGTCTGGTCCATAACTTTTCAACCCTTAGAAGGAATTTCATGAAACTTTAGTCAAACATTCTCCCCATGAAGACGACATGCAGAACCCATGTTCCAACTATCTGCCTCAATGTCAAGGTCAACAGTGGTGTTTGAAGATTTGAACCATGCGTTTCGTGTCCAGTTCATATCTTCTGAACCCCTGGAATTAATATCATGAAACTTAAGTGAAATGTTCAGTTCATGAACCTGATGTGCAGAACCCATGTTCCAACCTGGCTGGCTCAAGGTCAAGGGCGCCTCTGGTGTTAGAGCAGGTCAATACTCTGAAACTTATCTGAACAAGACATACCCTTCCACTTGAATTGGCTTCCACCTGCCTGCCCGTTGCCTGTTTAATTTGCTCTTAACCATCCATAACCTTTCCCAGATTCACATCTATATTGTTGTCATTCCGACTGCCTTGTTTGAATTTAATTAGACTTGTACAATATTTGAGTTACTATAAGACTTAGGTTCCTTTTTTGAACCAGCTACATTCCATAATGGGTTCCAGAGTTATGACCCTTGAAAGAGCCAAAGTAAGCAATTTTGACCTTTTCTCGACGATAGCAGCTTTATTTTTTCACTTGATTTTATCAAACTTGCACACAACTCTTACAACCATTGAGCTGTTGTTGACAGGTGAGCGACCCAGGGTCCTATGGACCCTCATGTTGCAAGGGTTATGGGCCTTTACTCTTTACTATTTAACTTCCACAGGCATATTTTTTAATACATATGTATACCAATTCTATTTCAAAGCTGCATTTCGGGGGCATATGTCAATTTCAAGTGACAGCTCTTGTTTCTAATGAATTTAGTTCAGACATTTCTCTTGCTCATCTGATCCCTTGTTATCAGTTCTGTGAAATGTCCTATGTTTGTAGAAAGTAACAATATCTTATATTTTCAGTGGCAGGAGGAGCCATTCTTTATGCACATCTACACCGGGGACGATTCAGTGCCAGTAAGATATACTTGTGATTTCTTAATTACAGATACCTCAAGAATACTATTAAAATTTTAAAAATTTTATCCAGAAAATTAATCAGAATTTACATTTTTAACATACATTTCACAACCTTGGCAATGTTTTATTCACCATCATTCTGTTTCCTGCATCTTTTTAAACTAAACAAAGAGCCCTTATGAAATGATCACTTGAAGTTTTTGCTCATACTTGATTCCAAGCAAGGTTAATGATACTTCAGTAAACCTTATGCTTTACACGAAATGGTTAGCTTATTTGCAACTGCCATTTTAAATACTTTGTGATAGGCACCATGGTTTCTGTCAGTTTAATGTAACTATTCAAGAACAAATTGGTTCCAAAAACATAAGACCCAGCTGAAACCTAATCTCCAATTTTCAGCAGCTTATTGTTCTTCAAATCGAGCTGTGAAAAACTGTAGTACATGTATTGAGACTAGTTTCTAGTCTCAAGCCAACTTTAGGAAACCAGTAATACAATAGATCTGTTGATTTGTCTCCTGCTGTTCAGCTTAATATATTGTTTAAAAAATAAATAGAAATATGTCAAACTTGTGTCATTTCTGTATTTTTAACTTTATCTTACAGATTGGAACAGGTGGTTTGTAAAAAACAACAACAACAAAAAACACTTTGTCTATATATTCTTTAAAAATATCCAAATATATCAGATTTTATTAAGGATTGATCACTATAGTAGGATACTACTGAACTTCTGACATAAGTTAGTAGCATTTAGTGGGAATGTTGTTGGGGGAGAGTATGTAAAACCTTTGCTTAGAGATAACTTACTTTTGCATTCTCTGTGATGGTTTGCCTCATTTTCAGGTGCGTAAAGCAATATATGAATTGGCCCAGAATTCCAATAGAGTGTTCAAAAAGGCGGTCATCAAAAATGCTGAAGCTCACAGTGGGATGTCCTATTCCGATAATGTCATCAAAGATATCATCCGAGTAAGCACATTTGTTTGAGTTCTAAGCAAGAGGCTGTCCAAACGCGCTACTTTACTTTACAATGCTGTGGCTGTTGAAGTTTTTGGAGTGGAGAGCATAACAGAATTAAAACTAAGGAAAAAAACCACCACTATTGTTTTTTCTGCATTGATTGATTATTATATTCATCTTTTTTTGTAATGATGCATAATAAATTCTGAAACTTATTTAAGCATTGATTCATTTTGATTGAAACTTATTTTTTTATGTTTTATGCCTGTAAAAAAGGACATGGTGGTGTGTGACGCAGAGAACATTTTAGAAGTATGGTTGTTTTTATTCTTTCAGGATTATTGCATACAGAAGAATTGTAGTTGGTACCTGAAATGCAGTTTGGAGTCCTGACATAAATGTTGACATTGTAGTGTAAATGTTGTCCTTAAATGCTGAAATATGAATAAAAAGTAAAAAGGATGTTTTCATGTTTTGCAGCTGAATTAAACACAACAAAGACTTATATGCAGTGTAATATGCTAGAGGAACACCTGTATATCCTGTAAAGATTAAGGTTTAGCTCCCCTAGTAACATCATATCTGTAACAACCCTATGTTCTAATGTTATCAATGACTAGTGTTTTGAGTGAGTGTTATTGTGAATTAACAGGTTGTAATGTTAATTGATACTGTTCCTGTACATATATGTGTTGAGAAGAGTTAACATTGTCTGATTTCTACCTTGAATCCATCTGATTCATATTGACAAAACCATGCGGTCAGAAGTGACTTGTGGGCATGTCAGAATTTGTACTTAATGACAGAATTTCTTAGACTAAGACAGATTTGAATGTTGAAGAAGTGCTGTGCATTTGAAGGTACATATATATAAAACTACTGTCACACTAGGACGGCGTTCCTGCGGCGTTCTCAAAATATTCCGAAACGCCGTGAAACGTTGTGGGAACGCCGTAGCATCGCCATAAAACGCTGTGCAATCGCCTAGAACGTCGAGTGACGGCGTTTGTGTTTTGTTGCAAATTACAAACGCCGTGAGATCGCCATTCTTGTGAAAACGCTGTAGGAACGCCGTGCAATCGCCGTAGGAACGCCGTACGATCGTCCAGAACGCCGTGAGCACGCCGTGAGGTCGCCACGGTTGTTGACGGAGATTGCATGGCGTTCATATGGACGACTCATATCAAGTGATCAGGGGGTAAATATAAAAGTCGGATGAAAATGTTCATTGATACATTCGGATCGGTTAAAGATGACATTAGGATCGGAAGCGGACCGGATCGGAATCGGAAAAATTGTCAATTTCATAATTTTCAGTAATGTACCAGACTATAAACCCATACCTTTACCTGTTACCTTTTAAATAAAATGACGTCACTTTATTAAATACCTGTGTTTTTTTTTATTTATTATTATAATAGGTAAAAGATGAAATTGATTTCCTTTTTACATACTTTGTTTGGCCCTTTTCCCTTTTCCAACTTTCTTCTGAGGCATGACGTTGACTCTTCAGAGATCTGTTCAAGAATTAAATATTTTGAGCCTAGACAAGCTGTGAACGCGCCGGGAGATCGTAGTACCAACGCCTTGAGCGCAGTAGGAACGCCGTGAAGACGTAGTGCATCGCCTACAACGTAGTAGGAACGCCGCGGGATCGCCGTCTAATCGTGACCAAACGCTGTGATGTCGCCACAAGCTCGCCGTGCAAGCGCCGCGGCATCACCATGAACGCCGTGAAAACCCCAACAGGTGGCGTTTTCATAAAAAAAAGTAAAATCGACGGCGATCTGATGGCGTTTTGAGAAAAAGTCAGAACGCCACAGAAACGCCGTAGAAACGCCACAAGTGTGACACTAGCTTAAGCCCAACTGCGTTAGCCGGGACAAATCATGTCACTGGTAATCCATTTGTACTAATGATAACAATAACGACTTCTGTGCATTAAGGAGACTTATTGCCCTCCACCAAACTGCACATTTAGTGTTTAAAGTACGACCAGAACGGGAATCATCTCTACTGCGACCAATATCTGAGTTACATATTTGTAGATTTGGCGTCATTCAAATGGTCAATGTTTTATCCACGCACTGTGGATTTCATAGATGAAGGAATCAGCAGTTGTTCTTTACTCTACTTCTGTTCGTGATTTGTAATTTTATTTATTAACATAACTTTTCTGGTTTTCAAATAAGCTCCTTTAAAAACTACCTTTAAATACAGTCATAAAGGGAATAAAAAGTTATTACATTTCTGAGTAATGTTCATGATGTGCCGAAATAGTAAAAGGGTTAATAAAGAACGTGACCCATATGCGGATAATATTTTCTTATTAAATTAAAAATTACTAAAATCTACCCGTAACGAAGTCATTAACTGTCTAAGAAAGATAAATAACAAATCAAGTTTTTGATTTGTTTTTGTGACACGTAGAAAAAGACATAATCGAACCAATTAACAAAATGATATTGACAATATGCAATTTTGTGCAGTAGGATCTATGGCTACTTACACCCACGATTGTCCTTAGTGAATAATCAACCTTGGCAAGATATTCATGATTATCGAACAGATCCGTCTTTAATACATTCAGCTTCTTTATAATACTCATGAATATCCATTTATAATTAAATTAGAGACGACTTCGCGTCAACAATACCGGTATGTATATATATATATATATATATATATATATATATATATATATATATATATATATATATATATATATATATATATATATATATATATATATATAAGATTTCATGCAAAAAATACAACACATGGAATCCACGACAACATATGGATCCCAATTTGAATTTGTTTATATCTGGTGATTTCTTGTCTTTGTGACCAAAACAAACTCTCCGTTAGGGTCATTCTAATTGTAAATTTGCATTATATGACAAAACTGTTCAGTATCTTATCATTATAACCAAAATCGAGCGAAAAACGACAGATGGAGACAATGTTGACAGATTTAGTTCAGCACTAGAAAAACGATTTCTACACGAATATTCAAGGTACAAAACTAAACTTTTCATCTTCAGACTCCGAAATGTATACCACGGCGAATAGCATTGAGATTTTTTTTTCAAAATCGTGCATTGAAATATTAACTTTGATCGAAAAAAAAAATGTCACCTACCGTTTTCTCGTCGATTTTCGACTTGCATATGGAATCCAGGAAGTACAACATATTATTTTAGGCGGAGCCCACTTTGAAATACATATGTTGGTCTATCCCCTGTGAATACATTCAATTGTAACAGCAGTCACTCTTGAATCGTTTTTCTCTTTAGAAACCATATTTTACAAAAAATACAATAAAAATCCAGTTTTTTACTTATAATTAATGTGATTAGCTGCAGAATCGTTTGATTTTTTAAATATTCAGTAATACTCCACCCGTTGACCGCATACAAGAAAGATAGATAACTTTTCACACAAATGGATTATTTTAAACATAAAAATATCCTACCCTTGAGATTTTGAGACTGGTTTCCCATGCTCAGTTTTATAACCTTGGGTACCTGATTCTTCTGCTGACTTGCAACCGCTGTCCGGCTGAGACACGCTGGCTTTGTCATACTATACTCTCTAAACACAATTTCCCAGAAATTCCAGGACGATCCAGCGGAGGATGAGCGAGGTTAGGCTTTTCATGTATATGCAGCTGTGTACGTGAAAAAAAATCAAGTTTTCTGTATGCAATAATTCTAAGTCAATGAACTGTAAGGATTACAAACGAAAAATTCGACTTTTGTCTCTCACAAATTTACCCGTATATTGCATAGAAAAAAGCGGCGTGTTTCCCCGCTGCCTCTTAGCAATATTGGGAAGATTGAAACGATCTATTTTAAATAGGGCCGTTTGTAATACGTGATCTGCTGTCTTCTGTTGTAGTATTTTAAAGCTCCTTTTATCCTTCTGTCCGTAACAATGAATACCCGGTCTTCTACTTCATTCTACACATTATCATCTTCTTTTTCTGTAGAATTAATATGTTGCGTAATTCATGAACATTAAAAATTTGAAAAAGTCCAGAGCTTTAATCGTTAGCAATATTTAAACTCATTATCATACTTACATTCTGTCTTAACACATATCTGGAATAAGGGGTTATACAGCCGTCAACAGGTTCATTTGTTTTATAGAAGAAATCAACTCTTTTCTTAGTCCAAAATGAGAAGCAAACAATTTTCAACATCGTGCTTCTCTTGTCAGAATACCATTTAGGACAATCCTTGAAATTATACAAAAATGGAAAGATATTTTCTTCAACAGGTTTATTAGAACTCATTTAACAACTAGAAATTAAAAAAAATCGAAAAGAAAGCTACAGAAGAAATAGGCCTACTTACAGTACTGTATTCTTTTTGAGTTCAATACAGAAACATATCTTTTATTGGCATGGACTTAATACATTTTGAATGTTTCATAGCAATTTGAGAGATTGCTGGAAGCAATGTTTGTTCTTCCTTTCCAACACTCATAAAGAACATGTCATGATCTGCTGTCTCTACCGTCGAACTGAAATTATGACGAATGGATAATCTCGTGACAAATACCTAATAATAAAAATAATAATCGCGTGATAAATGTATTTGTCCAGGTCGCCTTGAGCATGTACACAGTTTGATATTAAAATCAGTCATTTTGTATAGAATATATTACTAGGACACGAAAACAGGATTTAAAGGGCTTAAGAAAGAGTAGAGATCGTTTATTTCCAGCAGGACTATATACCGGTAACCCGCGTCTAGAAGATACATCGTTTGCATTTTTGTGTTCGGAAAGATTGCACTTGTTCCCTGTTCAAAAGTTATCGAATCAGTTGAAAATTCAATCAACACGACCAGGAAAATGACCAAACCCTGATCAGAAAAATGCATGTGTATTAGTTTTATCCTTTTAATCAAGACAAAATGGTATGCATTTTCTTTTATTAATAAACTAAACAATTTATCTTCACGTTTCAGGACAGCTGAATTACGCTTTATGGAAACCGCTTTATGTCATCGAAATATGATCAGGGGACTATTCCACTTTTGATAATGTTATAATTGGATATATTCCATTAACACATTTCTTGAACCCTTTCCCGCATATACACACATTTATGGCGTTGGTGAACCGTGTATATCCAGATCAGCCAGCACATCCGTTTCATCTGATCTTCATCTGCACTGTGTGCTTTTTGATTTATTAAGTGGGAAAGAATGGTAAGTGGGTTCACAGGTGCTTTGAAGACGGACCCTGTTTTCTTAAAAATTTGTATGAACTGGCTGCACCCCCTCAAAAAAAACCATTAGGGTCTACACCGACTCTCAGTAATTAATAATGTGATGCACCTGAGGTGCAAAATTTGGCTTAAATGGCTCCTAATTGGCTCCAACTTTCAATTGGCGAAAGTGTTGGCGAGAACTCCAGTGTTCTCCCCAGCCATCATAACGGTTGTCGCGCCCGACAACCGTTAATAAGCTTTGATCAATTTCCGACAAGCGTTAAATTCGCCGACATCCGTTTATTCAGAATCGACATGTCATAAAGTTACTGCTTATTGGATTGTAAACAGGTCGCTTTTCAATACGCACGTCATTCAAGGTAAAGCGATACGCGATTCGACCAATCACAATCGATTTCTATACTATCAGCTGGGCAACTCCACCTCCCCACCTGGTTGATTATGTAAGTCTGTCGGTGTCGTTTGCTCCTACTTTGTCTCTACCGACAGTTGATCTTCTTAACATACACCGAGTGTGTTTGACAAAATTTTAATTGATTAAGAATGCGCTACTATATTTGTAATTAATGGGTAATTGTTTGTTTTGATTAGAAGACGAACACTTTGAAAATGATACTGTATACATGTATGAAAATAATTGTGCGATAATTGATTTGTTTGTAACAAATTCATGAGAAAGTTGCAGTTATGTCTTTAACTGCAAAAGAAATGCATTTCAAGGCATTTTACTTCGCTATCATCGTAGCATTCGGACACATATCTTCAATTATGCATGCGCGTAAGAGAAAGAACGACAACACGTCAATTCTGGCGTATTTTAAGAGAAACCGGCCTTGTGAGGCCGAATCCAACTCAATTGGGCATGCCAGTACCAAGATTGAGATCATTCCGGAAAGCCCGCCAAGAGTCGCACTGTCGGCGCCGATGCCAATTTCCCCTTTACGTTGTGAAATTATTCCATTTTAGTTTCCAAACATGGACTGCGCTAGTCAAAGGCTGTTTGACGTCAGAATTTAAGATAGCAATACAAATGTTGTATTAATTAACGTAAATGATTAAACAGTTTGCATTTATTGACAGACGTGTTAGTCCGATAAGTGCGTAATTCTAAAAGACCGACGACCGAAAATTGCTGTTTATCATATTTAAAGAAAACTTATATCATGCGAATTTTACTTGAACTGTTAGCATTTCACAACAAATTTGAAATGCTCAAATGAATATACTTAAATGTGAAAAAAATCGAGTGACCGGCTTGCTTACTTACCCATAAGATGATTCAAATAAATTTCAAATTTACAAAAATCTTCGTAATCAACCTTTATTTCCGACTCTGAGTAATGTTGCATACGCAGAATCTTGTAAGTTCGTAGATTAAAAAATTACTACATCCGGTAAAGAAATGAATAATATTTCAAACAACTAAAATATAGTGTTACAAGGAATGGTGTGATCGACGTATATTAACGTAAAGCAAATACTTGCCTCCCGAAATTCCGAGAGATACGATATTTTTAATAACTTAATAATCCATTACACAATCGCTATAAACACTGCTGAAGATAACTGTTTTGAACCATTACGTCACGTTTTAAATGCATGGAATGCTTGTGTAATACAACAAAGAAGCCGATCGCCGTAAACTTCAAACGTCCCGTGCCGCTCTTATAAATCGATAAAAGAATTTTTCGGTCTACAGCTCGAAAACCATTTATCTGTTTAGAGGTTGTAGGATATCGCTGACGAGAAAATATGCCGGAAAAGAGAAATGGACTTGGGGTCGGGAGAGTGAAATACGCTGAACGCGGGGACCAGAAGTCGCCGTAAGTGCGGACCGGAAGTCGCTGTTCGTGCGAACGGAAGTCGGCGAAATATCAATTTTGGCGCCAATGTCCGATTGGGATTTTGAAAATTTATAATCCCTGGTAAACATACAAAGAAACAATAAGTTTTTAGAGTGAGTTAGCTCAGACAATGAAGTAAATCACTAACTGATAAAGACTGAGTATGTAAGAAAATACTGTTGACATTGTAATAAGATGATATGCATTACAGTGTATGTAATGCATGCTTACAATGTAAGCAAATAAAATGCACCAGTGTTAATAAGTATGTGTTTTTACATACCGTTTCATGAAATAAATTGTTTAACATTATTTATACATTTTGTTTTATTAACCTGTGTCCCTTTCTTAGCTCTAGAGATAAAATAAAGACCATATGTGTACTATATACAGCTGTTGCAGTAAACATTTGTTCAAATATAAAACTGTAGCAAATGTTATTTAGTAAACAAGGTTTCGCGCGCTAAATTTCACGCAAAGTCCAGCGACAACCCTTCCTAAAATCCTGGGGAGAACACTGAACTCTAAATATTCCAGAGGGAACTGTGCCTGGATCTGATTATGCATGGTTTTTTAGTGTGGACCCCAATGACTGTGTTATATTGGAGCTCCATGTATGTATATGGTTCCTGTTCAAGCTGTAGTTAACACATATTAATGATCATCACTATTCAGTAGCAACAAACCTTAACCTTAATAGTTATTGTTGGGGGTTCTACACTTAGCAACCACGTGATAAATGCTAAACTTCTCAAAATTTTCTTGAGCTTATGACAAGTTTTAATGTAGTACTGCTTTTGAAAAGCTGTATATTTCAAATTAATGAAACATACACTATTTACTTATTTGCAGTCAGGAGATCATGGATCTAGTCTTCAGTCACTAGAGCTGTTAATGTCAGAGTTCTTCAATCCTGGAACTAGTAATGATCGGAAAAGACAGATTGGTATGAAGTATTTTTCTTTTAGACTGCTACACTTAACCCACTGTATTATGACTATGTTATACTGTTGCTTTGCCCACAAGTCGTTTTCTCCCAGGTCATTCCAACCAGTATCTAAAACTGGTGTAAGAGTTCAGAAGATTTGTCTGTGAGATTGTGTAATTATGCATATATTGGATTAAAACCATAATTTAAGATTGTGGGTTTTTAAACGTAATACACAAGTTTCATAAATTCCAGAAAGTGTGATTGTAAATGCTGACACATATTATAATCTTATAAGGAAAATCAAGTCCATTATAATGATTATTAAACATTATTAAAATTAAGTTGATTTACACTTGAACTGTCCTTTAAATTACCGCACACATTATTTAAATTAAAGAATGTTTTCTATTAAACTTTCAGTTTAAATTAAGAAAGAAGAATTGGGAGGGGTGGGTGAAAAGACTGGGTGGAAAAGTACTGTGTGCGGAACAACAACTGGAGGAAACATCATTTGGGCAAAATAACTATCATTCCTATATTAATATAATTGACTTAAAAGTCTTTTTCTGAATTTGAACCTATATTCATTGGGGTGCATAGCAGAAACTTACCAGGACAAGTAGCAGGAAATACCCAGTTATTCCCCAAATATTCATTAAGAATATGCAGATAATATATGATCAAATTTACTCAGATATTGTTACCATGATCTTCCATTCATAAGTTTGTATTGAAATATGTGAAAAGGTAATATTATCATCATAAAAATGATATCATTTGAAGAAAATTAGTTCTGTGCTGAAGATGATATAACTGAGATTTGAAACCAGTCTCAAATCTCAAGGATCTGATTGGCTGAAATGGCGACTGGTCTGATTGCTTAATTTATTTCAGACTAGGGTATCAGAGGCACCAGAAGCAGTTAAACATTCAGACATCAGAAATAATGTTCCTCAGATTAATTATGAATATAATTGTTTTCTGTCTGCACTCGGTGTTACAAAACATTGCTGATACACAATTGGCAAACAGTGCACATCCATAACAGCCTGCACATCTGTACCATCTGATCAGGATCTGCACTGTTTTAGATTTACTAGTTTATTTCAGACCAAGAGGCAACCATTGTATATCCAGATAAGATGGAACTGATGTGCAAGCTGATCTGGATACACAGTGGTTCATCAAGCAAAATAAAACTTGTTTATGGGGAGTTAATGGTTTTAAGCAGACATTGTGTATGTTTTCAGAGGAATTGTTGAACCAGTTTAGTCAGACAAGAGATTGCTGGAAGCAATGTTTGTTCTTCTTATCCAACACTCACAATGAGTATGTCATGATGTACTGTCTAACTGTCATGGAGGTAAGCTTGTTATAAAAGACCATATCTTATTATTAAGATTTTGAATATATTATGTTTATTGGTAGATCTGCAATGTGTGATAATTCACATTGGAAGAATTATAATCATGTTTTGGAATGTCTTACTATAAACATGGAAACTGTAGGTTTGATGACCACAAGTATCTTCTTTTTTATTTGTAAATGTTTATATTCCCACAGAAAAAGTAAAGTTTTTCCCCACTGTCAGAAAAGTTTTGTAAGTGGTCTCATGCATGACAATCAAATTCATTTATGCATTATGCACCACCTTTAGACATCTTTTAGAACAGACTGATAGCCGAGATGTTATATTTCCAGAACCTAATCAACCGACAGTGGATGGGCTTCTCTGCTAGTGACAAGCAGGAGATTAGACTCTTGTTAAACCAGTACCTTCTAGAGCAGCATGCCAAAGTGCCAGCATTCATTCGCAACAAACTAATCAAACTGGTGGTGGACATTGGGCGTATTGACTGGCCTCATTTCTATCCTGATTTCTTCTCCAGTATTTTGCAGGTAACTGGAGCACTTTGTTCACCTTTTAAGTGCTAAGCACAGCATTTGTCACATTTGTGACCAATATAGACCCAGATCAGCTTGGACATCTGCACAGTCTGATCTAGGTCTAAACTGTAAGTTGTTACTTTAAAAATTCAGTTTATATTGTTAATTAGTTATTGACAGCCTATTAGGTAGGGGCACTTTTTTGCAACTTGATGAAACCCAGAATAGCATGAACTGGTTTGGTCCTACTTTTATAGTCAGCCTATGTTGTACCGGTAATAAGCCTTTGTTGTCAAGTAAGGGGTAAGTTTTACCAGTAAACAGATAAAAAATTTTCTTATGAAACTCTCCCCTTACGCCAGTAAATGGAGACATTTTTGCACATTTGGTAGCACTTTTCTCTGCTATTCAATAATTAGTTTGTACAAACAGAACAATTTGTATGTTGATCATTTTATACCCTTACTGTAACTGATCAATGGTCTTTTCAGTGGTTGGTTTTTAAATAATATTGCTGCCCAAGATCAGGGCCCAAAATCATAAAACTTAGATTGGAGACCATTCTCAAATATCAAGCATCTGATTGATTGAAATGGTGACCAGTCGCCATTTCAGCCAATCAGATACTTGAGATTTGAGACTGGTCTCCAGATTCAGTTATATGATCTTGGGTAATGGAGAAAAGCTCTGTATATAAAAATGTGTGTTGTGTGTTTTCAGCTGGTGCAGCAGTCTCACACAATGTCTCTAGGAATCATCCTGCTTCACACGGCTTCCGAAGAGTTGGCTGTCCCCAGAGAGGACCTGTCCATGTCAAGGAAAGAAGAACTCCACAAACTTCTCCTAACTCAAGTTCCCACTATACTTGGTCTACTCAACAGTAAGATAGTACTGATTGTTGACATCTGTTGGTTATTTTTTACACTTAAGTGCCTAATATTTACACATTTTATTGCATTTGCAACTAGTGTAAATTGAGATCAGCTGGCACATTAGTGTTATCTGATCTGGATCTTCACAGTATGCCCATGTCATAAAGGTTTATATATGGAGTAAAACATTATCTGTTGATTTGCCTCTGTGGCAGTTCTCATGACATTCCAATACCGGTTAATATTTTTTATGTTATTGATAATATTTTTAAAAAAAACCAGAAGAAGTTTCCTTCTCAGGAGATTCAACCCTTCATGTGCTTTTCACAGACATGTTACATTTCATGATTTTAGTGCAATACAGTTGTAACTGTTAAAAACATAAAGAGGGCAGTTACAGCTGTTTTGCACTCAACCCATGATTTCTGAGAAGAGACATGTCCTGGTTCATTATTCAGTTTATGAAATCCTTGTAGAAATTTGTAGAGAAGACATTTTTAGCTCGACTATTCGAAGAATATGTCGAGCTATTGTACTCACTTTGGGCGTCGGCGTCCCGCTTTGGTTAAAGTTTACGTGCAACCCACCTATATCTTAAAAACTACTATAGCTACAGCTTTTAAACTTGGCACACTTGTTCATCATCATGTCCCGAGTGTGTTTGCCAAGAACCATAACTCTAACTTTCATTTTGATCAAATTATGGCCCTTTTTTGACTTAAAATTTCAGGTTAAAGTTTGCGTGCAAGCTACTGCACAAACTCATAACTTCAATACTACCTATACTACAGCTTTAAAACTTGGCACACTTGTTCATCATCATGTCCCGTGTGTGTATGCCAAGAACCATAACTCTAACTTTCATTGTGATCAAATTATGGCCCTTTTTCGACTTAGAATTTCAGGTTAAAGTTTGCGTGCAAGCTACTGTACAGACTCATAACTTCAATACTACTTATACTACAGCTTTGAAACATTCAACACTTGTTAATCATCATATCCCAAGTGTGTATGCCAAGAACCATAACTCTAACTTTCATTTTTATCAAATTATGCCCCTTTTTCGACTTAGAATTTCAGGTTAAAGTTTGCGTGCAAGCTACTGTACAAACCCATAACTTCCATACTACTCATACTACAGCTTTGAAACTTTCAACACTTCTTCATCATCATAATTCAAGTTTGTCTGCCAAGAACCATAACTCTAATTTTCATTTTGTACAAATTATGGCCCTTTTTCGACTTAGAATTTCAGGTTAAAGTTTGCGTGCAAGCTAGTTACTTTCATACTTCTTTTACTATAGCTTTGAAACTTAAGACACTTGTTTACCATCATGACCCTGACTATTTATGCCAAGATCCATAACTCTTTCTTTCATGATAATCAAATTATGGCCCTTTTTCGACTTAGAATTTCAGTTAAAAGTTTGCGTGCAAGCTACTGTACAAACCCATAACTTCCATACTACTTTTACTACAGCTTTGAAACTTTCAACACTTGTTCATCATCATAATTCAAGTTTGTATGCCAAGAACCATAACTCTAATTTCCATTTTGTTTAAATTATGGCCCTTTTTTGACTAAGAATTTCAGGTTAAAGTTTGCGTGCAAGGTAGTTACTTAAATACTTCTTGTACTATAGCTTTGAAACTTAACACAGTTGTTTACCATCATGACCCTGACTATGTGTGCCAAGAACCATAACTCTTTCTTTAATTTTTTTATCAAATTATGGCCCTTTTTGTACTTAGAATTTCAGGTTAAAGTTTGCCTGCAAGATAGTTACTTTCATACTTCTCGTACTATAGCTTTGAAACTTAAGACACTTGTTTACCATCATGACCCTGACTATGTATGCCAAGAACCATAACTCTTTCTTTCATTTTTAATCAAATTATGCCCCTTTTTTGACTTAGAATTTCAGGTTAAAGTTTGCGTGCAAGCTAGTTACTTTCATACTTCTTGTACTATAGCTTTGAAACTTATCCATCATCATGACCCTGACTATGTATGCCAAGAACCATAACTCTTTGATTTTTTTCAAATAAATGCCCTTTTTAGACTTAAAAATTAAGGTTTAAAACTTTGTATACCTTTATTTTATCTTACATCATGTTTATTTTCAAAGGCCCATAACTCATCCTTGCTTTTTTATATTTGATTTTTGCCCTTTTCACTTGAAATTAGAATTAAGACTTATAAATAATTGTTAAAGGTTCAATGTTAGTGTTTTTCATATGTAATGCTATAGAAAATGTTTACAACAGATGTACTTAACATACTTTGGTTGAAAGTGTTGAGTAATTGTGGGGTGGGTGGGGGCATATACTATACTATACTATACTATACTATACTATACTATACTATACTATACTATACTATACTATACTATACCATACCATACCATACCATACCATACCATACCATACCATACCATACCATACCATACCATACCATTACTATATTATTACTATACTATACTATACTATTACTATACTATTACTATACTTTTACTATACTATTACTATACTATTACTATTACTATACTTTTACTATACTATACTATACTATCCTATCCTATCCTATCCTATCCTATCCTATCCTATCCTATCCTATCCTATCCTATCCTATCCTATCCTATCCTATCCTATCCTATCCTATCCTATCCTATCCTATCCTATCCTATCCTATCCTATCCTATCCTATCCTATCCTATCCTATCCTATCCTATCCTATCCTATCCTATCCTATACTATACTATACTATACTATACTATACTATACTATACTATACTATACTATACTATACTATACTATACTATACTATACTATACTATACTATACTATACTATACTATACTATACTATACTATACTATACTATACTATACTATACTATACTATACTATACTATACTATACTATACTATACTATACTATACTATACTATACTATACTATACTATACTATACTATACTATACTATACTATACTATACTATACTATACTATACTATACTATACTATACTATACTATACTATACTATACTATACTATACTATACTATACTATACTATACTATACTATACTATACTATACTATACTATACTATACTATACTATACTATACTATACTATACTATACTATACTATACTATACTATACTATACTATACTATACTATACTATACTATACTATACTATACTATACTATACTATACTATACTATACTATACTATACTATACTATACTATACTATACTATACTATACTATACTATACTATACTATACTATACTATACTATACTATACTATACTATACTATACTATACTATACTATACTATACTATACTATACTATACTATACTATACTATACTATACTATACTATACTATACTATACTATACTATACTATACTATACTATACTATACTATACTATACTATACTATACTATACTATACTATACTATACTATACTATACTATACTATACTATACTATACTATACTATACTATACTATACTATACTATACTATACTATACTATACTATACTATACTATACTATACTATACTATACTATACTATACTATACTATACTATACTATACTATACTATACTATACTATACTATACTATACTATACTATACTATACTATACTATACTATACTATACTATACTATACTATACTATACTATACTATACTATACTATACTATACTATACTATACTATACTATACTATACTATACTATACTATACTATACTATACTATACTATACTATACTATACTATACTATACTATACTATACTATACTATACTATACTATACTATACTATACTATACTATACTATACTATACTATACTATACTATACTATACTATACTATACTATACTATACTATACTATACTATACTATACTATACTATACTATACTATACTATACTATACTATACTATACTATACTATACTATACTATACTATACTATACTATACTATACTATACTATACTATACTATACTATACTATACTATACTATACTATACTATACTATACTATACTATACTATACTATACTATACTATACTATACTATACTATACTATACTATACTATACTATACTATACTATACTATACTATACTATACTATACTATACTATACTATACTATACTATACTATACTATACTATACTATACTATACTATACTATACTATACTATACTATACTATACTATACTATACTATACTATACTATACTATACTATACTATACTATACTATACTATACTATACTATACTATACTATACTATACTATACTATACTATACTATACTATACTATACTATACTATACTATACTATTACTATTACTATTACTATTACTATTACTACCAGCAACACCAACACCACCACCAACCACATCAACACCACCACCAACAACAACATCAACAACAACACCAACAACCAACACCACCACTACCACCACCAACAACAACACCAACAATGACAACACCAGCAACCAGCATACCATACTGTACTACACCACGCCACACCACTATAGGTGGGCAGGGATAGTAAGTTGATGGGTGTGGGATCAGTGGTTTATGGGCTGGGTTGTGTAAACCCTAAAAAAATCTACAAGAATAAATTAAGTGTAATTTATTGATTTCCTAACTTGGATTAAGAAACTTTTGTTCATGTGTGTTTGTTGGAGGCGTCATAAACTCCTGAATCATTCCCCAGTTTAAATGAAGCCCAGTTACAATGTGCTTAATAATTCTGACTTTTCGAATAGTCGAGCTTGCAGTCGTTTCCGACTGGCTCTTGTTTAAAAATGATCCAAGGCTTATGCAGAATGAAACAAAATAAAGTCATTGGAACTAAAAGTTGAGTCATTATTAGATTAATATTTTGAAAATGCCTTTTTGATTTAAACATTTATTCATCCAGACATGGTTGCACAATCCTTTTTAAAGTGTGAATACAATTTTTGCATTGAGATAATCGGTTTAACACTATTTTCACAACTACATCTGTAAAGAATCTTTTTTAGCTGTGCTGGATACTGCTCTAGAGAGACATCGGCACCTTGTTTCAGCAACCCCGCCACCATCACCGACCCATGGAGAATCAGCAGAACAAAAGCCACAGTCGGTATTATTGTTCACAGACTCTCCACTAAAGTCAGGTACTTGAACAATAGAAATAAGCTGCCCTGAGAGAAATCAAGACTTACTGAAAACAGTTGGTTTATTACAAAACTGCAGAAATATTTCAAAACTTTCTTTGGAAAGAATAAATATAAACTTATTTTTGGAAAAATTTACATCACAATATTGTGTTTAACCCTTTTCTCAATAGATACAGCTTATCTGTGAGGTCTGATTCTGTGCCCAAGGTTATAAAACTGAGCATGAAAACCAGTCTCAAATCTCAAGCATCTGATTGGCTGAAATGGCGACTGGTCGCCATTTCAGCCAATCAGATACTTGAGATTTGAGACTGGTTTCCAAACTCAGCTTTATAACCTTCAGCCCTGATCTACACTGTTTGCTTAAAGATTCATTAGGTTATTTCTGACCAAGAAGCTGGGCAGTGTAGATCCAGATCAGACTGCATGTATGTGCAAGCTGATGTGGATATGCATTGTTTGTTTAATGGGTATCAGGTTAACATTTTATCAACATGTCCATGTTTTTGTGGTTATTTCTAATGTCATTTTAAGCCTGGAATTTTCGGAGCCTAGCTCACTTTTATAGGAATTTCATGGCCCATATGGAACTATTTTAAGATCTCATCTTTAGATAAAATGTAAAAGCTAAAAAAAGATACAAAATAAATCAACTAAAACTAATGCATGCTGAATTATTTATAAATAATAAACTTTCTTTTAATGATCATGTTTAACTGATTGAAATCACATTTCAGATTCCATCATGAGTGACATGTTTAAGTCCCCAGGAAGCCACATACAGTTGGAAGCGTTACCACCTTTAGACTCCTCCACACAGGAACTGTGCGCTCTGACACTGAACTGTCTTTCCCACTTCTTCAGTTGGATTCCGCTGTCATCTTTTATCACTCCAGCTCTTCTCAGCACAATATTCCACTTTGCTGGTTTTGGGTGTGAGACCCAGGGTGGACGTACAATGAACTCTAGTGCCAATTTCAACTCCACTTCCTGTCATCTTGGAATATTGGCTATGGATTGTATAAATGAATTGTTGTCAAAAAATTGTGTGCCATCTGAATTTGAGGATTACTTATTACAAATGTTTCAGCAGACATTTTACTTGCTACAGAAACTCACCAAAGACAGCAGTACGTGCTCCAGTGGAAACCGACTGACAGAATTAGATGACAAGTAAGTCTGCTGATTAAGTGTAAGTTGCAATGGTAAAATAAAATTCAGTGGTTTAAAATTTCGCCCTGTAGGCATTAATTACATTTTCACCAGGACATAAATTTGTGCAGATATATTACTTTTAAAAGATAAGACATTCAGTGGTTTGATTTCGCAGGGGCTTGATTTTGTGTACTATCCCTGATGCAAAACATGTGACAATTAAACCCACTCATACATATAATAAGAATCTGATGAAAATAAACTGACTAAAGTAAATATCTCCTGTCTGTATTAATGGTATGTTTTTGAACGTTAGGAATGATCAAAGACATGAAATTGAAATATCGAAAGTTAAAGAAAGTTATATAAGAAAATGCTAGAAACTCCAAAATAGAATACTTTTAAAAAAAAATTGAAAAAAAAAAATTCTTTTTAGTTATGTAGACAAGTTTACAGAGTTCCTGAGGCTATTTGTTAGCATTCATTTGAGAAGATTTGAATCCAACTCCCAGTTTCCTGTGATAGAATTTCTGGCCTTACTCTTCAAATATACATTTAGACAGGTATGCATTTTGCATCTATTCTTCTTTTAAAGAACATCAGCATTTTCTACAATGAACTTCTTACACTGTATTTGTATAATATCCTTGACTTTTATATTCTCCATATACACATCAGAATAACAGTATTGCTTAGTAAATTCAGATATTAACTGGTTAATTGTTTGGATATCCTGTTAATTGGTTATGAATATAGAAATCTGTTAGCCAAACTTAAACATATTTTAAACTTTTGATGAATAACCTTATAAATCAAAACATGAACATTTGCCATCTGATCAGGATTTATGGATATGCCGGCTGATCTGGATCTACTCTTTTTGCCCATGAATAATGGCCATAACCCATGGAGTACAGGATTAAATAGTCAGTCTGAAGATATTCTCATGTTTCTTTTTCTCAGCCTACCAATGAAGGATTCTACAACTGTTTAGATATATGGACTACATTTCTAGATTATCTACTCACAAGATCCAAGGGGAGGCCAGGAGAACTTCAAGCTATAGTAGACAGGTAGATAATAATATACCTTCTATTCTTCACAGTGACTGTTGTGCACATAGGCCAGTGTCAGTGGCTGAAAACAGGCATTTATACAGTAATAGACAAGGTGTCATGGAAAACTTATACTTTTAAATTTATACTACAAATGAAAAACTGTGCTGAAATTAAGTGCATTTTCTTTTAAATAAAATGGCTTTGGTTGCAATTACTATGTTTAAATAAATGTTATTTTTTCGGAGTTGTCTGCTTATGGTAACTATGCATCAAATGCACACCTAAAGTGAATGAAAATATTAGACCACCAGCATTCACTTTTTAGCTCACCTGTCACGTAGTGACAAGGTGAGCTTTTGTGACCGCCTGATGTCCGTCGTCCGTCGTGCGTCGTCAACAATTGCTTCAATCGACTTCTTCTCTGAAACGGCTTGGCCAATTTTGATGAAACTTGCCACGTATGTTCCTTGCATGAAGCTCTTCCAAAGTTGTTCAAAGAAATCAATTCCATGCAGAACTCTGGTTGCCATGGCAACCGAAAGGAAAAACTTTAAAAATCTTCTTGTCTGAAACCACAAGGCCTAGAGCTTAGATATTTGGCATTAAGCATCCTCTAGTGGAGCTCTACAAAGATTGTTCAAATTATTTCCCTGGGGTCAAAATTGGCCCGCCCCAGGGGTCACTTCATTTTACATAGACTTATATAGGAAAAACTTTAAAAATCTTCTTGTCTGAAACCACAAGGCCTAGAGCTTAGATATTTGGCATTTAGCATCCTCTAGTGGAACTCTACAAAGATTGTTCAAAGTATTTCCCTGGGGTCAAAATTGGCCCCGCCCCAGGGGTCACTTCATTTTACATAGACTTGTATAGGAAAAACTTTAAAAATCTTCTTGTCTGAAACCACAAGGCCTAGAGCTTAGATATTTGGCATTTAGCATCCTCTAGTGGAACTCTACAAAGATTGTTCAAATTATTTCCCTGGGGTCAAAATTGACCCCGCCCCAGGGGTCACTTCATTTTATATAGACTTATATAGGAAAAACTTTAAAAATCTTCTTGTCTGAAACCACAAGGCCTAGAGCTTAGATATTTGGTATTTAGCACCCTCTAGTGGAACTCTACAAAGATTGTTCAAATTATTTCCCTGGGGTCAAAATTGGCCCCGCCCCAGGGTTCACTTCATTTTATATAGACTTATATAGGAAAAACTTTAAAAATCTTCTTGTCTGAAACCACAAGGCCTAGAGCTTAGATATATGGCATTTGGCATCCTCTAGTGGAACTCTACAAAGATTGTTCAAATTATTTCCCAGGGGTCTAAATTGACCCCGCCCCAGGGGTCACTTCATTTTATATAGACTTGTATAGGAAAAACTTTTAAAATCTTTTTATCTGAAACCACAAGGCCTAGAGCTTAGATATTTGGCATTAAGCATCCTCTTGTGAAACTCTACAAAGATTGTTCAAATTATTTCCCAGGGGTCTAAATTGGCCCCGCCCCAGGGGTCACTTCATTTTATATAGACTTGTATAGGAAAAACTTTAAAAATCTTCTTGTCTGAAACCACAAGGCCTAGAGCTTAGATATTTGGCATTTAGCACCCTCTAGTGGAAATCTTCAAAGATTGTTCAAATGATTTCCCTGGGGTCAAAATTGGCCCCGCCCCAGGGTTCACTTTATTTTATATAGACTGATATAGGAAAAACTTTAAAAATCTTCTTTCTTGTCTGAAACCACAAGCTGAGAGTACTTTTGTACTCAGGTGAGCGATATAAGGGCCATCATGGCCCTCTTGTTTGCTGAATTCAGAACATTGTACATGTTCATAAACATAAATACAAAAATGAAATATTAATTAAACCAATTTGTGTTCTTCATTCCACTGATAATAGCTTTAACTTGTTACAGTTGAGGACATGATAATACTGCCATGTCACTACTTAAGTTTTTTAGCTCACCTGTCACGAAGTGACAAGGTGAGCTTTTGTGACTGCCTGATGTCCGTCGTCCGTCGTCAACAATTGCTTCAGTCGACTTCTTCTCCGAAACGGCTTGGCCAATTTTGATGAAACCTCGCAGGAATAATGCTTAGATGATGCCCTTTCACAAAATGGAATTCCAAGCAGAACTCTGGTTGCCATGGCAACCGAAAGGAAAACTTTAAAAATCTTCTTGTCTGAAACTACAAGGCCTAGAGCTTAGATATTTGGCATTTAGCACCCTCTAGTGGAACTCTACAAAGATTGTTCAAATTATTTCCCTGGGGTCAAAATTGGCCCCGCCCCAGGGGTCACTTCATTTTATATAGACTTATATAGGAAACACTTTAAAAATCTTCTTGTCTGAAACCACAAGGCCTAGAGCTTTTATATTTGGCATTTTGCACCCTCTAGTGGAACTCTACAAAGATTGTTCAAATTATTTCCCTGGGGTCAAAATTGGCCCCGCCCCAGGGGTCAATTCATTTTACATAGACTTATATAGGAAACACTTTAAAAATCTTCTTGTCTGAAACCACAAGGCCTAGAGCTTAGATATTTGGCAATTAGCATACTCTAGTGGAACTCTACAAAGATTGTTCAAATTATTTCCCTGGGGTCAAAATTGGCCCTGCCCCAGGGGTCACTTTATTTACATAGACTTATATAGTAAAAACTTTAAAAATCTTCTTGTCTGAAACCATATGGCCTATGGCTTAGATATTTGGCATTTAGCACCCTCTAGTGGAACTCTACAAAGATTGTTCAAATTATTTCCCTGGGGTCAAAATTGGCCCTGCCCCAGGGGTCACTTCATTTTATATAGACTTATATAGGAAACACTTAAAAAATCTTCTTGTCTGAAACCACAAGGCCTAGAGCTTAGATATTTGGCATTTCGCATCCTCTAGTGGAACTCTACAAAGATTGTTCAAATTATTTCCCTGGGGTCAAAATTGGCCCCACCCCAGGGGTCACTTTATTTACATAGACTTATATAGGAAAAACTTTAAAAATCTTCTTGTCTGAAACCACAAGGCATAGAGCTTAGATATTTGGCATTTAGCACCCTCTAGTGGAACGCTACAAAGATTGTTCAAATTATTCTCTGGGGTCAAAATTGGCCCGCCCCAGGGGTCACTTTATTTTACATAGACTTAGATAGGAAATCTTTAAAAAGCTTCTTCTCACCAACCACAATGTGTACAGCTTAGATATTTTGTAAGTAGCATTGTCTAATAGATGTCTACTAAATTTGTTCAAATTATGTCCCCTGGGCCAAAATCTGCCAAACCCTAAGGTTCTCTTGGTTTACATTATAGTTATAAAGGAAAAACATGAAAAATCATTTTTCTCTCCGAAACTAATAGGACTAGACCTTAGATATTTGGTGTTGAGTATTGTGAAGAGACCCTTTACCAACATTGTTTAAATGTTCGCCCTGGGGTCAATATGGGCCCTGCCGCGGGGGTCCTTAATTTGTAAAAAGGGCAATTTTTAAAATTCTTCTTACTGGAAACCTCAATGCCTTCAGCTTAGATATTTGGTATGTAGCATTGTCTAGTGGATATCTTTCAAGTTTGTTCAAATTATGTCCCCTGGGCCAAAATTGGCCACGCCCCAGGGTTCTCTTAGTTTGCATTGATTTATATTGGAAAACATAAATAATCATTTTTCTCTGAAACTAATGCGACTAGACCTTAGATATTTTGTGTTAAGTATTGTAAAGAGACCCTTTACCAGCATTATTTAAATGTTGGCCCTGGGGTAAAGCTGAAAGTACTTTTGTACTCAGGTGAGCAATACAGGGCCATCATGGCCCTCTTGTTTTATTTTGACTTGAAAAAAATTAAGATTGTAGATCATTTCAGATCCCTGGCTTCTGATTGGTCAGCTTTGAGACTATACAAAATTTCAACCAATCAGCTGCTAGAGATAGAAGAATGGTATCTTGTCTGCTGTACTATGGATTTTACTACAAGTAGATGTTTTGTGCTTGGTGTTTTCAGATACAAGGAAGCTCTGATGTCTCTGGTCAGACATATACTGCAGAAGTTACAGTTTAAATACAACCAGACCCAGCTAGAGGAGCTGGATGATGAGACTCTCGACTATGATGTATGCCATGTAATATCCTGTATTGTTGTTGCTGTAGCTGTTGTTGGCTAGCTTATACAGGCATAGTTGGCATCAAGTCAGCTAGCTCAGTCAATATAATATTTCATACTGGATCAGATGGCTTCATCCTTTGCTCTGTTGATGTAATTTTCTAAACAGCACTAGCTGGCCTTGGTCACTAGCCTTAATAGATACAATGTTTCTTTAGGCATAGCTGGCATCAAGTTAGCTAGCTCAGTAGATGTAACATTCCTAATGGATGATCTGGACAATGTCCTCCTAGTTCACTAGATAAAGTGTTCCTACAGGACAAGGTGGCCTTGTTTATAAACTAAAGCTTAGTCTGTAGAACTAACTTCCAGACAGGAATAGTCAGCCTCAGTCACTAGTTCAGTAGATCTTTATTTTGTTCAGCTATCTTATTTATACAGCCCTAGCTGGCAGAGGATGGCAAGTTTAGTTAGTAGATCTAACTTCCATACAGGCCTAACACATTGAGACCAGCTTGTTAACCCTTTACTCATTATAATTATATTTTTACACGTAAGACCGGTGTAGATCCAGAGCAGCCAGCACATTTATGTTGATCAGGATCTGCACTGGTCAGAAAAGACAAAGCAAACAGAGTAGATCCAGATCAGACAGCACATATGTTCTGGCAGATCTAGATCTTCACTGGTCGCACATGTGTAAAAGCACATATATATGGAGGAAAGGGTTAAGTAAGTAGATCAAGCTTCCCTAGAGGACTAGCTTATTTAAGCCAGCAAAGATCTATCTTATTTTCATACAGGGCTGGCTGACCAGCTTGTTAAGTTAGTAGATCTAGCTTCCCTAGAGGACTAGCTTATTTAAGCCAGCAAAGATCTATCTTTTCTCACTTACTAGACAGAAAAATCTCTATTTTTAGCCTTGTGAGATTTCCTTATCTCGCATGGCCTTATCTAACACTCCGCGTGCTCGCGTACTTTCGTATTATTGCGCACCGTATTAATTGAGCACTTTCATTATTGATTTAGCCAACGTCATGATGCTTATAACTACGTCATTTTTAAAAGTTTATTATGTGACGTAATTAAACGAATGTTTACTTTTTCAAACAGAGCAAGCTGTTGATTTTGTTTTATCAGGATTTATTTCAAAAATCATTTGGAAAGTATCCACTCGGAGGTTGCTAAATTCTCAACGCTGGAACTTGGAAGTGTTTATCGTGGTATGAGTCTGAAAATGCTGATTTTTTTAGAGTGTTTCATTCTTATACCGCTGTTGCGAGCTTCGTTAAACATCAGGATCTATGAAGAAAGTGAATGGAGAATAAAATAGAAAATATACTGCTGTTTAATCGGGATATTTCAACTGGTATGTACAATTCAATTTTTTTGAATTTTGAATTGTGACGAAATCGCGAATAACCTTAAAAATCGCAGATCCGTTTTCAAAGGATAAACCAGATGTTTTCATTCAATGAAAACACGATTCTTTTCCTTTCTTTTATTTGTAACGATATTGTTGAAGGCCTACATGTTAGGGTTGATGAACGTTGACAGGACTTTGTATTCGTGGCTGATTTACCGTTCCTACTGGAAGTTACGCAAAAGAAATAGTTCTCTAAAATCGCGTTTTTTTTTTAATTTTAAAGAACTTTGTTTAAATCTTCAAGAAGGAAGTGAGAAAAATAATCAATCATTGGTATTCGGCGAAGATCGCGGTATCCCAACCCTTGGGCAATGCTTTCCAGACGGAAACTCGGCACAGCCTCGTTTCCGTCTGGAAAGCATTACCCTCGGGTTGAGATACCTTGATCTTCGCCGAATACCAATGATAGATTCTCTTTATTATCATACAGGGCTGGCTGACCAGCTTGTTAAGTTAGTAGATCTAGCTTCCCTAGAGGACTAGCTTATTTAAGCCAGCAAAGATCTATCTTATTTTCATACAGGGCTGGCTGACCAGCTTGTTAAGTTAGTAGATCTAGCTTCCACAGAGGACTAGCTTATTTAGGCAAGCAAGTAAGTAGGTTGATCTAGATCTATCCTATATTCATACAGGCCTGGCTAACTGAGACCAGCTTGTTAAGTTAGTAGACCGAACTTCCATGTGGGACCAGTTGACCTTAGCCACTTGTTTGACCAGATTCCCTGCCGGCTCAGTAAATCTAACATCCATACAGGACAGTATGTCCTTGGCAAGATAGCTTAATCAGTAGCTTTAACTTCTACACAGTACTATTGTATGTATATCAGGTTCAATTCCACCACTTGTAAACCAGTGCCCAAGGTTATAAAACTGAGCATGGAAACCAGTCTCAAATCTCAAGCATCTGATTGGCTGAAATGGTGACATCTGGAAACTTAGTTTTATGATCTTGGGCACATGACATGGAACAATGTTGTAATTGTTCAGTGAAAACAGCCTCAAGAGTGTATTTTCATTGCAGCACAAATTGCAAGTGTAATTTCAAAAAGTTACATTGTTATAAGATTTACAGCTATTATAACATTAATATGACATTTAAATTGGGTCCAAGGTCATAAAACTAAAGCAGATGCTTGAGATTTGAGACTGGTCTCCTGATTTAGTTTTTAGCTCACCTGTCACGTAGTGACAAGGTGAGCTTTTGTGATCGCAATTTGTCCGTCCGGCCGGCCGGCATCCGTCGTCCGTCCGTCCGTAAACTTTTACTTTAAACAACATCTCCTCTTAAACCCCTGGACCAAAGTTGATGAAACTTGCCACGGATGTTCCTTGCATGAAGCTCTTTCAAATTTGTTCAAAGAAATCAATTCCATGCAGAACTCTGGTTGCCATGGCAACCTAAAGGAAAAACTTTAAAAATCTTCTTCTCTGAAACCACAAGGCCTAGAGCTTAGATATTTAGCATTTAGCACCCTGTAGTGGAACTCTACAAAGATTGTTCAAATTATTTCCCTGGGGTCAAAATTGGCCCCGCCCCAGGGGCACTTCATTTTACTTAGACTTATATAGGAATAACTTTAAAAATCTTCTTGTCTGAAACCACAAGGCATAGAGCTTAGATATTTGGCATTTTGCACCCTCTAGTGGAACTCTACAAAGATTGTTCAAATTATTTCCCTGGGGTCAAAATTGGCCCCACTCCAGGGGTCACTTCATTTAACATAGACTTATAAAGGAAATCTTTAAAAATCTTCTTCTCACAAATCACAATGTGTACAGCTTAGATATTTGGTAAGTAGCATTGTCTAATGGATGTCTACTAAATTTGTTGACATTATGTCCCCTGGGCCAAAATCCGCTATGCCCTAGTGTTCTCTTGGTTTACATATAGTTATATAGGAAAAACATGAAAATCATTTTTCTCCAAAACTAATAGGACTAGATCTTAGATATTTGGTGCTGAGTATTGTGTAGAGACCCTTTATCAACTTTGTTAAAAGGTTGGCCCTGAGGTCAATATTTGCCCCGCCCCGGGGGCCCTTAATATGTGAAAAAGGCAAACTTTCAAAATCTTTCTACTGGAAACCTCAATGTCTAAAGCTTAGATATTTGGTATGTAGCATTGGCTAGTAGATATCTACCAAGTCTGTTCAAATTATGTGCCCTGGGCCGAATTGGCCATGCCCCAGGGTTCTCTTTGTTAACATTGATTTATAAAGGAAAACATGAAAAATCATTTTTCTCCGAAACTAATAGGACTAGATCTTAGATATATGGTGCTGAGTATTGTGAAGAGACCCTTTACCAACATTGTTTAAATGTTGGGCCTGGGGTCAATGTTTGCCCCGCCCCGGGGGCCCTCAATTTGTAAAAAAAAGGCAATTTTTTAAAATCTTTTTACTGGAAACCTCATGCCTTAAGCTTAGATATTTGGTATGTAGCATTGTCTAGTGAATTTCTACCAAGTTTGTTCAAATTATGTCCCCTGGGCCAAAATTGGCCATGCCCTAGGGTTCTCTTAGTTTACATTGATTTATATAGGAAAACATAAATAATCATTTTTCTCTGAAACTAATGCGACTATCCTTAGATATTTCGTGTTGAGTATTGTGAAGAGGCCCTTTACCAGCATTATTATGTCTCCCACCATGTAGTGGTGTGGGAGACATTTTGATTTGCTCCTGTCTGTCCATCCGTCCGTCCGTCTGTCTGTCACACTTGTCCGCTCTCTAAGTCAAACAGTTTTCATCGGATCATCACCAAACTTCATCAAAATGTTAGTGGCCATAATATCTCGATCAAGTTCGATAACCAGCCATATTGCCCAAGGAATCTCAGAATTATGGCCCTTAGTCATTTTGAAACTATAAAGGTGCATTAGTGAGCCCGAATGGCATACTGTCACATTTGTCCGCTCTCTAAGTCAAACAGTTTTCATCGGATCATCACCAAACTTCATCAAAATGTTAGTGGCCATAATATCTCGATCAATTTCAATAACCAGCCATATTGCCCAAGGAATTATGGCCCTTGAATTATCAAAAATAAGTTGTTTGAGGCTTGTCCACTCTGTAACTTGAACAGTTATCATCTGATCTTCACCATACTTTATGAAAATGTTTGTGGCCATAATATCTCGGCCAAGTTCGATAACCAGCCGTATTGCCCCAGTCATGTCGGATTTATGGCCCTTGAATTATCCAAAATTGGCTGTTTAAGCCTTGTCTGCTATGTAACTGAAATATTCATCAACTGATTTTCAATTAACATTATGATAATGTGTGTGGCCTTAATATCTTGGCCAAGTTCGAAAACCAGCCACTTTGCACCAGGCATATCAGATTTATGGCCCTTTGATTTATCCGAAATTAGCCTTTTAAACATGTCACTAACCTGGTTCATCTCTCAAAGTCAGATAGTTTTCATTGTATCTTCACCAAAGTTTATCAAAATGTTGATGGCTATAATATCTTAACCAGGCTATAAAGTCATCGATATTGCTTGAGGCACTTCAGGATTATGGCCCTTGAATTGTTTAAAAAAAAAATCTTCACTTGCTGTCGCTTATAGCCATGAATAAATTACCAATTCACCAAAGATGTTGCAATTTATTCATGGGTAAATATCTCGGACAATTTGGAACTCCGCTGAAGTTTTGTTCAGAAATGTCCAGGAACGCTCAGCTGTTGCTTCAAAATTCAGAAACAGCAGCAAACATTGTTGTTGGTGATTTCAATGTAAACATTGTTTGTGACAAAAATAATCTCCTCCATAAAGAAATGGCTGCTTTGAATTATAAACAACTTATAACACAGCCTACTACAGCTGGCAGGACCATTATTGACCATATCTATGTGAACAATGTAGAATGTGTATCCAGTGGAGTAATACCAACATACTATAGCTATCATGACATTACATACATTGCATTATGAGAAAGTACTGTGCTAAGCAGCTATAAAGGTATTTCTTACACTGTTTAAGTTTTCATTTTACAATATCTGTTCCATACTCATGATTTGGTTCTTCTCTCATTTTCTGCTATTTTTATTATATGATGTTCACCAAATGCTATAATTATCTGTGTAATAAAAAAACAGCCGCTTTGACCCCGGCAAATAAGACTTATGGCCCATTTATTTATTTACAATTGGCCTTCATAGCCTTGTACACTCACTCTCATGGTCTTTTTTCAGTGCATCTTCACTGATATATCAAAATGTTAATGACAACAAGTTTGACAACCAGCCACATTGACCCTGGCACTTCAGGATTATGGCCCATCAGAAATTGAAACTTATGTTTTTCCTGATCCTCCAAAAATTTGTGACATTGTTTATGACTAATATTGCACAGAACTTCCGTATGCCCTTTTAATAAATTGCCATCTTTATATTCACTTCACCAGTTTTATCCTGTGCATCATCAAAGATGATGCCTTTGTGGGAGACATGTGCTTTTCCCAAAAGCAGTTCTAGTTTAAATATTGGCTCTGGGGTAAAACTGAGAGTACTTTTGTACTCAGGTGAGCGATTTATGGCCACCATGGCCCTCTTGTTAGATTTTGGGCCCTAGTGATTAATGGGAAAATGAACATTATATCAACAGGAAGAGACAGAATGGCAGCATTTCCTGCGACAGTGTCTGGAGCTGATAGCTCGTATTGCAGAGATCCTCACAGCAGAAACCTTTCAGATACTGGTAGGCATTTGTAATTCACTCAAACTATATTTTCTGACTTTTTGTATCCTCTTTGTGTTCAGCAGAGGTTGTACTGATGAATCATTTAATTTTTGGGGGGATAAAATTTCACACCAAATCTGCCACACCTTTTAAAGTAGTAGGCCTATGTCATGCTGCGTACCACCAGTAATTATGATTTGTTACCTGATGGAGTTGAAGCGTAAAAATATTTTTATTAAAATACTTTTGTAACTTTAAACAATTGTAAACTGTCAAATGCATGATTGGTTTGCCAAGTACCATAACTCTGTCTTGGATTTTGTGTGCAGCAGGACTGGTGTCTTTCATTTCCAATAAAACATAATTTTAATAAAACCTTGCATAGATTTTATCACAACATTATGCGTATTATTGTATGTTTAGACATTAAATTGTAAAAAAGGACAAGGTAATGTTGATTTTTGCAACATCATTGTGCATTTCCGTCTTTGTTTCTTTGGTTTATTGTAAGCTACCAGTACATGAATTCTTTTTGTTCAAGTATGAGCCTTTTCAAGAGATGATGGAGATTTACTTTGGCTTAGAGCATCACATACAATCAACAAATGCTAAACGTAGCTTGAATATACGAGGAGAGAACGACTGCCGCCGCTTACACTGTTCTCTGAGAGATCTGTCCTCATTGTTACAAGGTCTTGGAAGATTAGCAGATCATTTTATAGCAGAGAAATTCAGTGAGAGATTCACGGATGGTCAAGTTCTTATAGAGAGGTAAAGCCAAAGGGTGTTAATCATATGGTTTAGATTTGATTAGAATTTAGCTGCCTCATAAGATGATGGAATCTTATACAGTTTGATCATACAAGTATTTCATTTAGCTGAGTAAAAAAAAATTCTTTTATTAATCTTTATAGTACTATATCTTGTTGTTTACATTTTCTTTCTAATTTGACATTGTTGATGCCAGAAATTGTAAAAAAACTTACCAAACAGATATAGTACAAGTTAATTTCTTTTACCCAAGTGAAAATTCTAAATAAATGTCTATGGTCATAATTTGCAAGATAAGTTGGAGAACCAGCCAGATTGGGCAAGAAATGCTGGAGATTTCTTTGCTTGATTTAAAGGCAGATTAACAAAATTACCATTTCCCTTGAACAAATATTTCTAATATCTATGAAACTTGAGCTCAAATAAGTGTTTTTGTGACAGGTTAATTCACATGGTGGTGTATGGTAGCCGAGTAAAGTTGTTTGAACTGACATCAACAGAACAGACCGTACTACAGACTGATCTAATAGAAGTGTAAGTAATGCCTGACATTCATTAATAACATTCTGCAAGTGTTATGTTCTTCTTTAAATATCCAATGCAGAAAGCATTCTAGTCTTATCAGCTATTCTGGATTATAGACTTTAATTTATTTAGTTTCCTTATCGTTTTTAAGATACGTAGAAAGTTTTGTAATGGAATATCTTTCCGAACTAAACAGGTTAACATTTTTGATCCAGATCAAGAGGTACATCTATGCTCCTAATCAGGGTCCAAGATCATAGAACTAAGTTTTGAGATTAGTCTCAAATCTCAAGGATCTGATTGGCTGAAATGGCGACTGGTCACCATTTCAGCCTATCAGATGCTTGAGATTTGAGACTGATCTCCAGATTTAGTTTTATGATCCCCAGACCAGGTTCTACTATGTTTGCTTCTTGATCAGAAATAACCTGATGTAGGAATGTGCCACCTGATCTTGATCTACACTGTTCGCCATTGAGAACAGCCATATCGCAGGGAGTAAAGGTTTAAACTGGTATTTAATGTCAATGATTACCTTTTAAAACATAGACGTGAATAGAAAAAGTCAACATTGCTTTACTATTTCTTGACTTCAGGCATGCGCAGGCACTTGCTGCAATTAAGCCGTTTGCTCACTGGTTGTCACAGTTCTACACAGAGTCCCAGCGGTACCCGGATCAGAGACAGAAATTCACAGATCTGATAACAACTCTTCTTGATGCTATTACATGTCTTTTCTATGAACAGGTCTTACACTTTAATATATGCTGAAATAATTTTGAATTCTTAAATGAGGTCTTATAGAAATTATTCAGATAAAAGATAAAATGATTTAGTTGTAGCTGGAAGGTAATTATTTTATCCATGCACTGCTCTGACGGTCAGTGTGATTATTGGTGTACTATGTGGTGGTTTTAATTTGATCAACACTGGTACATTCTGGTACTTGAAATTGAAAGAAATTTATTTTGGTGTTGACAGTTTAACTTGTCACTGGGTCATTATGTTATAGTAAGGTCTTATATTCTGTCATCTTGATTGTATGAAGGGAAGTTTGGGGTTATGAACCAGTCATGTATAAACACATGGACTAATTTAAGTTAAAGCTTTATTCTGTACATTGATAACAATAAATTAAGTTTACCTCACATTGACTATAAGAAAATATACACTTTTTGTCTCATGCTACCTAGAATCTAAATCTGAGGACCTAATCTGAAATGCATTTACTAAGGCCAAAATTTACATTAATTAGATAATAATCAAAATAGTTTATTTTAAAAACAATTTTCTGCAGTTCTGATCAATTTTAAAACATATACTTTGACATTAACAATGTTTTCTGCATTACTTCAGATCCCGGACAAGATATCGCACTCAGCAGCTCACCTGTTATTATCTGTTGTGACGACAGTTCGACCAAACTTCTTACTACAGATACCATGTGTACAGAAACTCTACAACTCAGCCAGTCAGGGGGCATTTAGAAAAGTCAACATAGAGGTACCATTTTCATTTGTGTTATTGTGTTAAGGACAGTAAAATTGAAACAGTATTATAGTTTTGAGATTTCTTTAATTCACAGTAGAACTTAATAATGACCAAGGCAGAATACCGCCACCAGGTTAAGTCATGTGGCGAATTGGTATCATGGGTAGCATTTGTTCAGTGGGATCAACATGACATAGCAGGAGGTAGTCCAAAAAGACTTTATCCGTTGAAACTAGACCTGTATTGATTGTTGGCATTATCATGTAGTTGTGTTACCCAAAGGATAACCTTAGATTACAATACTCTTCAGGTACAAGTATTATTGTACAGATCACTAAGTCTATACCTACTTTTACCCTGGAACAATATTCCGGACTCGGAGCAGGATTGGACCAGTCGGGCTAGCACTCACCAGACATTCTGTCACCAGATGGCAGCACCCTACTTCCAACTGAAGGATACAACTTCTCTTATCAACAACAAGGCAGCACAAGATGCTGGTGAGTGTTCATGAAACTTCCTTAGTAACAGTTTATACAGGAACAGCAAAATAATATTATATGAATGAAGTGTATTCATATTGGCATTGCTATTGGGCCAAGGAATGTCATACTATCTATTTCCATTTTTATCAATAAAAAAACTTGACTTATGAAAATTCCAAAATGGCGGCATTTTGATTTTTGTAAGGGAGTGATTCAATTATGTTTGACCAGTTTATAAGCCAATTAGATTCACCTGATCTCGTATTGGCTCGGTAAAAACCTGTACTGGGCCAGGTTATCTCGTACCGACCCATTTGAGATTTCATATGAAATTGTTGTAACACATATAAGGTGGACTGATGGTACATATTGTGTCAATATTATTTTAGGTAAATTAATACACTGTAAAAACAGACGAACAAATGGAAGGTTTATCTTGGAATCACTAAGAACAAATATCTGCTTAACAGGGCGGGGGTTGGGGGTAAAATATTGAAATAATTTACTCCCTGAAAGCTATGTTTGGGAGGAATACTGATTTTAGATTCTCTCTTTGTCTGTTCATCCATATGCCCAGTGGATTTCCTGCAAATTTGTACAGATGATCAGGCATGATTTGTAGAAGATTGTAAATGAAGGATTTTGTCAGACTTATTATGTTATTATTGATATAATGCAAGAAAAAAACAAGGGATGTAAAAATAGTCAACTTTAAAGTCATAGTAATGAGTATTTAGACTCAAAAGAGTATAGTAGGAGGCATGTCAAAGGAAAAAGTGTCTCTGCTAATATTTGTTGACATTTTAGTTGTTACTTTATTTGGAAAGAACGATTTTTTTTCTCATAACTGTTTGGGGACTTTGTTACACAACGTGACAACATTATGTTGTTATCTGCAAAATGCATGCGTCTGCTCAACTTTATGATGTCATTTCAAGAATTGATGTCAAATGTCCAAAGGTACCTTTTCCCTTGACACTCCCCATATACCATGGAAATGGTTATTTCAGACTATTTATTTGCATTACAGCAAAGCCACTGATTGGCAACAGCCTGAAGTTGATGATAGACTGGATCGAGTGTGTGTCTGGGGAGGTGGTCAAATCCAAGCAGATATGCTACCAGTCTATGTCAGAGGTTGTGAACATCAGTCTGGCCATATTTCCTGTGTTCATACACCAGCCAGGTAAATGTCTGAACACATCTTTTATACTCTCTCGCATATTATTTTATTTAGTAGTATTTTTCGTCAACTTAGTGCTGTAAATGTATAAGTACCATTGAAATATGAAAGAGATATGCCATTATTGCATTAAGGTGATGACTTATTAAAAAACAAATTTTTATTTTCCTTTTATTTACTTTTAAATTCAACAACAACAAACTAAAAACTATAAATTTTAAGAACTCACAAAAGTGGCAATTAAATAAAAAACCATGAATTTAAATGCCTGCAAATAAACGTGCATCCACAGTATGTGGTTACATGTAGGTACTGTGCTGAAGGTTATAAAGCTGAGATTGGAAACGAGTCTCAAATCTCAAGCATCTGATTGGCTGAAATGGCGACTGGTCGCCATTTCAGCCAATCAGATGCTTGAGATTTGAGACTGGTTTCCATGCTCAGCTTTATAACCTTGGGCACTGATACAGTGTAACAGTGTTCTATGAATACAGATGCAGTGGAAAACCTGATGACATTTTTTCTGGCACTGTTCCAGTCATGTAGGGTCCAAATGGGAGTCCCATTCACTGATAATGCAATACAGACCTTTATGGGCCTCTTTAGCAAGTAAGGATTTGCCTTTGATAGTTGACTGCAGTTGTCTTTTGAGTTTTTTTTTAAACGGGCATGTAAATTACGTTGTTTCTAGATACAAGTAAACCAGTTTGAATGTTTTGTTAACCCTTTAATCTATAGATACACTGTTAATTCTTTGGTGAACAGTGTAGATTGAGATCAGTGGGCACATCTAAGCCATCTGATCAGGATCTACACTGTTTGCTACTTGTAGATTCATCAGGTTATTTCTGATGAAGACTTGAGCCTTGATCCAGAACAGACACCATGAATGTGCATGCTGATCTGGTTCTACTCTTGTCAAACGTGCGTAAAAATGTGTATATATGGCGTAAATGGTTAAAGACTTTATTTTTGCCATGTTGTTTTTTGTAAGTGCCTGGTGATTGTAAACACATGGCATTTCTTCATAACACAGCGAAAAAGCACAGCACCTCTATTCTGGTAACAGTGGTAAATGTTGAGTGCTGAAATTGTTGATAGCTCACTAGAACAGGTCATGTTTTCAGCTGTAATACAGTTACTACATACATATATATGGTCTTTTCCCTCCTCTATCATCATGTGTGACCAGTGTAGATCCAGATCAGCCTGCACAACCATGCAGTTTGATCAGGATCTACACTGTTTGCTTTTAGATTTAATGGATTAATTCTCACCAACAAGCAAACAAATTAGATCCAGATCAGACTACACAGTATAAATAAACATGTTATTTGATGTTTTCAGGGAGCAACTTGCTGAGACCATTAGTCATGAGAGCAGTGCAGCTCACAGGGTTATAGAGAAGTATGTCACACTGTCCATTGTAAGCAGTGTTTTCCCATACTGTTGCAAGTTTTTGATCTGTTTTCATTTACTCTGTATATACATTTTTTATGCCCCCGCCATGAAATGGCGACGGGCATTAAGAGTTGCTCCTGTCCGTCCTTCCGTCCGTCCGTCCGTCTGTCCGTCCGTCCGTCCGTCCGATATTCTCGTGAACGCAACTCCTCCTAAACTACTGGTGGGAATTTAATGAAACTTTACCACAATGCTTGGCTTGATATGTAGTTGTGCATGAAGATGGGGTTTCGCTCTTACGTGTTCCGTTCAGAAGTTATGGCCCTTTGATACTTCCATTTACATTAGTTTTAATAGGAATATATCTTGTGAACGCAACTTCTCCTTAACTACTGGTGGGAATTTAATGAAACTTTACCACAATGCTTGGCTTGATATGTAGTTGTGCATGAAGGTGGGGTTTCGCTCTTACATCTTCCGTTAAGAAGTTATGGCCCTTTGATACTTCCATTTACATTAGTTTTAATAGGAATATATCTCGTGAACGCAACTCCTCCTAAACTACTGTTGGGAATTTAATGAAACTTTACCACAATGCTTGGCTTGATATGTAGTTGTGCATGAAGGTGGGGTTTCGCTCTTACATGTTCTGTTCAGAAGTTATGGTCCTTTGATACTTCCATTTACATTAGTTTTAATAGGAATATATCTCGTGAACGCAACTCCTCCTAAACTACTGGTGGGTATTTAATAAAACTTTACCACAATGCTTGGCCTGATATGTTGTTGTGCATAAAGGCGGGGTTTTGCTCTTACATGTTCTGTTCAAAAGTTATGGCCCTTTGATACTTCCATTTACATTAGTTTTATTCTTATATTTTGTGTTAAGCAAAATATGCATTTTGCCCATAACTTTAAAACTACTTGAGATATTGCCTTGAAACTTGAAATATATTTTCACCATCAAAATCTACACCATAACCAACAAGATCCATAACCCTGCTTCCAATATTTTTTCAAATTATGCCCCTTTTTCACTTACATTTTGTGTTAAGCAAAATATACACTTGACCCTTAACTTTCTTATGAAAGGAGGGATTTCAAAATAACTTGGCACAAATGTTCATCATGACAAGGTGGTGTGTCGCATACAACACCCATGCCTGTAGGTCCAAGGTCAAGGTCACTGTTACTAAAAATAGAAATTTCTTGCAAAATTGTGTCGGCTCTGTAACTTTGTTATTTGTCATTGGATTTTTAAATAACTTGGTTTAATCGATCACCATATTAAGACTGTGTGTCACATACATTCCCAAGCCTGTAGGTCCAAGGTCAAGGTCACTGTTCCTAAAAATAGAATTTTCTTCTCCAGGCTGTAACTTTGTTTGATTTCAAAATAACTTGGCACAAAATTTTTATGTTCACCATGACAAGGCAGTGTGTCTGCACAATACCCATGCCTGTAGATCCAAGGTCAAGGTCACTGTTACTAAAAATAGAATTTTCTTGTAATAGGAATATAATTATCTCGTGAACACAACTTGTTCTACACTACTGCTGGGAGCTTTATGAAAAACCTATAGCGGGGGCATCCGTGTCCTTTGGACACATTTCTAGTTATCATATGTAAGACTAGTGTATATCAGATCATATGGCACATGCATGCCATCTGATCTTGATCTTCACTGTTTCTTGATCGGAAATAACTTAAGGAGTCAGAAAGTGAACAATGTAGATCTGATCAGACTGCTCAGATGTGCTAGCTGATCAGAATCTTAACTGTTTGCACATGAAATAAAACCTGAATATGAACTGAAGCCTGACTGGTTGGCATGTTGAAACAGGTGTAAATTGTAAGCAAATGTTGATGAGTTATAAGTGATGACTAGCATTTTGAGAGTCAACCTGAATCTCTTAATTGAGATCAGAAGAGTCTCTGCCTCATGTTCAGTTTGAATTGTGATTAATATTATCGAGATGGATATATTTGGGAAATAGCATATGTTTATTTAGATGTGGATAAGCCTTAAAAAACTTTCAACAGTTCAGCTACAGCAAAATAAGTTGAAATAATATATTGAAAACATTTTCCTAAGCATGGCTTTATCTTAGAGTGAACATGTTTTAAACATTAAATTTATCCAATCTGTCCATCTTGACTAAAATAAATTACAAAAATGGATTAAATATTTCCAGTAAAATAATCTGCTCTTTGGCTATATTTTGATTGTTATTGTTTTCAGGTTTTTGAAGATTTTGCAGATCATTATTCAAGAACCAGGCACAGCATTCAAGAGATTTATACCCAGTATTATAGATATATGTATGGATTATATATATCCTATCATTGCTCAGGTATTGTCATCAAAACACAGATGTTTTAAGTTTTAATAAAAAAAGATTGATATAAAATAATTTACAGGTATTTTGGTTTTGTGTTGAGAAATTGCATTCTCTTCTATTTTTTAAAGCTCAGTTATATCACAAACCTTCAACAAGTTCAGATTTTGAAACTTGGCTTTGCTAATACATGTGTACAAAGATTATTAAAAAACTTTTGCAAACTCACAGTTTACTTAAATTCCACAAGATTTTAGTGGATCAATTCAATCAATCCAATATGAACATGTTCACCACTCGTCACTCTGATGTGTATATAAATATGATTTAAATCTACAAACAAGTTCCTAAGCAATTGAGCTTTTTGGTGAATTAATAAACACTGTTTTTAAAATGGTTGGAAAAAAGTAGAAAATGTTGTTAAAATCAAAACAGTTTATGTTTTGGTTAAGAGTAAAACATGAAATATACATGATGAGATTTGTTTGTTTATGGGCATAAACAATAATTATTTATGACATACCTTTTCAAATATAATAACACGAAATGACGTTAATTTCTTTTAATTATTTGTAATAAACTATGGATAATAAAATATTGTTAAACGTGTATTATTATTATAAGTATTGGGGAATTACGGCCACGACTTATACTGAGACTCCAAAGGATATCTTTCCAAAGTGAGTCTTAGAAGTTAATCACCATCTGGAGACAGACATGCATGAAGTTATGCGCAAAATGAATGGCAAAACGTAACCGCGAGAGATGGTGGCTTTCCAAGGCAAAATCTAGCTAATTGCAAGTGTAAAATCACAGCAATTCGGTCGCAAATAGTGTAGCAATCAGGCAAGGCAATACTATAGCAATTATTCCTTTAGCAATTTTCCATGCAACACAGTAGTAACTAGGCGATGCAACAATAGCAATACTGTCCGTGCAATGCCAGGCAATACGTAGCAATTACTCCAGGCACCCCTTAGCAATTAGGCAATGCAATACTGTAGCAATACGGTCAAGGCAATGTAAAGCAATACTGTAGCAATTATTCCAGACAACACCGTAGCAATGAGGCAATGCAAAAATGTAGCAATACGGTCAAGGCAATGCAAAGCAATACTGTTGCAATACTGTAGCAATACGGACAAGGCAATACAGTATCAATTATGCCAGGCAATACTGTAGCAATAAGGCGAGGCAACAAATCCCGCCATTCTGCAAAGGAAATAATCCAGCAATTTGGTGTTGCGAATAATCCATCAGGAATGGGAGGCACCTAGCTAGGCTATTCCGAGCGCCAGATCCCATCCGTATTATGCAAAGCCGCCCACACTTTTTGAAAATGTTGTCAAGCGTTTCCCCTCTCGCACTGAAGGATGGGCCAACATATGCGAGAGAGGAGACGCGAGCGCTCTATAGTGAAAAATTAAATAATGTGTATATAAAATTGATGTTTTAGCATTAATGTTACTAGAATGCATGCATGTCTGTCTCCAGAAGGGAAGAATTTTTCCACCACTAATAAATTTATTTTAAATTTATCCCCCAAAAATCGAAAGTATGAAAAAGGGAGGGGGACTTTAAGACACCGGACACGACAAATATGAAAATATTAAAGGCCCTGTTTGGTTGAGCCTGTTCAAAACAACTTTACTTAAGATGGGCGATCAAAGCTTCTTTCAGAGTATCTAGATACCACTCTATACCGACAAGGGACAAGTGGACGCCGTCATCCCGGAAAAGACCCGAAGTCAGAAAATCAATCTCGGAATTAATTATACCAAAAGGCCCACCTATTTTGATTTGTTGTCAGCCCCACCTGTTCATTCTTTGGCGTATGCGTTCATAGACTGGGTTCATACTTTCCCCTTCCCCCCAAGACACCCTTTGCAAAATATTAAACCAAAGTAAAATGGTCTGGGGAAAGGCGGTGCGCAGGTACTGAATTCCCTGTTCTATAAGGTTAAATTTTGGTTAAGTGTAAATATGAAATATACATGATGAGATTTGTTTGTTTATGGGCATAAACAATAATTATTGTTATTTTTCTACAGTAAACTGGTGATTTATTTAAGTCTGTTCTGGTCACAAATCAATAAGGACTCGGGAAGACCTAGGTCTGCAGTTACCATATTGAACATCAATAAAATCAAGTCAATCATTGAACCCAATGCATATTTAACTCTCAGACAGTTAGCACAAATTACAAACTTTGGTTTAGCTAATGAAGTAAAAAGATAATTAAATTGACATGTGTTATTATTACCACATAAGTTTTCTTCATTACAGCGTCCAGCTCCGGATATGAAGCAAGTGTTGTACGAGGTACTACATGAACTTCTCCTGAACAACTGGAGGTATTTCTTCAAAGGTTCAGTTCTCACCAAACTAAGCAACCAAGAAGAAACAGTGGAACATGAACCACAGTTTATAGCAATCTTACAGGTAAGACAAAAGTTCACTCTGAATAAGCACTGTAAATTTAATGGTAATTTGCTTGCTGCTCCATCAAGAGTTAGATTTGTACAGTTACTTTACTTTTTGCTCCATAGAATACAGTTCTTATTACATAGACAAGCAGGGCTGAAGGTTATAAAGCTGAGATTGGAAACCAGTCTCAAATCTCAAGCATCTGATTGGCTGAAATGGCGACTGCTTGAGATTTGAGACTGGTTTCCATGCTCAGTTTTATAACCTTAGGCACAGTGTAAAACAAGATCAGGTGCCACATTCATGCCACTATGTTATCAGGGGTGGATCCAGAGGTCTGTTTGCAAGGAGGGCACACATGTTGTTGACTGCTGTCAAAAATGGATGGGGTAGGGAGAAAGAAGGTGTAACTCAACCAGCTCAACTGCCCTTCTCTCCTCAACCTTACAATTTTATATCACTGTTTGGGTTGTTAACCTGACTTAAAATGATACACTAGTAAGATGAAATCTTTTGTGAAAGGTGTAGGGGTTTAAAGGAACTAAACCGAGTTTTTAATGTGATTTTTTAAAATGTTTCTGATATTTTCATAGTGAAATCAGTCATTGACCAACAGATGCATTCATACCCCCAAAACAGATGTCCAAAATTAACAAGAAATATGTATTTTTATGCGCAAATGAGTAGAAATAAAGTTGCATGATAAAAAGAATAACAGGTTACTTTTTAAAACAGACATAATCTCACTGAAACAGGCTTGGCAGAGCCTAGTCTTCCTACAGCCACATTGGCTATGACCAATATTACTTGTTATGAAAAGACAGTAACCTGTTATTCTTTATTGATTGGTGATGATCTGTGCACAAGATTATATAACTAAATCTGGAGACCAGTCTCAAATCTCAAGCATCTGATTGGCTGAAATGGCTACTGGTCACCAGTTTTATTTTTATTTTTTAACCAGGTTTTCTTTAGAAAAATCCTGGTTATTAGATTGGGGTATGTCATTGGGCGGGCGGCTGGGCGGGCGGGCGTCAACATTTTGTCAAGTTTTTATGCCCCCGGCATCTAGTGATTGAACCGTCCGTCCGTCCTTCCGTCCGTCCGTACGTTCGTCCGGTTAACATTTTTCGGCAAGTTGGATATTTCTGAATTTCTACAAAGAGCATTGGCATGAAAGTTTACACACTTACTTAACAGTTCACAGGTCATGACCCTGACAAGTTACATAACTCTGGGTACCTTATTTCTGGTGTTATCTCCCCTTTTTGTACTTAAAAAAAAGGTTAACCTGTTTCGGCAAGTTGGATATTTTTCCATTTCTACAAAGATCATTAGCATGAAAGTTTACAAACTTAATATACAGTGCACAGGGTATGACTCTTAACAAGTTACATAACTCTGGCTATCCTTATTCGGGGTTTTCTCCCATATTTGTACTTAGAGATAAATGGTTAACATTTTTCGGCAAGTTGGATATTTCTGAATTTCTACAAAGAGCATTGGCATGAAAGTTTAGACACTTACTTAACAGTTCACAGGTCATGACCCTGACAAGTTACATAACTCTGGGTACCTTATTTCTGGTGTTATCTCCCCTTTTTGTACTTAGAAAAATGGTTAACCTGTTTCGGCAAGTTGGATATTTTTCCATTTCTACAAAGATCATTAGCATGAAAGTTTACAAACTTAATATACAGTGCACAGGGTATGACTGTGACAAGTTACATAACTCTGGCTGTCTTAATTCTGAGTTTTCTCCCCAATTTGTACTTAGAGATAAATGGTTAACATTTTTCGGCAAGTTCGATATTTCTCAATTTCTACAAAGAGCATTGGCATGAAAGTTTACACACTTACTTAACAGTTCACAGGTCATGACACTAACAAGTTACATAACTCTGGGTACCTTATTTCTGGTGTTATCTCCCCTTTTTGTACTTAGAAAATGGTTAACTTATTTCGGCATGTTGGATATTTCGCAATATCCACAAAGAGATCTGGCTTTAAAGTTTACACACATACTTAACAGTGCACAGATGATGACCCTTACAAGTTACGTAAGTCTGGCTACCTTTTTTCTGGGATTATCTCCCCATTTTATACTTGGATATAAATGGTTAACTTGTTTTATTAGATTTTTGCCCTTTTTCGCTTAGAAATAAGAATTAAGACTTAGAAATTATGGTTAAAGTTTCAATGTTAGTGGTTTTCTAAGGTAATCTATAGAAAAGGTTTAAAACAGATGTACTTAACATACTTTGGTGAAAGTGCCTAGTGGTTACTATACTATACTATACTATACTATACTATACTATACTATACTACACTACACTACACTACACTACACTACACTACACTACACTACACTACACTACACTACACTACACTACACTATACTACACACCACCACCACCCCCCCCACCACACCACCCCATCTCACACCACACCACCACCACCCCACCACACCACCAACAGTAATACTGTCAACAACAATGTCAACAACACCACCAACAACACCGTCAACAACACCACCAACAACTCCGTCAACAACACCACCAAGAACACCGTCAACAACACCACCATCAACAACACCACCACCAACAAGAATAGCATCAACAACACCAACAACCAACAACAATAGCATCAACAACACCAACAACTGACAACAACAACACTGACAACTACACCAACAACAACACCCACACCACCAACATTACCAACACCAACAACAATACCAACAACAGCAACAACACCCACACCACCAACAACAGCAACCAGCATACCATACCTTACTATACTACACCACACCTCACCACATCACTATAGGTGGGCAGGGATAGTGGGTTGATGGGTGTGGGATCAGGGGTGTATGGACTGGGTTGTGTAAACCCTCTAAAAAAACTACAATAATAAAGTAACTGTAATTTATTGATTTCCTAACTTGGATTAAGAAACTTTTGTTCCTGTATGTGTGTTGGGTGTCATAAACTCCTGAATCACTCCCCAGTTTAAATGAAGCCCAGTTTTAAATGTGCTTAAATATGTCTGACTTCAAATAGTCGAGCATGCAGTCGTTTCCGACTGGCTCTTGTTATGATAAATTCTTTTCATGTACAGGTTCTGGCACCAGACGGTTATTTTCATTATTTAGAACTAACTTGTGATTTTAGTTGCAGTTTTAACACTGTGCAGTCATTTAAAATTTGTATCGTTACAAACTTCGCTACCGGGGGCATATGTGTTTTCCGAACACAGCTTCTTGTTTGTTAAAGTTGTGTTTTCTCAGTAACCGTTCAAGGTACAACTTTGAAACTTAACATAGTTGTCTGACATGTCAATACCAATTATCAAAACAAGTTTCATAATCCCTGACTGTATTTTGACAAAGTTATACCCCTTTTTCACTAAGAAATTTTGTGAAGTTTTTTGTTAAAGTTGTGTTTTTCTCAGTAACCGTTCAAGATACAACTTTGAAACTTAACATAGTTGTCTGACATATCAATACCAATAATCAGGACAAGTTTCATAATCCCTTACTTTATTTAGACAAAGTTATGCCCCTTTTTCACTAAGAAATTTTGTCAAGTTTTTAGCTCGACTATTCAAAGAATATGTCGAGCTATTATACTCACTTGGGCGTCGGCGTCGGCGTCCCGCTTTGGTTAAAGTTTACGTGCAACCTACCTATATCTTAACAACTACTATAGCTACAGCTTTTAAACTTGGCACACTTGTTCATCATCATGTCCCGAGTGTGTTTGCCAAGAACCATAACTCTAACTTTCATTTTGATCAAATTATGGCCCTTTTTTGACTTAAAATTTCTGGTTAAAGTTTGCGTGCAAGCTACTGTACAAACTCATAACTTCAATACTACCTATACTACAGCTTTAAAACTTGGCACACTTGTTCATCATCATGTCCCGTGTGTGTATGCCAAGAACCATAACTCTAACTTTCATTTTGATCAAATTATGGCCCTTTTTCGACTTAGAATTTCAGGTTAAAGTTTGCATGCAAGCTACTGAACAGACTCATAACTTCAATACTACTTATACTACAGCTTTGAAACATTCAACACTTGTTAATCATCATATCCCAAGTGTGTATGCCAAGAACCATAACTCTAACTTTCATTTTTATCAAATTATGCCCCTTTTTCGACTTAGAATTTTAGGTTAAAGTTTGCGTGCAAGCTACTGTACAAACCCATAACTTCCATACTACTCATACTACAGCTTTGAAACTTTCAACACTTCTTCATCATCATAATTCAAGTTTGTCTGCCAAGAACCATAACTCTAATTTTATTTTGTACAAATTATGGCCCTTTTTCGACTTAGAATTTCAGGTTAAAGTTTGCGTGCAAGCTAGTTACTTTCATACTTCTTTTACTATAGCTTTGAAACTTAAGACACTTGTTTACCATCATGACTCTGACTATTTATGCCAAGATCCATAACTCTTTCTTTCATGATAATCAAATTATGGCCCTTTTTCGACTTAGAATTTCAGGTAAAAGTTTGCGTGCAAGCTACTGTAAAAACCCGCAACTTCCATACTACTTATACTACAGCTTTGAAACTTTCAACACTTGTTCATCATCATAATTCAAGTTTGTATGCCAAGAACCATAACTCTAATTTCCATTTTGTTTAAATTATGGCCCTTTTTTGACTTAGAATTTCAGGTTAAAGTTTGCGTGCAAGGTAGTTACTTAAATACTTCTTGTACTATAGCTTTGAAACTTAACACACTTGTTTACCATCATGACCCTGACTATGTGTGCCAAGAACCATAACTCTTTCTTTAATTTTTAATCAAATGATGGCCCTTTTTCGACTTAGAATTTCAGGTTAAAGTTTGCGTGCAAGATAGTTACTTTCATACTTCTCGTACTATAGCTTTGAAACTTAAGACACTAGTTTACCATCATGACCCTGACTATGTATGCCAAGAACCATAACTCTTTTTTTTCATTTTTAATCAAATTATGCCCCTTTTTTGACTTAGAATTTCAGGTTAAAGTTTGCGTGCAAGCTAGTTACTTTCATACTTCTTGTACTATAGCTTTGAAACTTATCCATCATCATGACCCTGACTATGTTTGCCAAGAACCATAACTCTTTGATTTTTTTCAAATTACTGCCCTTTTTAGACTTAAAAATTAAGGTTTAAAACTTTGTATACCTTTATTTTATCTTACATCAGGTTTATTTTCAAAGGCCCATAACTCATCCTTGCTTTTTTATATTTGATTTTTGCCCTTTTCACTTGAAATTAGAATTAAGACTTATAAATAATTGTTAAAGGTTCAATGTTAGTGTTTTTCATATGTAATGCTATAGAAAATGTTTACAACAGATGTACTTAACATACTTTGGTTGAAAGTGTTGAGTAATTGTGGGGTGGGTGGGGGCATAGACTATACTATACTATACTATACTATACTATACTATACTATACTATACTATACTATACTATACTATACTATACTATACTATACTATACTATACTATTCTATACTATTCTATACTATTCTATACTATACTATACTATACTATACTATACTATACTATTCTATACTATTCTATACTATTCTATACTATTCTATACTATACTATACTATACTATACTATAATACTATACTATACCATACTATACCATACCATACCATACCATACCATACCATACCATACCATACCATACCATACCATACCTTACCTTACCATACCATACCATACCATACCATACTATTACTATATTATTACTATACTATACTATACTATACTATTACTTTACTATTACTAGACTTTTACTATACTATTACTATACTATTACTATTACTATACTATTAACAGATGTACTTAACATACTTTGGTTGAAAGTGTTGAGTAATTGTGGGGTGGGTGGGGGCATAGACTATACTAAACTATACTATACTATACTATACTATACTATACTATACTATAATACTATACTATACTATACTATACTATACTATACTATACTATACTATACTATACTATACTATACTATACTATACTATACCATACCATACCATACCATACCATACCATACCATACCATACCATACCATACCATACCTTACCTTACCTTACCATACCATACCATACCATACTATTACTATATTATTACTATACTATACTATACTATTACTATACTATTACTATACTTTTACTATACTATTACTATACTATTACTATTACTTTACTATTACTATACTATTACTATACTATACTATACTATACTATACTATACTATACTATACTATACTATAACTATAACTATAACTATTACTATACTATTACTATACTATTACTATACTATTACTATTACTATACTATTACTATACTATTACTATACTATTACTATACTATTACTATACTATACTATACTATTACTATACTATACTATACTATACTATACTATACTATACTATACTATACTATACTATACTATACTATACTATACTATACTATACTATTACTATACTATACTATACTATTACTATACTATACTATACTATACTATACTATACTATACTATTACTATTACTATTACTACACCAGCAACACCAACACCACCAACAACATCAACACCACCACCAACAACAACATCAGCAACAACCAACACCACCCCTACCACCACCACCAACAACAACAACAATGACAACACCAGCAACCAGTATACCATACTGTACTACACCACGCCACACCACTATAGGTGGGCAGGGATAGTAAGTTGATGGGTGTGGGATCAGTGGTTTATGGGCTGGGTTGTGTAAACCCTAAAAAAATCTACAAGAATAAATTAAGTGTAATTTATTGATTTCCTAACTTGGATTAGGAAACTTGTGTTCATGTGTGTTTGTTGGAGGCGTCATAAACTCCTGAATCACTCCCCAGTTTAAATGAAGCCCAGTTACAATGTGCTTAATAATTCTGACTTTTCGAATAGTCGAGCTTGCAGTCGTTTCCGACTGGCTCTTGTTTGTTAAAGTTGTGTTTTTCTCCGTAACTGTTTAAGGTACAACTTTGAAACTTAACATAGTTATCTGACATCTGAATACCAATTATGAGGACACGTTTCCTTTTCCCTTACTTATTTTGACAAGTTATGCCCCTTTTTCACTAAAGGCCTAAAAAAAAATTAGGTTTGTTTCTGGTTACATCCTTGAAAAAACAATGGGTCGGTAGGTCGGATTTCTTTTTTTTTTTTTTTTTTTTTTTTTTGGGGGGGGGGGAAGGAACCAAAGTCCAAGTATATACCATCTTGTGTGTTAGTAAGTATATCAAAGATTAAAATTGTTGAATTTGTACAGTAGACTCCGGGAAATCGAATACACAAATTGTTAGCTAAAAATATTCTATTGCCCGGAGTGTTCGATTTGCCGGTAATCGTATACATCATTAAATCTGCATATATTTGTTGACAAGGGAGGTCAGGTAGATCGTGTTCTGGACAATACTCGTGATAAATATGCATCATTTATATGTTTATTAATTGATTAACAGACCCTTCTGTCATGTACTGCTTCAAAATCAAAGTTTCAAATTATATTATGACACCGCGAAATTTACAACGTGAATGTAAAATAAGTATTAAAACAATGACCTATATATTACCTTTATAGGTCTTTGATTAAAACACTAACCAATGCGAACATATTCCATAATAAATTACATCCCAATTTTAACTCAAGTATCATATTTCAGTATTATTGCATCATCAACCAATTTAACTCAGCTAAAAATGACAAATGTCACGTACACACTTCTTCTAGATCAAACGATTTCAAAGCAGAGCCTTAATTCCATTGAAACTAATAAACCAGTATTTCAACTTGTTGAATTGTTTTGCTTAACATGTAATATAAATAATTATTCTTTTAATTACAATTAGATGTGTAATGCCATGGCTATTTTTTGTAAACAAAAATATGTTGGATATACTTACCTTAATACCTACCACTTTTTTGCAACCACTGTGCCTCACTTTCAACTCGTATTAAGTCGTTTTTAGCTGTATTCGTGATATTGTTGCAATTAACACATAATCAAATATATACATATCCCGTCAAAGATGGTAAAAGTTCTATCACTACCACCAAAGCAGGGTTAATAATTTGATCAGTGCTGTTTCTTTCACACATTTTACGATACAGATATCAGTACATAATTGTTCACTCATAAAGCCATTATTAAACGATTCTGCATTTACGCCGTAACATGGATGCACTTCGAACAGAAATCTTAATCTATTTGCTTCCTTAATTCTACAATGAAGTCGTCGGTGGATCAAAAAGAATATTTTTACTGGCTCGCCGAACGTTGACATCCATAATTGTTTACCTCGGCGAATTCAATCATGGAATTAGAAACGTTGACCCGAAAGCACACGCAACGGGGAAAGTGAAAGTAAATTTTCCAAAAATGAAACGGTGCTGGCTGTTATTTTGCACCGGACATTGTGTCCGAAAATAACAGAATTTTTCGTCGGTCAAAATCCCGGTCGGCTTTTCATACAATTTTTTTGGGAGGGCTGAAAAAAAGTTACGGTCGGCGCTATTTAGAGACGGTCGGTCGGGTAACCAGAAACAAACCTATTTTTTTTAGGCCTAAAAATTGTGTTAAGTTTTTTGTGAAAGTTGTCTTTTCTCAGTTACCATTCAAGGTATAGCTTTAAAACTTTACATAATTGTTTAACATGACAGTACCAATTATCAGGTCAAGTTTTATAGGGGTTTTGATTGTGTTTTGCAAAAGTTATGCCCCTTTTTGACTTAGATTTTTTTGTTAAGTATTTTGTGAATGTTATCTGTTGATGCCAAATTGCCTGTTGACGCTTAGCTTGGTTTGTGGGTAGCTAATATCAACAGGCAGCTTGCGATTGCTACCCAGGTGTCTGTGATAAATGTCAAGGTCACTTGCTAAATATAGAAATCCAGCTTACCCTCAATAACTTGAGTTTGCTTTTACCTCTGGATGCCAAACTTAGTATATGAGTAGCTAATATCAAAAGACAGCTTGGGATTGCCACAGGTATCTGTGATCAAAGTCAAGGTCACTGTTGCTAAAAATAGAAATTCAGTTTTCCCTCGATAACTTGAGTTTGCTTTGGTATATTTACCCCGAACTTAGTGTTGGTATCTTATATCAAGATGCAGCTTGAGATTGCTACCCAGGCGCCTGTGATAAAGCTCAAGGTCACTGTAGCTAAAAATAGAAATTCAGTTTCTGCTCAATAGCTTGAGTTTTCTTTGGCCTATTGACACCAAACTTGGTTTGTGGGTAGCTTATATCAAGACACTACTTAGGATTGATACCCAGGTGTCTGTGATAAAGGTCTATGTCATTTTTGCTAAAAATAAAAATTTAGTTTTCTCCTTATTACTTGGATTAGCTGTGATCTATTGACACCAAACTTTCTTTGGGGAGCTGATACCAAGACGCAACTTGGGATTTCTACTCAGAAGTCTGTGATCAAGATCAAGGTCACTGTTGCTAAAGAAAGAAGTTCAGTTTCTTTATATCAGATATTTTCTTAACAAAAGAATAAGTATTAAATGAAAACCTGGTTTTTCGGCGCGTGGCGACGATTTTTTCTTGTTTTATGTGTTGTTTATTTCAGTCCTATGGCCAGTCTTTCTTGCAAACAGACATTGCAGTGTTCAGACAGAATCTAGAATCCTTAGAAAAACTCAATACTAAGTGGAAATTATATAAAAAGGTATGTACCATTCTTAACCAGTGGTAAATCAATATGTCAAAGCTGTGTCCAAGGTCATACTTCATGTTCCATTGATGTGCAATGCAGCTTATAAGGACATAGAGAAAAGACAGTTCAGGCTGTAACTTTCTCATGAATGGACCGGTTTTAAAATGACCTGCCACATTTGTTTGGCATAATAATAATATGAAGATTAGGTGTCCCTTTCTCCAAGGTTGAGGTCACACTTGGTGTTTGATCACTAAAAGTACCGGTAAAGACAACATGTTGCATACAAGACCCATGTTCCTAACTCGCAAGGTATAGGTCCCACTTACTTTCTCATGTATGGGCAGATTTTAGAGAACTTGCCACATGTTTGTCATATCAAGACAATCTGTCACATTTATTGCATGTGCTAACATTGTTGATCCAGATCAATGCCATTTGATACGGATCTACACTGTTTGCTTCCTGGCCGAAAATTACCTAATAAATAAAAAAGCAAACAGTGTCAGTCCTGATCCAATGGCATGATTGTGCTGGTTGATCTGGATCTACACTGTTGTGTGTGGATAACAGCCATATCCCATAAAAGTAAATGGTTAAATAGGTAAACCATTTATTGTTTGAAATTATTGTCATTGTTGTGTTTAAAACTAAAAACTTCTGTTTAATATGATTTGGTTTCAGCCTATTTTCTACAAGGTAATGCAGTCCCAGTTTATGATAGTCCTACTTCAAGTGTTGGTCCATAAGTCACATGACCTGCTCCAGGAGGAGATAGTCGTCACTGTGTACAATATGGCTTCTGTGGACTTTGACAGATTTTACTCGGACTTTTTGCCACAGTTCTTGTCAGGGTGTGAAGGACTTGATAATAATCAAAAAAACATGTTGGGACAAAACTTCAAAGTTGAAAAGGTTAGTAAGTCTACATTTTGGTTTGATTTATGTTTTCTTCATTTCTGCCTTCTGAACCCCTGTGGACTTCTAAAACAATAACAAAATTCATAACTTCAAAAGATCTGTTTAAGGTTATGAATCTGTTCTAAATTAACATAATATTTCTAAAAGCACAGGTTCCTTTTTATATAAACAATTTTGAAGACATTCACATGACTAATAGATTTTGTAGAAAACTTGTAAGGACTCTTTAACACTTCAAGGTCTACAGTATCTTTAATGGTTTTTTATTTACTCCTTTATTGCATCGAAACACCTTAATTGCAAGGGCAAATATTGGAGATCCAGATCAGCCAGCAAATTTGTGCCATCAAGATCTTCAATGTTCACATTTTGGATTCATTCGGTTATTTCTGGCCAAGATGCAACCAATGCAGATCCAGATCAGACAGCATATGTATAGAGTTAAGAGTTTACGTTATCAAATATTTGAATGATTTTAAGAGTGTACACATATTTAATACTGTCCTATTAAATCTGTTTCAGGATTTACCAACCTTCACACAGAACTTGCAGAGATTTGTGAATGACTTACGGTATTACAGACTGATGAACAGCAGTCTACCAGAGGGATCTGTGCAATTCTCATGATGTTAAAATATTCTAGATCTGTTTAATTGCTTTCATAACCCTTTACTCCATAGATATATCTTTATTTCATAAGGGAACAGTGTAGATCTTGATCACCAGGGACATATACACTGTCTGATCAGGATCTGCACTGTTCACTTCTTGATTTATTAGGTTATATCTGACTAAAAAAGCGAACATCGCAGCTCCTAATCAGACAACATGGATGTGCTAGCTGATTTGGATACACACTGTTTGCCCACATCATAAAGGAATATCTATGGAGGAAAGGGTTAATTGCTTTCTGACTTGGGTTAAAGTTGGATAATCACAACATTAAGTAATTAATTTTTAAAATATCAAAAACTATGTGTACTAAATTTTGTAAAGATACTTGTTTCAATCTAGATTTGTTTTTTTTTATCAACATTCAAAAATATTTCTTCCTAAACATCTAAATACGACCTTATATTCCTGTTTCATTATTAAATACTTCACATGCGTTTTTGCAGTTCTAAAGGTAATTTATTATTTGACATAGTTTTGGTAAATTAAGATTGGTTGAGAGTGATGTGACCTAGAAAAGTGATATTACAGTTGGCTTTTAAATTAATGAGGTTATTTCTGACCAAGATGCAATGTATGTGCAGGGGTCAAAGTTAGTTCTGAAGGATTCCGAATATTACTCACGTATTTCCGGTTGGTGCCTGTTGGCGGCGAAATGTATGTTGACAATTCTTTTAGTTAAACATTGATTTATATTTGTAGTGATTTTCAGAAACATTGATAAACATTACGTTTATGAAATAGAAATTCAAAACGTGCCAGGTATGGTAATTTTGCATTAGTGAGTCGTGTTGGAAATCCGCGTTCTATAAATACTCGAGAAACCAACATTCCAAACGTCAATTATGTTGCAAAAGCTGAATCAATTTTTAATGTACAATCATTACAGATGGTATTAATACAAATATTGGCTGGACGAAATTGTTTCCTTTTACAAAACTTGCTGTGCAACGAGGGTGACCCCCTTTGACTAGTTCCGGCGAATCATTAACATTTATTCATGATTTTTCTTGACGAGGCACCAGATGGATGAGCTTCTTGCAAACACGTTTGTCATTATAAAAATTAAAGAGGAAACAATTTTAACTATTTGTGAACATGTTTGATCAGAAAAATATCCAAAAAAGAAGTGTTTCCAACACGACTCACTCATGCAAAATTGCCATACCTGGCATGTTTTGAATTTATATTTCATTAACTTAATGTTTATCAATGTTTCTGAAAATCACTACAAATATAAATGGATGCTTGATAAAAATAAATTGTCAACATACCTTTCGCCAACAAAAGTTGCCAACCGGAAATACGTGAGTAATATTCGGAATTTCCCAGAGCTAGCAAATCCTCAGGAACCGGGCAACCTTCAGAAAGCGCCCTGAGTCGCTTGTAACATCATGTAGCTCTGTAGGTAGTTCTTTTAATGCTGGAATCCACGCAAGAGCTGCTTTTCATCATGCACATTGGTATACTCAAGATCAACTTCCAAGGAAACATCCATTGGAGGCTTGATTTTTAAGTGATGGTATAGCCTTTAATAACCGAGTGTTGTACATTCATTCTAAGCTATTCATTGTGATATTAAATGCAGATTTTGTCCTTTTGGTATTTTACTTCACGAAAAAAAGTTCAAAATACGACTTGACAAGGTGTTGCAGCAGCATCAATGAAAGGAAATCCCGTTTGGCGCCTCTAGCAATGATTTTTACCTATGACTCTTTTTCCACCGGAAGTGACAAATGCTCGTCGGAACTAGCTAAATACTAACAGAGCTAAGTCAACAATTTGCAGACGATTTTTGAATGAAATGGAAAAAACTAAAATTCTATTTTATAGAGGATATATTTTCCTACTGATATGCAAAAAACACTTTTCCTAGATCGACCGTATAAAATAGTTTATGCACAAGATATGAAACATCCACCGGAACCGGACAACTAACTGTAACAGGTCTAGGAAACAGCTGTTTTTATGGACTGTCTGTAAATTTACAGACTGTCAGTTTATTTATAGATAAATACATCTGTAAATTTATGGACAAGGGTGGTTCCAATAGGTGTCAAAATTAGAATCTTGGTTATACACCACACTGGAATAAAAATGAATGAAAATCTACAAATAAATTAGTATTTTTTATTGTAAATGAACATAACTTTTTTAAAGAGATCATTATTATGTTCAAATGATTATGTGAAATGTTGTTAGGTCATTGATGACTATGTTGGAGAGGAAATAACAGTTTGAACATACTTCAACCATTTCTGTTTATGTCCCATGCTATGCTCTTTTCTATCAGAATTAACAAAAATGCTTTAGATTTCTGAATTTCTAAAATGTGTTAACTTTTGTATCAGCCCTTGTCCATAAATTTACAGATGCATTTATCTATAAATAAACTGACATTCTGTAAATTTACAGACAGTCCATAAAAACAGCCGTTTCCTAGACCTGAATAAAGTACGCTTATAATTTTGTTTGTTTAAAAAAAAAATTTTTTTCACAAGCATAAGATTTAGTTTTGTAGCCTTGTGATTCTCCATGTATAGAAAAGAGAGAAAATATCATTTAGTCTAATCAGTGGCTTGATTGACATAATTTATAAACATTCTCAATTGTCAATTTTTAACATGACAAAAGAATATATTGTTGAGAAAAAATATATTTTAGAACAATTGTGTCTCAGGAAAACACATAATAAGCCTTGAAATTTACTAAAATGCAGGAGCTTCCGGGGGCCTCCGGCCCCCTGGAACCCTTGGCCAGGGCTTTGCCCTGGACCCACCGGGGGCCCTGGCGGCCCCCATGGCCCCCAGCTTTATTTCGGGCTTTCACATTTTTCAAACTTTGACCCCTGTATGTGCCATCTGATCTGGATCTACACTGGTTGCAGATGAGTTAAAATGTTTAAATATGGAGTAAAGAATTAATTCCATAGGTTTGGATATTTGCCCAAGGTTATAAAACCGAGCATGGAAACCAGTCTCAAATCTCAAGCATCTGATTGGCTGAAACGGCGACTGATCACCATTTCAGCCAATCAGATTCTTGAGATTTGAGACTGGTTTCCATGCTCAGTTTTATAACCTTCAGCCATTGTCCTCATCATCAGACAACAACTGGATTTTTTCTTGCATTGCTATTGTGATAGCAAAAGGTTGTTAACTAGCAATGTGAATTAAGTGCCAGGGGAAAATCCCATGTGCAATCAGTGAAAATTCAAATTGGCCTGCACATTCCTACATTGCTTTGAGGTCAGAAATAATCTGACAAACTAGAAAATGACTGGTGTAGATACACAGCAGATTGGGCAGATCTACAGGCTTGTCATAAACAACATTGTATACATTAGAAATACCCAAGCCAAACAAAATGTTTCAACAGTTTAGCTCTCAGAGTGATTATCCACCTTTAAGTGTTCAGGTGCCATGAATTGTTGTCATGTTCGTGCTATTCTCTATCCTTATTTGATTTTATAAATGTACATAATATGTATTGTCTTAATTGGAGTCAAATTACTGTTTTATACAAAAGAATAGTTATAGTATTATCCTGGGTGAACATATTTTAATATGATATGTTTTTTTCAGAGTAAATAAGACTACAGTTTTCAAAACAAAATATCTGTTTTGCCCTGTTTGAATTTTGTCAATTTTTTCTAGGATAATGTTAAAAGCTTCAAGTGGAGATTTACCTGTTTCTTTTTTCCTGTGTGATAGGCTTGTGAATGTAAACCTTGGTAGTTGTTGCCTTTGGACCTAGTCATTTTTCTTCATCAGATATAATTATGCAACAATGTGGTATTGGATTGAAACTGTATGCATAATTAACACCAAGTGTAGATGTGTGTGACATAATTTATGTATGACATAGTCAATTGAACACAATATACAGTGGTGAAATAGGGTCTTTTTATATACTGATCGCAACCAAGAGAAAATGTTCCTTACACATTTTGAATGTGGTTTTAGTCTCTTTCATCAGTTATTTCTCTTCGACAGTCATTACTTTAGTTATTGGTAAAAATTGAGTCATTTCGTTTCTTATTGCACTTGCCTTGAGTATTTCCTTAGTGATTGCCCCTGGACATCATCATTTTCTTAGTTATTGCCCACGGGCATAGTGGTTTCATACTTCTTGCCCTCAGACCGAGTTAATTTCTTTAAAATATATTAATTATCATAAAAAGAAATGACCTGAAAAGTTTTAATAACTTTTTGCTCTGTTGATAAAACTTATATCCTATGTGGAACCAGATTGAAATTTATTTATTACTAACAAGCAAACCGTGTAGATCCAGATCACAGTGAAGATTACATTCATTCTGTCCTGTCTAATCTAGATCTACTCTGGTCACCAAAGTAATTGGAGATATACCATGCAGGAAAGATTTACACCATTGTCATGCAACTTCATGTTGTTGATCATGCTTGTGCTTTGATTTTATAAGGACATAATAACATATTTTGGAAATAAACCTTTTACTTCTTGAGTTTTACGCATTATGTCGCATATGCGTCAGTGCATTGTGATCTTAATCTACACTGTTGGTGTTTTGGTTAGAAATATTAAATCAAAAGTGAACAGTGCAGATCTTGATCAGAAGTCACAGAAGTGGTGGCTGATCTGTATCTACACTGTTCGCCCATGGCATAACCGCCAGTTTTCATAAAGTAAAAGGTTAAATTGTTGGCTTGGTTATCACATAAAATTCCTACTGTGGAACTTGTATGTAACCTTAATAAAATGACTACTATTTGTGTTGTTTTCAACATTTTATCATTACATATATACCTTTAACTAAAAGTAATGAATATTTACGATTATTGGGTTGTGTAATTATTTGTCCTGGAGTGGTCTCCCCTAGTCCATGTTGTGACCTGATTTCGTCTATACGTGGCAGATGTCATTCTAGATCACATGGCCAGCATTGAAGTATCAACAAGAAGTCGGACTTTAATGGAAATTTCATTCTTTGTTTCATCAAACTGCGTTAATTTTCATAATATGAATAAAGAAATGATAGTCTGGTCTCAAATTTATAAAACAGAGAATGGCGACTAGTCTCATATCGTAGCAATTTGATTGGTTGACATTGAGCAGTCTAGGAACTGAATAATAGGATTGTTTATTCAAAATGCAACAAAATATAATTTCATTTTGACACGTCATAATTCTCGAAACAATAAGGTTGCCGCATTTGTAATCCGTCGTTTTGAATATGCATTGTCACTGATAAACTACAATGTAGAGCTTGAAGTGTGGTTAAAACTAAGAATGATAATCCGCAAAAATTATCTACCAACAATAAGGCCCAGGGCCCAAGATCATAAAACATAGACTGAAGACTAGTCTCGAATCTAGCATCCGATTAGCTAACATACTGACTAGTCTCAAGCATCTGCCATGATTGGTTGAAATGGAGACTGGGCAACCCTGGTCTCCAATCTCAGTTTATTTTAGTAAAAATTGGAATAGAGTGAACAATCATAAATGAAAGTCATACAATTTAAGTTGCTCAAGGCGTTTACCGAGCAATCTTAAATGCGATCTAAAATAGTTTTCAATGTCAATTAACACGATACACATCTTTAATTACAAATCAAAACACATATATTTCTTGATGGGGATCGGTACTGGGAGTGTATTATGTCGGCATGCTTTACAGTAGTAATGTGTGGATGACAGTGATGATGGGTTTAAAAAAGAGAAAGTGCTGGATCTTGCTGACTGCCTTGCTGCTGATTAGTGCAGTCGTCTTCTTTTCCCTGAGTATGTATGATTTACATTAATTTCTTTTGTGGCAACACTTAACCGACAGACCAATTTAAACAAAGCATGTATTTAGTTTACCGGCTTGCTCTGATCGCAAAGATCGCAAATGCACGTTTATGTAAGGCTTAAGGTTATAAAGCCGAGATTGGAAACCAGTCTTTAACCAAGCATCTAATTGGCTGAAAGGGTGACTAATTGCCATTTCAGCCAATCAGATGCTTAAGATTTGAAGCTGGTTTCCATGCTCAGTTTTATAAAACCTGGGCGCTAGTTTTGAAGTAGGTAACAATATGATGCTATATTTTTGTGCCACTGTCGGTTTAGTACATACATTTGAATATAAAATTGACTGATTTCTGCTCTGTTCTCGAATGCAATACCAGTTTTGGAGTACGGTAACGATATATAAAAACTGTTTATAGAAGATGTTCAGAGCACACATTAGATATCAAACTGACTGATTTCTGCTCTGTGTTCGATTGCGGGTTTCTACCACTTTTTAAGTACTGGTTATAAATGCGACATCTTCAACCTGTTTTTTTGTGCCCGGATTTGGATAGTAAAAGCGCCGCTTTGTGACACACATATATGTTGATTTCTTACACTTCATGTTGTGGAGGCGAAAAGTCAGCCACGTGAAACAAGAAAGCGCGACAAGCTTGGTTCATTTTTCATATTTTCACGTTGGTGACAAGAGATTTTTTATATATATATTTTACGCGAAAACACGAAAAGGTGAAAGCAGAAGAACGACGAAATCTTTATCGGGGTTTCCTGTCTGTGTGTGATAACATGTTCGCCTTGGTTTACCATTCCAGTCGTTTACTTTTTGAAAGGCCGGTTTGTTTCCAACCGACAACACGAAAAATAAACAAACTATTTGTTGACATTTTATGTTGCGAGTTGACGAGATGAAAACGCATGTGCACGCACACAAAACAAATAAGGGCACAAACTGGACATTTAAATGCCCACTGGCGCAAAATTTTCCATAAAAATAACTGTCATAATTATTCTTAGGTACAGTATCTCAAGTTTCCCTTGTAGACATTCAATAGCTAATTTTATTTTTAAAATTTTGAGAATGGGATGTGTGTGCCGACAACACAAACGTAACCAATTATGAGCGCTACTACGAAAAGTTATTACCCGCCGATACGAGAAGTTGACACTCTTTAAAAATGCAAGTTTTATTAAAAATGCTCCGTATTTCCGCATTTGTTTGTAGTTGGTGTGTGGACAGATGGTCCTGAGGACGGACTTTACCGATTGCAGAGTGAAGAGCCTACAGAGGTGCGTAGACACACGGGACATATTTATTTATCAAACATACACTAGTACATTATAGTGATTACATGCAGTAAAATAGTGATACGTCTGCCCTAGCCTGCTAATTGCGAGCTATGTGCTTTGCGATATCAGTGCCTAAGGTTTTAAAACTGAGAATGGAAATCAGTCTCTAATCTCAAGCATCTGATTGGCTGAAATGGCCACCAATGGCCATTTCAGCCAATCAGATCCTTGAGATTTGAGACTGGTTTCCAATCTCAGCTTTAGGCCTATAACCTTCAGCTCAGACTGCATTATGTGCATACATGGTTTGCTGATCATTTGGTATGCATACAAAAAGACAACTGAAAAAAGGTGGACAGATAGAAAGATTTAGCAGCCATAAAGTTAAATTTTTGTTTTAATTATAATTTGAAATATATTGGTAGGTAATGGGACCGTCTCACTACCACCGAGTCCAATCTTTCACTATAGGTCCCAGGAGGAGAACGCATGGATAGACCGCTTTTTCAGGAGGGAATTGGGTACTGTGGTAAGTAAATCGTCTCGCATTTCTTTGATTATGCATATATCAGATAAAGACATTGCCTATGCTGATCTCCTATATTTACTCTAAACAATGGTCATCTCACATTTGCCAAACTTTCGGTATCTTTTGAGAACAATCTCCACAACTGCACTAGAAAATCGCAAAAATGGCAAAATCACTCTTAAAAAGCCAATATTTTGATAATTAAGCAAAGTTCTGAGCATTTGTTTCGTTCTAAAGATTCGCTTTACACATGTCTTTATATGTCGTAAGCCTCCAATATTTAAAAGTCGTTTAAGAAGGATTTAGACCACAAGTTAGAAAATTTTCAAAATGAACGCATGGGTAGAAGTTTTCATAAATTTTCCAAAATGAACGCATGGGCAGGAGGAATTTTAGAAATCCACGTTTGTTTCCTGAATATCCTACATATTATCGATTTTTTGACTGTTACATTTTACAATGTTTTATTCTGAATTGCTAAAATATCCTTTAGATCAGTCTCTAGTTTCGTATCGGTAATAAGCGATACCATAGGGCCTATATAGTTTTCGAGATAAACTTGGAATTATTTATCATGCAAACGAAACTTCTGACATCTCATAATAACTGTTAGACCTTGCACTTTGTGGACTGTTAATTTTCATGAAGGAGTTGACAGGAAGTTAAAAATTATCATAGCACTAACCAGATTACAATGAAATTGCTCTATATAAACTTAAAAGTACCTTTCAAAATTGTCCTACCATGTACATGGTAATTATTTTGTACTTTCAGGATGAAAATCTATACAAACTATCTATACTCAACAAAAATAAAAAGTATCCACTTTCCTATCTTAAATTTTGTAAAATTTGAAAACGAAAACTGAGAAATCTGTATGTGGACAACTTTGCATTTCTGTTATCATTGCAAAGAGAAAAAGTGTTCTTGAAAATCTGCAGCCACAACTTAGTTATCTTTCCCTTTGTTGTAATGAGGGTTCCAGGAAAAAGTCAGTGATTCTTTGAAGTATTCACATTGGTTTGAATTAAATCAATCTTTCCACCTCTTGTGATCAATGAAATCATAAAACATTCATCAATAAAACAAGTAGTCCTCGATAAACTACGCTAGAAAGTCCAACCATTTCCAATTACCTCCCTTTAAATTGAATATGTAGTGTTTTGTAATCCATTATTAATTGTTATTCGACTTGCCGTTGCTTAGGTCTTGGTGTGGAAGATTATGTTTATGAACAATAGAAATTGAAAACAACTGAGATTAACCAATTGAACACCATTCAAAGCGTACCTGATTAAATGAAAATATGTTAATGAGAATATAAGCATAAAAAGTGGATACTTTTTATTTTTGTTCAGTATATATTCAGACACAGCATCTTGATCCCGTAAACCAAGGGGTTAAGGGTCGTGGGGGTGAGTCACACAGCAATACCACCTCAAACCAAATTATTCTGAACAACAGCAAAAGGCCTATAAAATGGTTATACAATCATTATTTACTTTAAAGACACGAAATAACCGTCTCCCTGTAAAACAGAAACCCACTAGAACCGTCAATTTTAACATCAGAAACATTTGTAAACAAATAACCATTGACTTGCTTTTCAAATTCAACCTATTAACTTTACTTATTAGCATTATTTAAATAAATATGAAAGTGGCAATAGTCTATATATAATTATAAGTAATGCTTTAGTCATTTCAATATAGTATTTGGAATATAGGGGGTCAAATTTTGGATTTTACATGGGATATTCACGAAAAAACGTAGATTTCTAAAATACATCCTGCCCATGCGTTCATTTGGAAAATTGATGAAATCTTCTACCCATGCGTTCATTTTGAAAATTTTCTAACTTGTGGTCTAAATCCTCCTAAAACGACTTTTAAATATTGGAGGCTTATGACATATGAAGACATGTGTAAAACGAATCTTTAGAACGAAACAAATGCTCAGAACTTTGCTTAATTATTAAATTATTGGCTTTAAAAGAGTGATTTTGCCATTTTTTGCGATTTCGTAGTGCAGTTGTGGAGAATGTTCTCAGAAGATACCGAAAGTTTGGCAAATGTGAGATGACCATTGTTTAGAGTAAATATAGGAGATCAGCATAGGCAATGTCTTTATCTGATATATGCATAATCAAAGAAATGCGAGACGATTTACTTACCACAGTACCCAATTCCCTCCTGAAAAAGCGGTCTATCCATGCGTTCTTCTCCTGGGACCTATAGTGAACGATTGGACTCGGTGACTACGAAGTTCTGGTCAGCGTTCTACGACGTTTGAGGAAACGTTGTCAGTCGTCCAAGGTTGCCTCGATAGCGCCAGAAGTGCATTGTATGAACGTCGGTGATCGCCGGAAATCGGCGGAGAACGCTGGTCCGGAAAAAAAGTTTTGAACATGCACAAAATGTTCACTGAGACCTGAGCGTTCTTCAACATTTTAATTTTAAACGCTGAAGAACGTCTAAGAACGTTCGTGGAACGTTTTACTACGTTACATTGCCCGAGTGTTGCACGCGTTCGGCTATCGTAAGTCAGTCATTACTAAAGCGTTACTTGTTTGTTACAAATCGATTGCTTTGCTGTGATCGACTCAATGGCGACCTTTCAACGACCGCTGCGTGTGACTAGAGTTAAACGAACGTCCTTTTGGCGCCCATTTAGCGTCATTCGAGCGTTACCCAAACTTCCATGCATCAGCACGCTCGTCTAACGGTGATGAATCGCTCTTTACGCGCCAGTGGCACGTAAGAACATGCTAATGTTTTTCGGGTTTTTCTTGCTTGGTCGCTGCCACACGCTTTTACTGTGATAGTGGTGCGTTAGACTAAACGCTAATAACACGTCAGATATGTCATCCTCATTCTAGAACGCTCAAAAGGTGAACGATTGAAACGTTCAGAGAATGTTTACCAGAACGTCATAGTGTGAAGGCCCTTGAAAGTTAATTCCTGTTTCTTTACATGCATGTTATAAGTCGATCTGATATCGGAAATGAACTACAGTTTAAGTCGGCAAATTTTCAAATACAGAAACAAAACAATAAACAATAATTAAAGAAACTAGAAAACAACATTAAAAGTTCAAATGTTGAATACATTTTTAAATTTGCTTTGTCGGATAAATATGTGTTCGATTATTTGCAGGATACGTTATTCGAGCGATTTGAGAGGAGAAAAGATGTTGTGCGAAAAGCGTGTCAACTTATGACAGACCGTGCACTATTACCACATTATAGTAACCTGTATCTAAATGAACCCGACAAACACCTTATGCTGAATGACGAGAAACAAATACTGTACTGCTATATTCCAAAAATTGCCAACACGAACTTTAGGCGGGTGTTCTTAGGATTGCGAGGCGTTTTTCCAAAATCAGAGGTACCTCAAATTGACGGAAACGATGTGTATTTCAAATACAATAACAACTTCAGTTATTTAAACGAATTTAGAGAAGATGTCAAAAAAGACATACTTCAGAAGTATAGAACGTTTATGTTTGTGCGGGACCCATTGGAACGCCTGCTGTCTGGGTATATGAACAAGTTCATTCTACACCCAAATGAAAGCATTGCATATCACGACAGAGTTGTTAAATTCTATTTCCGACATCCTAATCTTCAACGTGAACGTAATATAAGGACGTCATTCAAGGAAAAGCCAATTACATTCCAAGAGTTTCTGACTTACTGGACTGATATACATGATGTGAACCAGTACGTTAATGAACATTTCGTACCATCTTACCAGCTTTGCAACCCGTGTAGAATAGATTTCGAATTTATCGGAAAATATGAGAACATAAACACTGAAGTTAAATACATTTTTGATCAATTGAACATAGATATCGATTTTCCAGGAAGAAATGACAACTATTCTTCAACTGACACACGTTCTTTGGTTGATCAATATTACAAACCTATACCAGACGTGTTATTACAAAAGACTTGGGAGATTTTGAAGTTCGATTACATTATGTTTGATTACCGACTCCCCGATTGGTTTAACGAAAGAGTTCTGAAAATATAAACATCGTTCAGTAACTAGTTACAACTAATTAATTTCAGATTGTTCATAAGCTTTTTTAAGAATTGCATGAACCTTCAACAAATAATGAAGTGAGCGAGATGAATATTATGTACTAGTAATCAACGTCTTTAAAAATTCCTATCGAGAGAATGAAAACGGTAGATCTAGCACTGCCACCTCCAACAGATAATAGACTGAGCCACATTTCTGCAATTAATACTGTCATTTATGCAACTAATACTACCATTTCTGTAGTTGATACCACTTTTTCTGCAATTTATACCGCCATTTCTGCAATTGATACCAAAATTTTTGCAATTGATACCTCCATTTCTGCAATTGATACCGCCATTTCTGCAATTGATACCGCCATTTCTGCAACTGATACCGCCATTTCTGCAAATGATACCTCCATTTCTGTAATTGATACCGCCATTTCTGCAATTGATACCTCTATTTCTGTAATTGATGCCACCATTTTTGCAATTGATACCACCATTTCAGCAAATGATACCACCATTTCTGCAATTGATACCACCATTTCTGCAATTGATACCGCGTTTCTGCAATTGATTCCACGATTTCTGCAATTGATATCAGTATTTCTGCAATTGATACCATCGTTTCTGCTATTGATAGCATCATTTCCGCACCGCCATTTCTGCAGTTGATACCGCCATTTCTGCAATTTGAATTTGTACCGCAATTTCTACAAATGCTTATCATCATGATAAAAGCCCAGTACATTAACGGTTACGGAAACCTTTCTTATTTTTACCAGATTTGTAGTAAATGTTGGCCATGAATATTTAGCACCTTTCATCGAAGATGTTTGCTGATCATCCGCACTACTGATGATAGAAATATTTTTTCTTGCATGTATAACTATGTTAATAATAAAAAGGTACGAAACAATAGCCGAGATACATTTCATTTCAATCCGAATGTTTAATTCTATTTCACGTTCCTTTTCCATATTTAAAATGCTTTTATATAAAAGCTCGCACAGAGGGTGTTGTGTGTCTTTGTGGATTTTTCATTGACCACCAACGATCCATCAGTAGCCAAAATGACGTCATATGACTGTTATTTCATCATATGACGGCAAACATTCGCTTCCGGCATATCTTGGCGAGAGGCTCCCGCTACCGACCCCACTGTCTGACTCCGTGGGTGTAAATGCATGGTTCTGCGTAAAATATACAAGCCCATTTTCACTGACATCATCAGTTTGTGCTGTCAAATATTGCACGACCATTTGGTTCCGGCATTGCCTCCTTGCCGCACGGGTCTTGTAATCACAACACTGTCTACAGCTTCGGTACACTGCACGGACGTGAATGAGAGTTGACAGGAAATGTAGAGCGGAACCAGAAGCTCCTAACACCAACGACCAGGATGTGTGAGTGTTGTCGTAATTAGCAGCTGCGGCAGATATTTTGAGAACTGGTACAAGTAGAAACAAACCTGAAAATATGAAACTGAAATCAAACTTGCTTTAAATAATGAAACAAAGGTTATTTATTCTTAGCGGATTCAATGGGTACTATTCAATCTGTTCTTTCGCAAGATGTTAACGTTTAACTCCGATTTAGCAATGCCGTAAAAAAGCCGAATAAAAGTGCACACAGATAAAATCCTATTTTGTGTAGTTTTTCGTTAGTACGTCTTTTTGCTAGGCTGAGTGTAATTACCTTTTCTTGAATCCAGCGAGTTAACTGTAAGAGCTTTAACTCGATTTTAGCAAAACCTCTGTTAAGTCAGTGCGTACACAATCGCAATATTACGCCTATAATTCATAGATTAAATAGGAATGATATTGTTTCTTTACGAGTTAGAGGAATTGTGTTGCAACAACATAAATATTTTGTTGTTTTTGTTTCTTCTTATTGTTATTAACACAATACGTGCACCAATCGCACAATGCTAGCACCAAACCAATTTCGTTATTTTTTAATGTTGGGACACTAACTTGAAACTAACAAGTTTACTGCAACGACTTTCTTAAAGCTGGTACACTTACTATAAAATCTATGAAACTGTTAAGACACTAAGCTCTCTGTCATAAATGTCACTTGCTTCAGTCTAGCTAGCGAACTTACTGTAATGTCACTTACTTAAAGCTAGAGATCTTGGTCAAAGATCATAAAACTTAAACTGGAGGCCAGTCTCAAATTTCAAGCATCTAATTGGCTGCAATAGCGACTGGTCTCTCATCTCAGTTTAATGATCTTGGGCCCATGACTGTATCGGCACTTACTTCTGGCGAGCGAGCTAACTCCGCCGATCGTTAACACTAGCCAGGTGTATTTGTTTGACCGTTTTACCAGGACCACCATTGTGCCTGTGACGGCAACAAAACTGCCGAAGATTGCAAAGACTGACAACACTTTAAATTCTAACCAATGCTCGTCGTCTAAGGCTGAATATAAAAAAATAATCGGAATAGTTTTATAAGGGAAATCAAAATAACACGTTTTAATAAATAATTACGAAGCAGAGCCAAAAAACTTGGTATATATGTATTCTACATTTTGTAAAAAAAAAAACGACAAGTACGTTTTCATCAGTTCATATTCAAAGTACTCAAGTTATCATGAAACAGCAAAGCGAATTTGCTTACTTTAGTTCCATGATTCTCGTGTGCAGTACTGTTTTTAAGTGAATTTTACACACAGACAAACTATATCGCAGATGCCTAAATTTATATTTGGTTCATATAGAGTATAGAAGCGTTTTTTCCGTCAACAATGCTTTAAATAGAAGCAAAGGCTGCATAATGTATGTAGTTCACACAATACATAAATCTGTTTCTGCCACCATGGATTTTATAGTTAGACACCTATCAATTAGCAGAGATCTGTCATCTTGAAACCTGTGGGTTGTTACTTATCACTTCTGATTAAACTTTAAAATTGTTTTATATATGTCATCTGATTATCAATACAATGTACTTATTTACGCTATTCCAACAGAAAGTGTGCACTTTTTTTTCGCTGATTTTCATTAACTGATTTTCTTAATTCATAAATATTTTGTATCAAAATTGAGATTGGATCATTTAAAATCTATAGTTAAACTATCATAATCTTATGTCAATGTTGACACCTGCTAATATTTCTCCATTAAGACAAGCAGTATGGCATGCGGTTAGCACAATAATTACTTAAACTATAGGTTTAACTGTTAAACCCATAGTTTAACAGACTTAAACCCAGGGTTTAAGAGTCTTAATCCTATAGTTTCAACTTTTCGGAATTAAAACTATAGTTTAAGACCTTAAACTATATATTTAACAGTTAAACCCTATGTTTAACAGTTAAACCCTATGTTTAAGACTCTTAAAGCTATATATTAAACTTCATTTCTCTTAAACATATAGATTAAGGTATTAAACTATTGGTTTAACTGTTAAACCCGTAGTTTAAGACTTCATTTCACTGTTTTCTCTTAAACCTATAGATTAAGACTTTAAACCATTGGTTTCAACTTTTTTGCTTAATCCCATAGATTAAAGTTTCATTTTTCGTGTTTTTGTCTTAAAACTATATGATTAAGAGATTTAAATTCTTAAACCCGTAGATAGAAGTCTTAAACTATGGGTTTAAGCGCCGTTTGCACATTAATTACTTAAACTATATGTTTAACACTTAAACCCTAGGTTTAACAGCGGACCAATAGAAACTATAGTATTAAGCCGTTCAACCAATGAAATCGCTCTTGGTATTTCACACGTGATTAGCGTTGTTGATAAGGTAAATATGTCGTCTGCTTATGGTTAAATACTGGAAGTAAACGGCCAATTTGCAAAATAATAATTATTAAGCAATAATAGCCTTAAGCGGCGTAGTGAATAAGACAGAATTATCTTTATATAAATTGACCTGTATATACTTTTTTATTTACGGACTAAAACTGGATCTGTAGTTTTGGATTTTGGACAGTATTTCATAGAAAGTTAAAGGAAAGCTAAGATACCCTACCTATCTGAATATGGACAGTTTTGCAGTTTTCTCATTCGTATTCACAAGCAGAAGGAAAGCTCACACGCATTTTATATTTTTGTTGTTGTTTTATTGTTGTTGTTGTTGTTTGTTTGTTTTTGTTTTGTTGGAGACGATGGGACCTACCACCATGAGCAAATAACCATGTAGTAAGCCCCGAATTGGCAGATTTCATCTGCTTGGGGAGTACTGGCTCTGCAAGTTTCTCGCGTCAAAAAATATAATATTGACGGATAGATTGGATACACAAAGTGATTTATCGTGAATAAAAATCATAATTATGCACTGCCGACGTCCGATCAAATAATTTTTATCAAGGTTAGCATTCTCAAATATATTTACTGTACACGTCGTGCAAACAGCATCATCATTTACAATAACGAAATAAAACAACGTTGATGTAATATTAACATATTCAACAAACATCAGGGATCGACATAAAAACGCATAGTGACCAAAACACAGGAAGAATAAGTGTTAATTTTCTTGCAACACAAAAAATGGATCTATAATCGCGACATTGTTAAATCCCATTGATTAAAGTTTCATTTTACGTATTTTTGTCTTAAAAGTAAATAATTAAGAAATTTAAATACTTAAACCCGTATATTGAAGTCTTAAAGCATGGGTTTAAGTGCCGTTTGCACATTAATTACTTAAACTATACGTTTAACACTTAAACCCTAGGTTTAACAGCGAACCAATAGAAACTATAGTATTAAGCCGTTTATCCAATGAAATCGCACATGATGTTTCACACGTAATTATCGTTGTCGATAAGGTAAATTGTCGTTTGCTTATGGTTAAATACTGGAGGAAAAAGTCCATTTGCAAAATAATGATTATATGGCGTTGTTGTTAAGACAGAATTATTTTTATTTATAAATTAACATGCATATACTTGATTTCATTAGGCAATAAAATTGGAAATGTAGTATTTGATTTAGGACAGGATTTCATAGAAAGATACAGGAAAGCTAAGACACTCTTCGTATCCGAATATGGACAGTTTTGCTGCTTCTTTATTCGTATTCAAAGCAGAAGGAAGGGCTATGCGCAATTTATCTTTTTGTTTTGTTTTGTTTTTTTTGGTCGGAGACATTGGGACTCACCATGAGTAAATAACCATGTAGTAAGCCCCGACGATGTCTTCTGGTTGGGGAAGTAATGGCTCAGTAAGTTGTCGCGGCATAAAAATATAATATAGATGGATAGACTGGATACACAAAATGATTTGACGTGATTATGATACTTCACTTCTTTGGACTTGAAAAAATCATACTTATGCACTGCCGACGTCCGATCAAATAAATTTTACCAAGTTAAAAATTCACTTTGATATTTTAACAAATCGTTCAAACGTCGTCATATAACAAGAACTTTAATATTATCCTGTTCAACAAACATCAGGGATCGACATAAAACGCGCATTGTCCAAAACACAGGGAGTATAATATTATGTGTTGATCATACTGCAAAAACTACCTCACCGGGTTATCCGATCAACGAATTTTTCGCTATATAGAACAAAGAAGGCAGTGACATTCATGTGCATAACTTTTTTCTCAATTCTTAGGTGTAAACAGTTTCATAAAATTTAATCTTTGCTTTATATTTATATATTTATTTCATATAACATTTCAAATATTGCGATAGTCTGTTTTTTGGCCATAGTTAACCATCTCAGCCTCCTATATATTCTATTGAAAATCGTTCAAAATCGGCGATCTGATCGTTTTTACTGAATTAATCATACTATTTCTATTGAAATAAAAGCTTAGGTGCAAACGGATGAAAAACAAGACAAATTTATCTTTCAACTGATATATGCTTTTCTTTGTAAAACTTATGATGCGATAGTCTGTTTTGGGGGTGAAGTTAGAATATTTTTTTAATTTGAAAAAAGGACCCGATACATATAGCGCTGAATCGAAAATCGTTCCCGGGTTAAAGGAGTATATCACAATAAGTTCTAACGGATTTTTTAAAACTTTGCACAATTAAAGAAAATTCCTTCACAAACAAAATGATATAAAGAAAAATATAGCTTTCCACGCTTGTTTTTGAGTAATCGCTCATTATTAGACCCCTCTATACGGCCATTTTGAATGGATTTTGAGAAAACGCACATATATCTTTTAAATGATTGTTACATCTGGAATTCCTAATCAACACCTTATATCTATGCATGTTTTTGTTTAGAATTATGTGTATGTATGGTTTTGGATGGAATTATGTGAGATTTTTTTGTATATTTGAAGAAAAAAACTTTGAAAATGACCAAAATATCCAACAAAAAAGGGAGAAAATTCAGTCCCTGACTGGAAAAAAATCTATATATCTTTTTATGTAACGGACAGATCTTTTTTAAACTCCATAAAATGACACCTAACACTGATAATGAATGAAAATCATACAACAATCCCTAAATCTTATGATCCATAAAGTAATTATACAATTATTTCTGAACAACAGATTTAAGAGATGTTATACTCTAGGTTTGCCTGTGTCAAGTTTCTCACCAAACAGCTGAGACAATCCATCTAAGTTTCAACTCTTAAACTATATGTTTAACAGTTAAACCCTGGGTTTAAGTCTGTTAAACTATAGGTTTAACAGTTAAACCTATAGTTTAAGTAATTATTGTGCTAACCGCATGCCATAGAAGCAGATAATGAAAAATCACCGAGAACTAAGTGCACACTTTCTTTTGGAATACAATAGATGTTCTCTTTTATAATCAGCAGTGAGTTAACTTACAAACCGTCATAAAAGCATCACCAAGACAAGAACACACTTGTGTTTCAACCTTTGTTTTTCATAAAAGTTTGTGTTACTTTTCAACTAAAATTCATTTTTTTTCAAATAATTATAATGTAGTTATGGACAAAGGGGAGTTCTTATTAAAACCTTAAAATTTGTTCGACCCTTATTATAATTTATATGTTGAAATAAGAAATGTCAAGTCAACTTTGTAACATTTAGCTCGTTGGTGACATGTCAGAAATTGTCCGGTTTATGATAATATCTAAAATATTTGGAGAAAGTTAGTTTGTTGTTGTTGTTGTTGTTTTCTTTGTGTATTACATAATCACTGTATATAAACCGATTGTATCATCTGCCGGATATAGCGAGCTGATTGCATGGCTGCGATATAAACAATTCGTAAATAACACAGTGAAAATGGAATTATTAGGATCATTTTAAGTACCTTCAACAAAAACAAGTAAGTTATAGTTTGTATAGTAATTATAGGTTGAAATACACTTTGTTTTGCGCATATAATTATAGGGATAAAAACTTTCAAAATTGCATTTCATCACAAGAAGGTCTGGCAAATTACCCTCGTGATTTTACAAGAAAATATTGTTATTCTCTACAAATAAACGCTTCGATAAACAAATACATACTAGTTATAAGACTCTATGACATTATTATAAAGATTATTACATTACACTATTGCTTTAAATGTATAGATAGCGTTAATTATTAAAATGTTTGAGGGATGCGTTTCGTAATGACTGTATCATCTATAGCTTTAATATACTATCATTTAGAGCGAACATTCATATTTCTATTGTATCATTTAGTGCGATCTTCGTAGAATGATTTTCAAAAATCTGTATCATTTATGGCGATGCGCATTTGTTGATTTTATCAAGTTTGTGCTTTAACGTAAGGTGGAGGAGTTCGTCCACATTTATTGTCTATACAATATATGTATATTTGGAGAAAAAACAAAACATTACGTACACAAACACGAAGAGAAGAGCTTTAGAACAGTCAAAGAGAATGATACGACAACAGTTACAATAGGTTATTAATAATTTGGAGGCTTGTATAAAAATAAAACTGCCAGGTCCAGCGCAGCTGGACGATCGTTTTTTTCATACAAACCTCGAAATAACTAAAACTATTTTTGTAACTGATAAAACAGTCTTCGACTAAATTGCCATATATGGGTTAACACAAATAAGTTGTCAATAATGGTAATTGAATGGCTAGTATAAATGTATTACGAGAATGTGTTAGAAAGCGCATTCGTTCATTTCTTTAACTGAAAACAGCTTTGGAGATAGTTCTGTTCATATTCCAGCTAAATTAAATACTTTTACATACCTGCAACCGTCAGTTCGTTTATCTACAATTTATCTATCGTCGGCCACTTCCGTCAATTTGACTGGTTTGCAGAGTGCACATTGCACTAATTTATTTAAAAATAATTTAAAAATAAAATTGTCACCTATAAAATCACATATTCTTCAAAAATATAACATTTCCACACCTTTTAAAATTATCGACGCAAGACGCAGATGGTATCCATTTATATACAAGTGCGATTTAAAGAGGTGCAAGTGCTGCAGTTTTTTAAAATGTAGTTCAACAATTAAATCTACAGTCAATGGTAGAACATTTTCAGTTAACATCGATTCAGACATTGACTGACAATCAGACAATATTAATTATGTTTTAACTTGAAATGCTTTAAATTGTGGGATTCAATATGTTGGACAAACTGGGCGCCCTTTGAAAACACGTTTTAGTCAGCACTGTTCGAAAATAAGAAACAATCATAAAATCAATACATTTCTATATAAACATTTCAAACGATCAGGCCACACTTTAAAACATGTTAATATTCAACCTGTTGAAAAAGTTATATTTGATAGCAGTGCTTCTAGAGCATTTAAAATTAGAGCTAGACTTATATCGGAGCAAAAATGGATACAAAAACTCCAAACAACCTATCCACTTGGATTAAATGATAATATTTATCAAGAAGGCAACATTTCAAATAATCCTGATTTTGACATTTTTGATTTGCTAGAATTACGAAAACGAAAATCGAGGTCACACGGGATAAGGATTAATGGTAACATCAAAAGAAAATCACGTATTCATTGTTCTATTCATGACCTTCAAAATATTTTAAAACATTCTGGTAGACATGCTATGCTGTCTTTTTTAGCTTCTCTTTCTATTTCTAGTTTACAAAAAGTGGATAAGGAAGCCGATGATGTTGTTATTAGAACTCATCCACTTTATGAAATTGCAAGCCTTACTCAGTGTTACACTCGGCATATTCTTAGACCACACATTGACTTGGAATCTGATCACCAAAGACATTTTCTTAAAATTTCATTTTTAAATAAAGGCATAGATTTTATTGACCTTCCAAGTATCTTTAAAGATAAAACTGTTGAATCGGCTATACCTAATTATTTCAAGAATACTGAAACACCCATCGTTTGTTATAAATATAACAAGCCTATTAGAAACACAATTTTCAATTACAACAAAATTACCTCGGATTTACAGATTGTTGAAAACACACCATCATCTTGAGACTGTTCTAATTCAAAATTTTGCTATCAACCTGCCGGTCATATCGTTACAGGGAATCTAAATGTTATCAAAGACTTTAGAATCCGCAATTTAATTTCAAAAGGTCCAAAATACAGAATTCCATCGGACATCGACTTTAATACCTGTCGTGCGGAAATTGCAGAGTCTTTAAACTCTTTTTGCAATAAATGGTGTAAACGAGAACATGCTGAGCCTAATGCTCTTTCAAACTGGAAAAAACAAATATTCAAAATAATTGACACTCGTATATCCTTCTATAAAAGAAACATAGCTTTACTACCACCTCGACCTCGTTTTAACTTTCGTCATTTGAAAAAGGGTATTCAAGATTTTCACAACAAATTTGTTTTAACACCTGCTGATAAGGCTTCAAATAATGTTATTAGAGTGTGACGTATACACTATATAAATTTTCAAACTGAAGAGCTTAATAGCACTAATGCTTATACACTGACTTCTTCATCTGAGAGTGATATTGTTACTGCACACACTCTACAAATTACTAAATTTAGAATCAGTGTTGAGCCGAAACAAGACAAAGTACCTACTATGTATTGGTTGCCTAAAATGCACAAAACACCGTACAAAGCAAGATTTATCGCTAACTCTAGTTATTGTACAACTACAAAGTTATCCGTGCTCTTAACATCTTGTCTTACAGCTATAAAAGAACATGTAATAAGGTATTGCGAAAAAGTTTTTGAAACTACTGGCAAAAATTTATTTTGGTCTATAAAAAATTCAAATGACGTTTTGAAGAAACTTAAATCAAATAATTTTCAGGCGTTCTGTTTGTCTACATATGATTTTTCTACCTTGTATACTTCTCTCCCTCACAATTTAATAAGAGACAAGCTAACCAGTCTCATTGAAAAAAACTTTTGCTAGAGAAAATAAAACATTTATTGCTTGTAATGAACATAGGGCATTCTTTACAGATGGTTCTTATGATAATTACACTTCATGGACCTGTCAAGACCTTATACAGGCGCTCATATTTTTATTGGATAATATTTATTTGAGATTTGGTACCTCTATTTATAAACAAGTAATAGGCATTCCAATGGGTACTAATTGTGCACCCCTTGTTGCTGATCTGTTTTTATACTGTTATGAAAGAGATTTTATGTTATCTCTTTCTACCGAACATCAAGATGATATTATTACAGCTTTTAACAACACATCGAGGTACCTTGATGATTTATTAAATATAGATAATAACCATTTTCCATCACTGGTTAATAAGATTTATCCTAAAGAACTACAGCTTAATAAAGCGAACACTTCAGAAAAGCAAGCAAACTTTCTTGATTTAAATCTATCCATTGACAATGGTTACGTCACTACTAAAATTTATGATAAAAGAGATGATTTTAATTTTAATATAGTAAATTTTCCGTTTCTAGACGGCGATGTTCATCGTGCGACTTCTTACGGGGTTTATATCTCACAGCTTGTTCGCTTTTCAAGAGCTTGCAACGATGTGAATGATTTCAATGAACGTAATCTTTGCATTAAGGAAAAACTTTTAAAACAAGGTTATCGGTATCACAAATTAAGGAAAACCTTTTGCAAGTTTTATCGCCGATATCCAGATCTAATTCATAAATACAGGTGCAGTTTAAAATCACTATTGCAACAAGGTATTTCACAGCCAGTTTTTTATGGAGATTTAATTTATAAACTTAAGAAGATAAAAGGCGATGTTAATTTCTCCCGGTTATTCGTAAAAACCATCTGTAAATTTAAAAAGAAAGGTTACCAACATTATATTTTACAGCGCTCTGCAGGCCTGGTGATTAACCCATCTACAGTTGATCTTTATGCTTACCTCTTTGGTTGCACGACGGTGGCAGGGGTTTAAGAGTTTATGAAAGTTTATGGGGAAATCTTTTCTAAAAAGAACCTAGAAGCTCGATTTGTTTCTTTTATCCCTGTCATCGTGTTCTTGCTGATTTTACTCCAGGTGCTCTGGTCTCTGTAAGATCATTGAGTACCCGCCCTTTGGCTTTGCAATGCTATTAAATTCTTATGTTTATATGTTTGTATGCTTTTGTATGGAACGCCATTACTGCCTTCTTGTGAGTATTGTGAATATGCGCAGTAGAAACATCATTACGTGCAGTAGTAACATCATTACGTGCAGTAGTAACATCTTTATGTGCAGTAGAAACATCATTACGTGCAGTAGATACATCTTTATGTGCAATAGAAACATCATTACGTGCAGTAGAAACATCATTACGTGCAGTAGTAACATCATTAGGTGCAGTAGTAACATCTTTATGTGCAGTAGAAATATCATTATGTGCAGTAGAAACATCATTATGTGAAGTAGAAACATCATTATGTGCAGTAGTAACATCATTACGTGCAGTAGTAACATCATTACGTGCAGTAGTAACATCATTACGTGCAGTAGTAACATCATTACGTGCAGTAGTAATATCTTTATGTGTAGTAGAAACATCATTACGTGCAGTAGTAACATCTTTATGCGCAGTAGAAACATCATTACGTGCAGTAGTAACATCTTTATGCGCAGTAGAAACATCATTACGTACAGTAGTAACATCATTACGTGCAGTAGTAACATCATTACGTGCAGTAGAAACATCATTACGTGAAGTAGTAACATCATTACGTGCAGTAATAACATCATTACGTGCAGTATTAACATCATTACATGCAGTAGTAACATCATTGCGTGCAGTAGTAACATCATTACGTGCAGTAGTAACATCATTACGTGCAGTAGTAACATCTGTATGTGCAGTAGAAACATCATTACGTCTAGTAGTAACATCTTCATGTGCAGTAGTTGCAGCATTACGTTTAGTGAAATAAGCTTTAATCTTTAAGTTCGGTACATTCGTTATGATGTGCAGTACTAACAGCATTATGCTCGGTACTTACGTTTTTTCATTCTGGTTTTTTTTGGAAAATATCTGATACTTACACCGGAATGACTTTATTTTTATACGTGAAAAGAAATGTGCTTAATTGTAAATGGTTTTTAGTTTTAATTCAATACCACTATTGAATATAGTATTGTGTGACTACGGTAAAGAGGTCCTTCAAGAACATCTTTTGATATTTCAAACTTCGTCTCGTTCCTCTTTTGAAATTTCATGTTCGGATTTCCTAATTTAAAGTATTCAACCCTTAACTTTATTATATCAGCACTGTGAATTATTCCAAGTGACCTCATCTCATTCAGTGAAAGTTTTGAAACTATGTCAGGAGTTATTTTTTTCGCGTTCAAAAGAACTGATATATGCTGCAAGATTTAATTTTTTAAAACAACTTCCATATCCGTCATGATTCACCTCTTTACCGTAGTCACACATAACTACAGTCAATAGTGGTACTAAATTAACACTAAAAACCAATGACAATTAAGCACATTTCTTTTCACGTATAAAAATTAAGTCATTCCGGTGTAAGTATCAAATATTTTTCCAATAAAAATAAAATAAAATAAATAAAATAAAAATAATAAAAAACACAGAATGAAAAAAACGTAAGTACCGAGCATAATGGTGTTAGTACTGCACATCATAACGAATGTTCCGAACCTAAAGATTAAAGCATATTTCACTAAACGTAATGCTGCAACTACTGCACATGAATATGTTACTACTAGACGTAATGATTTTACTACTTCACGTAATGATGTTACTACTGCACGTAATGATTTTACTGCTGCACGTAATGATGTTTCTACTGCACATAAAGATATTACTACTGCACGAAATGATGTTACTACTGCACGTAATGATGTTACTGCTGCACGTAATGATGTTTCTACTGCACATACAGATATTACTACTGCACGTAATGATATTACTACTGCACGTAATGATGTTAATACTGCACGTAATGATGTTACTACTTCACGTAATGATGTTTCTACTGCACGTAATGATGTTACTACTGCACGTAATGATGTTACTACTGCACGTAATGATGTTTCTACTGCACATAAAGATATTACTACTGCACGTAATGATGTTACTACTTCACGTAATGATGTTTCTACTGCACATCATGATGTTTCTACTGCACATAATGATGTTTCTACTGCACATAATGATGTTTCTACTGCACATAATGATGTTTCTACTGCACATAATGATATTTCTACTGCACATAAAGATGTTACTTCTGCACCTAATGATGTTACTTCTGCACGTAATGATGTTTCTACTGCACATAAAGATGTATCTACTGCACGTAATGATGTTTCTACTGCACATAAAGATGTTACTACTGCACGTAATGATGTTACTACTGCACGTAATGATGTTACTACTGCGCATATTCACAATACTCACAAGAAGGCAGTAATGGCGTTCCATACTTTTGCATGCAACATTGTTGAGCTGATGGGTGGGTTGGAGTTATTTCACCAAGACAATTTGTACTTGTTTTGTGATACGAGAACCTGTTGGGGCAAGTGTGAGGTTGGTGCACCCTAGAACCTGGTTTAAACCCCCAGTGGCAATTTGTTTTGCCACTGACCGTTCCAAGGCGGTAACCCCTCCGGTTCTCACTTCCGTTATTTGTTTGTGGCGTCCAGTTTGAAACTGATTTTTGTAATACCATGCTCTCTTTTCCTCTCTACTTTTTGGCTGTGTGGGGAGGCTGTGTATGCTGGATGTGGCCATTCCTGATATGCATATTTCATTTTTTTGCATAAGTAACCTAAAGAAAGAAACCTAAATTAATTAACAGAAAATCTGGATGTGGTTACAAAACTACACAACGATGTTCCCACTTGGTTTCGCATCATAGGATTTCATGATTTAAAAAATGTGAAGAAAATTTTTCCTGTGGAATAATAATGCACCTAGACAATGTGTGTGGAAAACTCGTATTCGTACCCCAAATGTCAAGGCCACACGGAGAGATCAAATGTCACGGTCTTGTCCGCTCTGTAACGTTGTTATGCATCATGACGATTTGTTGCTTTCAACACTCGGGTTCGTACATCACTTTGGCGAAGATGTTAACCACAAAAAGGTAAATCCATGCGAAGTTTTCCAAAATCTAAGAAAGCCCGATTTGTATAACATTTGCTTAACACTACTCCATGCTATCATTAAATATAATTTTGTCAATTATTAGTATATTTTGTAATTTTCATACAAAGGCGAGGATTCAAGAAAAAAAGGACGATGCAGCTTATGAATTTTCCGATTATGAAAACAACCAAATCATTGTTTAATTTTGTGATAACCATGATAACTCAATCAAGTGCTTAAAAATAAATAATTATTCTTTACATGAAACTGACATTCTTTTATGATTTATACAAACTGATTTCTGATGTTGGATCTTTTTTTACTGTTCTAAGCATTGATAAGGGAGGGTTTATAAAGATAACTTGCGGTTTAATTTTTGATGTCATTGTGTTAATGTGTCGTTGAAAATAATTTTTTTTTGTATCATTTCAGCAGCGCGCGTTCATTAATATTGTCAAATTTTATTTTATCGTTTCCCATTTGTTACACCTGCACTCACATTATAGGAAAATTTTCATCTACTGTTTCTGATGGCTACGCCTGTAGGGATTTGTTTTATTGCTTTGCGTTATATTGCTTGCAAATGCCATTTTATTAATTTTTGTTAGTCGTATTTAATAAAAAGAATATAGTGTGATTGTAGCTCGCTACAAACATTTTAGTTGTGTTGAAGCTTTTCAAGAGAAAATAGCCACCGAGTACTCAATTATGTGGGAGCTAACCGTGAGTGTGATTTTCGCGAAAATATGGTACAAAAGAAATTCGGGATTGATCGGGTACATGTTATTGCTGGAACACGTTCACGTTTAATTATTATGTTACTTAAATCTGAACAAATGACCGTTAAAATCTGTACAAATGACCGTTAATTTATTTGTTGAATATATGGAAAACCGCCATAGTCTATCTGGAATTTAAAGAAGGTTCTGGGATGCATGCAAACCTATAGAGCTGTCTTGATCAATTACCTCCAACCCACACAACTACTTGACCAAAGCAAGCAAAAGCTCATAATTTAATATCACTGTAAAACAAAAAAGGGTAGATGCTGGATAAAGATTCTCAGACACGATTACATGATGTTAATGCACGAAGAACACGATAAACATTCTGCGGTAAGGAAACTGATTAAGCTATTACGTTCTTTTTAAAATACTTCCGTTTAAATTTTATAGGGTGGTAATGAAAAAGAACTTAGAAACTTAATCATTTAATTAATAACTTAAGTATTAAACATCAGTAATTTTTTAAACTCAATTGTCGTCGTTCAAGATATAATCAAAGCGATTAATCACAGATGGGTCAATCACCAATCATGCATAGCGCAGTCGAATATCCTTTTATTTGCCTTTCCGTTTTTTTGAGCTTGCAAAGAGGATGCCAAAACATCTAAAATAACTCAGGAGTCTACATACAGCTTCCAAGGAGAACCCCTATAACATCATAACGGAACCACTAAAAAGATTTTATTCCCGTCACTACCATCACTGCTACATACTCGCAATCTTCATATGCCATGTATAGACTGGTTCTATAAGTCACAAGTAAATATATAATTAAACATACACTGAATGTAAAAATAAAATCTGCATAATAAAATCTAAGCTGGACTACGGAAGCGTTTCTTGGTCTCGTATTGTTGTTTTCCTTTTGGTATAAAACGCACAAAATAAGTCGCTTTTGTATCCGTACACGCTGAAAATATCGACTTTCTGTTTATCAATGGCGATAAAATCGACATTTTAAACGCACAAGTCAGCTTGTTTGTGGCGACTTTCTGCTTTTGAAACTCGAAATGGCGAAAGTCGCTCTATCGTTTAGTCATTGCAAGTATGTTGAATTGATGTTAAAACTCTTATATTTTATTAAGAACATAAGGATTTTGCGATTTTTTATTTCAGCAACTTGATGTAAAATCGTGATCGTACAGCATATAAATGTGGAGTTTCCGCTGAACGTATATTAAATGACCGTAGGGCTGAACCGAGTATACAACAGAAAGGTCGTAGGTCTGGATCGACTGCTGTATGGTAGAACATATGTCTGGACCAACTATAGAAATGACCGTTAGACGTAGGTCTGTTGGAAAAACATAGACTAATCGAAACTTTTAGTTCAATCTTCTGGTATCTTCGAGACTTTGGATCAGATCTCGCAAGGAAACCGGCGAATATGAACATTTTATTCATCCCTCCGCACGACAACCAAAAACTTTACTTCACTTTTTAAAAGCTGTAATAATGTTTTTTTTTTAAAGAAAATTTTCTGTTGTTTCAAAATGATAAAAATAGTTTCAGTTGCACAGAAACGATAGAAACACTTTCCCCGGAGTATATAGGTCTTGTTCGTAGAGCCTCGGAAATCGGCCGAGAGGTTGGGATTAAGCCTAACCTATATGAAGTTTTTTTAACACATTGAGTCCGTTTTATGCCCACCGAACTGTCGTATGAATGCATGCGTTACGGCCTTTAAAGGTAACATGCATTTTACCGCACGTGATGCAGAAATCCGTATTTGGCCGAGACCAGACACAAGATAGGCAAACAATCCATCATATTGCTATTGACAGTGACAGTTCAACTGTTGCCAGTGTTCCGCATCTGGTAAAACAGAGTGATATGTAACTTCTGTTTAAAATGAGAGATATAATGAAAAAAAAGAAGGAAATAAACATGTCAGGAATGGCAACAGTAGACACAGCCTCCCTACACAGCCAAACATGACAGGAACAAAAGAAAAAGTTCGAGCCTCTTCTTTTACAAGATTTCCATAAAAACCTTCATAAACTCTAAGTTCCCTTTTCATCTATTTTAAACCCATGCAACGCACTACATATACGTTGCACAATCATGATAACAATCTAACATCATGTTGCTTATATATAAATCCGACTAGCGTTTTTGGTCGTAATAAATCAAACGACATTCTGGATAGGTTCAACACAAAGCCACCATATTTATAATGACTGTACGCAGACGTAATATCTGTTGCGATTACGAAACGCATAAAGTCGCTACAAACATGCTGACTTTTGTGTTTTGAAGTCAGTTTTGTCATACGTGAAAAAAGGAAAGTGGCCTTAAATTATTGTCAGCGTTTACGGATACAATCTTGACATATTTTGTACGTTTTCCACAAAAAGGGAATGAACAGGACGAGGCCTAAAAACCCTTCCGTACTGGACAGTTTGACATAAACGATAAAACGTAGACGTTCTTTTGTTCTACTTCACACGGCCTTATCGTCATTTCATGCCGTCGATAGTAAGTTTTGGTCATAGGCTGAATCAAATTCCAGGTTTTACTAGATTTGAACGTCTTATCGCTCGTGGTAATTTTGCCAGATCTTTGACTGGTGGTCTAAATAATAATTTGATTTCAAATATCAGGGTTGAAGGTTATAAAACCTGAGCTTGAGAACCAGTCTCAAATCTCAAGGATCTGATTGGCTGAAATGGCGACCAGTCGCCATTTCAGCTAATCAGATCCTTGAGATTTGAGATTGGTTTCCATGCTTAGTTTTATAACCTTGGGCACAGATGTTTTGAAGGAAATCTGTCTCGTCAAATCATGCAGTTTAAGACAATTAGCAACGATTAGCATTCCTTTTTGAAAATGACATGCAAAACAACGTTGGTATTTCGAAATTCTTTTGTTTAAGTGGCCTTTTGTTATATTTAATTTTTCCAAGGCTACTGATAAGATAACCAGTTTCTTTTCGAATTTTCAGCCAAGTATAGATTTGCCTCTTTTAGATGCCTCTTTATAAAAATAAAGCGGTGTAAAAGCAACTTTGAAACCAACTTACATCTTAGAAACCAGCATATTTTGGCTTTTTGCAGGGAGAAAATGCCCAAAAGTAAAACAACGCCATGTTGAGGCCTTACCATGTTTAAGACTACCCCGAAGAAAGTGACAACAAATCGTGTTATAAGTATCATATTTTGAATGAATGCGGAAACCAAAGTTTGATTGTAATCAAATTTATTAAAAAAATACAATATCCAAATTAAGCATGCGTAGGAAAAATATTATATGAAAAAACGTGCAATATGAAACAATCATTGTGTAGGACCACAATAACTAGACACAATGACAGTGTCCTGGTGTACACCCACTACTTCCTCCTTGACAACCAGCTGTGACCGAGCCTTGGCATTTAGCATGATGAGGTTGAGTGCAAGTCAGACCTCTGCATTCCATGTCTAAAAAACAAGATGCACCATTGTTTACAGGTTTCTGACCGCCCGGCTAGCTCAGTGGATAGAGCATCGGACTGTCAATCCAGGGGTCGTGAGTTCGATCCCGAGCCGAGGCGGGAAAAATTTCTCCGTGACAATTGAACTCGGACATTGCGTCTGAGAGTCATTTGTCCCTCACCTCTGATTCAAGTGAGGAAGCAGTCAGTCGCTTGCGGAGAAATTGGTTAGTACTGGTTAGAGACCCAGGAACACCGGTTAGGTGCACTGACCGCCGGGATATAACCAGAAAGTGTTGAAACCAGGCGTTAAACCCCAAACAAACAAAAACAAACAAACAATACAGGTTTCTGAACAAAAGTTGTTTCAAAATGAATAGTTACTATACCGTTTAGCACTATATCGTTCAGCTGAAACAAAAATACAATGCAGTAAATCAATTCATGGCAAACAAGCAGTGTGCTTTTCTGATTGCCAATTACTTCAGCTGTCCCCATCTACATGGTAATGTGGAAGCTTAACTTTTCCAAAATATATACACTTAAATGTTTAAAACGCAAAAAGCTATTTAAATGACAAACAAAACGTCTGACATGGGCATCCAATTAAAGCTTCTAGACTAAGCTTTGTTGCAAAAGAAGAATAACAGTCATGTAAAGGCAGAAAATGAAATGAAATTTTCGTTACACAAAAACTGACTGTTTTTGATCATACACCTGAGTTTAGAGACTAGTTTCAAATCAGATGCTTGAAATTTGAGACTGGTCTCCAGTTTATGTTTGATGATCTTGGACCCAGTTTTCTTGTAATTGCGCTTATTTATTCAAATACTTGTAAGCATGTTCATGTTAACTTTACCAGTAAGCATTCACATTGTCCGGGATGACACCCTTCTGCTCTTCGTCCAACACCAAAAAACGACGGACATTTCGACCAGTCTACACCAACACATTTCGGTTCGTGATATTGGTCACAATGTACATCATTGCAGGCGTCGTCGTATCTACAGGCGTGGAGTCCGTCCCCATGTGCCACATGCATTAACAGTACTATACAATATATTTATACATTTAGGTTGGTCCGGCTCTTTACACATACCGGTAAATAATAAAAAAAATATAGCATAGATCATCTATCGGGGATGAACGCAAATGCATAACACAACATTGTTTGTTTTTTTTCACTTTATGTTCGACGTAGACGTTAGTATGTTTAGTATTTCATGATTGTACTGTAAAACAATGAGAAAGCTGTAGACTTTTTGTATAATGATAAATATTTGTTAAGAAAATTGACGTTGCAGTATGAAAAGGATCGTACGTATGTTCCCCACTCTTTAATAAGTAATGCATGGTATTTTCCATTTTTGTGTGTGCAAAAAAGTGATGTTCAAATAAAAATCACAGATCATTATCATGCTTTTCCTGTATCGTGCATTGAAATAAACAAGTGAAAACACAAACCTGTCACAAAAAGCCCACAAATCATGCCACATGTATCTGTCATTCTTATACGTATTATGAATTCAAAACAACATTCTTGATTTTTATAACAAATAAAGTTGCTATTTTTAGATTGAAATTTAGAACTATATGGCACTTAAAGGCCAGGACATCACTGCGAAATAAACGTTCGTTATATGTTAAAATGAAAAATCGTCCGTTGTAGTGTCAATATACTGGAATGGGGGTAAACAATGAGCATGACCCTTCCTTTTCGCTTTGTGGACACTCTTGAACAGGGATAACAAAAATCGGACAAAATAGTTTGACATAAATATGTCCTGCCTTGAATTTAAATGCATATATTGGACAATTACATAAAAAGTGAAATATGCATATCGCGGATAGCCACATCCAGCAGACACAGCCTCCCCACACAACCAAACAGTAGAGAGGAAAAGAGAGCATTGTATTACAATAATAAATTATAATATGGAGGCCACAAACAATTAACGAAAGTGAGAACCCGAGGGGTTATCGCCTTGGAACGGTCAGTGGCAAAATTATTTGCCACTGGGGGTTTAAACCAGGTTCTAGGGTGCACCAACCTCACACTTGCCCCAACAGGTTCTGTTATCACAAAACAAATACAATTTGTCTTGGTGAAACAACTCCAATCCACCCATCGGCTCAACAATGTTGCGTGCAAAAGAGCACAAACATATTAAACATAAAAAGCTAATAGCATTCCAAAGCCAAGGGGCGGAAACTCAATGATCTTACCGAGACCAGAGCTCCTGGAGTAAAATCAGCAATAACACGATGACAGGGATACAAGAAACAAATCGAGATTCTAGGTTCGTTTAAGAAAAGATTTCCCCATAAACTATAAACTCTTAAACCCCTGCCATCGTCGTGCAACCAAGAGGTAAGATGGGTTAATCACCAGGCCTGCAGAGCGCTGTCGAATATCATGTTTGTAACCATTTCTTTTTAAATTTACAGATTGTTTCTACGAATAACCGGGAGAAATTAACAATGCTTTTTATCTTCTTAAAAGACCGTGTAGAACTTTTAGAGTGCATACGACGTGAAAAAGTTTAAAAGGGAAAAATCGAAAATATCATGGATATTTTAATCGTTTAGCGTTGGCGGTCTAGTATTGACTCTTATACACGTTTGGTACAGACAGACATATGCTTTTTCCTAAAAAAGCGTGATGTGCAACGATGTATTTGATGCTTTATGCAAGTTTTCAAAATGCTGTGGAGGTAAGCAATACATTGTTGTGCCAAGGAACCGTTATGGTGTTTATGTGCAGTCACGTTCCAAATGCAAAATACTTTAAGCAGAAGTGATAAACATACAATCTATATTTGACAGTCTCATTCTAACGCTTTAGTTTAACATGTACATGATATGACTTAAAATATAACAATAAGGAATCTAATGGTAAGATCTTAATGGATTTGCAATCAGAACTTATGTGGATGTTATTAGTAGTTGTACAATAGAATTTAAAAATGGTACATTTCAATTATTAATATATTACGGTGAAACTATCAAGTACATTAACAAACAGATAAACGTAGTTATTTTCCGCCAAACATATCTTAGACTAAGCTAAAGTATACGACCTCCGTTTCTGGCTTTTAAAATAGTCAATGGCTCTTGTTATTCATTTTTTTTAACTTTTATGAGTTTTAGATATGACAAACATGTTATTGCAAAAATAAGAAAAATACACATCAAGGATTTTCCTTTCATATTTCCTTGCGGTGAAAGTTTTAACGTTATAATCACAATTAAACAAAAACAGTAATTGATAGTTGTCGAATACTAAATCTGAAGCGGCCTAATATGTAAACGTGATCTGGCTTCTTTAGTTCCTAGTGAACCGTAATAGGGTCTGTTCGCTTCTCTCGGCAGTTCTTAATACTTATCGGGATGTGGGCAGGTCTGACTTGGCTCAATAATTTCCGAATAGTCTTCCGTCTTGACACTTTGTTTATAGCATTCATTTAAACTTATTGTCTGCCCAACTGTCGATTAACTAAACCAACACACTCTTTGCATCACGGGTAAATTTTTGGAAAAGGAGGTATCATAAACACACAAAATGTTTTTATCGCTGGTGTTTTTAAATTTTATTGTTTTCTCCATTTCATCATATCAAATCATTCGTCTGTCAAACGGCCTAGAAAAAAATAATCACATTTTAAAATAAACTGGTGGAAAAATATTGAAAGACACATGAAATTACACGTTATTCAACGGTAGATGAACTTGGCAAAATTAAAACCCACCCTTAAATAGATGAAAATAAATTTGCAGAAAAACAACCTCGTTGCCGCTCAAAAGACTTTACCATGCAGTTCTGAAGAAATAAAATGTACACGTGTTAGCTGTATTTACTTCTGCATGATCAGTTTACACAAAATTATGCCTAAAATACCTAGCACACACTAACATTGAAATAGGCGTACACTAAAGCTTCCACACACAGCCAAAATCATAAAGGTAAAGGAGGAAAATTTTATTTTTACTGATCAATAAAGTAACAAATAAGTTTATTCAAAGACTTTACCTTCGAACTTGTTTAAGCTTGAAAAATGCATTTTGAAGTGCAACATGAAACTTATAAAAACAGTGTTGTAAGGAACAATTTGTAATGCTAAAATGACATTTGTTGTTTAATCATACCTTACTATATATCAGAAGAAAGCTTTAAAACTCGGCAATGTTATCGCGTAAATAGAAAATAGTTATATTGTATTGTGATAAATTTCAAGCTGGTAACAATGGCACGATTTTTAATTCATACCCTGATCTGAGTTCACTTGTTTATGTCTAAATATCAATTACCACTTGTTCGTATAACTTGTAAATTATATCAATTTTCTACGTATGTCAACAGTTTATAAAAAGCATACTGCAATAGTGTGTTTGAAATTGCCATTCAAGCAGCAACATTGCTGACACTCTGTTATCTTTTAATATTTAATTTACTTGCAAAATGTCTTATATTATATATGTTAAATGTTGTAACTTACCGGTAAACATTTGCAGTTGCCTTTATGACAATGTGGATCTTCTCGCTTGCCCCACGGATTCTTGATGTTACAGCCAGAAAAATCAGCCCCCACACATGTTGCATTTTGACCCTTTTCGCATATTAGAGGGTCACAAAAGAGAAATGTTGTGGAGCACAAAGGACCAGTTGTATTCGTCTGCAAAATTTATTGTCGTGATAAAAACAAATATTTACAAGGAACTGATAAATTTCTTTGTCGTACTTATAAACATATGCTTCTTTTCCTCTCTTCTTTTTGCTGCGTGTTGAGGCTGTGTTTTAAGTGTTGCGATTCCTGATATGCACATTTTACCTTTTTAGCCGGCGGCTATATAGCCGCAGGCTAAAGAAACCGCAATTCGAAATCACAGACCTTTCAGCAGGTGCGCTCAAATGAAAAAGTCGAAGTACAGCTTCTGGTAGACGTCAGAAAAGAGTTCCAAAAGCAATCATAGAAAATCAGTTGTTAACGATCATTTAAATTGATTGCTTTTAAAGAATAATCATTAAAACTCTTACTCAATGAAAGCAACGAAGGCGTACTGATAATATCGATATATATAATCAAATAAACTGCGTATGTGTTATGCAATCAAAATGACGCAATATGGCGGGTGAATAGAATTACCGAAAACTACCCCAAAACACCGACTAAGACCAACATAACCGAAAACACCGAAAAAGACAGAAAAGAGTACCCAAAAACATTATTTTTGTACCCAATACCACTTTTAAAATAAATAGCATTTATGTTTAAATTCAATTTTTAATCATATTCGGTCCCTTTTTCGGTCTTATTCGGTTATTTGGTTGTTTTCGGTGATTCTATGCACCGTCAAATGGCAATATTCTGAACGCAGACACATTGCAAAAATGTTGAAGTGTTTCAGTATTTTGAGGGATGTATTTTTGATTTATTCAAAATATATAATGGGTTGTGGGTAAAACCCTGACCAGACCCAGACCCAGACCAGACCCCGGAAACTAACGATATGGTACGGAAATCTTCGCTCGTTTCCGACAATCGTCTAAAACAATCACGGTGACTATATATAAAGGGATATAACTTTTTGTTCTATTTTGAGGAAAACTATAGAAATTTGATTTGGAGTAAGCATTCTATAAGATGTAGGCGTTTATGATTTTTTATCAAATTGAGATTTGCCCTAAAGGGTATTAAAGCAAAATTATATTAAAATGTACGAACTATTGTCATTCAGTTCGGGAATTGTATTAATTTTTTTAATCAATTAGGTACCTAATTTAATTTGATGAAATTCTTTAATTTTAAGTCACAAATATAAATTATAGAAAATTACAGAAAATAAGACCATTTAGGTTGGTATTGTGTATTTTCTGATTTAAGCTGTGCAATGTCACCACTAAGCACTTAAGAAGCGTACTGTGATTATTATGCTGACTTGTCTTTAATGGTTTAAAAATTATTGTCTTGTGAGATAATTGTTTTAAAATATTTTTTTTTTCATAACAAGTGATGAAAGTATTTGACGAAAATGCAATAAAGAGAATATTGACCAGAGCTTTCTCATGTATATATTATACACTGAGTTTTGTCGGGCCAATTATGATTATGGAGATTGTAAAACAGTCTGTTTTCAGTTCTGAAATCTATTATTTCATATTCCTGGCAGTGAAAAGAAGTAAGATAAGGAAATAATTTAAAACTTCAAAAAAAACCTCAAAAAACATGAATCGCTAATTAGCACACAATGTCATGTCGTTATTGTTATCAGAATTATCAGAATGTAAAGTCGGAAACGAGCGAAGATTTCCGTACCATATCGTTAGTTTCCGGGGTCTGGTCTGGGTCTGGGTCTGGTCAGGGTTTTACCCACAACCTATATAATGTGTCGACAGTTTTACGTTTTGTTACGTAAGACGTATGGGGTTTAGCCCAAACTACACACACCTCCAGTGATCTCCCCTCAATTGTGTTTATGTACCTAAAACATTAAACATTTTCGAAGATTTTGTTTCAACAAAAAGAGCGCTCTATGGGCTGTCTAGCTAATGTTTTGTGCGAATTTTAATTGTGAAAATCATGAAAATGATGCCAAATGTGTTTTTTTTTGGAAGTGGCATTAACTTGACTCCGCGTAATCCTGGAAGGATTACAAAATTTAAACACAAACATCGACAAAAATTTATTACAGACACTGTGTAATTTCCGAAAGGTCAGGAAGAGTTTTGAAACTGTATAACTGTATTCCTAAAATTGCATGAGGGCAGTCATTGTATGCATAAATGTGCAATCAACTTTACTATAAAAGTTTGGCATATTTTGCATTTGATGATTTGTATCAACCAGCTGCATGAACACACATCTGAATATTGTTTACATTTTCTGGTGAGGATGTAAAGATAGACACTTCAACTTCAACATGTTCAAGCACTTTGGAAAACAATGTTCCGTATCACACCGGCAATTACACCATCCAGATTTACAGGTCTTTACAAGGTAAATAGTTTTATTTGTTTGCAAGAATAGCTGAAATTAGCTTCCTAAGCTTCAATGATATGCAGACAATATGGCCGGGTGATTTGGCCCAGATTAATGAACTAAACAGATGGGACATGCAGACTATAAGGCCTGCAGTCAGAGACAAACGGCCAAGCTTTAAGACCGCCCAGATATATTTAGTAGGTCCCAGATATGAAATGAATAATGCAGCACCTTCAATTTTGGAAAAGCTTTTGTTGCTCAAAATTGTTGAAATTTATTTGATTTATCAATACTACCACATAGCCTAGGGAAACCAGTATTTTTAATGTTAAAATTACCTAGTTTTCCCAAGGTAACCAAAAAAACAATCTCACTTTTTTAAGACAAATTTATATCAGTGTAGAATAAACTTGCAAATTAACCACTGACTTGATTTCCCACCTCAGGGGTTTCAATTATCAATAGATCTGTATGCAGATTCTTGCATTTTGACGTAAGCAACTAAGTTTTTTCCCACATTTGACCCCACCATATTCTGAGCTTGTGAAAAAACATATTTAAAATAAAATATAATTCTTATCCAGGGTTCCTCGATGTGCTAAATCTGAAAAGTCATTTTCACCTCATTTTAGTGGATTCACAATCGGCCAAAAGTAAAGGGTTAAAATGCAATAGACATGTGCACAATTAATCACTATTAATGCAAAAATTGACCACTTAATTATTTAAATTCTCCAACATCAAAATGACCCCAAACTCAAAATGGTGGGGGTGTTAAATTTGAAAAAAAAGTATGCTTGCATCAAAATGCAAGAATCTGCATCTAATGTCCCTGAATTATATCTTCTTATAAATTTTTTTTTAGTTAAATTAATATGGCATATAAAGTGTTAATATTTCTGACTAGCAATATATTATCGCATTGACTTAGTTAGTAACTGAAATAGCTTTATGAAGTAGAGTAATTTCTGAAATAGATTCTAGTTGAAGATGATAATATTCATTAAGAAAGATTGTTCATTCTAAAGGGCATAACAAAAACTGATTGATATACAGCCCCTTTCTGCCATATACAATGTATATGCCTTTATCACATGTGCATCTAGTGTAGATCCAGATCAGACTAAATATTTGTGTCATCTGATCAGGACCTACACTGGTCACATCTTATTTAGAAATAACCTTATGAATCTTAAATTGAACAGTGCAGATCCTGATCAAACAGCACAGAGATGCAGGGTGATCTAATTCTACACTGCCCATGCCATAAACTTAAGGTTCATATTAATTGGAGTTAAGGGTTAAAGTTAGAAATGAATTTTCTGTGCAAAACACAAGTATTCCATGTTTTATGTCTAATTTTTCCATGTTAGTAGACATAAATTATTATGCATAAGTATAAAGGGGCCTACATGCATACAGCTTTTATTCCTTGTTTGACAAGGTTAGACCATATCAACTTTCATATCAGTGGAGGCTGGTCAGTGGAGTCTGTTCATGTTTAGATCTTTTAGATACATGTACTTTCTGATCAAGCAGGGATTTCAGTTGCTTTTGAAAACCAGGTGTCATTTGACCCCTGATGAGATTTTCAATGGGTCAAAACCTGATCTTCACAAGTCATATCTTGTATTAAGTGATACTTACACATGTATTACTTAAAATTAATTTGCAAGACTTAATTAAGTGCTAACTTCATATTAAAAATGCAATTTCCTAAATACTTATCCTCATTATTGCAAAAATAAATCACTTTTTAAAAGTTTTTGTGCATCAAAATTACCCCAAGCTCAAAATTAGGTGGGGTCAAAAGTGGAAAAAATATCAAATTTGTTTGCATTAAGATGCAAGAATCTGCATCAATTGAAATCACTGGATCAAGAATCAAAGTGTGTGGATTCAGATCAGATGGATGCCTCACATGCATTGAAAAGTCTAAATATAGTTCACAGATAACAGTGGGGGGGGGGGGGGGGAGAGTGTCTGTTAAGGGCTGTGCTAATGAAATGAATATAAAGAGCCCCTTTATCTAATTTATTAGGTTGGACACCATTAAAATATGATTACATTAACATAATGCTGACTCCCTGTGACACATTGTTATACATAAAACCGAGATCAAATAGCCTTTCACAGGGTCCCTGACTCCCTGTGTAATTACTTTGAAAGTGGAAATAATAAAGAGAAATACAAAGAAAAGAAATAAGTTATAATAATATAAGAAATAAATATAATTTTGCTAACCCAACAATTTTCATACTTTAATTGACACAAAACATGTGTGCCTCTTTCATTTACTAAATGAAATTATAAGGCATTGGCATTGCCCTAAGTTGTGATATATTGCTATAAAGAATGGATATAAAATTATATTACCCTCGTCAAGTTCAACTACTGTTTAGCATCCTGACATGCACTCCACTGTTTGGAATGAACTAAAATTGGTACTTGTGTAAATATTGAGTTGCATTACAACCATGGCTAGGCATTCTAGACAGTGATGCATTTGATTCTGATATTGCTTGATCAAACATGACCTGTAATATTTTGTATTTGTCCAGTTCGATTGCTTTTAATGTTCCTTTTTTTTCATTTATTTCAGTAGTTCTCCTCAAATTACTTTTTAGCTCATCTGTCAAATAGTGACAGGGTGAACTTTTGTACTCACCTTTTGTCCTGCGTCCATTCACAATTGTTGTCAGTCCTCTAGCTGCTAAATTTTTATCAGATCTTCTTCAAACTTGGTCAGAATGTTTATCTCAATGATATCTAGGTCGGATTAAAAACTGGGTCATGTGACCTTGAAAACTAGGTCACCAGGTCAAATTATAAAAAAACCTTGTCTGCAGTCAAGAGGTCTTAATTTTGGTCAGATCTTCTTCAAGCTTGGTCAAAATGTTTATCTCAATGATATCTAGGTCAATTTCGCAACTGGCTCATGTGATCTTGAAAACTAGATCACTTGGTCAAGTTATAAGAAAAGCTTGTCTGCTTTTGAGTGGTCTTAATTTTGGTCTGATATTCACTTCCATGACCATAACATCTTAGTTCCTTTCTTGAAATTGCAATCTTGCATTATGGATTCCGGAGTTAAGTGCCAAAATAAACTATTTAGACATGTCTGCACAAAAGCAGCTTCATTTTTGATTTGCATTTAATCAGACTTGTACAATAATTGAGGTACTATAAGATCTTGGTTCCTTTCTTGAACCGGCTAGATTCCGTCAGGGATTCCAGAGTTATGGCCATTGAAAGAGCCAAAGAAAGCTATTATGGCAATTGCATTCGCATCCACTGACTCTTGAGCAGTTGTTGACAGGTGAGCGACATAGGGTCCTATGGACCATCTTGTTAAATATTTTGACCAGTTTTATTATGAGTGGTTTGTGCAATTTTGCAAGCAAATGACATATGTCTTCCATAGGAGTTTCTTCATTCTGTTCAGATAATATATATTTACAATGGCTGGAATAAAACTGGAAGTCCTGTTACATTGCACATCATGGGGTTGTTTTATTTTGATTATGTTTACGATCCGCCGGCTTCCAGCACTTTCAGTGTTCCCGATTCGAGTTAACACCAATAAGGTGTTCATTGGTTATTTAAATGTCAAACTTGTTTAATTATAAAACGCTAACACTGGTAAGCATTTCAGATTTCGATTTCTTTGATGTTTATAATAATGATTATTCGCATAAGGAATCTTCTGCCCATAGCTAAATTGTTGGGTTTTTTTATTTTTAAATACATGCTATCTTACTTGTGACATTATTATACTAAACCATACACATTAAAGTGAATAATTAGTACCGACTTCCTAATTGGTAGCAAGTTGAGTTTATATGGAAACAAGTACATTTATATATTGAATCAGTAACCTGTTGCGTTCATCAAGGTATGAAAACAGTCGCTTTATAAAGCTCGAAGATATTCCGATGAACGCAACAAATTATCAATTTAAATGTACATACAATCCTAAATACAGCCATATTGGGGTACGTTTGAAATAACTCGCCTTGTTTTGGATTAGCTGTTTCAGCGAATAAGAATTCTTCTTATTATAATAATCAAAACACTTTTTTTGCCAAGTCGGCCTTAAATACATTTTTGCGATCACATTAAAAACGGTCCATTAGCTGATACAACTTGATATTGGGTTAACTTCTTTAAAGCTGTGTCTATACAATAAAACTATAGACCATGTATTATATTAACCTAGATCTTACACCTTAAAACCAGTCCCTTGTTGTTGTTTTTTTTTTTTTACATCTGTGTGAATTTCAAAAATGTCTTAAATCAGGACCTATATTGCGTATCCAATCATAAATGTGTTATCAGTGTATCAATCAAGTCATTAACTTAACATGTCCCTTTCAGGGTAAATAAGCCATATAATCCCCCAAATGCAAAAAGGGAGCTTTTGTCTGACAAGCTCGTGTTAGAACATCTGGCGATGTATTTATTTACTATAACGCCTAACATACTTTACCGCTACACATTCGCAATGTCCCTCGGTACATCGTCGGCTTCTTCTTCCGAACACTAAAGCCATTATGTTGCACTCTCCTTGCACACCTACACACCGGCCCTCATAATATTCATGGCATCGATGTGACTCACACTGACGGTCAATGTAACAGAAGTCTGCATAGTCCAGTTGGATCAGCACCACTTTGGGGGACAAAATGATTGTTTAAAAGTTGCTTACAATACATGGGCAGCATATGAAAAGTGATGTTCTTTAGCGCGAAGCTTTGATACAGGAGTCTATACATAATTCTTCAGAATTGTATGTTGTTGTGTTATTGAAAAACACCCAATTCCTAAACTATTTCAGCTGACATCCTTGAAGTTGATTAAATGCCAGTTATTACACAATTTAAACATGATTTTATATAAAATTTCGTTCTTACCTGCTACTAAAACGGAAAATCTTGCAATAATTTTAAACATAAGTATTATTAACGTCCTAAAATAAGGACTCTAATGTGTCATCAAAAAGATAAACGGTATTTGCTGTACTTTAAGCAAGGGCGCCACCATAATGTCACATACTTACAAAACGTGTCATCTGGAAGTATGTCAAATATCTGACAAGTAGAACCAGCTAATCTTGAACATATGGGACCAGACACGTTGAACACGCCGGAAAACCATTAAATAGAACGAACTTTAAACAACAATCATGATTTGAACATATTTGATTGCCTCCAAAATATAGCGATAAGTTTGGACCACAAGTGCTCACCACATTTATTACAGTCCTTCCCATGGAGGTGGTGGAGGCGAACCATATATCTTGCGTAAATCAATCTCACGTGCAAAGCATCTGTACGCCAGTTGCAACATGATTTTCAAGCCTTACTTATTCTTGTAATGTTTTCGTTATATTATCTTGTCCGTATGAAAAACAAAACAAACAGTTTTCTTTTTCTAATATATGGCAATTAATTGCCTATAAAAGAAACAAAAGCAATATTAATTTCTTCACGTTATTCGTAAAAACGATTCGTAAATTGAAAAGAAAGGTTACCAAAATATTCTACAGCGCACTTCGTGCCTGGCGATTAATCAATCCATCTCCAGTTAATTGTTATGCTAATCTCTTTGTTTGCACGACGGTGGCACGGTTGAAAGAGTTTCTTGATGTTTACAACGTTACATGTACAACCATTGAGGTTGTTATCGTTTATTTTATTTGTACAAATTCATCGATGTAGATATCGATTATTTCTCACCTGCTTTCCTGATTGTATATAATGCAAACTATGTTAAGACCTTTTCATTTAAAGACTACCCTGAAGAAAGTGAAAACAAATCGTATTATAATCGTGTTATAAGAACCATATTTGCAATGAATGCAGAATCCAGTTTGTCTTCAATCAAATGTATTCAAAATAGTTTTTCTTAAATATGCAACTTACGCATGTAATAAAAAACATATGAAAAAGACTTTGCATATGAGACAACTATAATGTATGTCTACAGAGAACTAGACACAATGACAATGTCCTTGTGTACATCCACCACTTCCTCCGTTACAACCGGTTGTGACTTGGCCTTGGCATTTGGCATGGTGAGGTTGTGTGCAAGTCAGGCCTCTGCATTCCATGTCGTGCCAGCAAGGTGAACCATCTTTTAAAGGTTTCTGAAAAGACGTTTTAAACAAACGACTACTTTACCATTTACCACCAAAAAGTTCACTTGAAATAAAAAAGTATAATGCAGTTTAACAATTCATAGCAAAACAGTGCTTTCGTACAACTATAATATTATATAATAAATAAACACATACACTCAGAAGTTTAAACCACAAAACAAATATTTATATAATCAGAATAAAACGTTTGGGGGAGAAAGCCAATGAACGATTTTCACGACTTTGTTGCAAGATTGGAATATTATTCTACAAAAGAAATTTTACAATCTTCTTCTTACAACGAGGTGTCGATGCGTGGCTTGTAAATCAACCTTTGATACAAAAATGAAATTAACGATAAGCGGAAAGGATGTCTGGATAAAGGAAATTTTACAATAAATAAGCTGTCAGTTATCAGAAGGATGCTTTTGCCAAAGGTCTTTAAAATTGATACATTACTACATTGTTATTTGTCATCTAATTGTTACTTTTTGGTTTTTAAAGTTTCTAAGTATAATATGTAGTTATATCTTTAATAAATTCTAATATTACTGTTAAGAAATCGATAAAATCAACAGTTTTTGACAGCACTAATGCTTATCTTAACAAATACTTTAAAGCATGTTCCTATATACTTGACCAGCCTGCATTCACAATGTCCTACTGTACACAGCCGACCTCTTCGTCCAAAAGATGGCAAAGGACATCCCGTCAAGTCAGCACCAATACATCTATGTTCGTGATATTGGTCACACTGCACATCACTGCATGCGGAGTCTGAGCCGCAGGCGTGGCCTGCTTCCACATGTACCACATACAGTAGCAATTCTTTAAAATATATTCATACATGAAAATTAGTCTGAATCTTTACACATACCAGTAAATCATCAAAAAATAGTAGTTGCAAGTTCTAACAATGATATGTATTCGATCCATGTAAACACCTAAACCTAAAAAACCATGCATATAACAGGGATGGCCACATCCAACAGACACAGCATCCCCACACTGCCAAAAGACAGAGAGGAGATAAGAGCATGGTATTACAATAATCAGTATCAACTGAACGCCGCTAACAATTAACGTAAGTAAGACCCCGTGATGTTACCGCATTGGAACGATCAGTAACAAAACAATTTGCTACTGGGGGTTTAAACCAGGTTTTAGGGTGCCCCAACCTCACACTTGCCCCAGCAGGTTCTAATGTCAACAAACAAAAAAAGTTGTCTAAGTGAAATTACTCCAACCCATTCATCAGCTCAAAAATGTTGTATGCCATGTTTAACCATTTTCCCACCTTTCTACATCGCAAGAGAAAATGATCATACTTAACATTGCCGACTCCTACTCAAGTCGTTCATTAAAATTTTCCAACTTCTACAAAAAAGACAAGTCAAGTGTACGTTTAAACAATTATTAAACAGATTATTATTATTATTATGTTTTCGCTGTACATAGTGTGCATTTGAACAAACAAAAAGTGAAAAACACAAACCTGCTACAAAAAGTGCACAAATAATGCCACATGTATTTTTCATTCTTATAGGTCTAATGGAACTCAAAACAGCCTAGAAGAAAGTTAAAATACCAATTTAGGTTGCTATTTTAGTTTGAAATTTAGAACGATAAGACAACGGATCTAATGCACACACCTTGTAATTTTTTTTTGCGTCCATAATGTTCGTGTCGTGTGTTTTCATTGCCATAATTCTACTTCCGCTGTGTGACCTTTCTTTTCGCTTTTTTTTGTCATTGGTTAGATCGGGCTATGTAGTTCGACACAAATATGTCCAGGCATTACTTTTCCATTACTAATTCGTTTGCGGAGAATTACAGAAAATGACCGTGGAAAACTCTTGAAGTGCGTACGAGGTGAATGTTTAAAAGGGAAAAGTCGGAGATTTCAAGGATATTTTGATTGTTTAGTGTTGTAGGTCTAAGTATTACTTGAATACAGATTTGTTACTGACAAACAGATGATCTTCTCCATCAAACGCAATGTGTAACAATGTATTAGTTGCTTTATGCTTATTTTTCAAAATGTTCTGGTGGCGAGCAATAAGTCGTGGTGTCAAAGCAGCGTTGTGTTGCAGTCACGTTAAAAGACTTTAAAAAAGAACTGATAAACATTTTATGTTGGTTGTTGGGGGTTCAGGAAAACTGGAAGAATAAAAGAAGAGTTTTGTCCAAAATCTAATGCGTTTATTTCTTAGTTCGTCAAGTTGTAATTGATCATAATATAAACTGTTATTTCTCAGAAGTACCAAAAAGAATACAAAGTTATATAAAATAGAGTACACCGAAACATAAACAATACCATTTGTCTGAAATGTTGTTAGTTAACAAAATATCTATATAGAATATGTCATTGTAAGAAACATTTTACCTTTTATTTTAATAACTTGAATAATGAAATGCAAGCTACATGCGATCAGGGGAATTACGCTTAGCTTAACAAGAGAGGTATGAAAACGCCAACATGTAAATCTAAATTAACGATATTATTGTAATTTCTCAAATAAACGCCTGATACACGAAGAGTGTGCAGCCTGTCATTTGTAATTTAAATAACAATATTAGGAAGAGCTTTTTACCAAGTACTACGAAACTTCTTAACATGATTTTTCACTGCAAAAACACTATTAATTGAAAGTTATTAAATAGATTTATCAAATAGATTCTAAATCTAACTTCCGTGACACACATGAACTGAACATTTAAATTGGTATATAAAATCTACAACTTATAGCGTGAATATAAAATAATCGAACATATTCAATTGATACAACAACAACAACAAAACTGTACGAGCAATTAAACACAAATAAATTGAAAGAAATTAATTGAAAGAATTGAACACAAACAAAATGAAGGAATTGAAACTCAAATAAATCGTAAGAAATTAGACACAATTTTCTTATGTACGTATATAACAACTAGGAAAAATATTTGTGATAAGAAAATTAACATATAGAAATAATGCACATACCTGGAAGAATAAAAGAAGAGTTTTGTCCAAAATCTAATGCGTTTATTTCTTAGTTCGTCAAGTTGTAATTGATAACTTGACGGGAAAAACTTCTTCTTTTATGCAAAAACTGGAGTAAATCCTTTCCAGGTGTTGCTACAAACAATTACTAAATCTTCGACACCTTTTCTTATGTTCAAACAAACACTAGGTACTCAGATAATCATTTTATAAAAGAGTAATTTCCTGAGAGGATATCTGGTCGTCATAAGTTTGCAAAGGTGTGGAAAACGTGGCCCTGAAATCCGATCATGGGGCGAGTTTGTCCACACTTGTACAAACTTCGTAATCTTATTTGCGAAGTTTAATTATGTTTTACTATAAACTAATTTGTCTTCAAAGAAAAAATGTATTTGATAATTTCAATAATCAAAAACATGTTATAAAGTGTTTGAAGCCACTTGAATGATATAACAAAATTTTATAATTGTGACAGGTTAAGTCGTGAAATGTCGAAAAAAACATGAAAAAAATGCTATCCGCATTTTTACTTCATTACAATCCCTCCCTGTTTTGAAACCTTTGGTCCTCCAAAGAAAAAGATATTGAAGGTACACTTAAGGGAGTGGAAAAAAAAAACACTGAACAAAAACAAATAAACCACATTTAAGAAAGAAAAAAAAACACAAACCAAGATATGTACAAAATATACAGAGCGCTCATTCCTGAAAAAGAAAACATGCGGATAAAACAAATATTTGGTAGGATCACATACCATATAGAGTCCAGCGTTTAATGCCTGATTGGAATCATTACCCCATGATGCCAAACATACAAAAATACTGAAAAGGGATGGTCTAATATGCGCCTTAATTTACAAGCGGTAATGACATCCAACTTAATTTCAGAGTTAAAATGTAAGGCAACATTTGTGGTCGTGTTGATAATCGAGAAATCAGGCCACGTTACGGACAATTTCGGTGACCACCAAGAACCTGTTATATCCAAATTATCAATGGCAACCGGCACTTTTATGTCGTACCGCTTAGGACAGATTGGCAACTCGGCCACGTCAAGCAAGACACATTGGTCTAAACTAGTTATCTCAAGGCAAAGTTTAGATTTACGTCTTAGTCGCCAAAGTTTGAAAACACAAACAAAAATCAAAATCAAAGTAAACACTAACAATATAAAGTTTGCTTTCTCCCATGACAAATTAATGTTAATATTAAATGTTGACACATCCGAATCTGTCTTTTTGGGAGATTTATATATAAAGCTAGGAACATCGGTGACGACAGAGTGAGCTTTTTGAATTTTCTGTAATATTAATAGTGCAGCCGAAAGTTTTCTAATTTTGAAAATTGTCCAAATTAACCCTACAGAAACAAGAACGGTGAGGCCTAAAGAACCAATTAAAAGAATGTCATCTGTAGTTGGCCATTTAGTATCGATAGCTATTTCACCATCCAAAAGGGATTCTGTTAGAGATTGAAATATTTTCTTATCATCTTTAGCTAAATCCGCCATTTTTGAAAGAGAAAGATGTGCTTTTTGATCATTAGCCAAAACATTTGTCATTTCATGTTCATACAGTTCAATTTTTGGAAGAGAAACATTTACTGCCTTAACAATATTTGTGTAACCAAAAATGTCTTGATAGTATGATTCATCAAAGAAGTGTTGTAACATAGCCAAATTAACTGGGTGTAGCATGGTTACATCACCAGTACTTTTATGACAAGATGCCAGTCTTGGTGCATAAAAGTAATCATTTGTTGATACTGAGCATCTACAGGGTACATTAAATAAACAAAATTCACATCCTTTTGCCATGCTATGACATTCCATTGACAGGAGAGGTATGCGATACAGCAGTAAGGTATTTGGAGCAAGTTCTATAATTTTGGGAGAAACGGCATTTTGTACAAACCTGAAGTCACAGTTTGATTTTATTTGATCCTTATCATTTGCAAAAATGGCCAGTAAACATGTTTCAGATGTCACTGGTTTTAAAGCTATATTGTTTGGGCAATATTTTGATGTATCTCCAGTACAAAATTCCAAATCTGTGTCAGAAAGCAAAGCGTAATACTGTTTGTCCGCAGATATCAAAAAGTAATTGGTTAAATCTATTAATTTTGTTGCATGTTCTGACGAGGCATTTAGTGGAACGGGGAAGGATAACACCTTAAAGAGACTTAAAGGGTTTTCAAAATATGATACAGGTAGCTTTAAGGTTACATACAATTTAGTGTCGTTTCTAGCGTATAGGAACTGACAAGACGAATACAATTTTTTCATTGATGTCGTAACTAAATGGAACCCACTGAACTCTGTTCGAAGCATGTATTATGCAGCAAAAATTTATATTTTTGCATTTAAATTTCTATTTGCTTTATTTCAGTATAAAATTCTTGTTATAATAGTTATTTCTCAAAAATGTTAAGAACTTCTCATTAAGGTTAACTAATCAAATGCCAGTCATTGTTTATAACACCTTAATCTTAATCGTTTATAATTAATCACAATATGAAAGGATTTACCTTCTGTGACTTTCTATATATTTTGACACTTGTATTGTTTACTTAAAACTTATTACTAAATATGGTTTCGAGCATTTGTCTCAACATGTGTCAACAGGTTATTATTGTCTTATAAAAATGCAATGCAAAACATTTTAAAAGAAAGAATGGATTTTGCCTTCTAGAGTAACACATAGAACGGATTTAACCTTCTACTAACCACTGTGCACAATTCTTACTTAAGTTTAAATTAATATTGTTAAATTTTACTTGTGGATCTACAATTGTTATTTTATAAACTACAAAGAATAAAAGTTACAAATCAATAGACACTTGTGTTCATCAATCAAATAAAGGGACTCCTGCATCGCAGCAGCTTCATAAAAACTGGTACGAGAATCCGCGTAGATGACTTTCTAGCTCATCTAACGTTCCTGGAACCTCAAAAGCACACAGCCAAGCATCATAAATTCCCCATCAAGAAACAAACTACCAATGAAGCATGGACAAGATACCAGCTCGTTCTACCACAAAAAGGAGAAACACGCATGGACAGCCAGCTTCATGGAGACAGCAACAATATTCCTGGAAAACAGGCAATTATGGAGCATGCAACAGATGTGGTGAGTCTAACTTATATGAACACTTTTGTAAAGCTCTGCAAAGGCATTGCTTTGTATGCGGAAAGAAAGGACATTACGCCAAATTCTGCCGCAACATTAGTTCTAGGAAACCAGCCAGAACTAATGACAAGTTTCAACATCAAAAACCTGCAATTAAACAACAAAAATCAAGACGTCAAAAGGAACGGAACTATAAAAGATTAGTTACATTTAAAGAAAGGAAATCAATTTGTGCAGTTATGCCATTTTATGATGTCAGTTATGAAGAAATAGTGAAATTTGTTCCTAACAATTAGTGTAAAACAAATGAAACTAAATTTCAAGAAATCAAGAAGGATAATTGTGACCTGCAAGTTCATGTGAATTTATTAAGGAAACAAGTTGATGATCTGCAAAAGAATTTGAATGCTGCTCTTATCCACAACCAAAATCTGGAAGCAAAATTGTCCCAGATGAGGATAAATTAAAATTAGAACAGCAACAACGTGATTCCACGACAGCTAAGGAAAGGAATACCTGCCGACAGATCAAGCGTCTTGAACATGAAAACAACAACCTTAAATCAGAGTTATCTAAGCTACAACAACAGCAACAGAATAATGAAGTAGCAAGACAAAATGGAACAACCTGCGGTGCAACACAAGCTCAAGTAGAATACAAACAAACTCTACTAAAACAGGAGATGGCATCAATGACAACTTGGTATTGTGCTATGGACAACAGTAACATGCACCCTAATCAGGTGGTTTCTCCATGCCAAAACTGTGGAAGTAGGGTGTTCCATGAACAACGTATTTGTCCAGGCATCAGGAATACATGCCTCTTGTGCTTAAAACCAGGACATTTTTCAGTGTTTTGTCAAACAAAGAAACTTTTCTAATTAACTAAAATGTTATGAAATGTCTTTATTAATATTAGGCTAAAAATACAAACTGATAAAATCAAAATTTATATTATAACATAAAAACAAATATGAACAGTTTAATCATTACAGGCATTTCATTGTGAATTATTTGAAAGCTATACATCAGTCTTAAAGCAGAGGAGACTTACTCTTTAATTGTCAAAGTCTTAAAGCAGAGGAGACTTACTCCTTAATTGTTTACTAACAGTTTTCACTATTTTAACTTTGAGGACCAAGTTTTTTTTAAAGCAGAGGAGAGTTATTATGCAGCAAAAATATATATTTTTGCATTTAAATTTCTATTTGCTTTATTTCAGTATAAAATTCTTGTTATAATAGTTATTTCTCAAAAATGTTAAGAACTTCTCATTAAGGTTAACTAATCAAATGCCAGTCATTGTTTATAACACCTAAATCTTAATCGTTTATAATTAATCACAATATGAAAGGATTTACCTTCTGTGACTTTCTATATATTTTGACACTTGTATTGTTTACTTAAAACTTATTACTAAATATGGTTTAGAGCATATGTCTCAACATGTGTCAACAAGTTATTATTGTCTTATAAAAATGCAATGCAAAACATTTTAAAAGAAAGAATGGATTTTGCCTTCTAGAGTAACACACAGAACGGATTTAACCTTCTACTGCGACAGTAGGACTAACCACTGTGCACAATTCTTACTGAAGTTTAAATTAATATTGTTAAATTTTACTTGTGGATCTACAATTGTTATTTTATAAACTACAAAGAATAAAAGTTACAAATCATTAGACACTTGTGTTCATCAATCAAATAAAGGGACTCCTGCATCGCCGCAGCTTCATAAAACATGGATTGAATGTCAAGAAGCGTTGATTCCATTACATCTACTGGAATAAGCAAAGGACTTAGTTTGCCACTTACTAGATTCATTACTCCAGTTTTTAATTCGTCAAGTTCATGGTTAAGATGGGTTGAGATTTGTACATTTTCAGTCAACATTGCAGTGATGTATTGAAACGATTGCTCTAAGTTCATAGCAGTGGTATGAATTTGAGCCTGTAAATATTTAATTGCAAGCATATTGTCTTTGATACCAGACATTAGGTTGTCCATTCGTTCATTCGTACTTGATATGAATGAACCCAAATTATCTTCGTGTTGAGCCATTGTTTTGGCTAAACCCGTCGCCATCTTTGTAAGTTTATTCATATGATTTGTAAGTATTTGCACGTCGTCCACAGTTGCTGTGCCAAACAAACTTTTGGATAATTCTCCAATAAATGGCAGCAATGAGCGACGACTGCGTGATCTATGAATCGTAGTTTCCGGTACAAGTTCTTGTATCGTAGTTAGAGTGCTGTTCAATCTAGCAGCAGTTTCGGATCTAATAGTATTCATTTGAGACACAACGTTTGATAGCATAGAACACGTGATATCGTTATTTTGACAGGTAGGTAGACTAGGCATGGTAACTGACTCTGGTAATTCAATTTCGAAGGTGTGATACCAGAAGTCTTGTGCAAAATAAACACTGCTTGATTCTTTGAAAATAACACCATAATTAAGCCGCTGTACGATGTTGGTACCTTTACACGAACTAAACAGACATAGCAGCAACAACCAGCTGAAGATACTCCGGCACCCAAGAAATCCTGAAAGCGAGAAGGGAAGGATAAAATACCAGTAGTGAACGTAAGGGGAGATGTTTAGCACTATTAAACAACTAGGAGACAGTCGTAGGTTCGCTACGGGAATTCTTTATGGGTAAGATAGGAAAGAGAGAAAGGAGTGGGCCCAACTGGATATCATGAAGCGCCAAGTTCAACGACTCAGGAGTTTGCTTAAGTTAGTTCTGTTTGTTAAAGTACCTATGTTGATTCAACAGTCTTTTTCGGCGTCTACCAGTAGTCTTAGTGTGAGTTCTATAATATTCTTCAAGGGTACGTTGAGATAAATTCTCTTTTGGTTCCCAAGATTTTGAACCATCAAGCCAACGAATGTAAAATTCTACTGTTCCCCTAGCTTTTCGTGTTTTTAGAATTTTATCGAAGTCATAGAACTTATTTGCTTGCTTGTCATTTGCGTTGTCAGGAGGCAAGGTTGCGGTCGGCTGGTTTGGTATCACCGGTTGAGCATTGTTTTGAACTGCGTTTGGTGCGGGAGGTTGTATAGCTGGAGGGACAATTGGAACTTCAACATCGGGTCTCTCCTTAAAGATTTTTAGTCTAGAAGCGTTATACACAGAATGTAAAATCTTGAAATTTTCAATTTCCCGTAGTTTGTATGTATAATTGGGACAGACCTCATGAATGATATAAGGACCTGTCCATTTTTCGTACATTTTTGAAGACAAATCTTTTGGCACATGTGATTGTCTCAGCAAGACTTTGTCACCACACTTGAAACTAGGTTCCTTAGCCTTATTGTCATGTCTAATTTTAGCCTTTTGTTGAGCCTTGTTCATTTTTTCTGAAGCTACTTGTTTGTAAACCTTTAATCTTTCGAGCACCTGTTTGAAATATTCCTCAACATTTTTGCCAATAGATGGTTTTGGAATGAGAGTGGTATCGACAGGAAGGTTCATGTCTCTACCAAACATTAGCTGAAATGGTGTGAAACCAGTGCTCTCAGTGCATGGTGTTGATCGGAATGCCATCATGACACTGGGTAAAAGAGAAGGCCATTCAGTTTGATTTTTAGACACATACGTCCTCAAGGTTTGAGCTTAGAAACTATTTACCCTTTCTACGGTAGAATTGGTTTGAGGATGGTAGCTACTCGTATGATGTCTTTTAACCTCAAACAGTTCACAAAGAGCATTCAAGAGTTTTGACATGAAATTCTTGCCCCTATCTGAAACAATAGTTCTGGGTGCTCCATACCGAGTGAATACCTCGCTGTACAATATTTCTGCAATTTCTTTCGCTTCCTGTGTTTTTAATGGAAAGCATTCAGTCCATTTGGAAAAACTATCGACAATTAAAAGAATGTATTGATACCCTTCTTTTGTTTTTGGCAACGAGCACAGAATGTCGATATGAATCCGGGAGAAAACATCCTCAACTGGCAACGGAGTAAGAGGGGGTGGTCTACGGTTTCTTTCAATTTTTGAGAATTGACATTTTTCACAAGTCTGAACATAATCATGGATTTCCTGGTACATTCTTGGCCACCAATACTTTTGTTTTATAGCTGCAAATGTTTTACTGACACCGCAGTGACCTCCGCCAGCTGGACTGTCATGATAACCTTCTAGAACAATTTTTCTTTGACTTAAAGGCAGCGCAACTTGCAAAAGTGTCCTTTCAAGATCAAAATTGTCAAGATCAATTTTCTTCGTCCTTGGATTCGCAACATGATACAGAACATCATTTAACATGACATATTGATTGTTTGCTACAACCGAAATAGTATTTGCGAGCTTTTGGTCATCAGGCAAAACACCAGTTTCAAGAAAACAAATGATATCTTTAAAATCATCACATTCCCTTTGTAACTTCGAAAGATTTGTTTCTATAGTAACAGTTTCAGAATCCGCAACCAGCACATCATGTGAATCTTCGTAAAACAATGTGATTTCTGTACGAAAATCAGAGTTAAGAACCGAAGAAGAAGCACTAGACTCGACACACAAACTTGCAGCACAAGTTTGCTCGCTTACAGAGCACCCTGAATTACATACATCACAAAAAGAAGGTTCACAACAATGAACATCAAGAAAAGTTTCTACATTGCCAGAGTCTGAAAGTCTCGTATATTCCAATCTTGAAAGAGCATCAGCGTTTTCATTGTTTTTGCCTTTTCTATGCTTAATTTTAAAATCAAAGGTTCTTAATTTTGTTTGCCATATACCTATTCTTCCTATTGGTTCCTTTCTATCAAAGAGCCAAGTTAGAGCCGAATGATCTGTGAAAACAGTAAATGGTTTGTGCGACAGATATTGCCGAAACGTTTCAATGCCATTTTTGACAGCCAAACATTCTAACTCAGTTACAGTCCATTTTTGCTCTTCGGGTCTCAAAGCCCTACCGCCATAAGCAATAACTTATTCCCTGCCAGAATCGTCAATTTGACCCAAAATATAACCTAAGGCAGTACCTGAGGCGTCGGTTGACAATATAAATTCTTTGTTCATATCCGGAAATCTAAGAATGGGCGGTGAAACTAGAGCTGATTTTAATTGTTCGAAAGATTTCTGACATTCGCTTGACCAATCATTGGCAGAGAATTTCTGTTTGACTTCCTTTTTAAGAAGTTGATTTAAGGGAACTGTTATCTGGGCATAATCCTTAACAAAGCGTCTATAGTAATTGCAGAGACCGAGGAAACCCCGAAGTTCTCTCTGTGTAGCGGGAACAGGATAATTTTGAACTTTGTTTGTCTTATCAAGATCAACTGCAACACCGTTTTCCGACAGAATATGCCCCAAATACATGACCTTATCTACAGCAAATTCACATTTGGTTGGTTTTGCCAATATCAGCCAAAGAGGTAGAGAAAACGTCACTATTTTTCACCAAAAATTCCTTTAATCTTTTTTTCTGGGAAGCGTTTAGATTTTTATTGTTAATGTTGAATTCCAGATTTAATGTTTCCTGTTTAGAGCTGACATTTTGTAGAATGGTGGAAGCAGAATTCACGGAATTTATTTCCAAATTTGTATCGAAAGGATGAATTTGTTCAGTATCAACAATACTAACATTTGCCAAAATTTTGTTTGGGTTAATAGCGACCTGAGTTTTTGTTGGATTCATAATGCGTAAGTTAGCCTTCCCCTTATTTACATTTACAAGACATCTAGCACCAGACAAATTGATATTTGATAAACTTTGAACAGGTTCGAGCAGCACAGTTTTGTTGGAGAGACTGTTTGACAACTTAACCAGTACGAGTTCCTCAGATTCAGGTGGAATAATGACCATTTTTTGTGATCTAGCGTAGCCCTCTTGAGATTCACTAACAATCGCAACAGATAGAACATCTTCGTGAAAGTGAACTGTTTTTCGAGCAACATCAATAACCACTCTGTTTGAATGCATAAAGTCAATACCTAGAATTAATGAGGGTGAACTCTATCTAACACATAGAAAGAATGTTCGAATACCAGTCCCGAGATAGAAATAGGCAATTTGACTTCACCCAAAATTGAATGTGCTTCGCCTCCTACTCCTACTATTTGCTTTAAATTAGAAGCGGTGATTTTTATTTGTTTATGATTGAATTTTTCAAGTACAGATTTTCCTAAACATGATATACTAGCACCTGTATCAAGCAAACCTTGCATTTTTCTACCAAAAAGACTTACAAGAATTGTATTTTTATGAAGAGAGGTAACTAGATTCACAGAATTTTCATCGTTTAATTTAGCACTTATCAGTTCTGCTTGGACAGATTTGTTTTGACAATTATTTCCTAGGTTTTGGTTGTTAGCACTAGTTTTCGACAACGTGTCATTGCTTGAGTGGTGCCTATCCATTAGTGTTGAACACTCACAGATAGGCGCGAGTTCCTATTGGTTCGATTGCTTAGCCTGATCCCTAGATTTCTGAATGCATGCTGCTTCAAAATGGTTATACTTTTGACAATATTTGCATTTTTTACCAAAAGCTGGACATCTATATGTAATATTAGTGATCCTACCTTTGCAACGAAAGCACTCGTTTTGGTTGTCGCGTCTGGGAATATGGCGGTCGTTCTGTTGTGGCTGCGATGTGGACTGGTTTCCATCTCCTGCGCGGCGCTGTGGATCCAATGCCAAGACTGCATCTAGCCGGGTTGTGACGACTTGGAGAACCTTATCCGCGATGGCTTCTGCCGACAGGATCGACGTTGCACCGGTTGTAGCAGCAACAGTTCTTTCTGCCATTGTGGCTGCTTGCCGTACTGCCTCCAGCGTTTTATGATTTTGAGGCATCACCATCGTCTTCAGCTCTGGAAGAAGTCCTTGGATCGCTACTGAGGTAATTAGCGATTCAGGGTAAGTGCGGTTTGTTGTACACTTTAGCACTCTCGTAAAAAATGCTGCCACAGATTCTGTGGGATACTGTTTCAGTGACAAGAACATCATATCACTGTCTAGCCCGTCGCTGCCGTCAAAACGTACCTTCAGCGCGTTCGTGAGAGCATCGAAATCTTCTCTTATTTCGGTTGGCTGTGCGGAATACCAGGCCAAAGAATGATCACGAAGATAAAACTGCAGCATTTGTTTAGTCCGCTCCTCGTTCAAGTTGTGTGCTTTGCAAAAATTGAAGTAACATGGTAACCAGTCCGCTGCTTTATCGCCAGGATTACCATGAAATGGAGTCAGGTGAATGTTAAGTGCCATATTGAAGTCTTCTGGCCGTTCGTGCTCTTCAGCTTCTTGATTGCTTATGTCGCTTAAGTCTAGAGAGCTATCGGATTCCTGTTGTTGCTCTTCAGCTTCCGATTCAGATAGCGTTTCGGGAGTCTCTGTTGCGCTTTGTTCTTCAGGTGTACTTCTGAGGTAATACTTGTTAATGGGCGTTTTCATCTGATCGAAACCACGTTGTACCCCACCGGGTTTTTATGTTGGTTGTTGGGGGTTCAGGAAAACTGGAAGAATAAAAGAAGAGTTTTGTCCAAAATCTAATGCGTTTATTTCTTAGTTCGTCAAGTAGTAATTGATCATAATATAAACTGTTATTTCTCAGAAGTACCAAAAAGAATACAAAGTTATATAAAATAGAGTACATCGAAACATAAACAATACCATTTGTCTGAAATGTTGTTAGTTAACAAAATATCTATATAGAATATGTCATTGTAAGAAACATTTTACCTTTTATTTTAATAACTTGAATAATGAAATGCAAGCTACATGCGATCAGGGGAATTACGCTTAGCTTAACAAGAGAGGTATGAAAACGCCAACATGTAAATCTAAATTTACGATATTATTGTAATTTCTCAAATAAACGCCTGATACACGAAGAGTGTGCAGCCTGTCATTTGTAATTTAAATAACAATATTAGGAAGAGCTTTTTACCAAGTACTACGAAACTTCTTAACATGATTTTTCACTGCAAAAACACTATTAATTGAAAGTTATTAAATAGATTTATCAAATAGATTCTAAATCTAACTTCCGTGACACACATGAACTGAACATTTAAATTGGTATATAAAATCTACAACTTATAGCGTGAATATAAAATAATCGAACATATTCAATTGATACAACAACAACAACAAAACTGTACGAGCAATTAAACACAAATAAATTGAAAGAAATTAATTGAAAGAATTGAACACAAACAAAATGAAGGAATTGAAACTCAAATAAATCGTAAGAAATTAGACACAATTTTCTTATGTACGTATATAACAACTAGGAAAAATATTTGTGATAAGAAAATTAACACATAGAAATAATGCACATACCTGGAAGAATAAAAGAAGAGTTTTGTCCAAAATCTAATGCGTTTATTTCTTAGTTCGTCAAGTTGTAATTGATAACTTGACGGGAAAAACTTCTTCTTTTATGCAAAAACTGGAGTAAATCCTTTCCAGGTGTTGCTACAAACAATTACTAAATCTTCGACACCTTTTCTTATGTTCAAACAAACACTAGGTACTCAGATAATCATTTTATAAAAGAGTAATTTCCTGAGAGGATATCTGGTCGTCATAAGTTTGCAAAGGTGTGGAAAACGTGGCCCTGAAATCCGATCATGGGGCGAGTTTGTCCACACTTGTACAAACTTCGTAATCTTATTTGCGAAGTTTAATTATGTTTTCTTAAAAGAACCTAAAAGCTCGATTTGTTTCTTTTATCCCTGTCATCGTGTTCTTGCTGACTTTACTCCAGGTGCTCTGGTCTCGGAAAGATCATTGAGTACCCGCCCTTTGGCTTTGCAATGCTATTAAATTCTTATGTTTATATGTTTGTATGCTTTTGCATGCAACATTGTTGAGCTGATGGGTGGGTTGGAGTTATTTCACCAAGACAATTTGTACTTGTTTTGTGATACGAGAACCTGTTGGGGCAAGTGTGAGGTTGGTGCACCCTAGAACCTGGTTTAAACCCCCAGTGGCAATTTGTTTTGCCACTGACCGTTCCAAGGCGGTATCCCCAAAGGTTCTCTTGTTTATTAATTGTTTGTGGCGTCCTATTTGAAATGACATACATATATAAAACATGCGCTCTCTCTATCTTCCTCTCTTCTTTTTCGCTGCGTGGGGAGGCTGTGTTTTTTGAGTGTGGCGATTCCTGATATGCATATGTTGCTTTTTTACTATAAACTAATTTGTCTTCAAAGAAAAAATGTATTTGATAATTTCAATAATCAAAAACATGTTGTTTGAAGCCACTTGAATGATATAACAAAATTTTATAATTGTGACAGGTTAAGTCGTGAAATGTCGAAAAAAACATGAAAAAAATGCTATCCGCATTTTTACTTCATTACAAACATACCATCTTTAATTAACACCCTAATTTTAAGACTTTAATTTAACTTGTTTCTTTTATCCCTGTCATCGTGTTCTTGCTAATTTGACTCCAGGGACTCTGGTCGCGGTAAGATCATCGACTACTCGCCCATTTGGCTTTGCAATGCTATAAGCTTCTTATGTTTTATATGTTTGTATGCTTTTGCATGAAACATCGTTGAGCTGATGGGTGTGTTGGAGTCATTTAACCAAGACAACTTCCAAGTCTTGTACATATTTGTTAATACGAGAACCTGTTGGGGCAAGTGTGGGGTCGTGCACCCTAGAACCTGGTTTAAACCCCCAGTGGCAATTTGTTTCAATGACCGTTTCAATGCGGTATCCCCAAAGGTTCTCTTTTTCGTTAATTGTTTGTGGCTTCCTATTTTAATTAACATCCTTTTATCAAACATGCTCTCTCTCTTCCTCTTTTTCGCTGCGTGGGGAGGCTGTGTTTTGTGAGTGTGGCGATTCTTGTTATGCATATTTTACTTTTTATGTAAATGTTCTGACACGACATATAACATTACGAAAACTGAAGCCCAAACCTAAATGACGTTACAGTTGGAACTGAACTTATGTTGATATTATCAGTGTTTGCTCAATGGAATTTGTTTTGTATACCTGGATCATGGTGGGTAGAGTCCGCAAAATCGTTTAGTTGTTTGATTATAATTGTCAAAATTAAAAAAAATATTCTTAAGAAAATTCGAGTGTTCGAATAGAGTTTAATAAAAGCGGGAGAACAATAAAACACCTAACACGAGGTCAAAAGTTATCTTTTGTATTGAATGAAGTTCCTTATTACATCCAAGATCGCAACATTTGATTGTACAGTTCATTCGGAAACCGGACAATTATTAAAAAGGGTTGTGAAGCTCTGAAGTTGGCAAAATAATGCTCAATGGCTCAAACTCTATAAACAAATACCTGTAACCATTTGTAACACCTGGTGTATGTTGTACAGCATTTTTATTTCATATTTCGAAAATTTAAACATCTGGCAATAACAGATCACCGTCTGCTTTCGCGCTTATTTTACGTCGAAGACAGTAGGGGTTGTCATTTTAAGACGCTAAAAACGGTAACAAAAAACTCGCGTTAAGTAGATTATTATGATATTTCAAATACATTGAATGATTCAGTTCAAAGATTTTACTAAAACCATATTATAAATGTAACGGTGAATGTTAAAGGAAAATTTCGTATCATTTTGGCGTAAACTACATAGTTGAATTTCTTAGTTAAGGAAACAATGTTGGAACTAAGGATGCCTTCATAGTTGGCGTTGTTTTTCAATAACCGTCGTTGGCAAGTTGATTTTTTTGCATATTTATATAAAGCGATCCACATTATTCTGACCAAATTTCATTTTGGACAACATTTATTTTGTTACGTCAAAACGAGGTGAGCAACGTGTCCATCCACCTTAAACCCTGCCCACTCACTAAAAAACTCTTATACATGACACTGAAGTTTGTTTGTTCATCAACATTATCAATTCATGCACTCGTTTCCCCTCAGCTTTTTGGTTTTGAAAGGAGGCTTTGTTTACAGAGTGTGGATATTCCTGATATTGCATGCTTTACATTTTTAAACTGTACAAAAAATTAAGCCTGAGACCCAAAATTGAAAAGTGGAATAACTGGACTATAGCCTCACAATTTCGGTACCAACTGCGCAAACCAGGACAACCCACAAATGGCTACCGACATAATAACAAAAGGAGATGTTTGTAAAACATGTATGTCCCCCGAAACGCCAAATCGATATTAAACCGCTGTTATTGATAACCAAAATCATTGTCGAGTCATTGGCGAGACAAGATTTTTGTATTGAAGGTTACTATGACCTTTGAACTACTGACTTGAAAATAAAAAGGATTCATACACAAGTGATGAAAAACCTCACCACCAAATTAAATGACCATAGGTGAAATATTGTCTAGTAATTGATGGGACAATATTTTAGTCTTGAAAGTGACTGTGACCTTGGCCTTTGACCTGCCTACCTAAAATAAAAAGAGGTCATGACAGATGATGACAAACCTCCCTACCAAATTTTAGGATACTCGGTTAAAGCTTTGTGTAGTTATTTATTGGACGCGATTTATGTGTTGAAGGTCACTGTGACCTTGACCTTTTACTTATGGACCTGAAAATAAATAGGGTCATGTACATGTGATGACAAACCTCCCTACCAAATATGAGGACCATAGGTAAAGGATTGTTTTGTTATTGATAGGAAGAGGCTGTAGTGTTGAAGTTCACTGTGACATTGACCTAAGGACCTGAAAATCAATAAGGGTCAAGTACAGGTGATGAAAAAAAAACCTACAGCATTTAAGGACCACATTTGAAACCATTGTGTAGTTATTGATCGGACAAGGTTTTTATGCTGAAGGTCACCGTGACCGTAACCTGATAATCAATAAGGTTCATCTAGATGATAAGACAAACCTCCCGACGAAATTTGAGAACGTTATGTGAAACCATCGTCTAGTTATTGATCGGACAGGGTGGTTCCGGACCGACCATAGCACTATTCCCCCGCTTTTTCGGGGGCATAACAACAATGACTGCTGTACAGGACCAAATTTACAGCTTATCATAAATACACAATTTACGGACAGATTATAAATTTTTCTTAAATAAAATAGTTAGGTCAGTTAACTCCTTTGTCTGTCATTGAGTTCAAATTCTAGATTTTTATTTTCCTTTCAAACATTCGTTAGTCTTTGTTTGCAGTACTTGAATTAGTTATCGTTGGTCACGAATGTCACTTTTACAGTTCACGTTAGATACATGTGCTTCATACTATTACCTTTTTTTCATTTAAAAATTAACAACGAATCGCTAACCCCAGATGTCCCTCACCGTACGAGCAACAGAATACTGGGCATGGAGATATTTACGACGAAGACAGACACTTACTTTGTATTTTCATGGTCAGTACGTAACATCCAAGCAAACAACGGAATATGTCGCTGAAAGTTGCATTTTTTAAAATCGGCAATGGGGTTTTGCTTTAAAAGGTAAAAAAATTCATAGGACTTTTTATCCAGACAAAGTACTTGTGAATGCTAAATGTGTTTAACAGCTGCAGATGTGCAAATTGTGCAATTTTAAAAGCAAATTTCCAAGATATATAAGTGATATTAAATGGAGCTGGGTGTCGATCAAAATATTTTATCATTAATTTTTATAATGTTATGATAACGTATATCGTATAAAGAAAAAAAACACAACATTTTCGGGGGTTGTCCCCGCTAGCAAAGTCGGTTGCGTTGTCGAAATTGCATGGCTAGGCGCTGTCGCCGTGACGGTGCGAGTTCGCTTCCCAAAAGAGACATTATCATTTTAATTCACAGTAGCGCTAGTTGTGCAGTGTGGCGGCTGAAAAAAAATCTCCACGTACATATAGTCAGAACTGTTATCATTAAAATAATCCGTTACCGATGTCATGCAGTGATGATAACGTAAAGCAATGCTTTCCGATCAATCTTTATTGGGGTTGACGCGAATAACATAGTCGGATGCGTTGTCGGAATTGCATAGCTAGGCGCTGTCGCCTTGACGGTGCAGGTTCGCTCTGAAGTAGAGGCAATTTCATTTGAAATGTAAAGTAGCGATATTTGTGCAGTGTGTCGGTCTTAAAGTCTCCGCATACAATATTCAGTACTGTTATCATTAAAATAATCCGTTACCGATGTAACAAAGTGATGATAACGTATATCAGGGCTTTCCGATCAACCTTTATTGGAGTTTCTTGGCTAGCTCAGTCGGTTGAGTTGTCGGTATTGCATAGCTAGGTGCTGTCCCCGTGACGGTACGGGTTCGCTCCCAGTAAAGGTAATATCATTTGAAACGTAAAGTAGCGCTATTTGTGCAGTGTGTCGGTCGTAAAGTCTCCGCGTGCATATATTCAGTACTGTTATCATTAAAATAATCCATTACCGATGTCACAAACGTATGATAACGTATATCTGTGCTATCCGATCAACCTTTATTCGGGTGGTCTCGGCTTGCTCAGTCGATTGCGTTGTCGGAATTGCATAGTTAGGCGCTGTCGCCGTGACGGTGCGGTTCACTTCCCAGTAGAGGCAATATCATTTTATATAAGTTTTGCTCTATTCAATTCAATTCACGGTCAATTTTTGGATTTGGTCGAGAAGTGGGCATACAATCAAGTGTTTAGAATATACTATGAGATTTAAGCATAATTAACAAAACATGCAATTTCTACGACTGATGTACATGTAATCAACTGTTTTTAATTGTATTGATATTCTATTAAATATCTAAAATACTTTTAGGTTGCAATCCTTATTCTACTTGTCATCTTATAATTATCGTTTCCGTTTTGTCTGTTTGTGTCATTTTAAACAACAACAAAAATAGTTTTCTTGGTCTTCTTACACTGCCATAGAATTACACTCAACTAGACACAATGACAATGTCCTTGTGTACATCCACCACTTCCTCCGTTACAACCGGCTGTGACTGGGCCTTGACATTTAGCATGATGAGGTTGAGCACAGGTCAAACCTTTGCATTCCATGTCAAACCAGCAAGGTGCGCCATCTTTCAAAGGTTTCTAAAACAAACGCAGAAAAGTTGGTTATACCATGTCATAAATCAAGCGTTGTCTATTCTGCTTGTTTTAATACCCAACTATTTGAGAAAAGAGATTTTAATCAAAGGAATGTTGTGGTCCTGTTCGTGTTTTGTTCGAATTCAAAGCTGACCACCTACAGTGTAAACGTAATAAAAATTGATTTTCAGTGTTATGTGCTCTAGAAATAAACATTTGAGGAGATCATAAAATGTGTAACTATTTGTTTCGACAGCCATTCAGTTTCCATTTGCACGATGCTTATCATTTTCGGCACATTTTATCATCATTTTAGTTTTTAATGTTAGAAATCCTAATAACATCTGTGCTTTTCTTAGAGTAAGTACGTAGGTTGTTTTTGAAATGTGTTCAGCAGCATGTTACACTTCGTCAAAATGAACATAAGAAGCTTCCTCAGACAGTGTCAAAATGTGTCTAAAAACGTCATATCGTCTATTGAAAACCAGAAGAGGTCATTAGCATTCTATGTTCAATTGCTGATGACCCCTTCCGGTTTTTAAAGACAACATTTTACCAATACGCATTCGCAGTGCCCATATGTACACCTTCTACCTCTCCGTCCAAAACCACCGAGATAACACCCCGTCAAATCAACACCAAGGCATTTGTGTTCGTGATATTGATCACAGTGTAGATCATCGCATGCGTAGTCCGGCACGCAGGAGTGGCCCGCATACACATCTGCCACCTGTACTACAAGTCGTATAGAAAAATATTGATAGTTTTAATGGTGCCTTATATAGTATCAAAATTACATTGTGAATTTTGTATTAGGCATCCGGATCAGCGAATGTATTCGGTCAGGGCTTCTATTATTATTATCTAGAATTGCAAATATACTCATGTAAAAGAAACTTTTAAACAATGCACCCATGGTTATTCATGATATTTTAGTGATTCATAAGGGCCTTGATATATTTGTTGCAAATATTTGCGTATTTTAAAAAGCAAAAACAGAGTATACAAACCTGCTGCAATAACGACACAGATAATTCCGATGACACTTGTCATTTTTAATCCAGACATCCAAATATGGACTTCTTTATAGACAGAATAATCTGGATAGATAAGAATTTGTAAAATACGCAAAGCGATGTGGCCGGGCAATATTTTGGCATAGCATTAAAGCTCGTTAAGTCACGATTTCTCATCAAGTAGCTACGTCCTTTTACAGGCACCGACGTGATCGGCAATATTGGTAATAAAGAACATATTTTAGAACATACTGATAGATGGCACTTTCATTTCAACTTGATCCATCACAAATAAAAGCTCAGTAATCGTTACTTTATACGAGAAAATCGTGATTTTAAGTTAGAGAAAGAAATTGAAGATTAAGAACAAGAGCTAATAAATGCCCACCCTCTCAATACTTGCATTATCAGTGTTTGTACTAAATGCCTAGGCATTTATTACATTAAATTCTGTAACTTTCCCAATTTTGTCATGAATAATCTGTACTATATAATTTTAGATTATATGTTACATTAATTGATTTTTATGTAAAATTCTTTTTATGCACAGGTTCTGGCACCAGAAAGTTTCTTTTTCCATTATTTAGAACTAACTTGTGATGTTTTGCTGTTTTAACATTGTGCTATCATTTTAAATTTGTATCATGAGAAACTTCGCTACCGGGGGCATATGTATTGTCCGAACACAGCTTCTTGTTTTTTGTTGTTTTTTTTTAAATAGAGTAAAAATTTTACTGCAAGTTAACTTATATTACATATCTATATGTTATTCAACATAGGAAACCCACATTTTTGCAAGCATATAACATGTCTTCCATAGGAGTTTCTTCATTCTGTTTAGTTATTATAAATCTTTATAACTGGAATAAAACTGGAATTCCTGTTACATTGAACATTATGTGTTTGTTTTATTTTGATTATGTTTACGCTCCGCTGGCTTTCAGCACTGTCAGTGCTTTGATTTGTTTCATGTGACGATTTTTTTTAAAAACAACTAAAGCCCGCACTATCGGTCAGGGATGTCGACTGTTTCACTGCGTATGTTCCGATATTTGTAGTTGTAGAACGTAATAGTCTCAATCATTCAGACGCACTGATTTCGTCAGAGCAGTGTGATTAGTAGTGCAGGCCTGCCAAAACTTCTTCATTAAAAAGCCGGAGATTTTGTCTGAACATGTCAATGATGATGACGACGTTGATGTTGTTGTTGCCTTAATGACTTGTTGCTGCTTGATGATGATGATGATGATGACGCTGATGATGATATTTTTCTTATATTCTTTTTTTATAAATGAATTTTGTTGATTTTATTAAAAATTGTTAAAGAATTTGTTGTGTTTTTTTCTATTTTTATCATTCATTTTTAAACTTTCTGTTAAGACCTGTTTTTAACAATATTAGAATGAGCATGCAAGGAAAATAGATAAAGCAGGTGTAACATGGAAGTCCTTGTTTAGTTTATGACACGCGGTTATTGTATAGTTGCGCCAGAGGCACAAAGGCAGCATGTCACTGACCACGTCCTCGTTATCTTATTTTCTCGTAATTAAGGTGGTTCGCTTGGAAAAAAACTAACCGACAGATTTTGTTTAAACTCGCCATAGTTCATCCTCATTCAATTCGTATTACAAAAATGCAAAGAAAAAGATAGGTCCCGGACCTTGTTTTTTCGCAACAGTGATTTGTAAATGTAGTATATTTTCACAGTTTATAAGGTTTGTAAAACATCATAAAATTGACAGTCATGAGGGTTTCTCGATTATTTCTACTTTCCAAACAATTATATTTTAAATTGCTAGATTAGAATATAGCTGGATGGGATGTATCTTTGAGGTAAGGGAAACGAAGACCGATTAATCCTCGTAACTGAGAAATGCAAAGGATTAAATAATACCCCACCCACTTTAAAAATACAATGAAATTTTGACAATTTTAAATTGTTTGCCAAATAAAAACTAACCGACAGATTTTTTTCAAAATTGCCAAATTTTATCTTCAGTCAATGCTCATCCAAAAAATGTAAAGAAAACGATAGGTCCCGGACCTCGTTTTCGCGCTAAAGGCATTCGTACATGTATCATGTTTCTTCTTTTTTTAGATTTCAATTTAACAGAAATTGGCATGTATTGTTTAATCCCGTCTTTCTGTCTCTCAAGAAATAATAGATTTGAGGTTGATTATACACAATGTAATTTAAATTAATGATTTGATTTAGAAAAGATAAAAAATATCCTCCCAATTAGGAAATAATCAACATGTAAATTTACCCCACCCACTTCATAAAACAAAAGTTTCACCCCAGTTTTAAATGTTTAATTTTTTTTAAAAAGCAACCAATGACTTTTTTTTAAATCTTGCAGTACATAATCTGAAGGTCTTACACATACTGAAAATGGAAAAAATATTTCACCGAACGTGTTTTCATGTGATGGGCGCTAGTAAATTAAACCGATCATATTTATGTTTTAAGCAGCTTAATCATTACGTACCTGCGTGCTTGATATATTGGCGTTTTCTTTGTTCTAAAGTCTATCAGTTTAAATATCCATTTAACATGTTTATTGTTAGATTATCAATGTTAACATCGACTGATTGATTCTCATTTAAGACAAAAATGTGCATGTTTATTTACCCCACCCACTCCAGAAAAATAAGAAGAGATAATGACTGACTTTGGATGTTCATTATCAAATGCTATAAACATGATTAAAACACAGAACTTTAAAATAACATTTTATTTTCATTGTAGGTAAGGATACATGTATGCCAACAAATGATATTATTTGCTTTGAAAATGGAGCTTTTTTTACCAGATTTGCATTTTATATGTAGCATCATCATGTTAGAAGCTGCATTTAAATAAATTAACATTGATGACATGTTTCCATTTTCATTGTTCCAAATAAACAACATTATGGATTGCTTAACATCTTTATAAGTGGTATGAGTAGTTATCTGGAAGGGAGATTGTTATGAGCAAGTAAGGCATAAGTATTGAAGAACAAGGAGTATTTAAATTATCCCACCCACTTCTTCAAACTTAAAAATATGTCAAATTAGAGGTCTGGGGTTATTTGTAAGAAACCAGTGATTTTCGATTCAACATTCTTCAGTTTGGCACCTTTTATCTATTGAAACCTAATAGTTCCTTTACTGCATGATTTTTGTTTGTAATGTTTAATCACCTTTCCAATATGGAAAGTTAACAAGTGTTTTATTTGACTCCAAATGAACTTTACCTAGAGGGCAAATAAATACAGCATCTGAAATTTGGATATTTAAGAAATTTTACTTCAATGAGTCATTGCTCCAAGAAAGTTCATGTACAGCAATTGCAAATTATACACACATGTCAAGCTATTTGTTCTTTGACATTAATTTTATTTTAAAAATATCAGTCTTTTCTCAAGTCATAGATACACATTTAAACAATCATATAAAAACACTGTCAAGTGGGTAGTAAGGAGAGATTAATAAAATATATCTCTGTTAACAATGCAGGTACAGATAAACATGAATAAAATGTTTCATTAACAAATTTCTTATAGAGCACTTGCAATAATTTTAAATAAATTGGTAAAAAAACAGAATGTAATTTGTTATAAAAGATTATTTACATTTCTAACACAGTTACATGTACATACAGATATCTGGTGGTTTTATAGCCAGTAAGTGGCTTTATACCTAACTGAAAAATATCTTTTGTACATAACCTGATAATAATACTGCTTTTATATAAAACTAAAATTGATAAAACATGATAAGATAATTCTCTGTATTAATTATTCTGAGACTGAATGAAACATATGAAATAAAAAAATCACATTTCAATGATTTGTAGTTGTTTTAAAATTGTGTTCCTTCTTTTGGTAAAATACATGTTCAAAATACACTAATACATTCCGAATTCCTATACTGTAACTAATATTCAAATTATTATTTACATTTAATATTACAACTAACCAAGATGTACAGTAAATAACAAGAACTTAAAATCCATGTCTTGATTGTACTGGCAATAATGTTACTTTTTATATCCTGACCATAACATGTAATTATAAGGATTGGTAAGAAGTAACTAAAGAATGCATGATGTTTATTGTGATTTTCTTAATGATAGAATTAGTCCAATCTAAGACAACTATGCCTTGGGCCTTATATTAACTTGACTACCCTCTGCAAAAAGGTATGAACAAAACTTAAATTGGATCTTTCTTTGGTAACTGAAAACAAACAGTGTTTACATATATCCTGGTCATACGAATTACCGCGAGTCTTAAAGTTTGCAAGGGTAATAACAAATACATTTGAAACAGCCACAATCAGCATTTACTAATATACTGATAACTAACCTTTTTTCATTAAAAACCGAAGAAATCTTCCAAAGATCTACCATCTTTTACAATGAAAATCGATCTTGTAATGAAATGGTGTGGCATCCATTTTTGTTGTCAGTGTATACATATTACCGCGATTCAGCCAATCAGAATGCAGGAACAGCAGTCATGTGATAAAAAGTAGCATACTGGACTAAATTTCCACCAGAACACATTATGAGTAACTGAAAACAGTTTTCTTTATGGAACTAAATATTTTAAATTCTTTACAAGGTATTTTTTTAGATAAACACTGGTCATTCAGCAGGTCGAGGAATTGGCTGTTTATACAGACTGTTTGCAGATGGTCTGTTTATTTATAGACAAATATGTCTGCAAAGCAAATCTAAGGACATGGGTTGATAGAGAATTTAAAAACACTTTAAGAAATTCACAAATCTCAAGATTTTTATTCATGCTGATGGCAAGGACCATAGCATAAAACATAAACAAATATATTGGAGGCATGTTTAAACTGCTAATGTTGATACAGCATAGCTATGTATGTAACAATCCGCACAATCTTTACATTATGATTATCTTTTCCTTTTTCATCTTTTGGAAAAATTAATTTATTTTAATAAATTTATTAAATAATACTATTATGTTTATTTGTAGGTCTTATTTCATTTTGGTGCAGTTCCTAGATCATTGTAGCAGTTCTGTGGGAAGTTAATAAGTTAGCTTTCTCTGTCACACAGTGGACATAAAAAACTTGAGCCACGCCTTAAAACTCTGACAGAGGTACAGTATTTAAGATGGACCCATCCATCACAGTTGTCACATTGGCCCCAGTTGATGAATTCAATGGTGTAGACACTTTTGAAGGCTTCTGGGGTTAGCCTTTTGCAGATTACACAAAGCTTGCTGGGATCAACATCATCCATCGTGCTGTCCGAGTCTGATGTTGTATCGACCGATATTCCTTGAGCAAGTGGTTTTGTGCCTAATCCAGAGGTGCACGGCTTTGGAGAAGCCTCGATATGATTAGTGGTCTTCTTTGCATTTCTTACCAATTTGGCTGGTGTCTTCTCTTGTTTCTCCTCCAGGACCAGACATTTGAGACCAGAGACATTGGATGGGGACATCAAATTTCCTTGAACGGTTGATTGAATCTTCTTTTTCTGTTCATTCTCTTTCACTTTTGTTATTTTTCTTTGATCCAGGAAGTTCTTTGGAGTTTCAGTTTCGTTTGTTCAGTTGTCTTCATTAGTTTCTGTATTGTAGATAGAAGAGGGTGCTGTTTTGATAGGGCTTATCTGTTTTCTTTCAAGAGGGAAGATGCCAGTCTTGCGAAAGGATGAGACCAAGTTGTCTGGGGTCATTGCTTTGTTGTAGGCTTTACTGGAGATGGAAGCTATATGTAGACGGTTGATCTGTATACCAGGAGTGTTACGCATGAAGGACTGGCGCTCACTGAAGTATATCTTCTTTAGGGGACCAAAACACCCAACATCAAGCGGTTGTGTCACATGTGACGTATGAGGGGGGAGGACGAAGAAGATTACATTGTGTTCTACTCCCCATTCTTTCAGGGTCAAATTAACATGAGATTTATGTCCATCAAAGAGAATTAAGATGGGGGAATCATAGGTTGGAGCATACTTAAGAAAGTGCTTCTCCAGATATTGCAAAAATATCTGGGAGTTTGACCACCCAGTCTCAGAAACTGTTCCACCTGCACCTGGGCATGCTCCCGCCAACAAGTCATCGTTCCACCTCTTCCCAGGGAACACATAAAATGGAGGCAAGTGTGTCCCAACCGCACTTCCAGCAGCGATCATGGTCACCGTCTTGGCCCGGTTGGAGGTAATGGCTTGTGGTGTAGATCCTTTCTGACAAACAACATTTGTTGGACTGTGCTCCATCTGTAAACCAGTTTCATCTACGTTCCAGATGTTTTCTGGCTTGTCTTCAAGACCATATGGGGTCATGACTTTGATTAAAGCATCAAAGTATTTGTCTAAGGCATCTTCAGAAGTGAACTTGGCCCTCAACACGGACAACTTTTGGGGCTTGGAAAGAGTTATCTCTGGGTGACGCTTCTTGAAGCCATCATACCAAGACTGAGCAAAAATCGGATCGGACGGGCTCTTCTTCTTTAGGCTAACAGCATAGTCGTTAGCAAGATTGATAAACTCTGACCTAGAGTATCCATATCCAATGCTGGCCATGTAAGTTGAGTGGTCCACCAGCTTGCACTCCTCTTCAAAGGTAAATGTTGTAGAAGGTCCTGGTCTAATGTTAAAGGACTCTCCCTGAGGTGCTGGTTGAAATGGGCCTCTAAACCTGTCTCTCAGTGTGCTATCAGGAATGCCATACATCCTTGCAGCCTTGAAAATGGGAGCTCCATTTACTGTCACTTCCTCATAGGCTTTGGTAAGAAGCGATGCCTGATACTGCCTTTTCCTGCTAGCAAATTTCACTTTGCCAATAGTTGGAAGCTGAAAGAAAAAAGATAACACTAATTTCACAAAACAAAACAAAAAAAACAAAACAAAACCAAAGAAAAAACACCGTGGTCGGAAGTTTAGCTCAGTAGATTTTTTTAACAAGGATTTCCCCCCCGAGGATTTCCTAATGACGTCATCAGCGTTAACATGGCAGTGCAGACGCATCCAGAAAAATCAATTTCATGCGACAAAACAAGCCAGATTAGAAAAATCATGGATGAAAATGTAAGAAAATAATGTTATTTTATAACAAAAAGTAAAACATTTATTGAACTTACCCGTAAAAACGACATAATTTGCAGTTAAAAGCGTTTGACAGATGCCGGGAAAAATTGTAAACAAATCCCAACGGAAGTGGAAGTGATGTAGTCGCGCATGCTTTTGTAATTGTTATTATCCGGGCACTCGCGGTTATATGTATATCGCGGTAATATGTATACGGACGATACAGTATCTCTTCATATATTGAACAGTCTCTCAGACTTGTGCGACACTTTGCATTAGCATCATTTTTCTGTCCTGTAATCTATGGTCTGCCCTCCTGACAATTTGTAGTTATATTAAAACAAACAGGTGGCTCACCAATGGACCAGTTTAAAACAAGTTTATAGTCAGGCTCAAACCTCTGACATGTGGGGTGTATGCTGTAACTGCATTATTGCAGAAAAGGAGATAGTTAAAGTTGTTCAGGACCTGACATGGGGCTGCATACTTTTTCTAGTTATATCTCATATTTTTACAAATTAAAATGTCTTACCTGTTCTTTTATAGCAATAGTGGACCTTTTACCATTGATACAGTATGCTTGCAAATTGAGTTCAAGATCAATGATGAATTTCACCAGTGATAATTGACAAATACTCAGAGATGTTGTTGATGAATCAACAACCTAACTTCGCATTAAATTCATTACCAACTAGCCTATCTGCAGATCTCTGAACTCTTCTGTTCTGTTGGTCTGATTTATCTGAACTCTTCTGCTGGTCTGTTCCAATCTTCTGCTGGTCTGTTCCATATTTCCAATCCAACTAGCAGAGTACCTATCCACTTAATTAATTCTTCAAGTCAAGAGAACGGTACAAAATCCATGATGTTTGTAAAATTTTCCTGAGAAATAAAAAATGTTGTCAAAATGTTCTGCATCGTCCTTGGCAACAGCTTGACCTTGGTGACTGTTTCTTTAAATTGTTGTAAAAAATCGATTTTTGCGGAAAGTTCAAGTAATGAAGGAAAGAATTTATCTTTCCACAAAGCTAGACCGGTTTACGCAAGCCATGCTAATCTTAACTCAAGAACTGTTTGAAAAATGCATTCGGCAAGTCAAAATTTGCCACAACGGAAGTAAAATAAATTCTCTCCAACTTTTGATTAACGGTGATTGTCGCGAACAAAATATGTAAAAGTCTCGGCGAAACAAATAAGAATTTGACATCAGTTAAACTTTATTGCTGATTTTATTGCTCCATATGTACTTATCAAAATAAAAATGTTCAAAGTAATCACTTTTTTACTTTTGCGATAACTTGCCAATTTACGCCAATTGGCGCATGCGCACTTAAGCCAGCAATCTTCCTTAACAGGAAATATGCGTCTGCAGTAGAATAACTAAAACGTTCATTGCACAACTTTAAATAATAGGGGTTATTTAATCTATATTTTTTGCAATTTCATAGAAATCCGGAGATTTCTCCGAGTGTTGTAATTACATGGAAATCCGTCTCGCGCCGACTTGATGCTTTGCATCAAAATTGTTCTTGTCTTTTTTCTTATACCAGTTATTGCTGTTGTAATGATACTCTTATACTCCTTGTTCTATAAATAGAATTCTCAATTTCACACGATTGGCTTCTTTGGATATGTAATTCGTCAAAATTGCATTTCCATCCTAAATGTTTTCAATCTCATTCGCAGAGTTGTCGTTCCTTACACTCACTTTGAATGTAATTAGCCGATAGTGTTAGAGAGTGAAATGCTTTGGATAAACGTTTTAAAGAAAAATAATACAAATTAAATAAATTCACAGTGCAACTATTTACACTCATTTTGTATGTTTCTATGATTAAGTGTGCTACACTTAAGACTCAAAGGCGGCAGTATCAGACCCAATCCAACCCTTACCACACCTGACTAACATAAAATGGGTGGAGGACGTGGCACTGCATCGAAAATAGAATTAGGATAAAAATTGCAGTTTTGACAGAAATTTTGTTTTAAAATGGATATACAATCTTTCATTTAAAGTCCATCTGTGCATTCTGTGACCAGACGGTACATCCATCCACAGACAACTGTTTTGAGGTTCTTTGCTGGCCCTTTATCAGGGGGTTGATTTTTTCGGAAAAGTAGGTGAGCGACATGTTCTCTAGAACAAAATAAAAATTTGGCTAAAATAGGTCCAAGAACGTTATATTTTGACTAAAAACACAGTTTTAAGTCACAAATTTTTTTTTCACTTTGTAAACAAACAATCTTTCAGTTTATACATTCAATAACTTTTTTGTTTAGGTCTCTAGAAACATAAGTTAAAAAACCGAGTGGAGCTTGCACATCTGGCCTCCGGGTAGGCGTATTTATATTACGATAACATTGATATAAATCTACTTACCAGGTCAAAATATCTCCCGGAATGCACCAAATCACACAATTTTCCACCATTTTGTTCCGCAGAGAACATGTCGCTCACTTACTTTTCCGAAAAAACCAAATACGTTGAACCCCCTGTTTATATGGCAGTATAGCTATGTAGTATGTAGGCCACTTGATCGAAAGGTGTACAATTTCAGGAAATAAATGAATGATCTGCTAGTTCAATATATACAACGTTTTTGTATCACATCGCCATTATTTTTCAGCATCCCTTACTGATGCCAAGCTTCCCTCTATTACCTAGACACCCTGGAAGTCTTTAACGACGTTCTTTCTTAGATCACAAATGGATGCTGCCCGCAGGCCTTTGGTAGGCCGTTTTGTCTTCCCTCTGACACTCGTCCAGGTGCCACTATTAAACTGAAGTTATTTATTAATTTTGATCCTGAACATGGTTTTCCCAGTCAACAAACAACTGAAGTGCTGCTTGTAAATTTTCTATACGAATATCTTCAGTGTCAGTGATTGGTCTGTTGTCTCGAAACAGCTACAATGATACTTGTGACCTTCAAAAATTGACAGTTTTGTCTTGTACATTACTAGTATCAGCAAGAAAGTTTTGGAAAGACTGCATAAGATTTAAATTCACCATTTCTCGATCTAGAACTTTCTATTTTTTTATTCTAAATATAGATCAATGTGGTCATTGGTTAATGTGGTGCACAGGAAAACTGTTAGTATCCATTTAAATGCATATATCATATGTTTCCCCAAAATGCGTGTCTGTTGTTGTAATTATCTTACAATGTTTTTGTTGTTCTCGCCGCTATTTAAAATCAGGGTTCTCAATAAGTTTCAGTCCAACAGGCCCAATAAACAATATAGAAGGCCTGCTAGGGGTTCGGGGGCATGCCCCCCCCCCCCCCACCTCCGGAAAATTTTGAAATTAAGCGCTTCATTTCCTGCATTTTGGGCTAAATCTGTACTATTCAAATAGTTCAAATAGCACTATTTGAAAGCCATATTGTTGCATAATTTAATGCAAACAAGTGTTTAAAATATCTTGGTTAAATGGCAGCATGATACTACATGTACCATGCAATGGATACTTTAACACATGTTGCACTAAACATTTATAAAATGGATATTCGTCATGGAAATGACACGGCCTTTATCAATAATTCTTAAGAATGACTTTTGTGTCAACTGAAAGAAAAGTAACATTTTTAAAACAAAAATGTTCCAGTCAACACTTAGACAAGAAAAGTAAATAAAGTCAACAACAAAAGCAAGAGCTTACTATTCATATTGAGCAAATGTACAAGTTTTTTTTATAAATATTAATGACATTTTGACTCCTAGAACCAACAAATCAAGTTTAGAAATCAATTATACTGATTATACACACAGTCATAATACTAACAGTCTTTCTTTTTTCCATCAAATTATTCATACAAAACAAGGGACTTCTATAAGACCCTCCAAAGGCCCAGCCACGAACGAGTGATAAAAGCGGTTTGTTCAAATTCAAGAATTGCACAGCAAGCACTGCAGCCGATTTTTTTACTAGAATATGTTAAAGCCTCAAAACTGTTGGCATGTAAACAAGAACTAGCAACAGGGGACCGAACACACAAAGCATCAACGCTGAAAATCACTACTGACCGTGAAATATTTGAATAAATTTGCCCGTCCGTCCAATTTTCTCTTTTTATCCCCGGCCGCTATGCGGCTGGGGGATATAGGGATGGTCTTCGTCCTCCGTCCGTCCTTCCGTGCGCGCACATTTCGTGTCCGGTCCATAACTTTTCAACCACTAGAAGCAATTTCATGAAACTAGGCAAATGTTCTCCCCATCAAGACGATTTGCAGAACCAATGTTCCGACAATGGCTCATTGTCAAGGTCACTAGGTAAGATTAAAGCAAAGATTTTGTTAAAGCAATAGAGGTTACATTTTTTGTCCGATTGTCTTTAAATTTGATATGAATATTGATATTGATGATCTCTACTCAAATGATTAAAATCATGTTCTTGAATTTCCGAGGGCCCCGCCCTGGGGATTTTAATTTTTTTCTTTTAAATTCTGTATAGCCTTTGATTTTCTACAGTTATCAACCGGATTTTGACACAAACTTTATACCATCTTAAAATTCAATCTTAAAATTCAATCTATCATGAACAATTCATTCACTGGCTGTTCAGTGAAAAAAATTGAAACAAAAATTTTAGTAGCAGAGTGAAAATATCAAGTATCAAAATACCAATATTTCTACCCGTCTTCAGCTATATTAAGATTCAATCTTAAGATGTTATTAGGATGCATTATCAGAGTTAATTCCTCCATTTGCTGGCCAATGAATTAATGAACTTTTCTGCTTAGATCTGTGTTATGCAATATTAAGAACTTTGCTCTGGAAGATTTTATAGGGTAAATTTTGTCATTTTCTATGGATACTGATCAAATAAACTTTCTTACTTTATAACACTTTGAAAATCAGGCTTTTCTGAATATTTTTTTTCACTGTTTGTATGTAAAACAACAACAACAACAACAACAACACATTTGTAGCACATTCTCAAAATGTTAGGACTAAATTTAAGAGAAGTCTCAGCTGTATACAGTATATGTACACAAACTGGCAAGTTAACTGAAGGTCTCTGAACTCCTGGAATGAATATCATGAAAATTAAGTGAAATGTTCAGTTCATGAACATGATGTGCTGAACACATGTTCCAACCTGGCTGGCTCAAGGTCAAGGCCGCCTCTGGTGTTTGAAACTTATCTGAACACGACATACCTTTGCACTTGAATTGGCTTCCACCTGTCTACCCGTTGCCAATAGCTATTGTTTAATTTGCTCTTAACCATCCTTAACCATTCCCATATTCACATCTGCGGCGGGGAATATTGCTATCGTTCCGACTGCCTTGTTCATTTTGGTTCGACAGCAGATCACACTTTCAAAACAAATTGGACTGTGTTCGCTTTTTCGGTAACCAGAGGGATCAAACTATTGCAAATTATTGCATATTTTAAATATTGTTCCTAATAAGCTCTATAACATGTGAATCATAATGAAAGTAATGGGAGGATGGTTTGGCAACCAAATACTTTTGTTGAAAAGTTTTAAGCAGTAGGTAAGTAATCTTTGAAAAACATTTAAATAGAATTGCGTTTTGTTTGTGCTCCATCAATAGATACAAAACATACATAAAGAAATACATATCAAGATTTTGCACTGCACACCAGAATAAAATATAAAATAAATTCCCGGCTTTTATCTGCTACCGAAAAGGGTGCAATTGGAAATCGAAACCCGTTTTACTCCAAATAAAGAAATACAGATAAACATTCATTGGTAACTTTCTTTCAGACTTTTCAGAACACATTTTGTCAAATGAATCGCTTCTTCAAATATTTCACCAAACCCAACCAATTTAACATCCCCACTACCATGTGCTATGCAAAGATTCCCCTGAAGAGTCATTTCGTCTTCAGCAAATCCGCCATACATACTGTTGTTTCTTTTATTTGAAGGTTTGCGATGCTTCAATCATTTATCAACAATTTGTATTTATAAATGCGAAGTGTTTCAGTGGAAGTTAAAATCCAAACGTTGCTGTCTAGACTTTGATAGTTTTCTCTTACCACGGTACCACAGTTACAAAGACGTATTAGCTTGGTGTGCGGCGACCGCTTAGGTTGCTCTCAGTTTCAATCTATGAGCATATCGATCAGTTGCACACCGTTGAAACGTGCTTTTCATTATATTCGTCGTAGCTTACGAAAACTGGCGATGGTACCCACTGTTTAATGTTATCGAAGGAAGCAGAGTAAGTCTTTTCTGATAGTCCAGAATAAAATCATTATTTTTTTGCTTGTATCATATTGTATCGCTTTTAGATGTCGTTTGAAACAGTTGGTTGATTTGTTTACCTTACATTTTATTTTGTTACGACAACAACTTCTTTTTGATACCTTTAGTACAGTATGTCTGCTGGCAGTTTGTTTAAAGGAGGTTCTTCATTTCTTGCAATCCTAAATTGTTCAAAATTAACTTACTCGTATATTTTGTTTATAAGTACCAGTTGGGGCAAGTGTTAGGTTGGTGATCCTTAGAACCTTGTTTCACAACCTTCAAAGAGCTCGGATAGACAGAAATAGCAATATTGTTGAAAATTCACAGTAAATACATTCATTATAGACAACCTGGCACATCCTTCAATGAAGTCGGATAGCCAATAATAGTAATATTGAAGAAATTCATATTATAATAATCTATTGTAGACAACAGGGCACATCCCTCAAAGAGCTCAGGTTGCCAGAAATAGTAATATTTTAAAGCAAGAAAATGTCTTTTCTGTTGAGTACTCCGTTTTACAGGAAAATGCTAACACTTTGACCCGAATATAACGTTGCCAGAGAATTAAGATTTAAGAATAAAATGCATCATGATTTATGTTTTAAGAACTTCTTGTTTCCCGAACATGGGTTTCTCAGTCAACAACGAACTGAAGTGCTGCTTGTAACTTTTCAATGCGTTTATCTTCAGTGTCAGTGATCTGTCTGTTATCTCGAAACATAGCTAACTTTATACTTGTGACCTTAAACAATTGACAATTTCGTGTAAAACATTACTAATATCAGCAAGATAGTTTTGGAAAGACTGCATAAGATTAAGTTTTAACATTTCTAGAAAGAACGTCTTCAGCTGATTTATTTCTCTTTTTTGATTCTGAATATAGTTGATCATTGGTTAGTTTTTTGTGCATAGAAAAGCTATCTCATTTGAATGCATTTATAATATCTTCTTCCACAATGCATGTGTAGTATAATTGTTTCTAACATTATTTTCTTTCTCGCCACTTTTTCAAATGTTTTATAACATGAGAATAGTCCATAATGAAATTAATAAGAGGATGGTTTGGAAACCATATATTTCCTTTGAAAAGTTTTTAGCTGTAGTTAATTACTTTTTAAAAACATTTTTATAAACTCACGATTTGTTTGTGCTCCATCCATTGATACAACACACGAAAACCATACATGTTAAGATATTTTACTGCACGCTAGAATAAAAAATGTAAATTCCCGGCTTTTGTCTGTGTAACATGAAATGATGCAAATGGAAATCGAAACCCGATCAACCCCAAGTAAAAAATGCTTAACTTGTGTTGCTTAACTCCCTTCAGACTTTTCAGAGCACATTATCGTCAAACAAATCCGCTTCTTCGCCCGTTTCAACAAAACCAACAAATTTAACGTCCCCGTTACTACGTACAAGCAATGACCCTCCTGGATACCGATTTCGTCTTCAGCAATGCCGCCATACATACTGTTATTTTTATTTGTAGTTGTGTGATGCATCAGCCATCCTCGTAAAAAGATCTTCATTGAACCCTGCTTGTTCATGAACATTTTTTTATAAATACGAAGAGTTTTAGTAGAATGTAAAATCATATTTCACTGTCATTTAGAATTTTAATTTTTCTAACTACGGCACCACCGTGACAAACAACCCAGTCCCAGAGGCGACTTTTCTTTTTTCCTTTAGTTTTATTAGCATATCGATCATTTGTGGTAATGCTTCTGGTAACATTTTCTCAAGAACACGTTCCATGTCATAATTGTCGTTTGTATTTAAAATAATGGTACCAAAATAAGTACTTCTATCACTTGTGGACTTGTTGAGCATTTTTGATTTGTTTGAAAATAACAATTGTGCTAATTATTATATTGTGATGCAGGTGATTTATTTTCGTCAGTTGTCGACTGTCGATTGTGTAGTTTGGCCACTGACATCTTCGGAGTTTGTTTCCCTTAACAGTGATTACAGTGTTTGCATGTATTTGTAATAAACAGAAATAGTAATGCTCGCTTACATGATTTGATGCGAAATGTTGGAGCTTGTTTTGAACCTAAGAACTAAATTACGTGGTAGTTAGAATTAAGATCGTCAATGAATTGTTTTTGTTTTCCAGTGCATGAACGAACTTTAAATGCAATGCTACATATATTCTAAATGCAGCATCTATTTGAAATGTATGTATTATGAAAATGTCATTCTTCAAGATTAATGTTACATTCAGCGATATACAATTACTGCATAAGATTTTTGTTGGAATACGATTTTTTAAATTTCTTTATACTCATAAATTTTATAATAACGGTGAACAGAATTGAAACTTGATAATCATTATCTTCCTCGTGGCTGACGAAAAATGGTGATGACACCCATTGTTTAATGTTATCAAAGGTACCAGAGTCAATGCAAGGACTAGTAGTCTTTTCTGAAAGTCCAGAATAAAATCATTTATGTGTATCCTCTGTTGTATTGCTTAATTACAGCTGCCCTTTAAAACAGTTGATTGATGTGTTCACCTAAAATTTTATTTGCTATGGCACCACCATCTTGTCGATACCTCTGGTACACGCCCGGTAAACACTGCCTCCTTCACCAAAAAGTGATGTTAGGAAACGGAGGCATCTTCACTTCCGTGCAGGAGGCATCGTTATATTTTTTTGACAACAAAGGTGAGTACAATGTTTTTTATTATATTTTTGCAGAAAACATAACTGCTTTCGAAATTCGGAGAATGTCATACCATGTAAATATGATTGAATTTCATGTTCGATACAATTTTTCTATCAGATATTACAAACTGGCTTGTCTACAATGTTACAATGTGAACGTAACTTGCACTTTTAGGTACTGTCCATGAAAATGTTAGATTGTTGGAGCCTGTAGTTGTTGCAACAGACATTTTGTTCGTGGATATATCATTAATATAGTCCCCTCATGGTCTCTGAACAAATCAGATAAGGTTTGAGTTTGCAAAAAGTCTACTACACCTATTTTAGATGAAGTGTTGGAGGCATAGGGGTGGTGAAGGCGGCATCGACGAGGTGCTGGAGGCAGAGCTTTTGTTTCATCACCTCATATTTTGCTATAAAAAGTTCCCATTTATGTATTATTATCAATAATATTTACTAAAAATTATCGCCTCGGGACAAAGTTTGGTTACAAAGAATGATATGCGTGAATTCTGATTGGACGAGCGAGCCGAAGTCTATCGCGTCACATATTCTTGCAGCGGTTCGATCAAATTTTTAAATACTCGTCCAATCAAAATTACTACTTCATTATCGCTCGTCCAATCAGAATTCACTCATATACCTGCATTGTAACCAAACATTGTCCCGAGGCGTTAATTTTTAGTATGGCATCGGAAAAATGAAAAAATGGATGTTATGTTCTAAATTTCCTAGCCAGAGGTCGGCGGAATTCAACAGAGGAGAAGATGACTTTTCAAAGGATACCAGATTTGTTATGGTTAGTGCAATATTTGTTGAGATGTGCCGATTTTTAAATTTTTGTTTACATTTGGGCTTGACGCCAATGGCGGAAATGGAGGTTTTGTTAATAACCTTATACCCTCCTATATAGTCGGAACACGAATTTTCAGAGAACTTGGTATTTGATAGTAAATTCGGTGTGGATAGACTGATATCGATCCCGATCTATCAAAACAAAACAAAAAAGATGAGTTTATGTAGAATAGACCCCGTGTAGACCCTATTTATTTATTTTTTTTGGGGCGGGGGCGGCCTGTTTGGAGAATACGGGGTCCGTCTTCCAAGCACCTGTAGTTTATGACTCTCGGATACCGTTATTTCTAAGTTGTTGTTTTTTTATTTAATGCGTAGCATAACCATTTCACGTTTTTGATACTTGGCATTTTATAATTATTAAACAGTTACTTATATATACTTCAAAAATTAGAAACGCAACTTCTTTAAACACGAAATAACTAGTATTTAAAGAAGTTGAATTTCTAATTTGTATACAAGATAAGAAATAAGAAACTTCTTTAAAGTTGCGTTTATGATTTCTTTAAGTATATTTTATATCCATTTCAGATTTGCCATGAATAATGGTGCAAGGAAACGATTTCCTTGTAAAGTCTGTGGAAAGCAGTATAGTTCGAACCGGAGAAGACAGTTCCATGTGAAAAGTGTGCACCAGAAGGCTGCAGTAAACACGGTGTGTTCGATATGCCAACGACGGTTTGCCTCAACTACCTCACTGCGTAACCACACTCAAAGGGTTCATGTGCAAGCCAGAAGACACGAATGTACAAACTGTGGGAAAAAGTTCTACTACCTCAGAGATTTACATGATCATCTCAGAAAGGATCATGGTCGAGTAAAATTTCAATGCGAAAATTGCAATGGTACATTTGTTTACGAAAGAAATTTGGAAAGGCACAAGTTGAGTTGTGGAAAGCCGGTGAAGAACACTTTTCAGTGTGATTCTTGTCCAAAAACATTTTTATCCAAGCGCACACTCAAACAGCATACTTCAGAGAAGCATACCACATCACAGATTCATGTTTGCGAACTTTGTGGCAAAAGTTTTGGACGTAAGTTTAGCCACACCCGGCATCTCAAAAATGTTCATCAATTTGATTAGATAAACAAGTGTGTGCATGATCACATAGATGTTACAGTATTACTAAGTTTCGTAGCTGATTTCACTAACTGGATGCATGGATACATCTTATATAATCAAAGTGACTATGTTGTTCTAGTGCCCAAAGCAGGGATACAGCTATGTTAACTAAATCTCGTGGATACTGGCTATGTATCTATGATTGTCTTGCTCAGGTTTAAGTAGTTTTAGTTGAGTATTATGTTTTACTTTTTTGAAAGTTTCAGGTATTATTTTCTTCTGAAATTGTTAATTTTGTTGAATTCATGAGCTGTCCAATATAATAGTTTAGAATTCCTGAGTTTTCTATCAGACAGTCAAGGTTCTGAATACTAAAATTTAAATATGTGTGCCGACTTGCAATATGATATGAAGTTTTAATATTGATTTCATGCAAGTATTTCTCGAATCAGTGAATACTGCTAATAAGCTTAATGTTGTTCAGCAATTTCTATTACACATTTCATCATTAATATGTTGCCGTCATTTTATTAAACTAAACGTATGCTTTCTTAGTTTAAAAACTACCTGGACATTTAAAGTTGTATTGTTCGTACATTTGGGTAGTATGGATATTTGATGATGCAAAGGAATATAAAAGTTATTGCGATGCTATCTGTGTTGATTCCAAACCTAACATAATTTGGCTTGTTTTAGTAAAATGTTTGTATAATATAGTTTACATAAATTTTAAATTAGGTTAAATTAGTTCTTATAGACCTTGAGCTGCCAATAGACCCCCCTCCCCCCCCCTTGGGGAATTTTGAAGGGTATGTTTTTCTGAAAGCCTATACCATTCTACGCATTTTGCAATTTGTTTGCACTCTGGCGAGTGGGGCGTTTTTCCGTAACGCCTGTTTGAATATGTTACATTTGAAAAAAGTTCGTGTACAAATTAAATATTTGACAATTATAAAAGTTTTAAAATAAACCTATTTTTCTACACCTGGAAGCTCTTATCTACGTTACTAATGCAATAAAACATCTGTAACCTAAGGTATTGGTAAAAAATAGTGATTCAATTATGTTACTTAACATAAAAACCTAGTAAAATAAGATGCATGAAACATTTCTTATGTGCAGAAGCAAGTAATTTGTGCTTATAAGTAAAATATAGTAAGAAAAATGAGAATTCAGGGCAAATGTAATAAAGTGATATACTTTGGAACATAAGCCCGTAACGCTATATTGAAATATGTTACCGAAAGAAAAGAAAATGAGAAAACAGGCCACAAATGTATTAGACCTTGAGCTACCAATAGACCCCCTCCCCCCTGGAGGAATTTTGAAGCGTATGTTTTTCTGAAAGCCTATCCCATTCTTCGCATTTTGCAATTTGTTTGCTTTCTGGCCAGTGGGGCGTTTTACCATAACGCCTGTTTGAATATGTGACCTTTAAGAAAATTTTATGCTATGAAGAAGTAATTGGCAATTATAGAAGTTCTGAAATAAACCTATTTTTTCTACACCAGGAAGATGTTTTTTTTTAATTTTAATGCAATAAAACATCTTCAACCTAAGGTATAGGTCAATAAATAGTCATTAAGATTTGTAACATCAAAACCTAGTTTAAAAGTTGTATGAAACATTTCTTACTTTCATTAGCAAGTAATTTCTGTTTTATTTGTTCAATTTATTTATATAAATAAGCATGCAGTATTTAAATGTATTAAAGTCACATTGAGACACACTTCTTATTTAATGTATGTAAATAAATACATATATTTGTTAATTCCAAAAACCAAAATATTTGGGAAAAAAATGAAAAAAAAACATCTCAAAGATAGCAAATAAATTATCTATAAATAAAATATATTTTAAAGAAATAAACTTTGAAAGACATATTGCATGATTAAAAGGTAAACTGTGTTAAACACTTTGTTAATAATATCCATACCTTAAGTCTTATATGTGACTTTAGTATTATGTTATATCATATACTTATGCCTAAGTTTTGGTGTAATTGTTTTTTTTAAATACACCTCATCATGAGTTTTAATGATTAGTTAGCTTTATATCATCATAAAAATAAATACCATATCATAAATCACCATTTTTAAATATGTTACGCAAAAGAGCGTATTTTAGTTACCAACCTTCCTGCACTTTATGTATCATGTATTAAAATGGGTAATATATATTAAGAATTATGTTACAAAAGGAAATTAAGGTATTGATGCTGGTGATATTAAACAGTAATATATTTGTAATTTAAATATTGTTAAACTTTAGAAGTTAATGATCTGTGTAATGCTCAATATGTCTTGAAATAAATGTGTATGATGTAAATGGTTCAAGTTCGTCCTATATTAAATCTTTTTAAATTAACAATAAACCTATCAATATGGCTCAGTGACAACATGGTAGTACAGCTTACGTTTGCACTAATTATGGGCTGTTGCATCCAGTCTAAAGCTAAGTCCAGATACTTTCTATTGAGACAGATTACATTAATAAATAAAATGTAGAAAAGAAAGAATAGACAAAATTAACAATTTGTTTATCATGTTATTGTTCTATTTATGTCTTTTATCATCCTATAATATGTTACCAATTTTTACTTTAATATTCAGCAAAATTAATAAGAAAAGAAAATCAATAAACTGCAAATAAATAGTTAACATTTTGATAAAAATTTTATATAATATTATATTATGTTAAAGTTGATCTATAAAAATTTAAAAGCTACTTAATTTAAACTTTACACAAATTAGCTGATTAAATTCTCTGATGTCAGAAATGTTTTTAAAAGTAGTTTTATTCATCTAAAATACTAAGGTTCAGTGTAGACTTTGTAAAACATTGAAACAGCATGAGCATTATATAGAAATTTTTAACTCAAGTAAGAGAATTTTTACCTAAAAAAATTATTATACATAAGTCAAAGTTAACTTGCGTATTAGCTTACCATCACCTGCATAACACAGACTGTCTTTCAAATTAAGATGTTTCTCTTTAACAATTATTTGTCTTTAAGAAAAATAACATTCTACAGAGATCTTAAGGAATTCTTAACAAATTCTTAAGTTTTCTTTGAACAATGGAAAAAATAATGTTTCATTTAGGACAATTTATTTTTCTTATTTCACATGTTTTATTTAACAGTACTGTCAGTTATTATTGCTCTAAAAGACCAGAACTGGTGCTTTCAACCTTGGTTTTAGTAAATATAGTTTATAGAAAGTTCATATTCACATTATGAATGACTCTACGGTAATCTAGATACAAACTACCGGGTATAACACGGTTTAGAAATTTATTTTCTTTATTCTAAGGGATCTTTCTAAAATACATTATGTAAATAATTAGGTAACATATAATTATTTTTAATTAGTTTTGTTTGTAACACTTTTCATAGCAATAGTTTTATCTCTTGTCGTTTTACTTTTTTGTAACCAATTCAAAAAAATAGTTTTTTAGAATTTAATTCATTAATGCATTGTACTTTATCAATATTGTAACTTCAGAATTATATGTTACGGAGATTTGAAGGTTTAAAATAGACTAGCTTAAACACTTTAACATTTTAACCACTTAACATAACATATTATACACTGTGAACTTCTTACTATTAAATTATTTTATAGTTTAATCTAAAATGATTGCATAGTTGTGATACAGTTTTGTAAATGTGTTCAGTTCTTTGTACAATAAAGTCAGTTTTAGAGAAAACAAAGTCAGTTTTAGAGAAAACATTCAATCAGTAATATTAGTTAAAAAAACGACTGTGAATGTAATTAGAAATCTACACAGGGCTAACAAACATCAGGACATTGCACAGAGCACACATAGTTAATTTCTTCAAATAGATATCAGCTGACACCATTAAAAACAAATAAAAAAAGGAAAAAAGCCTTATTTTAATAAGTAACATATGTTATGTATGTTAAAAATTTGAAGTCATGCAAGTTTCAAGAACACTTACATTTATAAAGCTCAATAATTTAATTAAGCTCTATATTTTATGCTTGTTTATCCCAAAACATGAATATAATGTTTGAATTAGTGATACGGTAACATATAAGATTATGGAAAAAATATTACAATTGTCAGTGTGATTTTTGTGAAAAACACACTGTTTTATATTGTTTGATCATGCAGCTTTCAAAAACATGTATTATTGCCTAAGTTTGATTACAAATAAAAATCCTACAGGTAAGTTTCTGACTTAAATTTCATCTTTTTAGGGTTATGTATGTTATACACTAAATATGTTACCTAAGTGCAAAAATTTTGAAACGAAAACTACATCAATCAACAGATAACACTTTATCCTTATATAAAAATATAAGTTTTATTAAATCGTATCTGGAATAGAGCAGAATTAAAGGTTCAAAATCCATATATTTTTTCTACAAATTTTAGGGGTAACATATTAAAACCTCCGTAACACCCTTATGCCCCACTCGCCAGAGTGCAAACAAACTGCAAAATATCCAGGACATAACAGGCTTTCAGAAAAAATCATGTCTACAAAATTCCCCAAGGGGGGGGGGAGCAAACATGTTCCTGGCCACCGGCCTATTAATTTTATGTTACATAAAGGAATATGTATATATAATCATGTTTCGTTTAAAGATTGTGATCATTTGTTTGTAAAATGTTGCCATTGAAGTTGTGCTTATTTGAATGCGGCCTTGTATACAGTCTCAAGACACCTTTATAACTACAAAAGTTTTAGACTAACTTAGTTGGCACTTGATTTGATAGTTATCCATTTGTTGTTGAATTAATATCAAAATAGGTCTGCTTGTCTGCAAACTTCTTTGTGATCACTTTCGAGATGATCTTGATAATTCGTAGAACATCTCAAACGGAGTCAAAATGAAATAAAATAAATTAAATATCAAAGCTCTGGACTGAGAGTAGATCTTTACTCTTTATGACCAAATAATTTGTTTGTATGATTCAAATACGTGTATTTGTATGCTAGTCACTTTTTTGCATTTTGCATGTTCTTGTAACTTAATAACAAAATGAGACTGTATTCCATGAAAACTAGACGAATTCAATTTGTTCTCGATCAAGTGCAATGTGAGTTTATTTTGTTAGGCTTTAATTTTTGTTAGACATTGTTGTTAGACAAGTAGACCAACTAAAAGTCATGTTTGTGTGATCTCAGTTTCAGAGGGGAAATAAATATATAAAATCAATCGTTACACCTTTATTTTAATTTTTCCCTACAAAGGAAAACACACTGTCCAGATGGAATCTAATGTATATGTCACTGGTATAATGCTTTTGTGATACCAAGTCTTGTGGAAGGTAATAACCTAGCCTCGTTTATTTTGTATCCGTATTGGCTTCGTACAGGTTGCTCTTCCCGAAGTTCCCCCGATGCTGTGCTGACGTTATATAGTTTTTCTCCTTTTATAAACTCTAGCCCGTTCTCGACTGTCAAAGAAGTGGATCCTGGTAAAAAAATCATCGATAAACTTGTTAAAATTATTAACAAGAAAATCAACATTGTAAATAGGATGTTATATAATGAGTTGGAATTGAAATGCAAACTATTGAATGTAAGCAAGTCAGGATTTGGTCATCACCTTCGATTAGTGTACGCTTTAAATTTTAAGAAAACTATTGAAATAGGCACACAAGGAACCACATCCAACAAACACAGCCTTCCCTACACAGCCAAAAAAAGTAGAGAAGACCGCATGGTTGTACAGTACGATGATCAATGCCCCACAAAAAAGACCTCACAAACAACAAGAAAAAGAACCCGAGGGTTTACCGCAAGACAATTTCCCACCGTGAAACCAGGTTCAATGGAGCACCAACTTAACACTTGAACCTCACACCAAGAAGAGAATTCATCATCATCTTCGCTTTATTTACACTTTAAATGTTGACAAGGCAAGAATCGATTGTTACAATGCAATAATTAGCATCATTAGATGTAGATCGTCTGTACTTCCTACATTGAATGGAAGATAATAAATTCATAATGTAATATGGACGAATAAAACAACAAGAAATTAATTTATTAGTGTGAAATAGTTTAACGTATTCATACCTTGGAACAATGCATTTGATAAATTTCTGTATTCTGCACTTGCAGTCGTTGGTTTTATCGGTTCCACTGACAGTCTCTAGCTGCTCGCACACAACAACGTCTGGTGAAGGGTACATCGTGTCTTTTTTTGTCTTGATATACACATTTCTGTAGGTAAAACAGCATTAACGGATAACGAAGGAAAAAAAAACATCAATTTTCTTATACGATATGGATTTTATAAGTAAACTCTTTCAAAACAGGTCTTTTAGAATGTTTTGATGCAAATGTTTCCATCAGGAATAGGAAGACGTTAACACCGCTCAATTCTTGGTCAATGAGTCTTTTTCGGATTTATATGGTTGTTGCTGCAGCGATTCGATTCGTATTCGGAACCCTTATTATGAATAATTTACAATACTGTGAAGTGCTGTGGCTCTGAATGAGTATTTCCATTAGTATAAATTGGTTACAAGTGTTACATACACGATTATCAGCGTTATCCGGGCGACCGTTGTATGGCGTTATCCCAGTAAAAATAGTTGGTAGAATGCTCAGATTTATATAATTAGGCGTTATCAAGGGTGCAGTTCGTCCCGTTATAATTTACAATGTAATGTTTGTGCAATCAGGCGGTGCAGTCTGGCGGTCGTAACATTTATTCTAGTGCACAAAATTCACTTTTGCCACTATATATCGATTACAATGTGCTGACGCTTACCGGAGCTTATCACGGTAAGGGCATTTAGGAATGCAAGGAAAAATGTGACAACGATCCAAAAGATGAGGCGTACTAAAACAGATTGATTTAACAAATAAAACAGGTGCCTTAAAATTGTTTTCATAAGCTTAATTTACCTATTATCCTCCGATTTCACGGTAGTAATGGTTGTAAAATCAGAAATGTGTTTTTCAACTCCACTGGTACTCAGTATTCCCTGACCCCATGGATCCATTTCCTGCATCGATCCGAAGAAAGATTAGCTGCAAAGTGTGTTTGGAGCCCGTACACAATATGTTCCCGATTTTGCAATAGCATAAAGGTACAATTTGCCTTCCTGACTTGTTCGAAGTCCTTCATAAAGAATATGCGATAATCCTTTAATTGTGCCTCCATAGGGCGGAAAGTTACCAAAGTTTACGTCTCTGTCTAGCCAGTTAATCAATTTTAATCGTTTCCGACACCTTTCAATAGCACTAACTCCTGGTGTGTCATCAGACACATATAGACCTTCTCGGATAACATTACAAAATTCTGCTTCAGATTTATAACATTTCATTTTCAACTTCTATGCTCACCATGCTTCTGGCAAGTTTTTCCTTCATCTGATCTAAGATTTTGCCATCTTCAGAAACCTGAATGATCGAAGGATGAAGAACGTTTGGGTTCGTTTCAGATACACGACGCCATGTCTGAATTGAAATTCCTTTCACTTTGTTCAAACACAGGCGTTTTCTAAGATTTGTGCCCAAGTGTGTTTTGTCGTAAACAGCAATTGAGAAATCGCCGTCGAATTCAGGAACATAGTACGGTTGAAAGCTCAATTCATCCGATTCACCTTTAATATATACAGTTTCAGCCACCCTGTTTTCTTCTTTCCACATCTTAACACGTTTGGGCCATACATAATTTGAATAGGCAATATTAAGAACTTGCTTAGGATATGACGCTTTCTTTAAAATAGCCGTTGCCATTTCATTAAGTCTTTTTGGCTGATAAAGTTTTGTTTTCTTATGTGTTTTGGTAACTTGTACGTGCACTTTAGACTGAAGCAATTGGCTTAGCTGTTCTAGCAAATCACATTTTCTTTTTTTTCTGTAATTTAAGTTCATTTTTGGTACCTACCAATTGAAGATTTAGGTATTTAGATACATCCAATAATTCGGCCTTTATCAGGCTATCCAAGGAGTTTTCTAACAATTGAGACAAACGATCCAATGATATAGTTTTCCACTTTTCTGGCCTTCTTTGAATCAATATATGTAAAATATCTTTTGTTTCGTCCTTGGTTAATTTTCTTGGAAACTCAGCTCTATTGTCATCTTCTTGTTCTTTCATTAACTCCTCAAAGTCATAGATAACAGTGTCATTATGGTCGTCATCCACATCAGTTTCAGTTAAACATGCAATAATTTCGACTCTATCTGTGCCTAACTTTTTAGCCGATTCTTCATTTTCTCTGGACTGATTGCTTACTATTTCCGGTTCATGGTGTTCGGCTGTCGGGGACGGCGCAGGTGAGAGATTGCGGGCTTTCTTTTTCCATCCAATGAGTGGAGTTTTGATATTGTTTCCACCATCAACACTTTCCAAATAAATCTGTCCGTTGCTGCCTCTTGTCATTCTATGCGCTTTGTTTTCTAACCTTATCAATTTCACTAATTCTGATTTCGACTTCTTACAAACTTCATTCCATACAACTTTACTGAGCTGATATAAAGTAAGAGGGGCCCCGCTTTTCCCTTTTACAATCAGCTGAATTAATTCGCCGTCTGATGCTGTAGCTACCACATCCAATCCTTGATCTAAACATGCTGATCGACAGTGATCAAGTAATTTTCTAGCCAAGTCCATGCTCAGACTGAATCCTCTATAAAAGTACATAACGGGCTATGCATGGGGTATTTCGGATTTCCAAAGCCGATCTAAATCTGCTAAAAGGTATACGATCACTTGAGAGGCGAATTTCCGCTGAAGATTGTACGCTTCTTTTACAGAGGTCTTAGCCTTCAAAAGTGATTTATATAAATTGCTATATTCATACGTTCTTGCAGAGTGCTGTATGGGGCTTGAACTATCTTGACTTTCGGCAATTACTGAGGGAAATTCACCTAGAAACTCACATTGCAGTGCAAACGCTTTTAGTTTTTCTTTCAATTCCTTCGACTGATTCCTTTGATAACCGTGTTCTTCTCTTCGGAATGTCCTTCAAGTACAAGTCTTCAATAACATTCTGTATCAGTATGCACATCTGTTCATTTTTCCGTACTTTAAAAACAGTTGTACTTTCGGGTGTCCAGCACATGTTTAAAGTTCCATTTTCAGCATTTAATGCTTTTATTCATATAATGTCTGTGTAAGATACCTAACTGGTACTTCGTACTGCTGTCTTGTAGTAAAGACCTTTTGCGTGGGGGCCTTTCCTTCAAAAGCAAACATTGAAGTAGACGTCGATGGGTCTCGAAGGCTCCCATCTGGAGAGACGATTACTCCGTCCAATATATAAAACCCTTCTTCTACGTATATCATATTTGGAAACAAGAACGGAATAATTACACTGGCCAACGTAGCTATTTGTTGTATCTCAGTGTGAACACCATGTTCCATTGCTTTTCTTTGTTCTTCGCTAGGGGTTGGTTTTTCAACATCGCTAAACACACTGTCAAAGTGCTGGTTTTGTCGCTTAAGTCCATCACAGCCAACTGCACCATAAATAGTGCTTCCTGTTACTTTCACTTTTTTCCTGGCATCATGCCATTCTTCAGATCTCTGTTTTATAAAGTTTGTTGGCAGGTGATCTGTTTTCAGTGCTGCTTTCATTTCATCAACGGATTTTAGTAACTCAACATTTGGTTGATTTTTTAAATTTACGCTTTTTGATTTTGCAAACGTATCAATAGCCCCATTAATGAACGCTCCAGCTTTACATATTTCAAACTGAACATCCAGAAATACTTCAATACAGTTATCTATCTGATATGATTATGTGCGGCATGCGTCCTTTGCATATTGCAACGTCTTGGCTTGTGACGGATCTTTCTGTACTTTTTCTTTGTATTTGTTTAAGGACAACACCTTGGATTGTCTAAGCTTTCTCATTTCCATCTGGTATTTAGAGATAGTTTTGAAACAGTTGTGAATGAGCTGGAGTAAATCATTTTCTATTATTCCATCAGAATTCAATTTATTCTCGTTCAAATTGAAGATTGTCTGAAGTGTTCCAAGTGTTTGATCAATTAGATCTAAATCCTTTTCAAATACTTTTTTCCTTTCAGCTATTGGATCATCCTCAAAGCCAAGAAGATCCATATCAGATCCTCTCTTTATCTTCTTTCCGTCAAACATAAGCACATACTACAATTCACTTTCCTTTTCCTTGCTGCAAGGTCAATCATTGGATTAACTATACCTGGTCTACATTCGGTTCCAATGTCATATCCCAGAGGGTTGTAGTTTGATAACACAGAGTCACTTGGACATGCAAAGTTAATTTTCGAATCCATTGGGTTCAGACTGGTTTTTCCCAGCAAAAAATCCATTTCGTTTTTTGGGCCAGACATATATCTAAGAAATCGGGCCCCAAACAATTTTTTGCCTAACCAAAAAAACTTCAATGAAGTGTCATTGTACCTTACGCTTCGCACATCCGTGGAATTGAACCATTTTATAACATCAATGAAAAGCATTAATGCAACATTATTGAGTGGAAACTTCCCAGCTTCAACAAGCTTTAAAAAATTGAGAAACTCATTCTTAATATTTTGTTTTTCTAAAATTGGCAATACTGCATTAAACAGTTCGGTTGTTGTTTTATCTTCATCACAAATCAACAACATGCTTTCTTCTAAATCCAAATTTATACTGTCGTTAAACCTAGAATCAAATGAGTACAAACATGTTTCTTCTGCTTCTTCTTCTGATTCATAACCTTTTTCATATATATAACTGTCGAATTGCAATGTCTTCCTTGCCGTTGTAAATTGTTGTTCTGAATGTTTAATTGGTGACAAAAGTCTCATACTTCTTGAAAATGTATACAGTTTCTTGGCAGAACTTCCAGGAGTAAGTAATTTTCGTTTGTTAGATTGTTTTGCCGGGGTGCTTGAATTTACAGGTTTTACATGTATTAACGGTTTGTGTATTCTTTTCTTTGTACTTAAGTACCACCGTCTTTTTCGTTTTCCTTTAAAGATCGCCATCTGCAAAACAAACAAATAATTGCAATGCATACGAATTTCTTTTGCTACAACTTGGTAATAGTATTATTGTATGAACCATATTTATAATGTATACACGTATAAGCGTAAATGAAATATAAAATTTATTATTGCTTTGCCTCCAGCACCTCGTCGATATAGGTAATAAATTGCATAAAATACAATTTAACTTAACATACTATTAATATTATTGATTATTATACATGAATGGGATTTTTTAACAGCAAAATATGAGGTGATGAAACAAAAGCTCTGCCTCCAGCACCTTGTCGATGCCGCCTTCACCACCCCTATGCCTCCAGCACTTCATCTAAAATAGGTATAGTAGACTTTTTGCGAACTCAAACCTTATCTGATTTGTTCAGAGACCATGAGGGGACTATATTAATGATATATCCACGAACAAAATGTCTGTTGCAACAACTACAGGCCCCAAAAATCTAACATTTTCATGGACAGTACCTAAAAGTGCAAGTTACGTTCACATTGTAAACGTTGTAGACAAGCCAGTTTGTAATATCTGATAGAAAAATTGTATCGAACATGAAGTTCAATCATATTTACATGGTATGACATTTTCTGATTTTCGAAAGCAGTTATGTTTTCTGCAAAAATATAATAAAAAACATTGTACTCACCTTTGTTGTCATAAAATATAACGATGCCTCCTGCACGGAAGTGAACATGCCTCCGTTTCCTAACATCACTTTTTGGTGAAGGAGGCAGTGTTTACCGGGCGTGTGGTACAGATTATCTGGTTGCATTTCGTTTGTGGAGATTCTTCATACCTTTCATTAAAATGTTATATTGCTGCCCTAAATGGGGGTTCGAGCAAACCCAATTGAACCCTTTCTTGATCCGCCCAAGATTCGAAAGTTTTTATATAATACTTAGATTGCGTATGTTATATTTAAAATGTGTTTCATGAAAAAGTAAAGAAAATGACCATATCATTACCAACACTATTCTGAATAGTGTTACATATATTGCGAATATCACACTGCTTGAATGTAAAACAGAAGTGAAATGTTCAGTTAAAACATTTTCATCCATCACAATATTGAGGATCATACTGGCAACAATAACCAGTGCAAAAGCTGAACAACTAGAACATAATGACGATAATACTGAAGGGAAATACTATTTCTACTCCGGCCCCAATTGCAAAACATATCTAACATGATGGTCAACCTTAAATATATCAGACATCCTTAAATGTAGTGACGGTGTATCAAATTACCCAATAGATATTAATTTGAGGGAGCTTAATTTGTGCAGCTTACAGAGTAAAGGTCATTAGCTGTACTCGTGCACCCGCTTATTTTAAAGAAATAAACATTTTAAACTCGCTTGTTTTCTTTCGCAGATTATCCTGCAACGCACAAATACATATCGCACAAATGTCCAAACCACTTTCTATTTAATATTCTAAAATGTGAGGCACTGTAGGACCAATCAATTTCTCCTCACAAAATGAATCGCAAATATCTCGCCATGTGTAATCGAAATCGAAATGAATGGATGCAGGTTTTTGCAATTTTAGAGATCCTTACTTGTGCTGTGTATAACATTGAATAAGTTTAAATATTTTTGTTTTGAATATGAAATTAGAGCTTGACGTCCGTTGTGGTAAGGGATATCGGACTTTAGGGAATGTTGTGTAGAACCTCCCATTTTGGCCACGGTTTTTATTTAAAGTCTACATTTCGAGTCGTAAGATGCAAGCGAACCTAATATTTGCTAAATATAACATACGTTTTAAGGTTTGACAAGGATGTTTCTGAATATAAATTCAAATAAATATTAAAATGCGTCAGTTCAGACTTCGAGGTATTTCACGTTTAAAAAATGGGATTCTAGACCTGGTTCTAACACCAGAGTCTAGATCTGGATCTTTTTACGGTTTAACACGTGTATGAATAAGCTGGCCAATGTTTTTGAATTTGTGGGATAAGTATTACTAGCATAAAATCGTTTATCTCAAATGTTCCAACCTCCTGTACATCCTGTTACATGGACCACCACAAATATTCATGGACCTTGTGTCTGTCACCGCCTCTTTGGGAAGCCGTCCGTTTCGTTGTCCTTGAAGAGACAGACCATCTTGTTTGCGCTTCGGCATCTTTGGATTATTTACTTGGGTAGAATGAGAGAAAATGGCCAGGAATTAATTTCTTTTTTCTTAAGCCTGTCTCACACAGAACACACGGCTTATACGGTTGGCCACCCGTGTTAACCGTACATACAACTGAACCAACCGTGGCCTTATCCGAGTTACACTTGGGCCACTTGAGTTTATCCGTGAAAGCCGTGTATGATTTTTAAAACTTTTAAAAACTGACACTGGTGCCATGTCCGTTTATGATCGTATTAGCGATCGTACAAGACCGTGAGAGACCGAACGAGACCGTATATACAACCGCACATAAAGTCCACTCCACGAGTGAGCTCAACCGTGTCATTATCGTATATAAATCGTATGGAATCGAAAGAAACCGTTCCTAAGACCTACATCCATCACCCGGATTAACACTCGAATATCATACGATCACCGTACGATTCACACTAGTGTACACGCGGTTTTATACGATCGCCATACGACCAATACGGTTACAGAACGAATTATAAATGGTCAAATACGACCTGACACGGTCTCTACGTCTGTACAAAGCTCGTGTATGATCATACACCACTCGAACACAACAGAAAACACAACTACCTGTTGCAACCTTGAAACAACAGAGTACTTGCTACATAATGCCTCCAAAGAAGAAGGTCCCCAAAAGAATCCCCACCATGGAAGATTCTCCAATCGAGAATACAAAAAACGGCCACAAAGGCCCTCCGAACACTTCAACCTGTTAACTCTGTCGACCCTGATGAGCTGAAGGACCCACTGGTACTACCTGACGAGATACCCAGAGATTCAGACTCGGATGCCAGCTTGATGGGCCCTCCAGGAATTTATAAAGCCAAACCATCAAAACGAGTCAATTTATATCAAAACATACACCAATGTGTGAAAATTCAAGAATAACTCATGAAAAGTCGGTGGGACCGTATGTAAACCCTGTAAATGTCCAGTTAATCTAATAAAAGTTGTTTTAAATCGTACTAGGCCGTAACAGACCGTACTTGGAACCGTACAACAATCATATGAAAATCGTTTGCAAATCGTGTTCAAACCGTCACAAACCTTGCTTGACCGAATATATCCGTGCTTTGTTCGTACATACTCGTGATACATTCGAGTCTAAATCGTACTAACTCAACCGCCGGCACGGTTGGAGCTCAATACTCGTACCCGTCAACCCGTGTATAACCGAGTACACCGTATTGGAACCGTGTGCCCAACCGTGTACTGTGTGAGACAGGCTTAAAGCACAAGGTTCCAATACGGTATACTCGGTTAAACACGGATATAATGATACGAGTATTAAGCTCCAACCGTGTCTGGGGATGATTTAGTACGATTTAGCACGAGTATGTACGAACAAAGCACAGATATACTTGGTCAAACAAGGTTTGTCACGGTTTGAACACGATTTGCAAACGATTTTCATACGATTGTTGTACGGTTCCAAGTACGGTCTAGAACGGTCTGTTACGGCCTAGTATGATTAAACACGACTTTTCCTCGATTAACTGGTCATTTACAGGGTTTACAAACGGTTCCACCGACTTTTGTTCGAGTTATGCTCGAATTTTCACACATTGGTATGTTTTGATATAAATTGACTCGTTTTGATAGCTTGGATTCATATAATTTCGAACTATTAACAGAGAAGTTATAAAAATGGCAGATGGCAGAATAAGGGAATTAGAAATCATGATAAGACTGATAGACTTTGAGATTGTTCTGGCCAGCAGGTGTGAGGGAATGCAAGAACAACCCAACAGGATTCTCTGTAGTTTCGTTGGGAGAATTTTCCATGGTGGGGATTCTTTTGGGGAACTTCTTCTTTGGAGGCAATATATAGCGAGTACTCTGTTATTTCAAGGTGGCAGCAGGTAGGTTTGCTTTCTGTTGGGTTCGAGTGCTGTATAATCATACACGAGCTTTGTACAGACGTAGAAACCTTGTCTGGTCGTACTTGACCATGTATAATTCGTTCTTGAACCGTATTGGTCGTATGTCAATCGTATGAGACCGTATTGGTCGTATGGCGATCGTATAAAACCATGTGTACACTCGCGTGAATCGTACGGTGATCGTGTGACATCCGAGTGTTAATCCGGTTGTTGGATGTAAGACTTGGGAACGGTTTCACACGATCTTATACGATTTATATACATGTATGCTATTTACACGTTTGAGCTCACTCGTGCAGTGGACTTCATGTGCGGTTGTTTATACGATCTTGTACGGTCTCACACGGTTTCTCACGGACTTTTACGATCGCTAATACGATCATACACGGACATGTCACCCGTGCAAGTTTTTTTAAAAGGTTTAAAAATCATACACGGATTTCACAGATACACTCGAATGGCCTAAGTGTAACTCGAATAAGGCCACGGTTGGTTCGGTTGTATGTACGGTTTACACGGGTGGCCAACCGTATAAGCCGTGTGTTCTGTGTGAGACAGGCTTTAGCTGTACGCGGCACAATCCACACGATTCACCACAGAACGCCCAGAATACACCAGATAACACCATTGTTTTAAAAAATATTCCAAGGGGATGGGGAATGTGCATGCTCCCGGACCCTCTTAGCATAATTATGAATCCATATGAATAGAGGGCTAGTTACGTCCTTGTTATACGCTGTAGATCGCCAGAAAAGAGTAAGTATCATAAAACGTCAACAATTCATTCATACATACGTTCTCACTTCCATTTACTTCTTTCATTCATTGTCTCTAATATTGTTGCGTGCCGACGTCAGTACTGTTAGTGCACAAACTCGACTGGCAGACGGGCAGACAGGTAGTTGTTTCTTCACAATAGTCACTTTACAATGGGACGGACGGACGGACGGCGGAACAAAACATGATCACACACTATAGATTGGACAGACAAACCTTGGACACCCGGCAGGTTACACAGGTACAACGTGACACAATGAACCGTCACTCGACGGGCTAGGTATTTACGGACAAGTGGGCAAACGTGACTCCGCAGTGTTTTAAAGGATTAAATACCAGATCTGCTCTTAACACAGTAACAACAAATGGATTTTTGTTTTAAATTTATTTAAGTGAAAATAAGGTACTATGAGCACGCTTTAATAAAATCAACGTTCAAAAATTCGCGCTATTTAAAGTAGGTGGTCCGTATAAAAGGCGCTTTTCCTAAAATCGATTTATTTCAGAAATTTCAAACCGAAATGTTTTGCAAAAGCTTTAGTTTTAATATGAATACTTTAATTTACAACTCTCAAATACAACTATAAGTAATTACCCATTATGCTAAGTAGCGCTTGAATTTGGAAAACAATTGAATAAAATTTACTGAATATGAAGAAATTTGTCTGCGGAGTGCCGAAACCAACAAACATGCGTCTTTTATACTAGACGAACCAACAGGTTTTCGGACAACAAACATCTTGTTGGTAAACATGTAAGATAGGGTTCTCTATGGGATTTCCAACAGTTCCAACAATATTTTGAATAAAATAGTAAAAGTGCGTAAATGCAATGGATCACTTTTAAATTTAAGTTTTTCGTTAAATTACACAAATAATTAAATTAGTATACATAATATAGAGCAGGGTAGTGATAAATGCCGATTATGGGGAATTAATGCATAAAAATACATTTACAACATATCCATAAGGAGCCTGATCAATAAGATTTTCCAACACTATCCAACAAGTATGACGTCATCGTAGCACATGCGATATGTCGTCACACTGTCAAATCATACAAAATGGCGGACTTAAAACTTCATTGAAAAACAGGTGAAAATGACGATTTATACGTAAGATCAACATCTTTATGAATATTGGAATAAAGCACTACACTTTTTTACACCTTTTAAAATAAAATATAGCAATGCTTATGAATGACAGTTGATAATAACACAGACATAAGGTTATAATTTATACCTACAATGTAAACAAACAGGACAAATATGGGCGCATCACACTACCCCCTCCTTAGCGAGGCAAAGCTCCGACTGCCTCACATAGAGGGCAATAACATTCACACAAAATGTTTAAAGTGATTAAATGGTATTAACGTCACTGTCATAAAGTTTAACTATAAACTCTTAATGTCTCTATATGGCCTCCTTTACTACTAACAAAAGTTAAAGTCAATAGAGCCAAAGTATTGTCAATTAAACTTAACGTCTGAAGCCTCTAAAGTAAGGTTTTCTGTTATCAGGCCGGAAACCAGGGGTTCTTCTCCTACCATGCCCGTCATCCCTGTTACAGCGTTCCTGGTCTGGACGAGCGGAAGTATGGGCCCTCCCATCTGACCTTGGTTTGCTGTGGTCTACATTTGGATCCCCGACCTCAGGCTTTTTCCTATCAACAAGGGCCGCCAGACGCCTATTTTCGCTCAGGAGGTATTGCATGGTGGTGTGTAGGGTCCTTACTTCAGTTGATAAGGTTGTGACTGAATTTTGCAAGTCCTTGATCAGCCCAGCATTGGCGATCACCTGCTCACCTATTATATTTCCAGTCCTTCTTATCATCTCTCCCAGTATTTCAGTGAAACGTTGTTCCGTAGGCATGCTCTGCGACATTGATACTGAGGACGCCGACGAGCTCGAAGTCGTTGATGAGCCTGAGCAAGAAGATAATGAGCTATCAGAATCTGAGTCGGAGCTCATTTCGTGATCAAGGTAATTCTTGATGTTGCATCTCACCCTGCGTCTTTTCCGGATTGCTGACTTCGGCTCTTCACTTTCGACTTTCCTCGTTTCTCCCCCCATTGATTCGGTGGTTCGCTGCATAGTGAGGTCGATTGGCTCATCGCTCGTGATAGTAGTCGCACCAAACTGGCCTACCGTATCCTCTGCTGGCGCTATGACCTGGGGGTGGATACGCACAATCCTCAAGTCAAGAGGTTCTGCTTTCATGGTCGTGGCCTTGGCAGAGCAATCGGCCTGGAGCTCGGTTACCGTGTCAACATCGGAATAGTCGTCCTGTTTGGCTGTTGTCGGATCATCACCAGAACAGTCATTCTGAGGTGAAACTTGTTCAGTAGTGGCTGGGTAACCAACCAAGCAATAAGATCCTCCAGTAGCAGGTTACTCCTGCAGTTCTAAATCTTGGGGGTCGCTTTAGCGGCTACATACACCTCGGGCAGCTCCATCTGCATGGCCTTCGCCACTATATCGTCAGAGTTGCTCTTCCTCGACCAGAGCCACCTACTATCCTCCTTTGACAGTATTTCAATGTCACGCCCTGTTATCTGATAGGGATGCTCGGTAACCTCCAAGAAAGGTTTGTCATCCACTATGCCCTTCTCGGCCATAACTCTTTGATGCCTCACGAAAGTTGTTGTATGCTGCATTAGGCCCTCCAGGCTTCGGGACCAAAACAGGCAGAGCCGGCACCAAAATGGCTTATCGTCATTTGGAACATGGAACTTGTATACATGCTCCTCCATCCTAACTTTGCAATTCAACACGGTCTTCCCTTTCTGCTTACAATGCCGACAGCGATATACTCTGCCTCTCTTGATACTAGCATCTGCAGATAGAGAAAACAAAAAGACTTTGTTACGACCTTGGGACCTAATTTCTTTTGGATTGGCCTTACGGACCACCTTTTACTTCGCTGTTCGAAAACCGAGGCTATCGACGAAATATCCGCTTGAAACCTTGCTTTACCAACAACAATTAATTGGCTGTAAAAAGTTTATTTACACATTGGCAAAATAATACAGGTACATCAGATTTAACCCAGTGGAGTAATTTAAACAATCTATGCTTCACTGTTGGGCTCTGCGCAGCAATCTCTGCAATCGCTCCATCCAGTTTGGAATATTGGTGCCAACATACGGCTTAAGTTTATCATGATGTACGAGTTTGAGTGTACCCTCACGATCGAGTTGAATCACATAGTTTACGTGAGATGTATGTTCTTTCACAACAAATGGACCGTCATACTTCTTTTCCAGCTTTGGTGCAACACCAACCCTTTTAGTCTCATGCCGATACCAGATCAGATCTCCAGGTCTGTAGTTAAGATAAACTGCCTTGGTGTCGTACCGTTCCTTGTTTCGCTTTGCTGCAGACTGAAGGTACTTCCGTGCGACTGAGTGCGCATGTAACATCCTGTCTTGGAGCATTTGGATATGGCTACTCGTTGTCAACTGCTCGCTCCAGTTCCCAATATGGCTCTTGTAAACCAGGTCCACGGGTAGTCTCACTTCTCGCCCTAAACTCAGCAAATTAGGGGTTAAGTGCGTGGACTCATTTGGTGTAGCTCGGTAGGCTCCGGCAAGGCACCCAAGATGGAGGTCCCATTCTGCTTGTTCATGTGTCAGGTATGCTTTTATCATTTTGAGCAAAGTACCATTAAAACGTATGGTAACCCCGTTACCCTTCGGGTTTCTGGGGCTGGTACGTGTTTTTCTCACTTCCAGAAGTCGGCACAGTTCCTTAAAGACATTGCTTTCGAACGCAGCACCCTGGTCGCTATGGATGCACAACGGTGCTCCCAAACGTGATATAAAATCGTTAAGTATCCGAGATGCACATTCCTTGGCACGCTGATTGGGTACGGGTATTATCTCAACATACTTGGTAAAATGGTCCGTCAGTACCAGAACATACTTGTTACCACGTGTTGAGATTGGGAACGGTCCTATATAATCAATGGCTAAGGTGTCCCATGGCGCTCCGCTCCTAAGGTGTCCCATTGGAGCTCTAGGGGTGTTTTGAGGAAGCTTATCTGCCGCACAAGTGTCGCATTGTGCTATAAACAACTGCAGGTCTTCCTTCAGGTTATACCAGTAGTACCTTTGCAGGAGTTTTTCTTTTGTTTTCTTTACTCCAAGGTGACCCGCAAGGAGGTTCTCATGCACCTGCTTCAGGACTTCCTTCTTGAAATTGGACGGGGTCACAAGTTGGTTGTAATTACCAGCATTATTCTGTTTTGTGAATTTTTTACATAAGACACCGTCGCAAAGTAAAAGACTATCCCAAATGATCCAGTAGTGTCTCGCAGCCTGACTCTCAGTTTCCATTTCAGTGTTACTGGGCTTTCTATTTTCAGCATTGGCTTTATGTATCGGTCCGATGTCAGGATCAGCTTGCTCTTTGGCTATATCTGCCGGTGTGCGACTCCACAACCAGTTCGCGAGTGCCGGTTGATTGATTGTGGTGGTTGATTGTTTGTTACTATTTGATGGCCCTGGGGTTGGCTGATCTGTGTCGATGACAGCGCGGGTTGCCTCTTCATTCGACTGCTCATTCGGCTCACCGCTTGGCTTTGGATAGCTTGGTGGAGTGTTCAACATCATTTCTTCTGCCCTTCTTCAACACTTCTTACATGGGCCGCATTTGAGTGGCTTGAACACATCTACCTCCCCGCACGTGCAGTCCTTGGGAGTGTCGCACCGGGACAGCGCATCACAGTGTCCATGACTCACACCTGCTCTGTACTCTATAGAAAAGTTGTAGGGCGCAAGGATTTCAACCCACCGTGCGATCTTACCACTTGGTTCCTGGAGTCTGAAAAGCCACATTAAAGCCTGATGATCTGTTCTGACAATAAAAGTCCTGCCAAGTAGGTACTGTCGAAAATACTGTATGAAAAACACAACAGCGAGAAGTTCCTTCTCGGTAATGCAGTAGTTTTTCTCGGCCTTGTTGAGTGCTCTGCTGGCATAGGCTATCACCCGCTCGCGACCTTCCTGCATTTGTTGCAGCACAGCGCCGATGCCTACACCTGAAGTATCTGTATCCAGTACAAAAATCCCTCCCTCATTCAAGGGGTAACCCATTACCTCGGGACTTATTAAAGCTGCCTTGAGTTTGCAAAATGCTTCTTCGCAGTCTTTGTCCCACATGAACTTTGCGTCCTTCTTAGTAAGGTTTGTAAGTGGTTTTGCGATCTGTGCAAAATCTATAATGAAACGTCTATAATATGAGCCTGTTGCCACAAACTGTTTAACTTGCTTGGCATTTGACGGTCTTGGCCACTGGACAATTTTAGATATATTAGTTGGATCGGGCCTAACACCATCTTTCGACACCACGTGACCCAGGAAAACCACCTCGGTTTGCAGCATGAAGCACTTCTCTGGCTTAAGCTCAGTCCTGCCGCTTGAATGCGCGCCAAAACTTCGTCAACCCTGCTAATATGCTGTTCAAAATTAGCCCCGAAGACCACTATATCATCAATGTATATGAGGCAAGTTACCCACTGAAGGCCTTGCAGAGCTAGCTCCATTACACGCTGAAATGTGCTTGCGCTACTTGAAAGTCCAAAGGACATACGGGTCATCTCCCAGAGGCCGTACTTAGACGCAAAAGCACTCTAAGGTATGTCTTCCTTTTTCAACAGTATCTGGGAATACCCACTAGTTAAATCAAACGTGCTGAAAAGGCTTGAACCTGAAACTGCATCAAGACAATCCTGTATCCGCGGGAGGGGAAATCCGTCCGGCTTAACCAACGCATTCACCTTCCTATAGTCCACGCATGGTCTAACCGCTCCCGACTTCTTCTTGACCAACACGATCGGGCTTGCCCAAGGTGAGGTACTTTTTTGTATGACGCTCTTTCTGCAAAGGTCCTCTATTGCTTTCTTTTCTTCCTCGGCGTATGCCAGTGGAACCCTGCGTGGTCGCTGCATTATTTGCAATGCATCGCCCGTATCAATGGAGTGCTCAGCTAGGTGCGTCAGCCCCAAGTCCCATTCATCCTTCGAAAAAGCATTCTCATACTTCTTCAGCAAAGCAGCCACTACACCCATCTCATATTCGCTCTTCCCAACGGTTGCCCTTTCAAACAGCTCTTTCAGATGGGGAGGCACTGCATCTTTGTCCTCAATTCCTTGGCTTATTATGTGTGCCCCGTTCCGGTCGGTAGCCATATTAACTCTTCTAACGGACCTTATGTTGCCATTTTCTGTACTATCTTCTTCTTCTGTTATTATAGTGACAACCCGCTCTATTCTTTCAGCTGTGCCCACCTCCGCATCTTGTTTCAGCATGACTTCGGTCGGAAATGGATTTAACACCCTCACCTTGCCGCAAGGTGCTCTATTAATATCAATCAATGTTGACGCCATTACAAGTTGGTAGTTTTCTTTGAAAACCTCAGTTGGTTCGACAAGATAATTAGCGCCGTCATCGGTGTCATCTTCCTCAACCCTCTCAATAAACACATTGACCAAAACCTCGGCCTGCCCTGGCACGGATGTGTCGTCTGCTACTCTAACTCGCCTAGCGTTCCGGTGCTTCCCTGTCTTGAAACAAGGAATCTCAACACCGTCCAAAATTATCACATTTTTGCTAAGCAAAATATCAGCTGGGCCCTTTTCGCTCCCCATTAAGATTTCGAACCCGAGCAACGCGTCATCTTCAATGTCCGCCACTATAACTTCCTTATAGATTTCATACGAACCCAGTTGAAGCCTAAAATCCGCCTTGCCCCGTTCCATTATGGGAGACCCACAGGCACCCTTCAAGCACATCGACCTCTTAAGTTTAGGACGTTTGCCTGGCGCCATTTTATCAAAAATTCTTGATGAAATTATAGTTCGGGAGGCTCCGGTATCAGCCGTGAATACCACTGGGATTTCACCTACGCTGCCGTTTATGTAGACCCCACTACATAGCTGCTTTGGTTTCTCTGCCGGATTCATAGGCGACGATCCTTCCTCCCCTTCCGGTTGGCCATTTTCGACATTTAATTGGACCTCCCTCCGGCCTCGAGGATCGGTCCCTGTTCGTTTAAATGTACCTCAGTTCGATCTCCATTTACACGTTCCCGCTCTGGGTCTGCGATCTTAGCCTGTTTCCCTGTGTTTTTCTTTTTTTCGGGGCAGTTTCTCGAGTAGTGCCCAACTTTATGGCAATTGAAGCACTCCACTTCCGGTTTCCTCGTGCCATTAGTTTTCTTGCTACCAGGATGCGAACCCGCCTCCAGTTTCTCGAGTTTCTTCAAAATTTGTTGTAATAAACCTTCCTGGCCACCATACCCCTCATTTGCAGGTTGCGGTCTCGCTTCGTACTGCACTAATGTCTCGCCCTTGCTGACCCCAGGAACTCTACATGCCCGGTCGGTAAAATTCGGTTCTTCATCCCGCTGATGTCCCTTACTCGCTTCCGTAGTTCGCCTAGTACCCTTCCGAGTTCTGTGGTCGGTGTCACCGTTATTTCTTGTCTGAATAAAATTAACAGCATGAAACACTGCCTCATCGATCGTCATTGGTTCTTTATGGTATTCTATTTCAAAACGGGCCTCATCATCTCGGAGTCCGTCTAAAAACCGCCTAACCAGGTCCTCATCCCGTGTTCTCCGGTCTCGACCAGTGCGCTTTATCATAAAACATCTTTAAAACTGCAGCATAATCCTCGGCTGTTTCACCAACCCGCTGAACCCGACGGCTGAACTTTGCCGCATAAGATGGAGAAGTTTCTACTACCCGGAACCTGCTGTTCAATTCCTGCTTCAGCTCTTCATAATTTTGTAAAACGACGGGCGGCAATTGAGAAAATGCGAACTGCGCAGCCTGGCCTTCTAACCTTGGTAAAAGTTGGTCTAATTTATCTTCTTCACTCCAATAATAACGCTGTGCTAGTGTTTCGAATCTCGCAATCCATACAACCCATTCTTCTTTGCCGGTAAACGGTTGCAGTTTGATGTGATCAAAAGAGCGCGCCCTTTGCTGGTCCGGTCTGTACCGATATCCAGTTTCTATCCCAATGTTCGTGCTGCGTGCGCATGTGCGGCGGTCACGTGAGTAATCACTGGGATTGACCACGGGCGAACCATCGTGAGGGTGGTTGGCGCTATTGTTGGGCAAAATGTCGTTATGAAAAGTATCTGTGTGCCGATGAACAATGTGCGATGCACATGAATTATTTTGGGTGTAGTTTTACGAGCAGTTTTTGAGCGCCTTCAATTCTTGTACAACATCCCGCAGTGCATATGTAATATTATTTAGAACATCATTCTGCATTACGCTTGTATTTGGAGGGCTGCGAGATGATTGCTCCGTTGCATTTATTCCTACGCTTTGAAGTTGAACAGACTTAAATGAAACCTCCGACACTGAATCTAAGACATCAACACCGTCGCCCCCGGCAACATCATTTCTACCGTTTGATGCATATTCCGACATATGCGATCTAAATTCAACCTCCACATCGCTGACGTCCGGCCAAACAAAACTCATTCTGAAGCTGCTATCACTGTGGTCCGTCTCTGTGTTTATCTGTGTTATTCAGAGGCTGAGGTCGTATCACTGGATCCGCTACTGTTTGACAGATCCCACCGCTGCCACCATAAATTTTGCGTGCCGACGTGAGTACTGTTAGTGCACAAACTCGACTGGCAGACGGGCAGACAGGTAGTTGTTTCTTCACAATAGTCACTTTACAATGGGACGGACGGACGGACGGACGGACGGCGGAACAAAACGTGATCACACACTATAGATTGGACAGACAAAGCTTGAACACCCGGCAGGTTCCACAGGTACAACGTGACACAATGAACCGTCACTCGACGGGCTAGGTATTTACGGACAAGTGGGCAAACGTGACTCCGCAGTGTTTTAAAGGATTAAATACCAGATCTGCTCTTAACACAGTAACAACAAATTGATTTTTGTTTTAAATTTATTCAAGTGAAATTAAGGTACTATGAGCACGCTTTAATAAAATCAACGTTCAAAAATTCGCGCTATTTAAAGTAGGTGGTCCGTATAAAAGGCGCTTTTCCTAAAATCGATTTATTTCAGAAATTTCAAACCGAAATGTTTTGCAAAAGCTTTAGTTTTAATATGAATACTTTAATTTACAACTCTCAAATATAACTATAGGTAATTACCCATTATGCTAAGTAGCGCTTGAATTTGGAAAACAATTGAATAAAATTTACTGAATATGAAGAAATTTGTCTGCGGAGTGCCGAAACCAACAAACATGCGTCTTTTATACTAGACGAACCAACAGGTTTTCGGACAACAAACATCTTGTTGGTAAACATGTAAGGTAGGGTTCTCTATGGGATTTCCAACAGTTCCAACAATATTTTGAATAAAATAGTAAAAAAGCAACATATGCATATCAGGAATTGCCACACTCAAAAAACACAGCCTCCCCACGCAGCGAAAAAGAAGAGAGGAAGAGAGAGAGAGCGCATGTTTTATATATGTATGTCAATTCAAATAGGACGCCACAAACAATTAATAAACAAGAGAACCCTTGGGGATACCGCCTTGGAACGGTCAGTGGCAAAACAAATTGCCACTGGGGGTTTAAACCAGGTTCTAGGGTGCACCAACCTCACACTTGCCCCACCAGGTTCTCGTATCACAAAACAAGTACAAATTGTCTTGGTGAAATAACTCCAACCCACCCATCAGCTCAACAATGTTGCATGCAAAAGCATACAAACATAAACATAAGAATTTAATAGCATTGCAAAGCCAAAGGGCGGGTACTCAATGATCTTTCCGAGACCAGAGCACCTGGAGTAAAATCAGCAAGAACACGATGACAGGGATAAAAGAAACAAATCGAGCTTTTAGGTTCTTTTAATAAAAGATTTCCCCATAAACTTTCATAAACTCTTACACCCCTGCCACCGTCGTGCAACCAAAGAGGTAAGCATAATGATCAACTGTAGATGGGTTAATCACCAGGCCTGCAGAGCGCTGTAAAATATCATGTTGGTAAACTTTCTTTTTAAATTTACAGATGGTTTTTACGAATAACCGGGAGAAATTAACATCGCCTTTTATCTTCTTAAGTTTATAAACTAAATCTCCATAAAAAACTGGCTGTGAAATTCCTTGTTGCAATAGTGATTTTAAACTGCAGCTGTATTTATGAATTAGATCTGGATATCGGCGATAAAACTTGCAAAAGGTTTTCTTTAATTTGTGATACCGATAACCTTGTTTTAAAAGTTTTTCTGTAATGCAAAGATTACGTTCATTGAAATCATTCACATCGTTGCAAGCTCTTGAAAAGCGAACAAGCTGTGAGATATAAACCCCGTAAGAAGTTGCAAGAGGAACATCGCCGTCTAGAAACGGAAAATTTACTATATTAAAATTAAAATCATCTCTTTTATCATAAATTTAAGTAGTGACGTAACCATTTTCAATGGATAGATTTAAATCAAGGAAGTTTGCTTGCTTTTCTGAAGTGTTCGCTTTGTTAAGCTGTAGTTCTTTAGGATAAATCTTATTAACCAGTGATGGAAAATGGTTATTATCTATATTTAATAAATCATCAAGGTACCTCGAGGTCTTGTTAAAAGCTGTAATAATATCATCTTGATGTTCGGTAGAAAGAGATAACATGAAATCTCTTTCATAACAGTATAAAAACAGATCAGCAACAAGGGGTGCACAATTAGTACCCATTGGAATGCCTATTACTTGTTTATAAATAGAGGTACAAAATCTCAAATAAATATTATCCAATAAAAATGTGAGCGCCTGGATAAGGTCTTGACAGGTCCATGAAGTATAATTATCATAAGAACCATCTGTAAAGAATGCCGTATGTTCATAACAAGCAATAAATGTTTTATTTTCTCTAGCAAAAGTTTTTTCAATGAGACTGGTTAGCTTGTCTCTTATTAAATTATGAGGGAGAGAAGTATACAAGGTAGAAAAAATCATATGTAGACAAACAGAACGCCTGAAAATTATTTGATTTAAGTTTCTTCAAAACGTCATTTGAATTTTCATAGACCAAAATAAATTTTTGCCAGTAGTTTCAAAAACTTTTTCGCAATACCTAATTACATGTTCTTTTATAGCTGTAAGACAAGATGTTAAGAGCACGGATAACTTTGTTGTAGTACAAGAACTAGAGTTAGCGATAAATCTTGCTTTGTACGGTGTTTTGTGCATTTTAGGCAACCAATACATAGTAGGCACTTTGTCTTGTTTAGGCTCAACACTGATTCTTAATTTTGTAATTTGTAGAGTGTGTGCAGTAACAATATCACTCTCAGATGAAGAAGTCAGTGTATAAGCATTAGTGCTATTAAGCTCTTCAGTTTGAACATTTATATAGTGTATACGTCACACTATAATAACATTATTTGAAGCCTTATCAGCAGGTGTTAAAACAAATTTGTTGTGAAAATCTTGAATACCTTTTTTCAAATGACGAAAGTTAAAACGAGGTCGAGGTGGTAGTAAAGCTATGTTTCTTTTATAGAAGGATATACGAGTGTCAATTATTTTGAATATTTGTTTTTTCCAGTTTGAAAGAGCATTAGGCTCAGCATGTTCTCGTTTACACCATTTATTGCAAAAAGAGTTTAAAGACTCTGCAATTTCCGCACGACAGGTATTAAAGTCGATGTCCGATGGAATTCTGTATTTTGGACCTTTTGAAATTAAATTGCGGATTCTAAAGTCTTTGATAACATTTAGATCCCCCGTAACGATATGACCGGCAGGTTGATAGCAAAATTTTGAATTAGAACAGTCTCAAGATAATGGTGTGTTTTCAACAATCTGTAAATCCGAGGTAATTTTGTTGTAATTGAAAATTGTGTTTCTAATAGGCTTGTTATATTTATAACAAACGATAGGTGTTTCAGTGTTCTTGAAATAATTAGGTATAGCCGATTCAACAGTTTTATCTTTAAATATACTTGGAAGGTCAATAAAATCTATGCCTTTATTTAAAAATGAAATTTTAAGGAAATGTCTTTGGTGATCAGATTCCAAGTCAATATGTGGTCTTAGAACATGCCGAGTGTAACACTGAGTAAGGCTTGCAACCTCATAAAGTGGATGAGTTCTAATAACAATATCATAGGCTTCCTTATCCACTTTTTGTAAACTTGAAATAGAAAGAGAAGCTAAACGCGACAGCATAGCATGTCTTCCAGAATGTTTTAAAATATTTTGAAGGTCATGAATAGAACAATGAACACGTGATTTTCTTTTAATGTTACCATTAGTCCTTATCCCATGTGACCTCGATTTTCGTTTTCGTATTTGAAGCAATCCAAAAATGTCAAAATCAGGGTTTTTTGAAATGTTGCCTTCTTGATAAATATTATCATTTAAACCAAGTGGATAAGGAGTTTGTAGTTTTTTTATCCAATTATCTTCTGAAACAAGTCTTGCTCTAATTTTAAATGCTCTTGAAGCACTGTTATCAAATATATTTTTTTCCACAGGTTGAATACTAACGTGTTTTAAAGTGTGGCCTACGTAAAAGTGCGTAAATGCAATGGATCACTTTTAAATTTAAGTTTTTCGTTAAATTACACAAATAATTAAATTAGTATACAAAATATAGAGCAGGGTAGTGATAAATGCCGATTATGGGGAATTAATGCATTAAAATACATTTACAACATATCCATAAGGAGCCTCAATAAGATTTTCCAACACTATCCAACAATTATGACGTCATCGTAGCACATGCGATATGACGTCACACTGTCAAATCATACAAAATGGCGGACTTAAATCTTCATTGAAAAACAGGTGAAAATGACGATTTATACGTAAGATCAACATCTTTAAGAATATTGGAATAAAGCACTACACTTTTTTACATATTTTAAAATAAAATATAGCAATGCTTATGCATGACAGTTGATAATAACACAGAAATAAGGTTATAATTTATACATACAATGTAAACAAACAGGACAAATATGGGCGCATCACAATATAGATCTATCACTTATTAGCAAAGAACGAGTTTTGCATTTTTAGGAAACGATATAGATAATTTATGACTAACGCATCTATGTTTCGACTTTGTTTCTCTTACTCTTGAATATGTAAATATGATTTATTCATATTCTTGTATGTGTCTCTATCTTGGTTGGGGCAATGATTTATTCTACATTTTGCCTATAGTGGGCACAACAGAGACAAGAACTCAAGTAATTTTTGGTGACATTTTAATATTTGATGCTGAAGCATGTTGTTTAATGTTGTTTTCTCTGTCCACAGTGTATATAGCTGCCAGATAGATGAAGTCCTTCAAACGATTTCCAAACTTTTATTTTTACTTTGTATGCTTGCAACAGTGCTCAATATTAGAATTTAGGCATTCTATGGATTCAGTATAAACAATTTAACTTTTTGCCGCAGCTAAAGGCACTGTCCGTGACTTACCTCCTTGAGCATGCCTTTATAACTTTAACATTAACTTTCATGAATTGCTTTGACAGATTATTGAAAAAAATAGTCATGTCTTGTAACTTTTATCAGAAGCCATTGAATAGCTTTCCGTCCTGTTGAAATTTGAACAGGGTAAGTTTACATTATGGCATGCCTGGAAACACCGTCTTACATAATCACATACAAAACCCTAACCTATACAGTTTTATGTAGACTTGGATTTGGGGCTTCTTGCTAACCATATATCTTACATACTTCCCATATGTAGCTTATAATAATCACCCGTGTTATGTGGATGTGGCATGTTTGCTTGCATTAGATATCTATTTTATAACGTGTTCTGGTATGACTGTTTAGGCTGGTGGGTGTTTTTGAGGTTCTTCCAGGTATTATCTTCTGCATGCTAATACTCATTCCTATAACCACCAGGCAACCTATATTTTCAGTTTACTTAACTGTCTAATAAGTCAGCTCCACAAGAACCACTACCTACTGCAAGCCCTGCCAAGAGGCCAGCACCAACAGAAGACACATTTTTGAATACCACTTGTTTTACAAGTGCCCCAGATGCTCCCAGCCCAACAAAAAGAAGAAAGACAGTAGATGATGTCATTAGTGGAATGGAGTGTTTGGCAGTAACCTGGACACCAGTTTACGGGCTGCTTTGTATTCGCTGTCATTAGGAGGAAATCAGCAGGTGAAGATGACACTTGAGAAAACCAGGAGAAACTTGAAATTCTACAGAACTGTTAGCCTGAAATTATTTTTGAGTACTTTCAGCACGTAGGACCAACAAAAGGATCTTCATGGAAGTCCGACATCCTAAATCAGATGGGCAAGTTCGTTTCCTACTTGGATGAAAGAGGACTGGTACCTGTCAACTCTGCTGTCCGCATGAAAGATAGGACATCCAGAAGAGTGGGGAAGATGAAGAGCAAGACCAGAATACAAACACAACAGAGGAAGCGGAAGACTGTATTGGCCGTGAACTTAAAAGACTTCTTTGATTCGAAGCAAAGGCGGCAGGGGACATCCTTTTTGTTTAATCGTGTAACTGATGATGATAAAACTCTGTTGTCTTGTAAGTTTGTGATAACGTCACTGATTATAAACAGTGGCGCTAGGACCGGAGTGATTACTGTTATGACGAAAGACGATGTCTTTCAGGCCAAGAAAACTTAAGTCGTCACGACCCGATGGTAGATTTAAGATTTACTATGTCATCTCGGTGTCCAACCATAAAACGGGTTACCAAGGCTCCTTTCTGGTGCCTTGCACGGCACGAAAATACAACGCCGTGAAAAATATCTGCCTGTACGTTCAGCAGAAATTTCTGGGTGCGGAGCATCCCTTCGTTACACGGGAAGGGGCGCCCTCCAAAACATCTCGTGTGTCGAGAGATTTCAAGGAGGTATGCTAAAGAAGTTTGGGCCATTTACCCCAACGGATCACAGAAAGTATGTGATTTCGGCAGTTTTAGCCAGATTTCCCGAACTGCGCGAGAGCCTCCGTAAGAACTCGAGCACAGCGCCACGATTGAGAGGAAGATGTATGACCTTTGTACTGGTGCCAAACTGGCCGTGGATATTTTGGAGACCAGAAAGGATTTAGAGACTTTCCCAGACCAGAAAGGATTTAGAGACTACCCAGGCCATGTGAGGGTCGGACCCAGATGTCGAAAGCGATAGTGGCCCAGTGGGTCAATATGTAGGACTCAGATCGTGGGCCGGTCCCAAATCGTGGGCCGATTTCCAAATCGCGGCCGTGGATATTTTGGAGACCAGAAAGGATTTAGAGACTTTCCCAGACCAGAAAGGATTTAGAGACTACCCAGGCCATGTGAGGGTCGGACCCAGATGTCGAAAGCGATAGTGGCCCAGTGGGTCAATATGTAGGACTCAGATCGTGGGCCGGTCCCAAATCGTGGGCCGATTTCCAAATCGCGGGCCGTTCGCAGATCAAGGGCCGTAAACATCTCAAATCGTAGGCCGATTTAGAATGACGTCCAATTGGCGTCAAAATACAACGTCTCAAGAGCGGGAAACTGCTGTCGACGCGACGTCAAAAAAACCTAGAACACAACAAAACATGGACTCGGCGCTTATTGACGAATTAGGGGTTTCACTAGTTAAAAAACGATCTAAATCTGTAACTAAAGATCCGAATCCGGAGTGGTTTTGGGCTGAATATAACATAATATTCAACGTTGAAAAACTAAAATCCATTAATCCGACATGGGGTCCAAAAAGGATTTCAGAGCAACTTTTGCCAGAGAAGAAAACCATTTTGGAATTTTTACGATGGCGAGAAGTCGTTACAATGTAGGCGTTCATAGGACAATACCACTTTTCACAGGTTTGTTTTCGTTATTAAACATTTGTTTTTATAGTTATTTTTTTAATATAAATCAATTTTTTTTCAGGTTTATAGTTTTATTTCGCAATATTTAAATCGCAATAAAAGACATCCCCCAACAAAACCTATTTCATAAATTGACAACTTAAAATATCCGTCAACATTTCATTAACATTTATTTACTTATAAATATTTTTAATTTGTTCTCACCACAGGAGATGCTTAAGGAAGGAAGAGTTAGTCTGCCGTATTTTGGAAAATCACCTGATAGATCACAGGCAACCTGACTCGGTTTACGAAAGTCCGAGACGCATGTATTTCCCAGCTGTTCGGGAGACTTTTCATACACTGTTCAAGACACAGGTACTTTCAGTGCAATATGCTATTGTTGTTTTTATTTCATAATACAAATTAGTTTTAAAAGTAGAAAGACAACTATTATAAGTGTTTTAAAGTTCATGTAGCGAAATATCATATTACATCATATGCCGAAAGCCGATTTGTTCGCCAGAATGTAGTATTCAGTCTCCAATCCAATCAACTTTCCGCTTTTAAACTACTAGAACGACGTTGCAAAGAAAATACCAACTTTATTGATTTTAAAATGCCAATTTATTTTTAACATTACAGTACAGTTCAACCTCATTAATTCTAACATTGATAATTCGCACACCGTATCTTACCCGTATTTCAGTTCCGGCAAACGCATATAAGCCGTATTTACAATTATCTTTGATAATTCTTATTCCCAAAACAACCTTTTCCCGTGATGTGCCCAGGTATCATTATCATTGATCACATGTACTTAATAAGTGATCAGAAAGCAGTCAATTTTAGTACTGTTGTAAGACAAATTCAAGCTTTTAATTTCACTAACATTTAATAACATTTTGCACGTTTATTTTGCCGTTAAAGCTAATTCTACAGTTTCGAGTTCATCTGAGGAATTGCCATTGTCGGATTCCTTGTGCCAATACTTCCCGAGCCCCCCAAAAACGTCTTTTTGCAGTATCTAGTATGTATGATCATTAGTAAATATTAAAAGGAGTACTTCTTACAAAATATTGCTTAAAATGTGTGTAAGTTTAAACATTCATTAGAGAGTTGTTTGGTTTCTTGACTGGCTACGTTGGTTTTCTTGCAGGTCTGGATGTGATATTTGCAGGCATTCATCAACAGAAATATATTCAATCTTATTTATGGACATGTCATTGCAGTAAATAAAACATAGGTTCACAATGTCATTATTTTATGGAAATAATTTTAAGTTAAAAAAAACGTTTTACTTAACTACAAAGTCAAGTTTCAATGTCAAAAATGCATACAATTTCAACGATCGTAATCTGAACATTTGGTATCCGATTTATCTTATGGCAGTAGATCAATGTAATACTGTTCTATTCACAGCCCAATGTAAACGAAAATCATGAAGGCATTTTGGGGATCATTGTGGAAGAGGAACTGACGAGCCTGTAAGTATTCAAAACTCCAAAACTGGATAGCGTTCATACGGAGTTTTGTCTGCTCTACCACAGTTCCTTCACTTCGTGCGCTGCACTTTTACGGCGCTCACGCCGCCCTAACGGGGTGATGATGACCATCGTTTGCATAATGCTTCTCATGCATGAACAGATGGTAGTGATTAAGATTGTCTGCATTTGTCCGTGACCGTCCGTTCATTGTAAAAAAGTGAAGTATGCATATTAGGAATTGCCGCATTAAGAATGACACATCCTCCCCACACAGCCAAAACGAAGAGAAAGATAGAGTATGGTTTAAAGTGCAGTTAAGTTAAATAACAATCTGCACAAGCGCTGAAGAACGCCGTACAATCTCCCTGCATGCACAACCGACAAACACATATTTCGCACTGTCTTGTCTGTGTACAACGCGGAGATCCAGTGGGTCGTATGGCGACCAATTGCGCTCATATAACACCGAGCGACGGCATTATAAGTGCGCGCCGTCATTCCGCGATCTATGCAATCGGAACGCCTCACCTGGAATGTCACTAAGTTGCTTCGGCGATGCTTTCGTTCCTAGGTGTAGTTCACTCAATTGTAACTACTTTATAGATAATTGCATTGCACTCAATTTGTGTTCTTTATTTCGCTTTCTTTAGGAAAAGAAACGAATGAGGGAGTCGTGTGTCGAAGTGCGCGATTTACATCGGACAATGTATCCATCGGAACAGTTCAGCCAGCCCCTTAAGGAGGACGTTTCCTTCTACCTTAACATTGGAAAAACATATATTACAGACTCAATCCTGCTCTTGCAGCAAGGACTAGTTATCTAGTTATATTAAGTCTGTTTCTTTTCGCTAAGGAAAGTGCATCGATTACCAACAAACAAACGCCGGAAAAATTTACACTATCACAGATGCTGCTGACGGATCTGTTCATGGATGAACAGATACCAATTAAAACAGTCATACTTGTTTATCGTTTATCAATCAAATGATTAAACAATTATATGTTTACATGCTAACATGAGTTTTTTATTTTTGATCGGTCTTATATTCTGCATAGATGAACATTTTGAAATTGGCCCACGATTTTGCAATCGGCCCACGATTTGGAAATCGGCCCACGATAAGGGACCCACCCATGATCTGAGTCCTACAAATATACCGGAAGAAACGTCAAAAGTTGATGAGAACGAACAACCCCATGAAAAAGAGCCCGCTGCCGAACCGCCACCGTTGGGATCGGAGTCCCTGTCTCCAAACGTGTGTAAAGTAGTGGAAAGGAAATTAAGGAGAAAGTGGACCGATACGGCTGAGATGGTATTTTTCCACGATTTGGCACTTGAAATTGAACTTTCGGAAAATCTGAACAAAAAGCCCACATTGTCAGAAGTGAGACAGAAGTTGGCCCTTATGGTAGAGCTTCAAGACAAGTATAAATATTTGTCTGCAGAGAATATCAAGGACACAATCTGAAACCTCGCCAAAAGATCTATGGCAAGAAGACGAACGACAAGCTATTGCCTTTCTGCAAGAGGAACACCAAGCTTTTACAGAGAAAGAAGAGACAAACAAAAACAGCAGTGAACAAGTGGAGGACTAAACCGATAAAAAACTCAAAAGAGACTTAAACTATAATCTCAATTTGATTAGATAAATAGTGCTGATATAGTGCTAAATTAAAGTCACTCTAAATTCTATCAACATTTTGGACAGTTTGGTTAAAGACTTACACTTTAATCTCAGTTGGTTTAGATACGTAATACTTAGGATAAAGTCACTATAAATTCTATGAACATTTTGAACACTTCGTTTACTTGACTGCTTATTGTGTATCTACATGTTTTAAATGTATACAAAATGCAAAAAATGTGATTATAAAATAAATACAAAGTGCTTTTTATTCAACATTTTGTAAAAATTAAAATCTAGGCATCTGTTTAATCATTGTATAATTCACTTACTAAGGCTGAAGAATTCTCCGTTAACACATGCTCATCGACTACTAAGTAAGGAACAAGTCCCGTTCAAACTTGCATTTGTTAATGCAAGATCCCTTAACAGACACATGGTGAATGTGAGAACTGACAGAAATGTGCAATCAGCTGATGTTATATGTTTTTGTGAAACGAGATATGACAGCAGGGATACCTTAAATGACACATCTACTCAAGGTTTGACACAATATGTGCAAGATTATCAGCGTTCAACTACTGCACGACGATCATCATATAGACTGGCCAAATATTCAAAAGACGCTACTAGATCTTCTACAACAGATAGAGACCAAATATGTTTTAACTTTAATATAGACTGGAATTGTGAATCTTCTGAAAAGCATGCCCTTGAGAAACTCTGATTACAATAAAATAATCGACCCCATTCACTAACATCCAAACATAAAAATGTTGAATAATGGAAGCTTATTGCACAGATCACAAGTTGTGCTGGATTTGCTGGTAATACGGTATCCTTCAAGACAATATTTTCTTTGGAAATACGTGTATATGGTTGTACATGGATGTACTACCTGATCTTAAACAGACAGTGCATTTTTTAAAATGTCTGTGTCTATATTTACCCGCAAGTGTTGTTACTAACCCTTGACATGTCTCATTTTTTAAACTTACCTCCCCTGCTTAGGTCTGTGATGTCCGGAGCCAGAATAGCAGATCAAATTAGTTTTATAATCAACCGTTCAAGTATAAACTTCTATACTTTATAATCTATTCAAAATGTATAAGCATTGTTGTTTTCTTACTTTTTGTAACTATCAAAACCATTCCATTATGATATTTGTTTAAGCCGACAATTAGGCAAGTAGACTCAAGTAAACCCTAGTTAAAGTTATATACACGTTTTTATTTGTTACTTTGGTAAATAAACAAAAGGTTATACTGACGGAAGACAACCATTTGACGTGTGAAAAAGCATCAATATGAGACTATAATGACTTATGCATTATTTTTATAAACGCCTCGTAAGTACCTAAAACTCTATGTTATGCTGGTTAGTTTTTCTTTTTGTTGCTACCTGTAGAACAATCATAACAACTTCGAATTTTACTCCTGATGAAAATGCTTTTTAACAGGAGAATGGTACTCGTAATCCGATCAAAACTGGTCCAAAAGTTACTGAGAAATAAGCAAAACGTAGCTGAAGCGATTGATTTTTTGTGAACATGATATTGTAAAAGTGACGTAGTATAGCAACCCTGTATCTGAATATATGTTTTTTCAAACATTTCTCATCAGTTCAAAGTCGCATGTTAAACTTCAGTTAAGCAATGTTTTATTACACGAAACAATTTAAACATCTACGAGAAGTACTATACTTTAGGTTGCATTCTTGTGGTTTAATTATAAATACAACTGCGGTATAACAAATTTATGCAATGTCATTTTTTTAAATTCAGAATGTTCGCGGGGGTACAACTTTTCACATCTTTTGTTTCTTTTTCTCTTTTTTCTGTCAGCCATCGCTTTTAGTTTGCCTGTAAGGTAAAGTTTTTAAAAATAAAATATGTTGCTATTTATTACAAAGCATGTTCAAACCTACAGTGCAGTTCTAAAACAAGGTCTATTCAGTTACCTCCCTTTCAACTGAAAATGTTAAAATCTTTTGTTAATTGTTGTTCGATAGGAAGTTGTTAAGGTTTTTGTTTGGAAGATTAGTTCACGAGTCTTAAATCATAAACACAACTGAGATTTACTCATAAAAACACCATTCAATGTGCACTCATTAAATAACATATCTTACATATCTTCGTAATTACATATTAAGCATAATAACTGGATCCCTATTAGTTTTGTTTAGAAAATATTACCGGCAAGCAACGACAGCTTCCTTCATGACAGCCCGGCTCCCTTTTTCTTCCTACCCAGGCAATGTTTTTACAGCCACTCATGTCCACTCCTAAACACGTTGCGTTTTGATGTCGTCCGCAAATTAGTGGGTCACAGAAGTAGAAAGTTCCCCAACAAGGAACTTCGACCTTCGTTTGTGACTGAAATTATCAAGGGTTGTGGCATTTATTTCGCTTATTAATTTTGTGTTTGTTTCTTTTGCAGAAATTGGGCACATTTTCGGTAAAAATTCAAAATACGATAGATCGTAAATCAGAATTACGTGAAAATATCAAAATACTTAATTGCAAAGAAAGATTTTTTTTACCTCTGAATGCTTTTTTATTTCGTCGACCTTGTTTTTGCGCTTACCAAAACCAAATTTTTTATAGAGAATGTGGTGAAATGCATCGATAATTTGGGTTGATGGCAGTACAATGTTTAGGATTTGGCACGAGGAAAGCAAGACTAGTAACTGTAAAACTGAAGTGTTGCAATTTAGGCCCGACTGTTATTTGTTAAAAATGAAAGAGTGGCTGTTTTTATTCAGGCATGCCGTTAAACAATCAGCTTGGCCTTAAAAAAGCGTGCCAAGAGAATGATGGCTAGATGTACCATTATACTATCATTTGTACATGGAAAGCGTGTATAATTATACAGTATAAATTGAGAAGGCTGTACCTTTCCCTTGAACATCTGAACACACCGTTAGATATAAACTTACACCACTCATTGCAAATGTATAAGGATACGAGACATCAAAACAGTTGCTACAAAGATATTGGCTTACGATTGGTGATGGTTATAAAATTAAATAGATCAGAACTGATAAAATCTCGAGGCTACCTGAAATGGTTTAGGGAATATTTCAATACGTAGAACATGCTTGGTAATGGACTAAATATTTAAACTTAATTAATATACTGACACCAACATATAATAAGTAAGTAACATCATATAGACTTTGAGTTTGTGGTGTCACCAAACTTGTAAGTTTCAAGATGTTTACTCACATTACATGTAAACGTGTAATAGGGCAGGTATCATAATGTTTAAAAAACCGCAAAGCTGCCAACATTCCCAACTCTGAATATTAATGAAACTACAGAACTTAGTGCGCTGTTAAGATTCTGATACTTAACCAGTACGCATTGACAACTTCCCAAAACATAACGTGGACTTCTTCGACCGATTGGCAAGTGATAACATCCGTCCGACCCGATACAACGCCTGGCTTCGTGTGCATGACAAGGGATCCTGTCACAATCCGAATCAAAGCAACAGTGCTGCGAAGTCGGTGTAGGAACTTGTGCTAAAGCTCCTAAAATCGATGGAGCTATCAGAAACTAATCACCTGTACATACATACTCTTTATAAATATACATAATGCTGAAAGTATAGTTATGACATGTAACTTTACAAACTTTCGTTTGTTTTAGCATTTATTGATCAAAATTGATATATCGTTACATGCATTTCATATGTTTTAGAATTTATACTTGTATCTAGTTGGATTTGAAACAATATCACGAAATCAAGTTGTTCATTTAAAATCTGCCCACTTTAAAATGTGATTTGTATAATGTGCACTTAACGGTGTATTGCATAGTCTTGATGGTTGTTACTCACTTTAACGTGAGTAAATTAATTATTTCCTTATCTCATAATACGTAAAAAACACAAACAAAAACTAGGAATAGGTCGTTGTATTCAGCGGTAATATACATTAAAATTTTCAAATGTCTGTAAAGTCCAAGTGCAAGTTGCTCAAAAACTGTCCGAACAGAGGTAGAATCAGTGGGCCTGTAGTGTGCGAACCGTCCGAATAAAAAGCTGACATCCGTAGCTCTGGCTATTTAGCTGTCCAGCAGACGAACGGAAAACTTTCAACACATCTGGATAAAGCTTCATCTAATAGTACCACTCGAACCTGAAACTAGTGAATGGCCTTAAAATATCCATATTTCTTACATGATAAATAAATATATTGTTTATGACTAAGAGAAAACACCAAAACTCAAACACCTGAAACAAAAATAAACACTTTATTTACACCCATTTTTCAATTTATTCTCTGAAAGTTCTGTTAAACCTCGACAACCATCCAAAAATAATATTAACAACCTATAGGGCGGGTGGGCGGGTGCCGACATGTTTACCGCTGAATAGAAACGCCTCGAATGGTGTACACAGATAAAACCAACACTTAAATAGCCTAATCGCACGAGATACACGCACCTTTTCCCTCCACACTGACAATTACCGTCAAGTTCGTATTATTCGAAACGGAAATAATTTCATTTACTCACTTTAACGTGAGTAAATTAATTATTTCCTTATCTCATAATACGTAAAAAACACAAACAAAAACTAGGAATAGGTCGTTGTATTCAGCGGTAATATCGAATCAAACAAAGAGAGACAACATATGAGCACTGCAGTTGAAAGGCATTTACATTTATAAAAATCTTAAATTGTCACACTTTTTGTAACTTGCATGCGTCGTTTCAACCTTTGAAAAGATTGTACTTCATACTATCAACAAAAAAACGAAAACAAATTTACTCATATATAACTTCACCAAATAATCTGGAACCATCACGGACACCTCAGCCACTGTCAAAAAACAATGTTAAGCACTTGTTTTGTTAACAACAGGTCTACACCAAAGTAGGTTTCAGGATCGTGTCATCAATCTACAAAGAAACTGAATATTCAAAAACCACATTAACTACAAATGTACTTATTTGATACACAACGGCACCAGAGAACGTGTATCAAACACAAATACAACACAGAAACCACGAACCACACAACATTGAGTTCAGGGAACATATTAAACACATATTACACAATTAACACAAGGCTTAATCACAAACCAACGGCGTCTGTGTGCGTAAAAAACCAGACACATTAACATATATATAAGACCATAACAAGAACTGACTACAATTTTACTCAACAAACAAGAAAACTGCACAGGCTAGATAACTGACACTGCAAACAAACAGCAACAGTTCGTATACAACGCGACAGCAAGAACTGGCTACAATTTTACTCAACAAACAAGAAAACTGCAAAGACTACATAACTGACACTGCAAACAAACAGCAACAGTTCATATACAACATACTTGGCACCGGGGGCCACACAACAACGGCACCGGGGGCCGTGATCTCAAACACATAAAACACAAAATACTTGGCACCGGGGGCCACACAACAACGGCACCGGGGGCCGTGTTCTCAAATACATAAAACACAAAATACTTGGCACCGGGGGCCACACAACAACGGCACCGGGGGCCGTGTTCTCAAACACATAAAACACAAAATACTTGGCACCGGGGGCCACACAACAACGGCACCGGGGGCCGTGATCTCAAACACATAAAACACAAAATACTTGGCACCGGGGGCCACACAACAACGGCACCGGGGGCCGTGTTCTCAAACACATAAAACACGAAATACTTGGCACCGGGGGCCACACAACAACGGCACCGGGGGCCGTGTTCTGAAACACATACAACATAAACTTTGGCACCGTGGGCCGTGTGTCAAATACAACACATATAAGCACGGTATCACACACCAGTAGCACTCAGTTTGATCTTGAAATAAAGCATCTCTAGAAAAACATTAATATTTAATATTCTTTACTATTTAACAATGTAACTTCCCAAAATATTCTATTCATTAAAATAATAATTTCTTAATCGTTGACATTAAAATTGGTAGCATTTTCTCAGCGATGCATAATTCAAACAATAAAATTTACTACATTTCAAATCCAGACTCAACGATACTAATAGTCTGCCTGCAAAGTGTCTTTCAGCTTTGCCATGTCACTGAGAGTATCTCACTGGTTTCATCATTTGCACTAATCGTAAACCTTTCCGGACCGAAATTAAATCCTAAGTTATTCTTATCATTACACCGAAATTTTCAACTTTGGCTTTACAAAAATACCATTAAAGATTGAATACAATGCTGTTAATTACATCATCTCAAAAGCCATAAATGCATTATTTACAAAAATAAAAGGATCTTATATCAACTGAATATTCATAAACCACATGAACTGCTTTGACACAACAGCATCAGGGACGGAGCATCAAACACAAATACAACACAGAAAACACGGATCACACAGCAATAAATACAAGAGACATATCAAACACACCAAAAAAAACCACAATCAACGTCATCTGTATGTAAACACCATGCACAATTTCAACATAAAACCACACAACAATAACACAAAGGACCGTTATTTCAAACGTATACAAGACGACAAAAATAACTGGCTTTAAATTAACACAACAAAACAAGGAATAATTCACATGTTACATTAATTACATTGCAAATAAACGTCAACAGCTCATACACAACACAGCTGGCACCGGGGGCCACACACCATCGGCACCGGGGGCCATGTTCTCGTACATACAACACAAAACTGGGCACCGGGGGCCACACAACACTGGCACCTTGGGCCGTGTGTCGAACAAAAAACAACACATATAGGCACTGTATCTGACAACAAAAGCACTTAGTGTTATATTGAAATAAAATAACTCTAGAATAACATTTACATTTAGCGATCGTTACTTTTAACCATGTAACTTCCTATAATATTCTATTCAAAAACAAAACTTTCTAAGTCGATGATATTAAAATTGGTAGCATTTTCTCAATAATGCTTAAATTAAAAGACAATATTTCAACATTACAAATCCAAACTCAGCGATACTAAAAGTCTGTGTACAAGCTGTCTTTCGCATTTATCACTGAGTGTCTCTCACTAGTCTTATTATTTGCACTCACCGTAGCTTCTCCGGACCGAAAGCAAATGTAATCCAAAGTTATTCTTATCATACATTGAAAATCTCAGTTTTTGCTTTGAAAATTCATCAAAGATTGAATAAGAAAGCTGTTAATTACATTCTCTAAAAGAACCTTCATTGCAATATTTACCAAACATTCAGAGATCTATAAAATTTAATTCCGATTTTTATTTAAATATCACTATAAAAGTCTAAAACATCTGTTTTCAATTAGAAATGTAAAATATAAAAGTCCACACAAAATTCAGAAAAACTTAATGTCCGACCCTTAGATACCCAATACTTCACGTATTCTAAAGAAAACAGCAAATGCTAAAATAGATTAATTCACATCTCTGAAATCTCATAAGAAACTGCTTTCCAAAGCGAATATACACCAAGTACTTGACGTATTCTAAAGAAAACAGCAAGTGCTAAAATAGATCAAATCACATCTCTGAAATCTCATAAGAAACTGCCTTCCAAAGCGAAGTTTAAATTAAGGTTTAGCCATTTCAGTAATATGTAATAAAAATGTATTAGCTTTCTAACGAATACATCCAGAGAGACACATTTTCAACCAATCATCCTTACACGGATTAACAAACGTCTGCTGTATGATTCCACAATCAAAATATCAGGTTTATTTTTGATTAACTAACCTTTTTTCCGAATAATCTTCGATAATTACATGGCTCTCGTTACCGGCGAAAATTACAGACTGTATAAATGGTTTAATTTTAACCATTGTTGAAAATTTATGAACGTTAAAGTAAAATTACAAACTTTAGATTCTTCCCTTCCAGAAAACAAAGCGTCCTTGACCTTAGACAACAGCATCAGGATCTTCAAAGCTGGCGTGGAAAAGCACTTGCAACCTCCTTTCAGTATGAAAGACGTCCTATATTAATATAAATAAAAACCATGTAAGCAAGAGTAACAAATACGTACAAAAGCAACCATTACGTGATCGTACCGGAAAAACTACATGTATCTGTAAATATTATACACATGGTTTACATTATGGTCTCAATATTACAAACAGATCAAATGGCATATTCTCCAAATTTACTATTTCTTACAACTGACTGTATTTAATGTGAGAGTCGTAGGCTATGTTTCAAGAATCAAATGAAAACGCATAACCAAACTTAATTTTATCCTTAAAGAGAAAGGAGTATACTGTATATTGTACACGCTTTCCATGTGCAACTGAACTTATAACGGTAAATCTATCCGTCATTACTAGTCATGTTTTTATGAAAATCATCTGATTGTTAAACGGCATGACTGTAAGCAAAAAAAAAAAATTAGTATTTTCACTATCACTGTTAACAAATTATCGGCTTAACATTCAGCTCGCTAACATCACTGTTTACATGTTTAAAATAAATGTAACATTAAGTTCTCTTGTTAAAATGTACATTCACTTCTTAACTCATAATTACGCGTACAATTACATTCGGCCTCTATTACAACACTTCATTCAATATGAAAAACAGCTACCGTATTTTAGAATTACTGGTCTTGCTTCCCTCATGCCAAATCACGATTTCCATTTACCGCAAACTGAAATAACTGATGTTTATAACTTCTTTTTCGACTTAAATGATTTCTATACAAAAAGCCAAGCAGCATTTTAATCTTCCTTTTACAAAATGGTCCACAACAGTTACAATATTTTCAAACCAAAGAAGATACCCGGTTTTCTAATTTAACAAAAGCCGATGCAATAAAAAGGTACTTATCACAAAAATCTTAGTTTTTGGCTCCCATCGCTTCGGTTCCTGTTAAATCAGCAGCGGAGCAACTACTGGCGAAGTGCCCTACTTCTGACTGCAACCAATGACTTTCTATTGGAGAAAACTCCCTGTTGCCACATGTCCTTGTTGACTGCCACGTCATCTTTTAAAGCGTCGATAAAGCTTTATTCTGACACTCTGTGCTGCCTATTCTGTCTCAAACTTTAAACCTTCAGTTCACTGCATCAAGTTTTAAAAAAGCGTTGGCAACTCTCCGAGTAATCTGCTACATAAATGTGCTCTTCTCCTTGCCGACATGTTTACCGCTGAATAGAAACGCCTCGAATGGTGTACACAGATAAAACCAACACTTAAATAGCCTAATCGCACGAGATACACGCACCATTTCCCTCCACACTGACAATTACCGTCAAGTTCGTATTATTCGAAACGGAAATAATTTCATTTAACTATACAAATGTGAACTTTGAAACATACCTGAAATTATTTTCGTTTTAGAGGCCAATGTAATCAGTCGAACATTTGTCTTATGCGCAGTTTTTTTTCAAGACATTTGCGCATCTTACTCGTATATCCTTTTCGCAGAATTATTTCACAAGTTGATCATTTAAGTATAATATTACTGGTTTCAGTTAAAAAAATGATCAGATAAAAATCGAAAAGATAAAAAGGGAACGTTGGAAGCCACAGAACATGACTATTTGGAATTATTGCAGGCTCGGTTTGATTGAGCCTGTTCATGGTCTGGGGTATGTAAATGCATACGATTGCCAACGACGCCTAGCCCCGGGTTAAGCGACACACAATTTTTACACCAATAAACAGAATCGCCTATTCAATATTTATTAGCTCTCAGCAGTCGGGCTATGGTCTCAGTAATATAACTGAGACATCATTTAGTGCTTATAAAACTCTTAGCGTATTTTGTTTTAAATATATGTGTGCTTTGGGATGCAACATTGTTGAGCTGATGAGTGGGTTGGAGATATTTACAAAGACAACTTGTAAATGTTTGTTCTCATTAGAACCTGTTGGGATGTGTGTGGTTGGTGCACACTAGAAACTGGTTAAAAGCCAGTGACAAACTGTTTTGCAACTGAATGTTCAAAGCGGTTACCCATCAAGTTCTCATTCTCGTACATTGCTTGTGGTGTCTACTTTGAAATGGATCATTTTATACCACATGCTTTCTTTTCTTCTTTACTTTTTGGCTGTGTGGGGAGGCTGTGTCTTCTGGATGCAACCATTCCTAATATGCATATTTAACTCATTGCCTGTCCGAATATATATAACTGCATGCCTCAAGCAATAAAAGTATTCTAGTAACTTTGCTTCATCAAAGGTTTAAGTCTTTGTGTCGTGTTGCGGATGTAAATGACTCTCCGTACATTCGGAGAGGACGTAAATATGCATTTCCAAAAATGCCTATGAACAGTCTATTAAACAGAGGCTACAAAATTGTGTTCGTTTGCTTTCAAAGTTTTTTCCGTCTATTTTAATATCGCTGTAGCGTTTTTTTTTTGTGCCGCGCGGCGGCTATAGTCTCCCCGTACATTCAGTCAGTACCGTTTTCAATATCTTTATTTGAAGGCCGTCGATCACGGTTCATACATTTGTGTTAATAGTTAGTAGCGCTCAATCCGGTGCTAGGCGGCGTTGACAGTAATATGCACTCCCATTACTGGCCCATGAAGAGGCCCAATCTAACCAAATCACAATAGTTTGATTTATCGTGTTCGGTGGATTTCATTTTTTCCATCTACTCAATATGCATAATAAAGCGTTTGTGGTGTATACTGTTTTTAAATAAACATGTGCAGGAGTGGTATATGAATGTGTTACTATCTGCAGGCCTCCCTTATCAGCTATAAGCACTGGTTCAAAGCGAAAGTTCATTTCTCTCTTCCATCAGCAGGTCACATAACGATACAAACAAGGCTACATTGCTGTAAGAAATCTTACGCGGTTTCAAGTTCGATAATAAATAAATCAATAAATAAAACAAACCTGCCATAGTAACAAGAAGATATATCTTAATGCACGTCATAATGAACGTACATCGACGCCTTTTTCCCTCTTTCGACTTGCAGTAAAGACTATACATGTATTTTATCTTTAGGCTTTGCGCCGTTGTCAAATTAAACTAGATTTCAGACGGACAGTTTGTCAAATTATAGACTTGCGTGATGTTTCCGCCAAACGACACAAACAACGGTACTGTGATATTGAAATAGATGAAAAGGGACCTTTAAAGCCATCGAACACGACAAACATGAAAATATTGCAGGTTCGGTTTGATTGAGCCTGTTCATGAACAGTTACGGAAATGCATATTACTGCGCACGCCGCCTAGCCCCGGGTTGAGCCAAACACAGCCTCCCCAGAAAGAGAAGAAAATAGAGCTTTGTTTTATAAATAACAATTTCATATTACACACTACACACTACAAACAACAAAACGAAAAAAAAAGAATCAGAGAGGTAACCGCCTTGGAACGGTCAGTTGCAAAACAATTCTTCCCTGAGCTAAAATATGAATCATGTTTCTTCATGTTTGCGAAATTCATATCCTTCATCTAGACTACCTGAAAACAGTTATCAACGTCGAAAACTAAAATGGGTATACATGAATATAAGGTATCAAGGATATTAATTAATCTGCGTTGCTGACTTGCTCTTAGAATAATACAGACAATTTATACATAATAGGTATCAAACTAGTTGTGAGGATCCTTATGGTCTTCAAATAACTTATAAAATTTAAAAGGTTGATGCATGGTAATGTGAATAGATGAAAAATGAACTTTGCGGCCGTCGAACACAAATATCAAACTATTGCAGGTTTTATCGAGTTTGTTCATAAGCAGTAAGGAAAATATGCATATTTCTGTTAACGCCGCCTATCCCCGGATTGAGCGCTTCCAAGATAACAGTACTCATTCAAGATAGCTTTAAGATAACAGTACTATCTGAATGTACGGGGCGAGATTTGACGGCCTCAACATGGCTCAAACAATGCTTTCAAGATTCAATAGTTTATTGTGATGCAGGCCTCCGGCCCATACACAAACACATCAATACAACATGATATAGCTATTTCAGTACAAGCGATCACACAATAATTTTAACATTCCATGATATAACATTCGATATAAGGAAATATTGAGTTGAATACTGCTACTTTCATAAATAATTTGATGAAAAGGCACTTTGAAAATTGTCTACTTTGAAATAGATCTCAACATTTTGGCTTTGTGGGAAGACTGTGTCTTCTCGACGTGGTCATTCCTGATATGTATATTTCACTTTCCTTGTTTTTTTAAAGCCACGGGACATGACAGATATCAAAATATCGCAGACTCGATTGATTGAAAAACGATTTAAAAATTTATTTTTTATATATTTGTTGTTGATTTTTTCAGTGTTATGATGACTATCGGCAGAAAATTATCTTACCGGTACACACTCGCATGTAACAGTTCGACTGCCGCTTTTTTCCTTCCGTCCAAAACAGATTGAACGACCGCCATTAAAATGGATAATGAGCTTTTGGCAGATAAGAAAAATATTCCCTTCGAATGTTGGGCATACCTTTTGCTGATTAACCATATTGTAATATATAGACATACCACGTGACTGTCAAGTTATGAATATGGTACTATAAATAGAATTGTTGAAACCCGTCAGTGTCATTGAGTGAAACTAAAACCTTACAATTTTTATTTTATTTGTCTGTTGTCCCTCTTTGACTAAATTGGATTTTTGATGGAATATTACGAAAAACAACAAAGAAATGCCCGGCTTTATGTTACCGGAAATAGAACATAAGTTTCACACCCATTCGTTAAACATGAATTTTGATCCCAACACCCTGACATTGGTTGTCATTTTGACCTTTAATCCTCGGTAAAGTCGATTGAATACAAAATTTCATTTTGAAAATAATGCAAACGTTATACCCAGCTTAAAGTTTCTATTCTGTTATTTTTACATGTTATAAGTAATGGGGCCGTCACCCCATAACTTTCTGGTCAGTTCTGACGTTTGAGGAAACGTTGGTAGTTGCACATTGTTGCTTGGACAGCGCCAGAAGAACTGCGTTGTGTGAAATTTAGTGAACGTCGGTGATTGCCGAAAATCAGCGGACGACGCTGGTCTGATAAAACCTTTGATTTGATTTTTGACATAAATATCCAGGGTATATATATCTTTATATCTTCATTATAACTTATCACTTTATTTGGAAATATTTCCGGTTTTCAAAGCATCCATTTGTCAAGCAGCCTACAAAAAAGAAAAAGAATCTTAAGAAACGAACCTTATCGTAAATACCATATTCATAACTGTGTAGACCTGTATGAAAATACAAAACACCTTACTGGAAACTATTCAAACAAAAACAATCTAGAACCATGACGATGGTATTGGCTAAATGAAAAAAATATTTATTTTTAAATCTGGTTTATGTTACCTGAATATTAACAATGTTGTATTTCCTCATGAGAAGAAAGAGGAAAATAATAAACTTGGAGACACTTTGTTGTACAACTTGTCTCAAGAAACTTGCATCTAAATAAAGTGCGTTTGAAACGTAATGAAGATAACAATTATAAAATAAACACAATGATTTATTTCACAACATTTTCAATAATCTACAGCTATCAATGCAGGTTAAAAATACCGCTTTGAAAGGCGAGTTTTAAAGATTGTGCCATAATTATCTATATATGTTAATAAATAAGTGATTTGATATTGGCCCTGTTATATGTCCGAGGGCAGTCGTATTGGCCCGAGGCCGAAGGCCGAGGGCTAATACGACTGACCGGAGGACAAATAACAGGGTCAATATCAAATCACTCATTATTGACAATTTTATTAAATAACCACACGTATTTGATCCAAGTCAGAAAGTGCTTGTGTTTTTGTGAAATCTTCACGTTGTGAATTTATAACACGTTCGGTTTTAGGCTCTTACTCAGTCGTTATCAGTAAATAAACGTCAACAAATTCCTGTTTGAAACTAAGTATATTTATATAACGCAAAATCTCTGCGTCGACAAATAGACCGAGTTAAAACAAAATGGCTGCCATTTCCAAGATTTTCTTGCTGAAATCTTTATCACTTTTTCGGCCCTGCCTTATTAGCCAATCAAATTGCCTCAAATGCGGGCTTTAAATCTATAACATTTTTCGGCCCGGGACCGACAAATGTTAATGATAATGGCCCTGTTTTACAGCAGGCCTTCGTGTTGTTGAACGTGGCAGATGCTTTTTTATAGGGCTAATAACGTATAGTTATTTAATAACATATGTTAATGGTATCTTCAAATGTTTGAATTCATTATCTTCAAAATCAGAAACAATTCGTGACACGGCTAGCTTCTTTGATTCCGCAAAAAGCCACGTGAAAAAATCATCTACACTTGATGCCGAACATACATTTACGTTTAATACAAATATATTAAAAGCTGTATTAGAAGCCCTTTCCCACTTCAACTGATTATGATCGAAACTTGTGTCACAATAACACACACTTAATGCTCACATAGTTCAAAGTTTCTTCCATGATTCAAGTCATTAATCCTGACAGCTGTAAAAGTTAATATTTTCCAAAATGTTATGGACTAAGTCTCAGTCAAGATTATCTACAGTTTATACTCAATATATGTTTAACACAAAAATTGACTCGCCCATTTTTACAAATATTAAATAAGCCCACGAAGTACATTACTTGAATATTTAGTTTGATGGCGAACACAGATACACTATTGATATCTAGTTAAAAACTGTAGGAAAGATTTACGTTACAATATGTTTATAAACCTGCCCCTTGTATCCTCAAATAAATTAAAAGGAATGGAATGAGTCACACAAAGTATATGTAACATGAATTCACACATGAAGAAAAGTAGACTAATGGACACACTAAGGGTAGATCGTCCAAATCCATAGACTGTTGGTTCGAACCTACCAGAGATTGGATTCGTTTGCAATTTCTCCAATCCACGGCGCAAGTTCTGGTTCCAATCAAGGAAGCAGTCAACTAACATGAATATTATAAGTTGGGAAATCCTGAAGATTTGTTTAAAATTTGAAGTCAAAAACGATTTGTTGGAGAAACCCCGCTCCCCTCAATTAAAATTAATACATGTCAGATAAGTCTACACTTAGCGCCAAACAAGTGTAAATATCTTAAAACGGTAGAAAAGTTAGCGGCGAGGATTTTCAAGAACCCTAACCATCCAACGAAAAACAGGAAAAATATTTCGCGCACACCTAGCCATTGCCGTACATATGTTGAACGTTATATATCTATAGTAGAAGGACTTTGCGTCACCATCGTTTTCAAACCTACAAATCGACTGAAGGACCAACAAACGGGATGACGTCTCTTAGACAGCGCCATTAGCTTCCTTTTTTTAATATCCGCTTGCATGATGTATATAACATTTTCATGGAGATTTTATCTAAAAAATCTGGCATGACATGTGTTATGTCATCCTGGTTAAAACCTTCAATGGCAAACAAGTTTTGTCACTGACCTTTTTAACGCGGCAACCCTTTAGGTCCTCTCTTTTTGTTATTGTTTGTGGTATCTTATTGATACTACATGTATTTCGCGTTCTTCTTTTTTGTGCGCATGGTATTTTGATATTTATATTTAGCCGTTTTATATGTTCCCCTAAGGTTCTTACACCTATATTCTTTTAACTTGATCCTTTTATGAAAGTATATATGTGAAAGAAGAACCATATCGCAAACTAAAGATATATTTTTAATAGATGATTTTCGGTCAAATTAATAAATCATGAAATAAATAAATCATAAGAATTTTGTCCATTCACTTCAACGCACTAGAAAGACTAACCAGCCTGGCAGCTATTGTATTGATTTCGCTGATGTGTGTATGATTTTCAAATTTTCAATTTTGAATGATAGTTTAAAATAACGATATAACCTCACATCCGATGAGAATTTACTTCACGCTGCCAGCCTTATAATTCATATTGTCAGCCAGCTAGACTGCTATCTTTGCGCTGTCAAGCTGCTTACTTTAGCGCTGTAAGAAAGCACACTTAACGATCATTTAAACTACTTTTAATTCAGAAGAAGGCAATACATTCTATTCATAATCAAGTATTGATTTTATTGACTCATTCTGCAAATATGAACTGAATGAAAAGTAATGTTATACTTTCTTGTATTTAAATCGATTGCCAATAAAGCTATAATTGTTTGAAAATTCGTCGCGTGATAATATATATAAAATTGCGCATGTAAATATTCTTACAAGTATAAAAACTGATTTATTAAACTACAAAAGGACAATTTCTTATGGTATTATGGATAACAAGAAGAGGAAATACAGTTTCGAAGCATTCACTGAAAGTGGAGAGTGTGACGACGAAGTCACACTAGTTTTTGACGATGAACAGAAATTGTTTGTTTCAAGAAATTTTCTGACTTACGCTTCGCCAGTTTTAAAAGCTATGTTCAAGAGCGATTGTACTGAAAGGAAGCAGAGAAAAGTGACTTTACCCGGCAAGAAGTATGAGGATGTTCTTGAATTTCTACGTTGTCTTCATCCGAACATACAAAAAGCTGTAGACAGTAAGTCATTTAATTTCAGAAGATTGAAAGAACCGTTTGGCTATGAGCATTTAATTGCTCTCTTTGAATCAATCAGGTTTCGGGAAAGTTTCTTTTTTTAAAGAAAATCTTTTTCAGTTACACGCAATCCATTTGAATAATTTGTAAACGAAAGATAGGAAAGATTTTCTGGACGAATGATGGGTCATAATATATTATTACTATGTAACTATTACTTGATTATATTTACTATAGTACAATTAGGCCGGCGCTAGCGAATGCTGAGAACCATGTGGCCCGGCTTTGGCATAGTATAAAGTATGGAGTGGAGTCTTGGAGTGGAGTCTTGGAGTTAAACAATATGATCCCCTATAAATTTGTCCCAGTCTGGGATACTTGTGGACAGTGTTTGTTTTCTTTAGGACAACTAGATATGTGATTTTTATAAATAACTGTCAAAATTCAAGAAACTTCATAACACAATGTCTGCAGAGCTTTTTTCTGTGTTAATTGGAGCAGAGACAGTCTCTAGGGAACTGAGATGATAGACGCTGGACATTAACTCTTGGTGTACCTTAAATCATTATTCGACAATTAGACTGAACTTAAGCTTTAGCAATATAACATCTGTTCTAAGGTGAATTCAAGGTGTTCTTATGGAATGGGAATTTTTACAGCTTTAATAAAACATTTAATAAAGCAAACCTGTGATTAATACAAATGTATTACAACAATTGTTTATATTAAAATAATTAAATATCATTTGTTAGTATGAAGTTATACTTTCATTTCAATAAAACAACTGTGATGCAATATGAATACATGAAGGATCTCAAACCTTGAAGTATGCAATATATATATTAGCATGCTGATCATGTATAATCAAGTTATTTACTTTTATGCAAACCAGTTAGAAAATCAATTGATGGAAACAACATAAAATGGCCAACATTAATGACATTAAATATTCAGATTTGTTTCTTGTACAATAAATGTTTTGTTGGGTATGTCTTCTCCAAATTAATAGGTCAATAATGGTTCAAACAATGTTCTCTCTATGTTCCTGCCAGTGATACTGCTCAGTTATATGACATGCTAAATGGTCAGTTCAAGGCACCATGACAGCCCAAGAGAATTTCAAGAAAAACAATGATCTAATCTTGACACTTATGGTTTCCTTCCATAACAAGGTTGACTCATTACAAAAAGTGCAGGTGCATCCATATTTTGTGATAGATGTCATGGGATGTAAGAATAATAAACTGTAAAACGCATTTATTTCGCGTGGAGAAAATTTCGCGATTTTCATAAAAAAATCACCAATTTTCATTATTCGCGTATTTATGAACTTGCGACGTCGTAAGACTCGAAATCGTAAGTATATAAGGATAATTCATTACCGTGATCACGATTTCATAAGTAATTAAATCAAATAACTGAATTGTGGCCAAAAAGGAATTTTATGCGGCGTTTAAAGTGATTATCAGTTCTGTTAAAGTTGCCTCTTTTCGCATAATTATCGGATTTATCAAAACTCATCATATATTTGCGATATGTATGAATTCACTAGGTAAACGATTCGCGAATATTAGCGAAAATAAAACTAACGTGAATAAAAACCAGTTCTACAGTATTGTTTCTGAAAACTGTTCTTTGAACATTACTTTTGACTTTTAAACTGATAATCATAATGAAAGAAGGCTTTAAGTCCTCGGCAGATATAAAAATAATGACAATTATTGTTTATGATTTCAGAAAAATTGCTGTCAAAAAACTAGAAACTTAAAATAGTTTAAGGTATATTCTGCCCATATTGTACTCTTGAGATAAAAATACATTTTAAAAAATGAAAATACCATACAATATTACTACTGGTATGAAGATTATTATCAAAATACAAGGGATTCTTTAATTATTTTTTGTTAAAATCTTAAAACACCGCACAGGTTTTTCACACATGCAGATCAGCAAACTTAACATTGTGTTGCTATAAAAAAAGAAAGTCGTAATTACCTATTATTAAAGTGCAATTAAAAATATTGATCATAAATAGCTTAGAAGACATTCGTGTGTACTGAAACATGCTTATTACATAAAATAATAAGTATGTTTACTATAAGATTTGAACCCATGCCCGCTACAGATAAAAAAGAATATCATTGTCATGAAATATTTCAAAACTAAGACTAAACCAACTCCAAGGTCAGACTCCAAATTGTCACTCCAAAAATTCAGCTCCAAAATTCAGCTCCAAGGTCAGACTCCCGACTCCACTCCAAGACTCCACTCCAAGACTCCACACCATACTTTATACTATGCCCCCGGCTTTATATATAGATCGTTGAGTAATGAACGGGAACCATGTCGTATGTACGTTAAGTTCAAGGTCAAGCTATTTATAATTGAGTATATAAATATAAATATTGAATTGAATTATCTCCCCTTAACTATAAATATAAATATATACATGTATAGATTATATAAATAGATCGATTAGTCGGTGTTTTCTTTTTATTATGCGAATTGAAAGTTTATTTTTGTAAGCAGTTATAGAAAGAGTGTACATGTAGTAAGAGACATTGTTCAGATAGTTATTCTTGGATGATATTGAAGTTTGTGTTCTGTTTACGAATAGCCTATTGGCAATCCTATGACTTGATTTTCGGCGCGTGAATGTGACCTATATTATGATGGTTCTTTGTTTACAAATGTTTCTGATGTTGAAATTGACGGTTCTAGTGGGTTTCTGTTTTACAAGTGGGCGATTTCGTGTCTATAAAGTAAATAATGATTGTATAACCATTTTTTGTAGGTTTATTTCTGTTGTTAAGAATAATTGTGACTCATCCCCTCCCATTCCCCCCCCCCCCCCCCCCCCCCCCTGGTTTACGGGATCAAGATGCTGAATATAGAAAGTTAGTATAGATTTTTCATCCTGAAAGTACCAAAGGAATTGCCATGTACGTGGTAGGACAATTTTGAAAGATAATGTTGAATTTAAATAGAGCAAATTCATTTAATGTGGTTAGTGCTATGCTAATACCTGCATGAACTCTTACACCCAACATCTAACTTCTTTAAATGTCGTCCACATATAACACGTCTGCGTTATACTTTTCTTGTTCTTATTATACCACGGATTTTTTTAAATATCAGGCAAAATTCCCCTGGCGAAGTTTCGAATTTGTCCCCCAAAAAATTATCATTACCTGTTTTAGCTACACTATTGTGCACATTACTGTTTACGCATGAACTGTATAGACAAGTGACATGAAATTGTCACAAAACAACGTTTTCATTTTCCAGACTGATGGCCGAGCTCAAATGTGTTTTTAAAATCAGTAGATATATATACATAATGTGAAAAAGAAGCAACGTTTTTTTAATAACAGAGTATTTACCCTTTTATATATACTTAAATAAGGAGACACAAAATTGCTAACGAACGGATGGACGGACGACAAGGGACATAACATTAGACATTGACGTGAGGGCCAATTGGCCCTAAATCGCTCACCTGATTCTAAGATACGTGAAATAAAAAGTTTGGAGTCAATAAACCAAAGCAAACTCAAGTTATTAAACTGAAACTGAATTTCTATTTTTAGCAACAGTGACCTTGATCACAGACACCCCAAAGTAACCTCTTGATATAAGCTTCCCATACACAAAGTGTGGAGTCGATAGGCCAAAGCAAACTGAAGTAATTTAGTGGAAAATGAATTTCTATTTTAAGCAACAATGACACCGACCTTGATCACAGACACCTGGGTAGCAATCCCAAGCTGCATCTTAATAATAGCTACCCATACATTAAGTTTGGAGTCAATAGGCCAAAGAAAACTCAAGTAATTAAGTGGAAACTGATTTTCTAGTTTAAGCAACAGTCAAGTTGACCTTAATCACAGACACCTGGGTAGCAATCCAAAGCTGCCTTTTGATATAAGCTACTCATACATTAAGTTTGGAGTCAATAGACCAACGCAAACTCAAGTTATTAAGCAGAAACATAATTTCTTTTTTTTTAGCAACAGTGACCTTGACCATGATCACAGACACCTGGGTATCAAACCCAAGCTGCCTTTTGATATAAGCTATTTAAGCAGCAGTGATCTTGACCATGTGGTCAAACCCGACAATATGCGCCAGGGCACTTCATGACATTACTTTAGGAAAATTTAGTTGAAATCTGTTGAGAAACGTAGATGTTGCGCGCACAAGAAATTGTTTACGCCCGCCCGCCCGCCAACGTACCCCAATCTAATAACCACCTGGTTAAAAACCTCAGATACATTTAAATACGAGAGCTGTTCAATAAATACGCGGAAAAGTGCTGCCATTTTTTTTAATATTCATGGGAAACTGACGTTCTCTTAAAATTTTGTAAATAAACATATAATAAACATGTGCACAATATTTCAATAAAATCGGATAAAAATTAATAGTACAATTTTAAGTATTTCTAAGGTAAGCGCAGTGAAACCGGCCAAACGTCGTAACGACGTCACGCTCAACGCATGTATGAGTCACCCAAACACGCACCAAGTCCTTCTCGAAGTAATCTCCGTGAGAGGAAACACACTTTTTACAACAGTTGATCCATGACATGAAACTATTAAAGTAGGAGCCATCATTTATCTCTGAAATTGCACCTTGCACCGCGTAGGACAACTCGTCCACATCATCGAAGTGTTATCCCCGCAGGACGTTCTTCAGTGTCGGGAACAGAAAGAAATCGCACGGTGCGAGGTCAGGGCTGTAGGCCGCGTGTGTCGTTAATTTTTCATTGACATAATAAAATTGAACACTGAATAAATCTTTTCCAACTTTTAATTTTATAACTTTCATCCACATTTTAACTTTCTAACTTTTAACAGAGATTAACTCCACGCAAATCCTTTAAGAGCAAAAACACAACTATCTTTTAAACTTTTAACAGAGATGAACTCCACGTAAATCCTTTTACAGCAAACTCAAAACTGAACTATCCATTTAATCAATCATCGTCTCTTTTATAGTAAACTTTACCGCCAAAAGTTAATGTTCATGTTTCTCTCATAAAAAGCATGCAAAGCAAGACTTTTCCCGCCAATAGCTTAACAATTAGAAGGAGCAAAGCATGTACACAATAATATGTGGAGCAATATGGAGCATATACATACAGTTAGCAGGAGCAAAGTATGTACACAATAATAATGAGCAAAGTGGAGAAAAGTAAACATACATTCGCAATTCGCGACATTCCCCACTTAAGAGACGTAAGATAACTAGAACATAACATGAATTATTATAAGCATTGAAATAAAACATTTTCATAATTGGATAAAACTGAGATACAGCCTTGAAAAAATACAATTAAATGTCTCTTTAGATTTCTATAGTATTTGTTAGACGTCTAAAATCACCACAACCGTATTTTCCCATTTGAGTGTTCAATGGTGTAAACAACTTAAAGACAAACAAACCAGACCACGCCGCACTACTAACACTGGCTCAGGTTTAATCTGAGGCATGGCAAACCAGTTCATGATTTATTTCATATATTGATAGATACCTTGCGGGTTCGCTCCCAGCTAGAGACACTATCATTTTATGTAGTTTCTAACAGTTACATCTCTATAACTAATTTTTATTTAAAATATTTGTTTTTTTTGTTTAGCAATATCCGATGATTTTCTGCTAGGTCTCTTTACAAATTAATTGCATCTTTGTCACTAACTATCTCTGTTTTGCTTGTTGTTTCGCTTCGCTTTTTATCACTCTCATGATGATAAAGTAAGTTCACAGGTCTACATATCACTCTCTTAGAAGAAAGTTGTACTCTAGCGGATCGAGTTTCTCCATCATGACTTTTTACGAGCTCAGTAATGCGACCAACTTTCCAACTTCCTCTAGGTAGGTTTTCTTTTATAAGAACTACGTCACCAACATTCGGCACTGTTTTTGCAGTAAGGCTGACGAGGTACTGATCACGCCCAATATTCCAAAACTCATTTAGAACTTTTTGTCTTTTTTTTCCAAATCTTTTACAATTTTTCACTTGAACTTTCCTCTGGTAAATAGTCTTCGTCACCATCATCGTGTTCTAAGTCTGGTATACCGGTTGTTGGATATATTGTCAAGAAGTGACTAGGTGTCAATGCTATGTTAGAAGACAAGTCGTTTTCTTCGTAAACTAACGGTCGCGAATTAACCGTGCTTTCGACTTCTTTGATAAGTGTTTGAAGTTGAATAATGTTGAGGAGTTTTCTGCCTATTGATTTTTTCAATGCACTCTTTACGACGCCTACTAACCGTTCATAAAAACCGCCCATCCATGGCGCTAACTCGACAATGAAATTCCACTTAATCCCCTTTGAAGCAACGTATGATATTACGTCATCACTTTGCACTACGTTTTTCCACACATGACTAATGACTGCTTGCAAGTTTAAACTGAGCAGGATTATCTGAAACTATCTCAATAGGTGTGTTCCGTTATGAAATGAAACGTTTCAAACACAAGATGAACTCCTCGGTAGTTAAATCCTGTATCAATTCCAAGTGAATAGCACGTCTGATCATGCAAGAAAACGAACATAACCATACCTTTTTATGTCCATCTGATGTTTTAATGTTTAAAGGTCCCACGTAGTAATCCAGTTCGGGAAAATGCACTCGATTTTTGCACTCTTGGAAGTGGGGCCATAACAGGCATTTTATATGGGCCTCCATTGTAACGGCGGCACACACTACACTGCTTTAACACTTCTTTGACTGCTGAACGACCACGGGTTATCCAATACGTTTGTCTTGTTCTGGATAGCGTATGCGATATTCCATAATGCATGCATTCTTTATGCGCTCTCTGAATCACTAGTTCGGTAAACTTTTCTTTGTGAGGCAGCAAAATGGGTTGTCTTGTAGCTTCCGAAAGGAAAGAGTTACCTAAACGACCAGTACAATGCAATACGCCGTTGTTATCGATAACTAATCCAAGTTGATTTTGAAGTCCACATTGCTTTTTCCTTTGAATGCTATTGTAGTCCTTTTGGTAAGTTTTCATTTGAACATAAACTATCCATTAGTTTTCTGCTTCTTTTAAGTCATCACAGGTTATATGTTTTGAGTTCTCTTTGATATGTTTAAGTTTTTTTTTTAAAATTTCAATACAAGAGCTGTAACCCGAAGTAACTTTGTCAACGTCAAAAATCGATGTATTTCAATTCCACACGGAGGCATAATTTCCTGTTCATTCTTGTTTTCACTTTCTTTAATATACAATGAAATACTTGATTCCTTGTCATCAGGTTTTTATTCCATTTTATTATCACCTTCGTTCCTTGTACACCTGCTTTGTGGACTTTCACAACACCAAGTGGGGCCGTACCGCCAAAAGGTATTATCCTTTAAATCATTCACTGACGATCCTCGCGTTGCAACGTCCGCAGGGTTCTCTTTTGTGTTTACGTAAGCAAGTTTTACATTCTTCTTGCTTTTGATTTCTTCTACTCAATTTTTCACAAATACTGGTAGATGTTTGGCACCATTTATCCAGTCTAAGGCTACCTGAGAGTCTTTCCAAAGGTATTCGTGTGATATCTCTAAAATCAATTGGGTTTTCACAAATTTTACACACCTTATACCAATCAGCACTGCCATAAGCTCCAGTCTTGGTATAGCCATTTTCTCCACAGGAGCAATACGTGTTTTAGCAAAACTCAAGTCTGATTCGACACTATTTTCACTTTCTTTTTGTAGATAGATCGCAGTTGCATACGCTTTGGATGAAGAGTCGCAAAAGCAAAGAAAGTTGTATTTCACATTTTTTTTCCTGTGACACGATATTCCGATTTATTTTAATGTCACATATCAATGCCAACTGGTCGCTAACAAATGACCACTTATCTAGAATGCTTTCATCAGTGATCTCAGTTTCCCAGTCTAAACCAGTTTTCCACATTTGTTGAAGTAAAATCTTCCCATGAAGAGTGACTGGTGATAAAAGACCACTGGGGTCAAACACAGATTCTATTCCTTTCAATACAATTCTTTTGGTTACCAATGACTTGGGTTGTATTATCCGCACAGCGTTTACTGAAAGTGAATCCGATTTACGGTTCCATAAATGGCCAAGAACTTTTGTTTCTGATTGACTTGATCTGTCAACTTCCGGAATAAGATCGTTCACTTTTGTACTATTTGAACACCACTCACGAAGATTCATAGAGGCATCTGAGAACATTCTCTTTGCTTCTTTATACAACTCCATAGCTTTTTCATCATTGGTTGCTCCGATTATAATATTATCAACATAAATATCACGTTTCAGCTGCTCTGACAGTTGTGTGTCCTATGTGTTCAAATGCGCCTCAATCGTTGCACTTAGCAGAAACGGACTTGATATTATCCCAAACGGTTCTCTACAGAAACGATATGTTTCAATGTTGTTTTGGGACAGTAATGGTCATGTTGCATCTTTAATCCAGAAGAATCTAATCACATCACGTTCTGATTCTTGCAAGCTAATCTGTAGAAAGGCTTTTTAAATATCCACAACTATTGCTACTTTGTACAAGCGAAACCTCATAAGTAGACCACACAAATCTTGGAGTAGAACATGACCTCTAAAAGGGCATTCATTCAAACTCTTTGCATCTGGAGATAACTTTGCCGAAGCATCATAAACAATCCTAACTTTTGTAGTTGACTTTTGCGGCGTAATAACCGCATGATTCGGAATATAGTGGTGTAAGTATTTTTTGTCATTTTCTGAGTCTCTAACCTTTTCAATGACTCCTTTGGACAACCTGGTCTTTTATAATATTGCCATATTTCTCCAGTAAATCTGGTTTATTTTCTAACCTTTACAAACACGACTTTAGACGACCGAACGCAAGTTCTCTGTTTTCAGGTAAAATGGGTTTTCTTCTTTCCACGGCCAGGTGACGCTGTATCTTCTATCCTTGAAGGTAAGGGTCCTTTTAAACTTGTTGATTGATAACATATAGTCGCTCTGTTCCTCTTTTTCACGGATATCAATATCTTCTATATTCCAAAAATCGTCTACATCGTGAACCGGTTGCTGGTCAAAATCAACACCACTGAACATTCCATTAACAGCAGAGGTGTTAACGCCTCCGTGAGCGAGAATAAGCATACTTGGTTCTTCTTTCAACTTAACTCCAACTTCTGTCGGTGACCTTCCTTTTAGAATCCAACCAAGTTTAGAACACAATAAATACAGTCCGGGTTGAACTTCAATTCTTTGTTGGAGTAAAATGTCTAAGTAATGATCATTACCGATCAATAGTTCTATCTGTGAATTTTCATTTTAGTCCGGGAGTGTGTCAGCTAGATCCAAACTTTCAGAAAGTTCTCTGACACATTTCATAGTTTCCTTATTTAGTGGTTTATTTGTATATTTCCACTTATAACTGGCACAATGTTAGCTTGAAGACATAGCTGTTTTCCTTTTTTTTTTTACATCAAGGTCATGGAAGTCACATGCGTTTTTATCACTTTAGCCTCTTTTACACCAAATGTTAACACACGTAGTTCTTCCACATGTTGGTGCTTGAGTCTTAACTTGTCAGCTAGTGACTTAGAAATGTATGTTCGCTGAGAACCACAATCTAGAAGGAGTCTTGTTTTAACACTTGCGTTAGTGTTTGGGTTTTGAATCTCAGTTTGCGCCGTTTGCAATAACACTAATTCTCCATGAGATAACTTAGCATTCTCAACACTGTCCTCGATGTTAACAATTTCCACATTTCTCTCCGCTGCAATTATCCCGGTCTCTTCGTTCACTTTGTCTTTAAATTTCTTAGTGCATAATCTCCTGTGATGTTTTTTTTGTTGTACGCATTGCAGTAAACACACATTCTGTTAGATTTGCAATCACGCACACCATGTCGCTGTTTCAGACAACGGTAACAACAACCTTTCAATTTCTTCTTTCTTTCCGAAATTGTAGAGTATGTACTGCACTCATCACTCCAATGTGCTTGCTCACAAAACTTGCAGTTTGGTTTGCTATTGTTTTGCAACTGTTCATTAGCGATGAATGACTCAGCACTGTGATGAAGTTTCTGGTAGCGATTCTCCTGTTGATAATCTGAATTTCTTGTATTTGGTGTTGCCTTATTTTGTGTTATATGTTTCCTCCCACTGTTCGCCGTTTCACTTTTCCCTTTTCTGATTTCATACATGCTGTGATATAATTGCGGAGCATATCTCGTAGGCTCTCGACCGTCCATTCATTGTTTGCTCCTTTCTTGATGTCAAGCTGTCTGAGTACATATTCAGGTAATTTTATTCGAATCATCGAAATGAAGACGTGATGATCAACGTTTTCTCGTAACGTTTCAAGGCTGCGCAAATTCTTTTCTACTTTATCCATGAATAATCGCAAGCTTTCAACTTTATTTGTAGGTGAATGCACATTTATCATTTCCCTGTAGTGCTGATCAACAATATCTGATATTTTACAGCGCTCTGCAGGCCTGGTGATTAACCCTTCTACAGTTGATCATTTTGCTTACCTCTTTGGTTGCACGACGGTGGCAGGGGTTTAAGAGTTTATGAAGGTTATTGGGGAAATCTTTTCTTAAAAGAACCTAGAAACTCGATTTGTTTCTTTTATCCCTGTCATCGTGTTCTTGCTGATTTTACTCCAGGAGCTCTGGTCTCGGTAAGATCATTGAGTACCCCTTTCGGCTTTGCAATGCTCTTAGCTTCTTATGTTTTATATGTTTGTGTGCTTTTGCATGCAACATTGTTAAGCAGATAAGTGGGTTGGAGTCTTTTCACCAAGACAACTTGTGCTTGTTTTGTGATATGAGAACCTGTTGGGGCAAGTGTGAGGTTGGTGCACCCTAGAACCTGGTTTAAACCCCCAGTGGCAATTTGATTTGCCACTGACCGTTCCAAGGCGGTAACCCCTCGGGTTCTCATTTTTGTTTATTGTTAGTGGTGTCTTTTTTGAAACTGATTATTTTATTAACCATGCTCTCTCCCCCTCTCTTCTTCTTGACTGTGTGGGGAGGCTGTTTTTTTCTGAATGTGGCGATTCCTGATATGCATATTTCACCTTTTTGTTTATTTCCATATCGATCACGTAAAATTTCCACGGCTACCTTATAGTTATCACCTGTGCGAGCTAGTCCATCTATTGCTCGTTTTGCTTCACCACCAATTTTACTCACCAAATAATTTAACTTTTCAATACACTTTGACAAAATTGTGTTCGTATGCACAATGCACTTGAATTAATCCCAAAATTCAAACCACTTGACTTTATTTCCATAAAATACGTCTAGATCAAGTTTTGGCAACTTAACGGCACTAGTTTTTGAATTTCTTTTTTTCAATCTGCTCGATCATTTGGCGTTGTTGCTCCATGTGCATCAACATCATTTTCTGCATCTCCTCTTGGATTGTTTCTTTTCTTTCAACACTAGGCACTGGTGCAGTTAACATCTCGCACAAATGATCCAGATCAATAACATGGTTTTCAATTTCGAAATTCAAACGATAGTCTTCTTCAATAATTTTTTCCAAGAATTCTGCATCACTTTCTTTCAAGCTTTCCGCCAATTTATTCATTTGACTTGATATCTTTTCCGATCAAGATTTAAGAAAAAAGCAATATATGCATATCAGGAATCGCCACACTAAAAAAACAGCCTCCCCACGCAGCGAAAAAGAAGAGAGGAAGAGAGAGAGCATGTTTTATATAAGTAAGTCAATTCAAATAGGACGCCACAAACAATTAACGAAGAAGAGAACCTTTGGGGATACCGCCTTGGAACGGTCAGTGGCAAAACAAATTGCCACTGGGGGTTTAAACCAGGTTCTAGGGTGCACCAACCTCACACTTGCCCCAACAGGTTCTCGTATCACAAAACAAGTACAAGTTGTCTTGGTGAAATAACTCCAACCCACCCATCGGCTCAACAATGTAGCATGCAAAAGCAAACAAATATAAAACATAAGATGCTAATAGCATTGCAAAGCCAAAGGCCGGGTACTCAATGACCTTACCGAGACCAGAGCACCTGGGGTAAAATTAGCAAGAACACGATGACAGGGATAAAAGAAACAAATCGAGCTTCTAGGTTCTTTTAAGAAAAGATCTGCCCATAAACCTTCATAAACTCTTATACCCCTGCCACCGTCGTGCAACCAAAGAGGTAAGCATAATGATCAACTGTAGATGGGTTAATCACCAGGCCTGCAGAGCGCTGTAAAATATCATGTTGGTAACCTTTCTTTTTTTTAATTTACAGATGCTTTTCACGAATAACTGGGAGAAATTAACATTGCCTTTGATCTTCTTAAGTTTATAAATTAAATCTCCATAAAAAACTGGCTGTGAAATACCTTGTTACAATAGTGATTTTAAACTGCACCTGTATTTATGAATTAGATCTGGGTATCGGCGATAAAACTTGCAAAAGGTTTTCCTTAATTTGTGATACCGACTTTTACGATTTTCAGCATTTTTTTAAAACTCAATCTTTGGAACAGTACTTACATCTATTTCCAGAAACTCTTTTGCTCTATATAACTCCTTTTCAAGTGTCTTCCTGTACTTCGTTCTGACTCCTTTTAATGAAGCTAAACTGGACATTTTGAACTTTGACACTTTTTAACAAATACAAATCACAGCAACATCCAACACATCTGGAACACTTTATCACCTTTAAATATTCACTTCACAGCATAAATCTCCAGTTTGCCACATCCGGTTCGCGGGACCATTTTATTATGTCGTTAACTTTTCATTGACATAATAAAATTTAACACTGAATAAATCTTTTCCAACTTTTAACAAGATTAACTCCACGTAAATCCTTAAGAGCAAAAACACAACTATCTTTTTAACTTTTAACAGAGATTAACTCCACGTAAATCCTTTTACAGCAAACTCAAAACTGAACTATCTATCAACCATTGTCTCTTTTATAGTAAACTTTACCGCCAAAAGTTAATGTTAATGTTTCACAAAAAGCATGCAAAGCAAGACTTTTCCCGCCAATAGCTTAACAATTAGAAGGAGCAAAGTTTGTACACAATAATATGTGGAGCAATATGGAGCATATACATACAGTTAGAAGGAGCAAAGTATGTACATAATAATATTTGGAGCAATGTGGAGTAATGTAAACATACATTCGCAATTCGCGACAGGGTGCTCGAGGACTTCGAAGCCGAGTTTCCTGATTGTGTACTGTGTTTCGGCCGCACGATGAGATGGTGCGTTGTCGTAATGAAATATCGTGTCGGCGATTTTCGTGGCCCGCTTCTGTCTCATAAAATCGCGTCTCAGAAAATGAAAGCATAAAGAAATGCAATGATAAGAAAATTGTCGTTATTTTTTTTTCATAATTACTTACACAAATGTAAATTATTATTAGGTAATATATTAACATAATAATGAATATCTTATTATAGATTAAATAAATTTATTCATCTTAGAAGAATACTTCGCCGTCACAGTCTGACCCAGGGGTACCGCGTGGCTCAGTATCACACCGTCGACGTCAAAGAAGACGATAAACATCTGTTTCCTTGCAGATGGACCGATTTTAAACTTCTTAGGTGAAGGCGATCCTGGAGTTTTCCACATAGAAGACTGTCATTTCGTTTCAGGTTCGTATAGGCTGTCTCATCAACAGTCACTATCCGTCGCAAGAAACGTTCACCTTCTCTATTAAAGCATCTGAGAAATTGATCGCAAAAACGCACCCTTTCTACTTTTTGTTCTTCCGTCAACATTTTAGGAATCCACCTGGCACACAGGCGTCTCATATTGAGTTTATCGTGAATAATGCGATGCACTGTGATAAAGCTACAATCCGATCTTTCGTGTATTTCGCGAATTGTTATCCGACGATCATTGTCAAGCAGCTCCTTTATCACAGCGACGTGATTTGACGTTACAACGTTGGGACGTCCACTGCGTTGATTGTCATGGATGCTTTGTTGGCCGCCTAGAAATCGGGCATACAACTTGTACATTGCCGTTTTCTTCATCGCCTGATCACCATATGCTTTTTGTAATCTTAACATTGTTTCTTTCTTTGAAAACCCGTTCAAAACACAACATTTTATTGAAGATCGTTGTTCCGATGCCATTTTAACGCGTACGCACTAAACAATATTACGTCATGTGCGTAACGCCAACATATTGCGCGTAAATTATGCAAAGTTTGGTGAAAATCGCACGGTAAACTTTAAAATGCGACGTCATTATTAACCAGTGACTATTTGTACAAATGAACAAAAGTGGGCCGGTAATCGCTACATGTGGTTACCATAACGACCGTTTGTTAACATATGATTCATGCCAGAACGGCAATATTTGCTGTATATTTTCAAAATATGTTTGTCTCTATTACTGTATAAGTTTTATTCAGCTAACTTGGAAAATAAGGAAATAGCGACACTTTTCCGCGTATTTATTGAACAGCCCTCGTAAGATAAGAAGAAAAGAATTTACTTAACATTTTTCAAGTTACTGACTCCCAACGCATATACAGAACTGAATGAGTATTTCACAACACAGACTGAAGTGAACATTTTTAAACTTAATTATGTTTCAAGTCTGAAGAGTATACTCCGAATCCACGTCGAGAACTTAAACAATAGGATCGTTTTAGTTAGAACATTGGTTATGTGTAGTGGATGATTACATATATATCACTGAGAATGGAAGAGGTCATGTGTAATGCACATGCGATTATATATATATATATATATATATATATATATATATATATATATATATATATATATATATATATATATATATATATATATATATATATATAAAATATATCGATGTTTCGGTGTTTTAAATTAAACTAAATGCATCAATCACTCTTCAAATAATCTGAAAATTTCGGCCATTTCTGAGAAAACTTTTTAATGGTTTTGCGAGGTACTTTCTAGTGTATATATAGGTCACTGCAAACTTTTAGGGTAAAAACCACGAACAATTTTGCTTTATCACCTGTTCTTTTTCCCTTATTACTGTATAGCGCTTAATATTGGCGGTGTCAAATTTTGGCGTATTTTAAAGTGTTTTATAATTATTGGCGGGGTTTTATATTGGCGCAAACAAGCCAGACCGCCAAAATAAAACCCTTGATGAAAAATGGCGAAAATTGAACAATGGAAGAGAAAGGTAAACGTCGCAGTTATTCTATTGTTGAAATATAAGTGTGAAAACATTATCGCAGCTACCTATTACAGTACTTGATTGCTTTGTTTGATATTCCAATTATATTTCTTTTGTTGACGCATTATAAATTTACCTACTTGTTCGATTTAATATAATTTAATTATTTTAAAGCGAGAAAAATCAATTTAATAATTACTACATGAACACACGCTATATAACTCTATAATGCTTCTTTTTTCAAGTTCAAAACATGTGCCGCTGAAAGGAATGGACGACACGCACCTAATAACACTCTTTCTGGCTATGTCAAAAGAAATACGTAACACATTCATGTACTCTTGTTTCGTGTTGTTTAAATTTTTATTTAGATTTCAAAGAATATACATAACCGCCAATATCGCCAATATTAAACCTCCGCCAATATAAGTACTTATATAACTTATTATTATGTAAAACATGTTATTTCCTATTAAAAAACGGTAACTTATTATTGAATGACATTTTTTTTAAATATTAAAATTATAAAGTTAGAAAACCTTTGATTATAGTTTCTAAGTAAATATAAATATATTTTAAAAGAATGCGACAATTTAAACATTCATATACTTCATGTGCCGTTAACAAACATACACTCGGCAATTATATTTTACAGAACTCGTAATTTCCCATCATTAAACTTATCTCTCCTGTTAATCCTGTTAAGGACTATGTAGTCAGAACAAAATAATTATAATTTAACAGGCAAGTATGAATGTTCTCACTTTTATTAAATATTCAAAATTAATAAGTATAGGTTTTTACATAATTTTATGCAATGTATCCTCATGAGTCAAAGGTTACTCTTATTAGGAGAAGAACAATCATTCCCCCATCATCTGATTTCTAAATCAGTGATATTATCAGTTACTTTCTTTGAAGGGCGTTGAGCACAGAAAATAAAGTCGAAAAGACGCATTGCACTTAACTTTTCCACACAGGACATTTGGCTCGAATGTTTCAACAACCATAAAAGTAGTTCCGATAAAAGCAGTAACACTTGTCCAAAAAGAAATGAATTTATTCCATGATTTTATTTCTTCGTTTTATAATCTACTGATATATCATATAAATCCATAGAAAGCTTGAAAATGGATACGTCACTAATAAAGTATATGATAAAAGAGACGATTTTAATTCTAATACAGTAAATTTTCCGTTTTTAGACGGCGATGTTACGGGGTTTATATCTCTTTTCTAGACCTTGCAATGATGTTAAGGATTTCAATGAGCGAAATCTTTGCTTAACAGAAAACCTTTAAAAAAAGGAATACAATTTGCAAGTTTTATCGCCGATACACAGATTAAGTTCAAAAATACAGGTGCAGTTTTTAATCACTATTGCAATAAGGTATTTCACAACCAATTTCTATGCAGATTTTAATTTATAAACTTAAGAAAATAAAAGGCAATATTAATTTCTCCTGGTTATTTGTAAAACAAAAAAAACATCTTTAAATTAAAAAAAAGAAATGTTACAAACATAATATTCTACAGTGCTCTGCAGGCCTGGTGACTATCCCATCTACAGTTGATCACTGAGGTTGCACGACGGTGGCAGGGGTATCAGAGTTTATGAAGGTTTACGGGGAAATCTTTTCTTTAAAGAACATAGAAGCTCGATTTGTTTCTTTTATCCCTCTCATTGTCTTCTTCCTATTTTGACTCCAGGGGCTCTGGTTTCGGTAAGATCATTGAGTACTCGTCGCTTGGCTTTGCAATGCTATTATTTTTCTTAAATTTTATGTGTTTGTGTGCTTTTGCACACAATATTGTTTAGCTTATATGTGAGTTTGAGTTAGTTATTTCACCAAGACAACTTGTGTTTGTTTGATGATATAAGAACCTGTTGGGGCAAGTGTAAGGTTGGTGCACCCTAGAACCTGGTTTAAACCCTAAGTAGGCAATTTGATTTGCCACTTTCAGTTCCAGGGCGGTAACCCCATGGGTTCTTCTTTTCGTTAATTGCTCGTTGCGTATTATTTAAATAGACATACATATAACACTTTTTCGCTGCATGGGGAGGCTGTTTTGTGAGTGTGGCTGTTTCTGATAGGCATATTTCACTTTTTTGACATTAAGTAACTTAACTAACACAACGAACTATTTTAGTAGGTAACGTAATTTAGATATGTTAAGAAAAACAATAACAAAAAGGTTTTGACATCTTCTGGAAAGATTTTTTTTACAAAAAATATCTATACAGAAGTTATGTCTATAAAATGCTTATTTCCGGTGATAAGAGGTCATTCGTATGAACTCACTTATCTATGAATTTCAATTTTTGTCTGTTTTAATACATATTATTCTTTCTTTCCTTTCAGCCAGCAATGTAATAAGAATGTGTGCGCTAGCTGACGAATACCAGTCAGATCTAATTACAAACAAATGCAAAGATACCATGGCGAAATGGTTACAATCTACTATTGGCAATTTTCCGAGGTCTGGCGATTATGAAAAGAATATGGCAGAGATGGCAGACGCCTCCAAAACATGTTTACTAATTCTCGTCACGGCCGGAAGATTGAATTATGAATGTATAGTTGTCGATGCTATAAACCATATTGCTAGGTTTGCATACAAGGCTTTTACAGGGAAACCTTTAAGTCCATTTAGTTATTCTTTTACTACTAAAAAAAGTGAAAAAATCGACATTATTTATAAGGATTGCAAAACTTTGTACGAAGGTCTACCTGATGAAATAAAAGTTAGATCGTTGTCAAGAAGACTTGAATTGTGTGACGATTCTAAGTTCAAGTCGGGATTTTAAGTCATTCGCATTAATTATGATTATCTTGAAAAGTGTAGAATAGGAACGTCTCAAAAGGTTTATAATAACCCGACCAGTCTAACATGTATGCATAATATATCACACATTCATTGCCGTATTTTTTAGTTTCAAATCAATATCTTGAAAACATTGAAAAAAAACTTTGCGTCAAATAGGTTTTGCAACAGAAATTCGACAGACAGACCGACCAAAAGGCGACGAAGACTCTTAAATAATACCTCCTACTCACATTGTTTGTGAAGGAAAAATTAATCTTCCGCATTCTATAAAAATTGATAGTAGCTATAGATAGTCGTCTAAAGGTAAAGTAAAACATGTAACATAAGTGGATTAACTTTAAAGTTTCAATACCAAATAGTTATCCAGTCACTCTGTCGTATCAATACTTGGGTTTTGTGGTCTGTTTTTGGGCTAATACCTATGATTTTGCTGACATCATGCAACTGCGAATAATTGTTTTTTACATATATTATTAAAAAGTTTTTCATCAGACTGTCGGTATTTTAACACATCTGCCAGCTACTTTATAAAACCAACTAGAATGTCCTGATGTTGATAAGAACAAATGTGCAGTTTGAAAAACATATGTCTACCATCTTAGATCAAGAGATATACTTTCTTAAAAAGGAATTAAATGTTGTATTTTACCGGTACACATTTGCAGTTGCCCTTGTGACAGTGGTCTTCCCGCTTTTTTTCTGTGCTCCACGCACTATATGGATAACAGCCAGATGAATCGGCCCCAACACATGTTGCATTATAACCCTTTTTGCATATAAGAATGTCACAAAAGTAGGAGGTACTTCAACACGAAGGACCGGTTGTGTTTGTCTGTAATTTTATTTATTGAAAATAATAATAAAAAACAACACATAAATAAATTCACTTTGAGGAGAGGAAACTTTTTTGATAATTTAAATTCGACCGTATATCCATGAACACGAAACAGACGAATATTTTAATGGTTCGGGCGTTTGCGATGGTATCAGTTAAATTTATATTCCACAAAATACGTAATCGTAAAGAATGTGTTGCATAAGAAAATAATGTCCAGACTTCAAAGCTTTCCTAGTGACTCATATATGCTATTCCACAAACCTAACCACAGACCTAACCACAGACCAAAATATATATTAATTCGACCACATACACGACCACCGTCTCCCTGGCCTACTGGTTAAGGCATCCGCCTTGGGAGCGGGAGGTCGAAGGTTCGAATCCCACCAGGGGTTCGTTCTGATATGGCCGGTTGGTGAGCCGCTAGCTAGTTAAAGAATGGTTACCGTATGCCTACCTGCCTGGTGCCTGGCATTAAAAGGATTCGGGAGGTACAAGTGCTATAGAAAAAGGTGTCTCATAAGTCAGAAATGGCTGGCCCTTTCAATAGGGGTGACACTATAATAAACAAACACTTTACCTTTACCTTTTTACACTTCATGACGTTCAAATTGTATGAAAATTGTATAAAATTGTTAAAAAACCACAACTTTAAGGCATTATACTCAACCGCTACGCAGCCGCAGTGTCCTTCGACACATCGGCGGCCTCTTTTTCCGAATCCGCTAGGCCATGTGTTGCACAACGACTCTTTTGATATTCATGACATGGGTGTCTTTGACACTGATTGTCAAGTAAACAGAAGTCTCCATAATCAAGGTTGAACAGCACCACTGTGAATAAAAACACGGAACGTTTTATATTTTAAGCAATATAATTGTTAAATATGTGTTGACGTTATATAGTTGTACACGAGCATGCTTATGGAGCTATTGAAATTAGCTATAGATATTCACAGCATACCATCAGTAACGCAAGGAAACTGTACGACATATCTAGAATTATTTAGTGAGGTATAGGACACACGCTAATCCATGTTTAATGGAGGTAGCTTTGACTTAACGATTTTAATTGATAGTACCTTTAGATGGGAGCGAACCCGCACCGTCACGGCGACAGCGCTTAGCCCTGCAATTCCTGCGACGCAACCAACTGAGCTAACCGAAACAACCCCAAAAAGGTTGATCGGATAGCCCTGATATACGTAACAATCACTGCACGACATAGGTAACGGGTTATTTTACTGATAACAGTACTGACTATATGTACGGGGAGACTTTTTTCGGCCGCCACACTGCACAAATAGCGCTTCTGTGAATTTCAAATGATCACCCAATTGAGCTAACCGGGACAACCCCAAAAAAGGTTGATCGGATAGATTAATATAATTGAACACTTCCAATCTATATTATAATAAAAATGCGAACAAATCGAGGTCTCTATGAAAGCGTTAAATCCTCATTGTAAAGATAGACTAAGTAAGTAATAAATAGAATCACTGACAGATCCAGATTCGATGAATTCACAATGTCTGTTTAAACTATTGTTTACAAGTATGTATTAAAAACGAAACTTGCCTGCTCCAAAAATGGCGAGAAAAACGGAATTTCCAAACATGATTTTACTTCTTCATAGGAACATGAATTGCCTACAATACACGTCTCTTAGTTGTGTCCGAGTTTTCAACAAGATAAGGAACCACAAATGATTACAACTAACACTTGAATATAAATGCCAAATAGAAAATCGTCATATGTACTGAGATTAAAAGAACTAATGGCCTAATTCCAGAGTCCGGTTTCTCGTATTCGTCCTTTATGTACTCCAAAAGAGAAGACCAAAAACTATCTAAAACATGGAACAAGCATCAGCATGGATATGTGTAGTAAAACCTGCAAAGCTAATTCATTACCATGTATTGTAAATATCAGTTTGTAGAACACTTTTATAACTGACGTTATGACATTAATGTGAGTTCTGTTTTGTTGATCTACAGAAATTGGAGAAAGCGAAGCAAGCCGCAGGCCATTTACAAATTAATGTTATCAGTTAAAAAGCCCTTTGAAGACCGATGAGCACGACACTTATTTTTATGTAAATATTGAGTTACGCTCAACCCGCGGCCAGGCGGCGTGAACAGTAACATGCTATACCGCTAGTGGTCATGAACAGACTCTATCGATTCGGGCCTTCACTGTTTTCTTATTTATCTTCTTACTTGGCTTTTAACGTCTCTCTTCATCTATTTAAAACGTGATAACTGTGTTTATAGCTTGTCTCGTGTACGGAAAAGGCTCTAAGCAGTGTTATACAAGAGAGTCATCGTCAATAAGAGCTGCAGCGGGCAAGTACAGCGTTCAGTCAGTACTTTACATGACACATAGTTAATGGAAGAATCACTGCAGGTGCAAATGGGGTAAGCCGACACTACTGCCTTTAGCTAAATTGAAGGAACTGATTAACCATGCTCAAGGGGGTTAGTTAAAAGAATCTGCGCAATATTTTTTTACTCCGATTCATTGATCGTACTTTTTATTGTATCTGTTCTGTAACATGCTTTTTAAAGTAATTTCATGTTTATACCCTGCACATAGTTGAAACGCACTTCCTGTTGGATATAGAGTTTTGCTTCTTTTATAAAGACTGTTTAGCGAATTTTAAATGTGGGGAATTAATGAAGAGATATAACTTTTTGCTGAAACATTAGCCGAAGATACACTAATGATGCTGACAATTTCGTTTTCCCTTTATAGATGATAGTATATAAACTATTTTCAAATATGATTATCAAATTAATGATTTATAGGTACCAAATTGACCGTTTCCAACAGTAGCTGGACAAAACAGGAAATACAAGAAGTATGGTTCTTGGAAATCTTTTAGCCGAACATTGGCCCATCACATCCACAAGTACTTCTTATAGATGGATATAACTCCCATCACCAATGAGGTCTGAGTCTTTCTAGTTATAACCTAACACTTGTGAATTATTATTGTTTTTTCCCGTTTATACCGTTAACATTTAAGAATCTTTTATCGTGTTTTTCTATGATTGTGTTTAGCCTTAATTTTGACAATATTCTGTATCATTCAGAAGCAAGCCGATTTGAAAATCATTTGATCTGATAAAAAACGAATGAAGAAAACCGTTCAAAAAAGATGCTGATGAATAACGAATTTGTATTTGAAAATTTGGGCCGAATGGTCCTGTCGCGGGAGCAAGCTACCTCATACCGTCTATCAGCCTGGTTTTCCAATTCCAGAGTACGTCGGACAAAAATCGACGAGGTGGTGGCTTACTGAGGTCAGTGATTCATTATGGAGATACGCAGACAAGATGGGAACGAATATCATCCAAATTATTAACAGTTTGTGGGAGTGAGCGTTATTGTCGAGGTCATGTATATATGGGTAATCAAACTTTTTCCAGGAAAACACGGTCTTGGTTTACTTTCTGGTATTGTGCGCATAAAAGAACTACACACCATTCCGACCTAGTGAAAATGAAAAGCGTGTTTGATATGAAAAAGTCTGCAAAACATTAGTAACGCCATGTTCTTTAAAAAAACCGGAAAATTCCTGGATTCCGAGAACAAAGACTGGAGTAACCCTAGTACACTTAAGTTATCTTGCTAACTAGTTTGAAGAAAGTTTAATAACAAAGAACAAACTGAGATTTATTGAGTTGATATTACACTAAAACTAAAACTAAAATTCCCGGAATACTGAACTCTCCCTCATTATTTACTATGAGCAGCTACACAGAAAATATTCCTCTAGGATGTTATCAAATGTATAAAAACAAAAATGGTAAGGGAATAAAACTAACCGACAGAAGTCTGCTCTTTTCAATAAATTTCTTTGCAATTCCGTCGGATTCGATCTACTGGAAGTACGGTATTTAGGTATGTTTTTAGATTCGAGGTGTAACTGTTCGGTAAAGTAAATCCTAGTCACTAGCCAAACATTTTGCGACGTATTTTTTTTATTGCCAGACAGTTAATGCTTTTTTATTGTAGCGTTTTTGAGCCTTTTGCATAAAAAATTGCGACAAAACGGCCTTTCGCTGATTTAAAACAAACACAAAAGAATTCACAAGCAATGGTTAATTTTTTTTGTTATTTTAACACTAAACTAAATAACATAAGAAATAGCCAAAACTTGATAAATTCTGTCATCCAACTTTCACAGCCGGTAAAATATGTTCACGAAAGTATTTTTTCGTGAAGCAATAATGTGATGTTCACATTACATGGGATTGTTGTTCTGTTTTGCCATATTTATATTATTTTCGTTACAAAAAGAGAAGAAAACGCAGTATTTTGTTAATTACAAAATCATTATTGATAAACGTAGGTGTAGGACTAATTGTTACAAGAAAACGTAAAACACAACAGATTACCCCACCTATCGATTTTGTTGTTGTGGGAAACAGTTTTCTTTTATCATAAAAACGTCTTCACCTGTGATAGGATGCATTTACAGGTAAGTACAGCCAATTGGTTTTATATAAAAAAAATAGTGTCCATTATGATTGTTTAAGAGATTGGTTAAGTGTTCCAGATTACACAAAAGTATTTATCATCCTGCTGAATGTGAATAACTTGGGGAATTAAGTGTAAGAAGCAACTGGATCACTGGATCACCGTCAGTAGTATAGATAGTTTACTAGCAAGTTTTTCGCCTTTTGGTATATGATGATTTTTTAGCTCACCTGAGCCATAGGCTCATGGTGAGCTATTGTGACCCGTCTTTGTCCGGCGTCCGTCAACAATTTCCGTTAAACAACATCTCCTATGAAACCACTTGATGGATTTTAACCAAATTTGTCCTGAAGCATCCTGGCACTGATGTCTACAAAAGTTGTTCAAATCATGACCACAGGGTCAAGGTCACTGCTGCTAAAAATAGAAATTCAGTCTTTGCTCAATAACCTGAGTTTGCTTAGGGTTATTGACTCCAAACTTGGTGTATAGGTAGCTTATATCAAAAGGCATCTTGTGGTTGCTACCCAGGTGTCTGTGATCAAGGTCAAGGTCACTGTTGCTAAAAATAGAATTTCAGTCCTGCTCAATTTCTTGAGTTTGCTTAAGCCTATTGACTCCAAACTTTGTGTATGGGTAGCTTATATCAAAAGCCAGCTTGGGGTTGCTACCCAGGTCTGTAAACAAGGTCAAGGTCACTGTTGCTAAAAATAGAAATTCAGTTTCTGCTTAATCACTTGAGTTTGCTTTGGCATATTGACTCCAAACTTGATGTATGGGTAGCTTGTATCAAAAGGCAGCTTGGGGTTGCTACCCAGGTGTCTGTGAATAAGGTCAAGGTCAATGTTACTAAAAATAGAAATTCAGTTTCTACTTAATCACTTGAGATTGCTTTGGCCTATTGACTCCAAACTTGGTATATGGCTGGCTTATATATAAGCAGCTTGGGATAGCTACCCAGATGTCTGTGTTCAAGATCAAGATCACTGTTGCTAAAAATAGAAATTCAATTTTTACTTAATTGCTTGTGTTTGCTTTGGCAAATTGACTCCAAACATGGTGTATGGGTAGCTTAAATTAAGAGGCAACTTGGGAAAGCTACCTACGTGTCTGTGATCAAGGTCAAGGTCACTGTTGCTAAAAATAGAAATTCATTTTCACTAAAATACTTGAGTTTGCTTTGGTTTTTTGTCTCCACACTTGGTGTATGAGTAGCTTATATCAAGAGGCAGCTTGGGATTGCTACCCAGGTGTCTCTGATCAAGGTTAAGGTCACTGTTGCTAAAAATAGAAATTCAGTTTCCACTTAATAACTTGAGTTTGCTTTGGCATATTGAATCCAAACTTGGTATATGGGCAGCTTATAACAAGAGACAAATTGGGATTGCTACCCACGTGTCTTTGATCAAGGTCAAGACACTGTTGCTAAAAATAAGAATTCAGTTTCTGGTTAATAACTTGAGTTTCATACTCAGGTGAGCGATTCAGGGGCATCATGGCCCTCTTGTTTACATAAATGGTGATTGTAAAACATATTACAAAAACTGATGTTTTTGAGCTGAAAACACAGTGTATGAGGTGAACAACTGTGCTTGTATATTTCGAAATGCATCAATGCCTGGGCGGTTTACATCTGAACAAGATATAAAGTCCATAATTAACTCAGAGCCGGAGACTGAGCTATTGTGGGCGCACTCAGATTTTGTATATATCACAAAGATGCCTCATTTAACCGGTTTTAACCGATTATCATCTTATTTATATCTCGGTGAAACTTAAAATTCGTCTTCTGGCGGTTTACATCAATGCCACTATTTGGTCACACAATGAAGAACTATTTCATTACACTTCCTCAAAATCTTTATCGTGGTGATATTTTAATAAAAACTGTGAGTCAGTCTCAAAGTGTGAACCAAACTAGAAAAATTATGATGGCTGATAATCATTTGTGTCAAGATATATACCGAATTCTAAAATAATACTGTCAAGAATAACATAGTGACTCCATCAAGTCCTGACAAGTCTGTAAGGTTTAATAATCATTATCAAAAGGACCATATGTAAAAAAGACTCAGATCTATTACTATACACAAAGGTTTATTTAGCCCATGCAAAATTGCAGATCATTTTCCCGACAGAACGATTGTTTAGAGTTATGTTCAAAGCAAGAATTTTATGTCTAGTGAAAAGCATCTACAGACGTTATCACTTAGTTGTACAACGACCAATTATCGCAGTGATGTGCAATTCTAGATGTTGAACACCATTATTATACAGACTTCAACATCAAACAAAAATATTCGTTATATTTTCTCTTCAGATTCATAGCTGTAAGCACTCCTGGAATTTAGAAAAAAAAAGAAAAGAAATAAGGTAAATTGAAACTAAATAAGGGAAATAAAACCACTGTTGTATAATATGGCACTGGTGATTTTTTATATTTCATATATACGTAAGACACTTAAACATAGAATCAATTTGCGAGATACGCCAGTGTTCCATTACGCAATGCTGAGCCGTGAATCACGTACAAAACGAATTCTTTCCACTAAGACTCCGTGCAAACTATTTATTATTATATAAGAAATTGGTTTACAGTTCGCTTGAATGCATACATGTACTTAACCTACGTTCTTACAACACCGATAGTAAAATTTTAATTGCTCCTAATGGAATTTAAGTACTCGTTTCGAATTTGAAACATAAACCAATACATATGTTAACTTCTTTTCATGGAATTGCCATTTAAATCTTCTTGTGCTTTCATAAAACAAGGGCAGTTAATCAAGGAGATGGTTAAACCAAGACACAAAATTGAACATTGGTTTTGTAAAGGGTATATACCGAAAAGGGCTAAATCTGCAGATACTTCTTCTGGCAAACAGTTAAGTTATTGATTTATTCCATAGAAGTGTTCAAAATTGATAAAGAATCCATATTTATATAAGACTTGAATCTTCGTTATCAGAGAATATACCCGCAAGGGCAGATTTTGTGACTTGTTTTAAACCTTACCTTTATAAAATGACAGTGGTTTTCTGTAGGATGTAGGGAATTTAGTGGTTGTTTCATAAAAATAAGTGAAAAAGATATGTCTTAATATGTTTCTAGTATTAAGAGTATAATCCCAATCCACGCGAAGAAATTAAAATAATAGTTTATTTTATTGCTCTATTTTATAAACTTTACACACATGTAAATGTACAGTCAAATTAACAAAATAAAATAGCAAATGGGCCACAAGTTATGCCAACATTAGAAACAGCCCGTCCCAAATTAAAATAATATGATATATGCAGTTAGAACATTAATAAAGTATATCGTAGTTCATAAATAAATGGCGATGATAAGGCCTAAAAAATGTTTGTTTCAGGTTACATCGTTGAAAAAAAAACAATGGGTCGGTAGGTAGGGTTTTTTTAGGGGAAGGAACCAAAGCCTAGGTATTTACCATCTTGGGTAGAAGTGAGTACATTAAAAATTAAAATTCTTAAATTAGTATATATCTTTTTTCAAGTTATATTTTAAGGTATTTAAGTGTAGAAATGGGAAAACTCACTGCATTTTATACTGTAATTCCATTGAAATTAATAAACCAGTGTTTCAACTTAAAGATTTCTTTTGCTTAACATGTAATATTAATAATTATTATTTTAATTACAATTAGATGTGTAATGCCGAAATAATGGTTAAATGCATGGATATTGTTGATTTGGTCATGGCCATTTTTGTAAAAAAAAAAGTTGGATATACTTACCTTAATACCTACCACTTCTTACAACCGCTGTGCCTCACTTTCAAATCGTATTAAGTCGTTTTTAGCTTTACATTCGTGATATTGTTGCAATTAACACACAATCAAACATATACATGCACACATCCCTTCAATGATAGTAAAAGTTCTATCACTACCACCAAAGCAGGGTTAATAATTTGATCAGTGTTGTTTCCTTCACTCATTTTACGATACAAATATCAGAACATAATTGTTCACTCATAATTATTCAACGAGTCTGCATTTACGCTGTATCACGTATGCAGTTCGAACAGAAATCTAAATCTATTTGCTTCCTTAATTCTTCAATGAAGTGTCGGTGGATCAAAAAGAATATTTTTACTGGCTCGCCGATCGTTGACAGCCATAATTGTTTACCTCGGCGAATTCAATTATGGAATTAGCAACCTTGACCCGAATGCACACGCAACGGGGTTTATACATGGACAAAAAACACGAGTTTAACAGTTAAAAAAAAACACCGGAGAAGATTGTGAAAGTAAATTTTCCAAAAATGAAACGTTGCTGGCTGTTATTTTGCACCGGACATTGTGTCGGACAACAGAATGTTTTGTCGGACAAAAACCCGGTCGGCTTTTCATACATTTTTGGGAGGACTGAAAAAAAGTTATGGTCAGCAGTTAAAAGAGACGGTCGGTCGGGTAACCAGAAACAAACCTACTTTTTAGGCCTAAGAAAAAACACTGAAATTATCAATATTTCTTTCATCTAAGCTTAGTGTTACTGCTCAGGGAAACAAGCTTTCGGAAAATGTAGATTACGAGTGGAATGATAATTGTTTACAGGAAAACAACACCGATCATTTAGAAAATATAGATAAATAATTGGAAATGCATAGGAAGAATGCTTTCTTTATCGGTGACAAATTATGTTACCGTAAAAATGATTCAATATCATCACTGTAATATCCTACAACTGCGAGAAAGTATATTGCAATGTTGCAAAATATCCAGAAACGAAAAGTGGATTCATACAATAGATTAAGTCGATCTCATTTGTTTATAATGCGAGGTCTTCTGCTTTGTGGAATTGTACAACGTTAAGAACCATAACACCAATTTCGTCTTGTGATCTAAAGTACTATAAAGCAATATAAAAAGGTAAAATGTGATGCATATCACGAATGGCCACATTCAGACAAACAGCCTCTCCACACAGTCAAGAAGAGAGAGAGAGAGAGAGAGAGAGAGAGAGAGAGAGAGAGAGAGAGAGAGAGAGAGAGAGAGCATGGTTAACAAAATGATCAGTTTCAAAAGAGACACCAATAACAATTAACAAAAATGAGAACCCAAGAGGTTACCGCCTAAGAACGGTCAGTGGCAAATCAAATTGCCACTGGGGCATTAACCCAGGTTCTAGGGTGCACCAACCTCACACTTGCCCCAACAGATTCTCATATCACAAAACAAATACAAGTTGTCTTGGTGAAACAACTCCAACCCGCTTATCGCCTCAACAATGTTGCATGCAAAAGCACACAAACATATAAAACATAAGAATCTAATAGCATTGCAAAGGAAAGCAATTATTATCATAGCCCGGGATTAAAATACACAATGTTATATATGTATACCTTCTGTTCGTAAATGTCTAGACATGTTAAATATATGTACCTAGTAGATGATTACCAGAGAGCACGGACTTCGCTATGAAATTCCGCTTTTCAATCAGACCAAGCCTGCAAAATGTTTATATTTGTCGTGTTCGAGGGCTTTCAAAGTTCCCTTTTCATCTATTTCTAAAACATACAAAAATAATAAACTGACCGCTCGATTTGAAACAAAATAGAATTCTATATGTTTTTAGTTTAGTTGTGTGCTTACGAGATAGATTAACAAGATTATTAGCTATGAACGGAAATTATTGTCAGCATCACTTGTCGCTTTTCAAAGTGCATTCCGTGAACTTCCACCTAATCTGCAGAGGTCAAACGAATGCATGTAGAGATTAGTGACACTTTTATGTTTATCGAGTTTATAATCTGCTGGTTCAATCATGGATGAAAAGTGTGTCAGTATTTCACCAATTTGCAGTTTTACTCTAATTCCTAGAAATCATAGCAAGTGCTAATTTGATAACATATGTTTCAACATATTATTTGAAGAGTATAGTGATTCATTAAAAACAAGCTTTTTTTCAAGGCTTTTCAGCATCTTGATAAAATGTACTGGTACCATGCGAATTGAAGAAAAACGTATCGATTTTTCTCGAATATGGAAATCATTTATATTATACATTAAATTAATCATACAACACATAATCATTACTAAAACACATTATAATTGCTATAAGAATTATTTGGAGCAGGATTGTAAAAAATATTGCAGTCATAATCATTAACTATAATTTGGTGTTTATCGGAACAAATGTGTCGACTTCTTGCAAAAAGTTAAAATTTGGGCCTATGTTGTATCATATCAGGATGATAAAAAGATTTAATTCAAGTTGCATGGCAATAATTTAAAATTACTGATTTAATTTTCATCTACCGCTAAGATTATATGCGGCGTTGCACATGGGTCAATTCTTGGTCCACTTTTGTTTTTAATTTATGTCAATGACATGTCAGCTGTTGTCAAAAATAAGTTGTTATTTTGATGACTCAGGAATTCTGGTTTCAGGTAAATGTTATGCTGGTGTTGAACATGCCCTGGAAGAAGACTTGCATCTTGTTAGCCAGTGGCTGGTAGTTACCAAGCTATCATTACATTTAGGCAAAACTGAGTCCATCTTATTTGGGTCTAAGCAAAGACTTAAGTCATATTCATCGCTTAATATTAAATGTGACACAGTTCTTAAAGCAACTTCTTTGGTCAAATATCTAGGGGCAACCATTGATCAAACATTATCTTCTGATGCAATGGCTTAGTCAGTGTTGCAGAAGGCAAATGCACGTTTGAAATTTTTATATCGCAAAAAGGATTACCTTACTCAATATACAAAGAAGCTTCTAGTTATGTCCTTAATACAATGCCATTTTGATTACTGTTGTTCAATATGGTATCCCAGTCTAACACAGCTTCTTAAAAACAAACTTCAAGTCACTCAGAATAAGCTGATGAGGTTTATCCTTGATCTTGATGCCAGGTCACATATTGGTCCAAATCACTTCCGTACACACAACTGGTTACCAGTCAATAAACGTGTAGATCAGATCATCCTATGTCGTGTTTTTAAAATTAAAAATGGTCTGGCTCCCGATTACATAGAAGGATATTTCATTTAACAAGACACTGTTCGTTCCTACAAAACCAGGTTAAGTAGCAAGGGTGGATTTGCAGTTTTAAAGGTCAAAGGTTTTGGCTCAAAATCTTTCCGCTTTGTGGGTTTCCTTGTGGAGTAGTTTGCCAGCGGAATTATCTAACAATAGCAGGTTGCTTCTTTCAAAATATCTGTTAAGAAGTACCTAATGGACAGTTTGTAATTTTATTTTATTTTCTAATCTTCAAAAGTGTTTTCAAATTTACATTTGACTTTTTCGGTATAGGAATGGATTTAACTCATTTTGTTTTTCATATATCATTTAACACTTTTAGTTTACAATGATCTTTTTTTCTTTTTATCTGTCAATAATGTGCTACACATTTTTTTATTTCTAATCTCTACATTTTAAAGTTGAGACTTGGTATCTTGGCAGTAGTTTTAATAATAGGTTTAACTTTGTGACTGTAATATAATATAATTTGTTATTATTGAAATTTAACTAAAGGTAGAATATCTAATGCTTATTAATTTTATCATTTGCTTCTTAGTATATTTATTCCTCTGTTATTTGAATAATGGGTAACAATACTGTAAATTCTAATATGTGATAAACCAATTGAATTCTTATTGTGATATATTTAATTGAAAGAAGGTTTTGCATAAATTAAAGGCTCTCTTATGTCATGCAACCAACACAGAGGACCACAATGGAAATAAGAGTCTCTCTTTTTTGTGTTATACTCGGTGTTGGTTTGCATGTCATGGCTTATTTATTCACATGTGTGTTATATATATTTGTACCGTACATGGTGTTTTAAATGACCATGTACATATATACCGAAATAAATCTATCTATCTATCTAATTTTAATTGATGACGTATTATATTTATTTTATATTCAAGTTAAAAGCAAAATAAACGTTCAGGTTATATTCATTTTTTGAAGGAGCATAACTCTAAACATATTTACTTCATTAATACTGTTGACATGTATTATGTCACAAGATAAAATACTTCCCTAGTTATAAGCTAATAATTACGTTACTTATTTAAAAGGGGCATAACTCAGGAGTAATAGTTCTTGGTGTCAATTTTGGCTTTGTTCATTCAGAAGACGTATTGCAAATATAAAGTTAATAGTACAAGTGTTTTTTAAGTTGTTAACGAAGTTTCACACTTAAGTCATCTGAAAGAAGCCTATCTCAAAACAATGAAAGAGAGTTACCATTCTTGTTGTGTTTTTTATCATGCAAATAATATATTCCAAGTATTAAACTAATAGGACAAGTACTTTCATATTAAAATTATATGAAGGGATCGAATCTATAGTTAAAATAGAGTTATCATCCTTGTCACAGATGAATTGTTCAAGCAGATGACATATTTCATGTATTAAAAGAATAGGACATATACTTTCAAAGTTATATGCAACAAAGAGCTTCATCTTAAAATCATTTTAAAAGAGCATTTCTACAAAAAAGGAGTAACAATTCTTGTTGTGGTTGATGGATTATTCAACTAGATGATATATTCCAAGTATAAAGATAATTGAACAAGTACTTTCAATCATTTGAAAGGGGCATAACTCAAAAATAGTGAAACCTGAGTAAACAGTATCGTAATCGCATGTAGCTTTGATCATACTTATGATGTAATATAATAATTAACTTAATAGGGCAAGGATTTTCAATGTTTTGCGCAACATTAAGTTCCATATTAGTCATTTATAAGGGACATACCTAAAAAATAGTGAAACGTTATCATTCTTGTTGTCACATATGACTTTGTTCATGCAGATATTTATTTCAGGAATTAAATTAATACGAAAAGTTATCTCGAAGATATAGACATCATTAAGTTCATATTAGTCATTTAAAAGGGGCAAACCTTTAAAAGTAGTAAGACATTAATTATCACTCTTCTTGTTACAGATGGCTTAGTTCATGCAGATGATATATTTCAAGTATTAGGTTAAAAGGACAATTACTTTCAAAGTTATAGGCAGCATTGAAGTTCATGTGAGAGTTGGGGGCTAACGAACGACGCCGTCGCCGCCGCTGGACACTATATATCCGTAAGTGTCCACATGCTATAGCAGGCGATACAAAAAGTCCTTCTTTTGATCAAAAATTCGAGGGGTGCAGATTTGAGAAGCTTAACCAGCGTTTTAGTATATATTACTATTATAAAGAAAGTGAATGGACATTGCTAAAGAAATAAATTATGCAAAATTAAACACAGGAACTTTAGAAATACTAACTCGTTAATGTAATCCAGAAAATACTTAACAAACAGAAAACAACGTGTTTTTTTGTAAATGCCTCGTTCTCAAACGAAACTTGTTTAAATGCAGGGGTTCCTCAGGACTCGGTCCAAGGTCCTCTACTCTTTTAAATATATGTAAATGACATTGCAGAAAACTTAATAAGTCTTACACGTCTATTTGCTGATGTTAGCTGTCTTTCTGTTAGCAGTGAAGATCCTCATCTTATAGAACAAATATTAAATACTGATCTACGTGAAATTTCAACATGGGCTAAACAATGGCTTGTTGATTTCAATCCTAACAAGACTGAAGTTGTATTCTTCTCTCTTGTTTGTAGAAATCGACCAACTCTATTTTTTCAAAACAGCCAACTTAACTTCGCTGAACATCATAAGCATCTGGGAGTTACACTATCACAAGATGGAACCTGGCATGAACACATTACATTTATTATTTCCTCAGCATCAAAAGTTTTAGGGTCAATGAAAGTGTTGAAATTTAAACTCAAACCGAAAAAATTTAAATCAAATTTATTTTTCTTTGCGTCCTATTTTAGAATATGCGTCAGTTGTATGGGGTAATTGCACTTTATATGAACAAGATATCTTAGAAAAAATTCAGTATGAAGCTGCAAGGATAGTAACAGGTCTGACAAGATCAGTTTCTATCGAAAGACTAATGAAAGAAGTAGGATGGGTTTCACTTGCTGATCGCAGGAAAATACAAAAACTTACACTTATTTATAAATACCACAATGGAAACTTACCTATTTACTTAAACGAAATTATTCCACCTAGTTCTTATGAAACACACTCCTACAACCTAAGAAATTCAAATAACCTATCAGTTATTGCAAGACGAACTGAAATATTCGCCAGATCCGTTATTCCGTCAGTCGTCAAACTGTGGAATGAATTAGACCTATCGATAAGAAATTCCCCATCACTTCACTGTTTCAAGATAAAAATGAAAATCTTATATCGTGCGCCATCCGTTCCAACCTACTATCTCGATGGTGAACGACTTTACTCTCTTTATCATGCAAGGATACGAAATCATTGTAGCAATCTTCATGGCGACCTCTATCAAAATTTCATACGTTCAACGCCCAGCTGTGATTGCAGGAACAAATTTGAAGATGCTTAACACTATATACTTAATTGTTATCGCTATGAAACTCAAAGGCAAAATTTCTTTAGGGCTACCCGTATATTTCATCCATTGAATATTATTGATGACCTATTATTTGGAAATCCTAATCTGACTGATGAAGAAAATAGTTTTATTTTCCTTGAATTACAAAATTTTATTAAACAAACGGGAAGATTTGGAAATAAGTGGCCCTTTCTAACTTACACTGGCTTCTGGGCACATGCGCTGGCATTGTTTGTTTTATCATCATGAGATCAAATCTAAAGGGCGTCTGTGGAGGTGGTAGGGCTGGACGGGTCAGTCGAGTACCGTATCGTGTCACATTCAAATTCAGTTTTTTCCCTTTTTTTCCATATTTATGATTATTTTTCATGCCCTTGCTCTTTTCGTTGATGTCATTACTATATAAACTTATGAATTTGTTATTTTGGGACGGGCTGTCTCTAATGTTGGCATAACTTGTGGCCCAACCCATTTGCTATTTTATTTTGTTAATTTGACTGTACATCTACATGTGAGTAAAATTGATAAAGTAGAGCAATAAAATATGTTTAAACTAAATCCAGAAAATATTATTGACTTAATAACACGAAATTTGAAGTTAATATTCCAATCTAATAACAACGAATCAAACAAACTTTTCCGCTGATACAGCTCTAAATATTGAAGAAATTCAGAAAGAATATAGGTCAACAAAAATATGGACCGAAGATTCAATTATCACATTCACAGAAATCACCTGCTATCAGTAATGTATATGATAATAGTATTGTTCTTATTCCATCAATGGGAGCTTTCATAGTAAAGGGATCTAAGAGCAAATATTCGGTAACATTATTTCATTAAGAAAGTTGCGTCTGTCCATCTACAACTAGATTTTATTATATTATTTCGGCTATGATTTCAATTGGTATGGCAATTCCTAACGATACAAAGAAAATGAAACTCAGCCAACTGAGGAGAGATTGAAGACCAAGATCGAATTATAAATGTAAATTGGCAGTTCAGGAACTGATAGGCCAGAAAATGCAAAAGTAACACATTCATTGTAAATTCGGCTAAGTCAAGTTTATGGTAAAATGTGTAAAAACTCTCTCAACATAGAATTCCAGAAACACAGCGACAAAATATGAGTGTTGATAGTGGTGGTTTTGCTATTGCGCATTTGGTAGAATTTGTTTGCCAGTTCTTTCAACAATAAAACTATGATTCTTCTCCTGAACATGACTTAAGCAAGCATTTTGTTTGTGAAAGTTGTAAAAGATGACAAGTGCCAACTTCCATATAGTGGAGAAACATGACACTACATTCCATCTATATTTTAATTGATTTTTCTCATTCAACATAGAGACCGGGTACACTTAAGGATTGAATCGATATTTGATGTTTTTCATCTGGGTATGGAAAACAGTTGGGTTGTTTAAAGTGTGTGAAGCCCGAAGGGCTTCACGCATACTTTAAACAATCCAACTGTTTTTCATACCCAAATGAAAAACATCAAATGTCGATTCAATCCTTATATTTACACATACTTATACTCTCATAAATACAGAAATTATTAGAAGAATTCGTAATATAACGGCTTTTTGTTATGGCTGTTAGAACAGCCATGTTCACGACAAAGTGAATGACTGCACGCTTTTTCGCAACAACTCGTGGCAAAACGTGCATGCTCGGCGACGTCACAGGTCAAAACATTGTGCAACGTCCAATAAACTGTGAACGGTTTTTCTGGAGCCACGCCTTTTAAACTATTACGTCACACTGTTTACCATTAGAAATTATGATTCCTTCGGTGAATAAGACTTCATCGTAGAGAATGAAGTTGAAGTGTAAATATATTTACCGTATATGAAATTTACAAGTTTCAACAGCAATTGGTAAAATGGCGTCATTATCTGTTCCACTGGCATTGCATGCACAACTTACACTTATGCTTACATCATACATAGATGGTCAAGCATTAATGATGTTAGATACAGTTCAAGACAGCTAATCACAAGGATTCTAGGTAATACAAGTGCCCTAGAACGATTGAAAAATAATGATGTTCTTACCATTGATGAGATTTTGATGATCAGTGTCAAGTTATTTCAGGTTGTAACGCTGTTGACATCGAGGAATAGGAAACAAAAATATGATGTCATGGTCCCCAGCTTATTGTAGCAGTTGACTTTGATCAGCTACAACGCCAGTGCATAAAAAAGCATTCGAATTATCCCGGTGATTTTTGTTGTATAAGTGTTAATTTTTAAACAACTTCACATGGTTACTTTGACAAATATAGTGCGTCAGGATGACTGGATCTGGGCTGAAGGTTATAAAGCTGAGATTGGAAACCAGTCTCAAAATCTCAAGCATCTGATTGGCAGAAATGGCGACTGGTCGCCATTTCAGCCAATCAGATGCTTGAGATTTGAGACTGGTTTCCATGCTCAGTTTTACAACCTTGGGCACTGATAAGGAAAATACGTGAAATGTCGGAAGGTGGTAACATAAGTTGTAATACTGTATCTTATATTGAAAGTCTGAAGCGGCCGCCAAATGACTCAAACATTTATTGTTTTTTGGTTGCAGTTACTAAGTTCAGTGTTACAATCGCTCACAAATAAAAGAAAACACCCGGGAAATATTTATTAATACGATGCTGTGGACAAAGATCAGTTAAAGAATTTATCTTGAGGAAGCTCAATTCACCCGAAGAAAATGCTTTAATAACCAATCAACTAGAATGTTGTGTTCCGCGGAACACATGTGTCGCCTGCATGGAAAACGTTGAAACGTGGGCCTATGTTTAATCATATATAATAAAATATTTTATTGAAGTTGATTTCAATACTACACAACAGAGCACATGTGTATTCTAAATTGCATTTAAAAGGGGAATAACTAAAATAATGGTGAAACCTGAGTTATCATCTTCAAAAATTGGTTTGTAAATGCAGATGAGTTATTCAAAGTATTAAGTGAATTAATTGAACAAGTAATTTCCATTTAACAGGCAACACTAAGTTTCATGTTAAAGTTGCATTTAAAAGGGATATAACTCATAAAATATTGAAACTGGAGTTATCATTCTTGTCGTCACAGATGGCATTGTTCATGCTGATAATATATTTTAAGTATGAAGTGAATAGGACAAGTACTTTCAAAGTTATTGGCAACATTAGGTTTCAGGTTTAAGTTGCATTTGAAGGGGGCATAACTCAAAAAATATTAAAACTGGAGTTATCATTCTTGTCATCACAGATGGCATTGTTCATGCTGATGATATTTTCCAAGTATGAAGTGAATAGGACAAGTACTTTCAAAGTTAAAGTCAACATTAAATTTCATGTTAAAGATGCATTTGAAAGGGGCATATCTAAAAAAATTTTGAAATTGAACTTATCATTCTTGTCGACACAGATGGCATTGTTAGTGCTGATGATATATTCCAAGTATGAAGTGAATAGGACAAGTACTTTCAAAGTTGTAGGCAACATTAAGTTTCAGGTTAAAGTTGCATTTGAAAGGGGCATAACTCAAAAAATATTGAAAGTGGAGTTATCATTCTTGTCGTCACAGATGGCATTGTTAGTGCTGATGATATATTCCAAGTATGAAGTGAATAGGACAAGTACTTTCAAAGGCAACATTAAGTTTCAGGTTAAAGTTGGGGGACTACCGGACGACGCCGACGACGACGCCGCCGGACAATAGGATTCCTATGTGTCTACCTGCTATCGCAGGCGACACAAAAACTAAAACAAGACGAAATTACCGTTTTCATTAGGAATCTTAATGGAGATACATTTTGTTGCATTTCTCAAAAAAATGTTAAATGATTTATAAAAAAAGAGTTTTAACCGACAAGAACTTTTATAACATTCGACAATTTGAAGTTTTCCTTAACCTTTTATATGCTATCTTTAGATATATGTTGACGCAGGTAATTTTAATTCAATGTATATTAAACGATGAAAAAAATTAGGTAGAAGAATAATTCGAGTTACTGTTTATACAAAATAGATACAAAATATTTTCGTTATTTATCATTTGTATGTACAGGAGGTGCCCAACTTATTTTTGAACAAACAAAACCTGTGCACTGTGAAGTACATGTACCAGTTAGCCGAGCCTTTTGTATGTTTTCGGGTGTATGTTTAGCCTATACATTCATGTTCACATAGTAAAGATTGATTGTCAACATGGTACGTAATAACATTAATGACAAAGTGGAGGGTATAGTTTTAGGACTTTTGAGGACTAACTACAGGTACAGAAGTATTAAGAATGAGCATAAAACCATCAGTTATACCATTTCTTTGGGCTCCATAAAGAATATTCGCTGTGGAATAAAATTACTATCGAGTGCGAGTTCTCATAATGTTACAGCGCAAACATTTATAAAATGGCCCACGGCAGCTATACCCGACCTCATACGGAAGGTTGGCTGTATGATTGCCAAAGTGAACCCGTCTTCTCAAAGAGGACTGGCTATAAAATTTAGAGTGTCTAAGGAAACAGTATATAACATTAGTAATAAAGTCTGAAATCCAAATTATGATAAAAAGTGCAAAGTTTATTAACTTAACATTGCGCAAATTAAGAAGCACAGGGCCAGATCTTGAAAGTTGTTTCTGAAATTAAAGTGCAACCAATGGAACAACTTTGTCACGTATGACGAGGCAATGTTTTACTTTTGCGGAGGCGAGTGCCGAAGAAATGTCTGCTACATATGAAAGGCTAAAAATCTTGGTGACAAACTAAAGTTTGTCAAACGCGAAGCTTTTGCCAGCGCCTAAATGGCATGAGCTGGTGTGTCCTTTTTGAAGAAAGACGGAAATTCTTATAAGTGATAAAGGTACAAAAGTGAGCTCTGAGTACTATTTCAAAAAAGTGCTGAAGCCGTTTTAGGAGAAAGAAGTCCGAAGACCATTTCGAGAGGGGGCAAAAGCCATGACATTCCACCAGGACAGTGTGTCTAGCCATACATCTTAAACATGTTACCTTTCCTCAAAGACTGTCACATTAACTTTATTACTTAAGAGGAGTGGATGCCAAAGTCACCTGTCGCTGCCCCGATGGCCTTTGATTTCTGGGTGACCTTAAACGTCGTTTGCATAAGCGGCAAATAAACACTATGATTGGTTTTAAAAAGGCACTCAAGGACATTTGGCACAAACTGGACTAGACAACGATAAGCAAGACTTTAAAATCATGACCAAAGCGTTGCATGATAATTTACAACTGTCATGGGTCACCTATTGAGCATTTGCTACAACAAATATGGCCCAGGCTTGAATTTGATGGTGTTTTCTTTTTGTTCAAAAATAAGTTGGGCACCTCTCGTATTATATATTCTTTCTGTATTTATGCATAATTGCTAAGCACTTCCCACACAGAACTATGGCGTAAGAACAATTACTTGAACGCAAGAATAATGTTAATCAGTCTGACGAACGAATTAGACTTTTCCAGATGCTGAGGATAACTGGCTTGTGAATAGAAATCTTTATCGGTCGAAACAAATGCGAATTAAGTGTGCGGATGAAAGCTTCCAACCTTAATCCTTTCACCTAAATGATTACACCAGGCCATATCAAGGATGCTTGTAGTTAATTCTAGCAAAACGCAAATCCAAATAAATTAGTTTTTCATAAAGATTTGTCATCTTCTCTGTCCATATTAAACATGATTATGTATGATATAGTATTGCAATGTAACTAGCAAGTTAGCATGTATGCAAAAAGTACAAATATTCAAAATTTTGGACTGATCGACATGAAAAAAAGTCTCGCACAATTACTGTTACATCTGTGTTGAATGCCAAGAAGACCCTAGTATTCAACCTATTAAATAAATACAAGTAATCTGTTTTCTTTCGAAGACGTAATTTGGTAGAAAGTAATAAAATATAACATTTCACACAAACATGCTGAAATACTGATATGGTCACGATCAGCGCCAACGATAAAGATAACGTTGAACGCGTTGAAAGACTGTAGGCGTTTGAAGGAAACGTAATTCCTAATTGTACACCTTACAGTTTGGATGATGGTGAGCTGTGAATATGTAATCATTATTTTTCAACAATTTCCCAAAAACTGTTACACGTATTATATTGTTCTAAACAATTATAATTACAGAAGATAATTGTTGAAAATAAAAGAATTTTGTTAGAAAAGTTATAAAATGTGAAGCACTAGTTCATAGCATTGTAAGAGAACAAATGATAACTCTCGAGAGCGACTTCGATATTTGTTTTAATTCAAAATGACCATTTAAAACAACACTGGATACTTCGCACAGAAAAGTATGCTATCCATATCTATAGTTATACGTTCATTTTGAAGAGTTGCTACTATGTCATTAGAATAACATTTTGAATAATTACATTTAAGCATTTCATTACGATTAGCATTTCATATAAGCTTCAATAAATGTAACTTGTTTCTAGCGTGTGAAGTCCCTTACACTAAGCAAAGGTCAGATCTTGTAGATATGGCATGCCTATAACTGGGAGAATCATAAACAAGCTCATGTCATGAGATGGCATTCCAGGACCGCATTCCGTTTTGACCACTCCTGACAAGCATACTGGGAGCTGGGAAAATGTTCAGTGTATGAAATGCGTGTATTCCAACTATAGTTTTTTTCACTCTAACACTATCGGCTCATATACATTCACCTCTGTTATAGGCTGGGACTACTTTCAACTACGTTAACTACATTTAAAATAGCTGAAAAATAGTGAAGATTTCTGTCATTTGTTATACCACAAGTTTTCAAATGCATAATTATGACTGTATACAACGAAGCTTCTAAGTTTGGTAAAAAATCTTGACATATAGCCTTTCGCAGTGGTGTAAAGTGAGTTGTGTGGTGAGAACCGAATACGGTCCGGTCCGGGACAGCTACTGCGGTCTGGAACGGAAGAGTCTGGATTTTAGAGTGACACACGTTTTCCGGTCTGCCATCTTGAACAGTTCATCGTTCGGACCAGAAAGTCGTTTGTGCTACAAGTGAGCCGTTTGAAGTCGACCACTCAACCCCATCACTCGCGGATCGATTGCTGGGAGATTGTTCGTCATAACGGTAAGCACTTTATTGGCGCTGCGACTTGTGAAGAACGAGTGGGCCACACGAAGTAGATTGGTAACCTTTTTTCGCGATTCGCGGGAAAATATTTTTCGGCAAATTCTCAGAATCTTCTGCGAATACCAGATAGTTATTGAATACCATCAATAGAAAAGTGATAATTATTAAGTATTTCACCAATATTTGGAAAATTTAGGATTTCTCTCGCAATTTTTGAGGCTTTTTAGTGGCCTTTTGTGATTGACTGCGGGTGGGGAACACTCTGAAGTCATGAACACTTAGGCTAAGTTAACCAACAGTTATTTTTATATTAATAATTCAATTAATTGAATTCTTCTATCAGTCATCTTCATTTTCATTTAAATTTTTGAGTACTAATTGGTCATTTTTTGGTTTTAGCTTTTTATATACTCTACGTGGCCTATACATCTTGCCATCTGCCAGTTATTGAAGAGCCTGACGGTGAACAGAACCCTCGGTTTGCTGTCGGCTATTAGAGGTGATCTTCGGATTGGTCAGCTCCGGCTAGACCAAACAGGGCATACACGGTGCTGTTGGCCATTGGAGGCATTCTTCGGGTTGGTCAGCTCCAGCTAGACCACACAATAAGGTGACACGGTCAGCTACTGTTGACAGTGTTGGACGGCCTGCTGAATTTCCATTTCATTTCACTCTACACTTATCAACAGGTGGGTGATTGTGATTTCCCAAAAATAAATAGAAGAATAATTACAAAAACAATATTTAAGTTAATTGACCAGGTGAACCCGATTTGGACAGTTGAAATAGTTTATTGTATTTTCAAAACTATTTTGGTATATCAATCTAAAACTTTGTAAATAATTTTAAAACTATTTAAGTAAATAAATCTAAAAATTTGCAAATAATTTCAGAATTATTTGGTAAATCTATAAATTTGTAAATAATCTCAAAATTATTTTGTTAAATAAGCCTAGAAATTGGTAAAGCTTTAGAGTAATCTTTTTTGCGTAATATTGCCTGCCCCCGAATAATAGTATGGCAAACAAAAGAGTAGCAATTAATTATGCGTCGCTGGAGGAACTAACAGCCTTGCCAGGAATAGGCCCTAAGACCGCGAAGGCGATAATAAGCTTTCGGGAACAAAACGGGTCGATCGAAGAATCGCAGTTGTATTCGATCCCCCACATTCGTCTGTCACGAGAGTTATGGGATTTGCTGGACTTCACAAGCGATGACAGGCAACAATTGCTCAGACAGCAGGCAGAAATAGACCGCTTAACAGATGTGATTGAGAGAGCAGATCTGCGAGGTCCTCGATCTGCAGCCAAGATGCCGACTACTTGGATGTCGGCTATGCAGGGTTCTGGATATGGTAGGTCAGCACCAGCTGACCTGAACAGATCATATCGGCAAAATAAATTTGATGAAGATGCCGATGTGCCATCGCCGGGTCCGTGGTCAAACCATCGGTTTGACAGCCAACGATATCAGGCAGCAACGCCATTTTCTTCAGCACCAAATTATGGAAAACCTGAAATGTATGGAAGGCCAGACATGTCTGACGCTCATAGTGTCAGCAGAAAACTTAACAACTTGCCAAAATCATTGACGTATGATGGAAATTCAAGTTGGAAGGCCTTCTTCACCAAATTCAATAAATATGCCGAAGCGCAACGCTGGTCAGCAAAGGACTGCAAAAACTGTTTATGCTGGTGCCTGACTGGCAAAGCAAGTGAATTTTATGCAAACTTGAGTGAAAAAGATGACATGATGGAGTATTTCGACATCATAAAAAAGTTCGAAAAGCGGTTCGGCTACAAAGACTTGCCAGAAACTGCAACTATTGCATTCAACAATGCAAAACAAATGCAAGATGAACTTTTGGATGACTGGGCAGACAGGGTGGTAACCTTAGCTACTAAGGCTTTCAGGGAATTACCAGAGGAATACATGTACAAACAAGCTGTGTTGCGTTTCTGCCATGGTTGTGCCGACAAGGAGGCTGGGGAACAAGTAGCCAATTGGAGGCCAGAATCAATGGAGGAGGCCATTGACAGAGTGAAGTGGGCGATTCATACCCATAATGCGGTACATGGTCGCAGTAGGAGGGAAGTGCGTCTGGTGTCTAGCCCTGAAGAATATTCAGTTTGTGCCACCAAACCCAAAGTTTCCATTAAGGATAGGTTGGAGGGATTAGAGAAGAAAGTGCAAGGAATGGATGCAAAGTTCGACAGGATCATGAGCGCATTGGACGGGCTCTCGCAGAAGTTTACACGGAACCGCTCACCTTCGCCAGCACGGTCAAAAGGGCAGGTGGAATGTTTCCGGTGCAAGGGCAATCACTATATTAGAGACTGTCCGGTGCCAAAGCCAGAGAAAGAAGAAAAGAAAGTGCAGTTTGTAGAAACTCCAGGAGAGTCTGATCCTTTAAACGAGGAGGGGTCCGGCGAAGAGGCCTAAGCCTGACCGAGTATCCTGAAGGCCTATCAATGAACAGAACAGAAAAAGAGTGCGATCAGCAGAAGTCTGATGGTACAACAATATCCGTTGTAACAAGCTTTCAGCCTGGTGCTGAGGGTGCGGGTGAAACAAACGACAACAGCTTTCAGCCTGATGCTGAGGGTGCGGGTGAAACCAACGACAACAGCTTTCAGCACATTACTGATAGTTCAGGGGTTGCAACAACAGAACAAGAAAAAGGGATAAGTGACGATGAACCACTGGAGTATGATGAAACTAGTACGAGTCAAGGCGATCAGCCCGAGTCTGATGGTCAAAGTGTTGAAGTAGCTGGAGTTAGTGACGATCAGCCACACGCTGATTGTGCATCAAGGAAAGATACAGAGGTTGTAATTTGCAGGCTACAATCTAAATCTATGTTCAGAATACCAGTCTGCCTACAGGACCTTAAACTGGAGGCCATAGTGGATACCGCAGCAGAGGTGACGCTTATCTCGGATTCTGTGTTCAGTCAATTGACGGAACAGCCTGAAATAATAAGGAAAGTCCGGATGAATACAGCAGGTAGGGAACTGAGCATGCAAGGTTTCATAGCAGGACCCTTTAGACTGAAGATTGGAGAACAGGAATATCAAGTGAATATAAACACTGGTCAAAAGTTCTAAGTGCACACTTTTCAAGTTTGAATATCCTAAAGTAAACTTATTCAAATTGAATGAAAGTTTGACTTTATGTTAATAATGATCAAACAATAATAATTTTTTGAAAACCTTGCATATGTTTTACGTTTTACGTCATCCACGTCGGCATACGCTATTTATGCATTATCCACGTGGGGCAAGCGAAATTATTTTTTTTACAATCGTTTTTGTTTTTCACATGTTCACTGACTCCAGACAAACACGAAAAACACACCAACAAATTGTAACCATGGAATGGTTGACGTCAGCAGACAACGACATTGCCGTCAAAATTCTTTTCACAGGCACAACTTCAAATTTGTTGTAAAAAAATCTTGACGGTTTTCGTAAATGCAAAAGAAATACCTTATTTTTGCATATTTTATTAATTTAAGAAGAAAATCAAACGATATTATTTTCTAGATTGATTACGTTGCTTACGTTGAGCGCTGATGTTACTCAATTACGTCATTAAATATTTACGTAAAACAACGTAAAGTCGAAAATATTAGTGTAACATTTGTTGGATAAGTGTCCAATAAATACAAATTTAAAACTAAAATTTATAGAAATTCAATAAACTTCAAAATCGAATTATTCGAAAATGACGCTTATTTGGTCAAAAAGCATGTCCGAAAACTGGTCAATTTTATCGAAATGAATACATTTTTTCGTTTGGAAAGGTTGTTACACATCTATCATAGAGAATTGTATCATCCCAAACTGTTAGACAATTCAAAAACTTTTGGCACAAAACATTGTGTTAAAGATGGAATTTTCTCCTTGAAATCATGTAAAAACCTTATGGATAAAATAGAGTTGAGTGTGTTGGCTCATCGTGCCCAGCAGACCATTACAAAGCTATAGAAAGCTATTTCAGTGCAATGGAATGGCAAACTACAGTATTTCCTTTAAATTTGCATGAAATTTAAATTATACAGAGATGAGTAAACGATCACAGATGATAGCCGATGCAATGATAATTAACTTGAGAATTGCTTTCTGAGAACAGATGAGCTAAAATATTATTATTTTTTAATCTGGTTAAGCAGACTTAAAATGTTTGGTGTGCTTTAATAGAATATTGATTCTTCTTCATTGTAGTTTACACTATTTTAAAAGATTCAATCAAATAATTAAAAAAATTAACATTTATCAAGTGTGCACTTAGAACTTTTGACTAGTGTATGTGGCCCCGATCCAGGATGATATGCTGCTCGGTTTGGATTTCTTGAGAGAAGCAGAGGCGCTCATCAATCTACCGGAAGAGCACCTGAGGCTTGGGGAGAGTGTGATCAAGGAGATAGGGTCAGTGATAGAAACCGGGGCAACTGCAGTGAGAGTCAGTCAGAAAGTTACGATACCGCCAAACAGTGTGGCACACATACAATGTGAGATAGACAAACATCTCTCTGCATACTATGTTGAACCGTTGGAACAAGCTGATGTTGTTATACCTCGAACAGTACACGATGAGGATGCACAACCGGTGCTTTGCATGGTGAACTTGTCAGACAGGCATGTTAAGTTAAAGAAACATCAGGTAGTAGCATCAGCATGTGAAGTGGTTGTTGTGTCACCGGTGCCACCAGATCTGAGTGAATGTTTTAATGTGAACCAAGTGTCAGAGCATGAGTCGGCGCCGTCAAGCCAGACTCGCGAACTTCCTGCACATCTTCAGGAGCTGTTTGAGAGAGGGAAAACACATCTAAGCAGCGATCAGCAGTTACAGCTTAAAAGCTTGCTGATTGAATTTGAAGATGTCTTTGCTAAGGATGAGTTTGATCTGGGTAATTTCACAGCAGTGGAGCACAGCATCGACACAGGTAGGGCAAAACCAGTCAAACAGAGAATGAGGCGGACTCCAATGGGTTTTGCAGAAGAGGAGGAAGCACATCTTAATAAGATGCTGAAGGCTAATGTGATTCAGCCATCATCTTCTGAATGGGCATCGGCACCCGTGTTAGTGAGAAAGAAAGACGGTGGTGTGCGTTGGTGTGTTGATTACAGAGCCCTAAATTCTTTGACAGTGAAGGATGTTTACCCACTGCCTTTAGTGGAAGACTGCATGGATATGCTGGCGGGGAATATATGGTTTTCCAAGCTGGATGCAAATTCAGCGTATTGGCAAATCCGAATAAAGCCAGAAGATAGGAAGAAGACAGCTTTCGTAACCAAGTACGGGCTGTACGAATTTGTAAGAATGGCGTTTGGACTTTGTAACGCGCCTGCTACCTATGCACGTGCAATCAACGTGGTCCTGCACGGGTTAAACTGGAACGCTGTCCTCGCATTCCTTGACGATCTCATGGCGCTCGGAAAAAATTTCGAGGGTCACTTGAAGACGCTTAAGGATATATTCACCAGGTTCAGGACATACCAGCTGAAGCTGAAACCTCAGAAATGTGATCTGTTTCAGCCCAGAGTGGAATTTCTCGGACGATGGGTTGGTCCTGACGGAATAGAGGTTGGATCAGCGGATATCCAGACTGTTTTAGATTGGCCGAGGCCGACATGCACCAGGGATGTTGAAAGCTTTCTTGGCCTCACAAACTATCACCGGGCATTCATCAAGAACTATGCCAAGAGGGCCTCGGCTTTGTATCAGATAACAGGGAAAAGACAGTTTGCGTGGGAAACAGAGCAAGAGGACGCATTTATAGATCTGAAGCAGGCATTAACATCGCCACCTATTCTGGGATTACCAAACAACATCGATCCTTTTGTCCTAGACACAGACGCTTCGGATTCGGCAATCGGAGGTGTCCTCAGCCAGGTTCAGCAGGGTGTAGAGAGAGTCATTTGTTATGGTTCTTATTCAATGTCGCCAGAGCAGAAAAATTACTGCACCACCCGGAAGGAACTGTTAGCAGTAGTGAGATTCACAAGGCAGTTTAGACATTATCTGCTCGGCAAACCATTTCAGGTCAGAACAGATCATAGTAGACTGACTTGGCTTCTGCGTTTCAAAGAACCACAGGGCCAGATAGCTAGATGGCTCGAGGAGTTGAGTCAGTATGACATGAAGGTGATTCACAGAGCTGGCAAGGATCATGGGAATGCAGATGCTTTATCAAGGATGTCGGCAGCTCCTTCAGAATGCTGTCCTTATTACCGATCAGAGAGTGATCTTGAGCAGTTGCCGTGCGGGGGATGTAAATACTGCACCAAAGCACACAAGAATTGGCGAAAATTCCATGAGACCGTGGATGATGTGGTGACATTGAAACAAAAGGTACGCCAGATAAATCTCACCTCAACGGAGTGGGAAATGTTCAAAGATCTAGGCACTTCCACTGATGTCACTGAAGATGACGTAGGTCCAGGGCAAGTGCATCTGGTACTGTTGGACAGCAGTTCCGTGGTTCAACAAGTTAGCACTGGTACAGACAATAATCGTGTCTGGGATTTACCTAGTGACAGGGTAAAAGAAGCACAAGCTGCAGAGTCAAGCTTTGAATTCCTGTTGCACTGGCTAATCGATAAACATGAGCCAAGTGAGGGAGAACTCTTCATTGCTAGTCCATCGGCAAAGTATTACTGGGTGAACAAAGATAGTTTCACCTTTAGCGATGGCCTTGTTTGGAGGATTGATCCAAAGACTAAAGCGCACAGGCTTCTTATCCCAGAGAAAGTAAAAGCTGAGGTGATGTACGTTTGTCATGATGTGCCATCTGCAGGCCATCAGGGTGAGGAGAGGACACTTCAGCGGGTTAAAAGCAGGTACTTTTGGCACGGAATGACGAGGGACGTTTAAAGGTACGTGGAATCCTGCGGATCTTGCAACAGATGCAAAAAACCTAATAGAAAGGCGAAATGGGAGATGACCAAGTACCATGCTGGGGCTCCACTTGAAAGAGTACATCTTGATTTTCTGGGACCGTTGCCAAAAACACCTAGAGGAAATGAATATGTGTTAATGATAGTCGACCAGTTTACAAAATGGGTCGAGTGTATTGCACTACCATCGCAGACAGCTGAGCAAACAGCACAGGCAGTGGTGGATCAATTCTTCTCTCGGTTTGGCTGTCCTTTTCAAATCTTCACCGATCGTGGGACCAATTTTGAAAGCAAGCTGTTTGCTGCTGTATGTGAACTTCTACACATTCACAAAAGTAGAACCACTCCTTATCGACCATCTGCGAATGGGCAAGTAGAACGCTACAATAGGACATTGATGGACGCGGTAAGGTGTTTCGTTGGAAAGAACCAGAGTTCCTGGGATATTCTACTACCACAGATTGCCGGGGCGCTGAGGGCAAGTGTAAACCGACACACTGGATTCACCCCAAACAAGCTGATGCTTGGGCGTGAGGTCAATACGCCTGCAGATTTGGTATTTCCACCATCCAAAATAAAAGAGGCAGCTGGTGTCGAGGAATATGTGGAGCGTCTGGAGCGGAGCATTCAAAGTGCGCATCAGGCAGCCAGAAAGGTGTTGGGGCAAAGTGTGGAGGTAATGAAAAGAGACTATGACCTTAAACTGTACACAAGGCAATATTCTGTTGGCGATGCAGTGTATATCCTGAATTCCGCCAGTGTGAAGGGACAGAGTCGTAAGCTTAGCTTCCCATGGAAGGGCCCGGGTGTCGTAGAGGAACGGATCACGCCCTATCTGTATCGTGTCCGGATGCAAAAAGAATCTATTACTACCAATCATGACCGTATGAAAGCATGTAGGGATTCTGTTACTCCAACATGGGTTAAAAAGGTACAGCGAGAGTTGCTGAGGGTAGTGCCTTCAGAAGGAGATGATGAAGTCAGTGATGTGGAGTTGTATTGCCTTTGCAAAGGACCAGATGTTGGTAAATTCATGATTCAGTGCGATAACTGTGATGACTGGTTTCATGGGTCATGTGTAAACATCACAGAGGAAGAGTCATCAGAGATGGACGAATACATCTGTCCAAGATGTGATCCGCAAAAGGGACTACAGTAGGATGCTAGGTCAGGGGGCAGGCAAATTTTCTAAGTTGTGATTATTTAATGTATTTTCTTTTCCTACAGGTTAAGAAGCAATGGCGGAGGCTAACAGAACGCCGACGCACCAGCCTGAATTATCAGAGTCCTCTGATTCCCCAAGCCCCAGGAGAGAATGGAGGAAACACGTCCGAGGCAAAGCTTCGGACTTCTTTAAAGTTCCACTGGGAGATATTGTAGTGGAGGTGACGAAAATGAACCAAGAGGAAAAGTTGTGGCCATCAGCACGGGAGCTGGTAGATACATTGCATCTGAGGCTTCCGGTATCACGCAATGACACAATTCAAATGCTGATGGTCGGACAGTACAACCTCGCCAAGAAGAAGAAAAAGATAGGCTGGATGAAAGAGTTCCGCCGATGCGTTGCCATCCACCAAAACGAGGACTGGATGATCGCAAACATCGGCTATAGGCCAAGGCGTAGGAAGGAGGCAGCCTTAGTACTCCCAGGGACTTTAGTCCGAGATTGCAGACTGAGCGAGGATCCTAGCATCCCAACAATTTCTGTGGATCTCGGGCAGTCATCCAGTGAACAGGAAGGTTCAGGCATTAAACCGGAGCCTATGGACGTGGTGGATGTTGTCCCAGAGGTACTCGAAGCCCAATCTTTGAGTACTATCGAGGTGGAGCCCGAGCCGGTACCTGAGGTTCGGGAAAGCAGGCGATTACCCAGATCTCGGCACCTGGAGCAAAGACACGAGGTCGGTAATCGAAGTAGGAGTAGAATCGGTCGGCACCGCTCAAGCTCGCCTGACCGATCGGTTTCACCCATAGTTCAGGATAGGAGGAAGAAATCCGGAGTCCGCGTGAAGAAGTGCCCCATTTTGTCTTTCTCTGCGGTCTTCAGGAACCTGAGGCGTCACATGACGGTCAGCCACCTACCATCCTTATTTAGTGAGGCGGAAATGGCGGACCGTACATTGGATTCTAACCGCATACAGCTCGTCGGCGGAGTAAGGCAGATTTTGGTTGGAAACGCGGGGACTTTTGGAGACCTGGTAGAGTGGGTGAACAGCAGAAGGGCGATCTCGTCAGATGCATTTGTGCCAGATTCTGACAGGGACTGGCTCACAGGAATATGTTAGCAATACTTCTGGGATGTGCCGGAGAAGTTTTCACTTAACCCCGTGAACAGCAAAGCGCTGCTATTCCACTGGAGAGTGCTGGCAGTTCTCCTTTCCAACCTCTCTCAAAGTGAAAGGATGCGGTTCCAACAGGGAAGGCTTCATGAAGATCTCATCAGACGAGAACGCTCAGACCTTAGGGAAAAACTTAGGCGCCTGGAGGAAACCTCCGACAGGCCACAGTCAGCTACATCAGCTATCCCAAGAGGACGCCTGGAGGAAACCTCCAACAGGCAACCTGGTCCATCAGTGAGCCCAAGAGGACACCTGGAGGAAACCCCCGACAGGTCAGGCCAAGTGTCAGTTAGCCAAGACACTGAAGAGGAGGATCTCTTGGAGTTTCAGGTCCTGGATAGTGTTGGCTTCGAACAGGAAGACATGCAGAGTATCACGCGTACTGTGACGCAGGATATTGTGCAGGAGAGCTATGAAGCATTTGACAGCCATTTTCATCTGGATCGGCTGAGCAAGTCCCTCTTTGGGCATAGGGGAGCAACAGTAGCCGATCTGTTGGAAGCTGATGTAGGCAGGAGACCAGAGGTGCGGGTTGATGTCATGGGTGGGGTAATGGTGTTTTGTGACCCCGAGTCATATCCCAAATGCATACCCAGACAGCCAGGATTTGGAGTTGCCATTGGGGTTCATCCAAGGAAGGCTCGGAGTTTTAAGGATAAAGACCTGGATGAGTTCAGCAGTTTGCTGAGGTCACCTGGTGTGGTAGCCCTCGGTGAGATTGGCCTTGACCACACCGAGCCCCAAGACACCTGGGTCACCCAAGAAGAACTGCTAGTGAAGCTTCTTCAGTACAGCATGCCAATTCGCCCTGTGGTGGTTCATCTAAGAGATCAGGCCGACAGACATGCAGGTGAAGTTGGTGTTAAATGCCTACAACTCTTCAAGGCAAATGCAGCACCTACTCAGAGGATCCACTTGCACTGTTTTACAGGCACAGTTGAGCAGGTTGTTGGCTGGTTGGAAGCCTTTCCGCAATGTCATTTTGGGTTCACCAACCTAGTCAACCAATTTGACAAGTACCAGGTGGCGGCACTGCGACGTGTTCCAGCCAACCGTCTTCTAGTGGAAACGGATGCTCCATACTTCAAGCCCTTCCCAACTGCCAGAGCAAGCACACCTGCCTATATTGGAGAGACAGCTAGAGCGGTCAGCCAGATCAGGGGAGAAACTCTGGAAGAGGTACTCAGGCTGACAGCGGAGAATGGACGTTGCCTGTATGGCCTATAGACTGGTTCGGCAGCCGATGCCGAGGCAGTTAGGACATCTGAGTCCAGGATGTGATCAACAAGGGCTGTAAAGTGAGTTTTGAAGAAGGAATATTGCAGGCTCATTTTGATTGAGTCTGTTCACGGACAACTGTTTTTCGCCGGATGGTATCTGAGGTGCTAACATATGCTTCAGTAAACTAACAACCAAATAGACGTCTGGGCCCGACGTCTGGGGAAGGTAGAATTGTTCCAAAAATTAGAAAAGTTATTATGTGCTATCAAATACAGAGGATGTACTCTTTTAGAACGGGGAGGAGTGTGGTGAGAACCGAATACGGTCCGGTCCGGGACAGCTACTGCGGTCTGGAACGGAAGAGTCTGGATTTTAGAGTGACACACGTTTTCCGGTCTGCCATCTTGAACAGTTCATCGTTCGGACCAGAAAGTCATTTGTGCTACAAGTGAGCCGTTTGAAGTCGACCACTCAACCCCATCATTCGCGGATCGATTGCTGGGAGATTGTTCGTCATAACGGTAAGCACTTTAGTTGTAAGGAACGACAATTCTGCGGAGATTGAGTTTTTTTTACCAAATCCAATATCAGTTTGATAATTACAATTATTCACAAGAAACCACAAAGTGAGGTTTAAAATATATTATCTGCTATCAAAGTGATGTTATTTATTTAAACTGTAATTCGTTTGCTTCAGAAATACAGTATGCATTTTGCGAATCATCTACAGTACGCAGTATTTTTCGCCGATTGCAATCAATATACGTCTTTTTTCTAAAAATAGAATCAATTTAAATAAAGCGGGTTAACATGTTAGTCCAGTAAAATTATTGTTATAAAAATTTTGATTGGTTGGTTAGTTTTATTTTTTTACTTTGTATTACTGTTTGCTTTCCTGCTGGTATAAGTGTATGTGGCTATTCTTGATCAATTGAGTATGTTCAGAATTGTTTCTCGATACCTTAATTGACTTGTCTAATACCTCAGACTACATAATGACTTGGAATATGATCACCAAAGACATTTCCTGAAAATTTCATTTTTTAATAAAGCTTTTTATTGACCTTCCAAGTATAGTTGAAGATAAAACTGTTGAATCGGCTATACCAAATTAATTTAAGAATACTGAAACATCTATTGTTTGTTATAAATACAAGAAACCAATTAGAAACACAGTTTTCAATTACAACAAATTTACCTCGGATTTACAGATTGTTGAGAATACACCAATAATTTGAGATTGTTCAAATTCAAAATTTTACTATCAACCTGCCGGTCGCATCGTTACAGTGGTTCTTAATCTTATCTAAGACTTTAGATAGAGAGAGGCAATGATTTCCTAAAAAATTGAAATATATAAATGATATTTGGCAGGGAGAGAATACCATTCAAAAGAAGTAAAATGTTTTTTCATTTTTTCAAAATCGGATGAAAAATATTTTTTTATGATTGTTTTAAACATCTCTATTAGTCTATAGCATGTAAAATTTTATGTCAAATTTCTTGTCAAAAAACTGGTAAAGGGCTTGAAGCAACTTATTTATGCTTTCCAGCCCTAATCTAAGCAATTGTAAGATTGTTTGATCAATGGTAAAGCCTTCTGATAGATAAAAAGTATTCACCAACACTTTGAATAAATATAATAGAGGATTATTGTATGTAATATAAGGTTAAATATGCTGCAAATATTACCAAAAATATCAACATAGATATTTATTGTGACATAGTTGATATTTTAGCTATTGGGATGTGGAGGTCAGCATCTAAAATCACTAGCACACTGCGCACTAGATAACTTTTGGGGACAGGTACCCAAACCCTTTTGGATGGGGAATTTTGTGTCGTGTTAAGACAAAAAGAAAAAAAGGGGAATGTCAATATGCATTTTTTTGACTGATGTGTCACACTTACTCAAAACATTGTTTCACCACTGATTATAATAGCTAGTTTATTTTCTGACATTAGACTTACAAATAAATCAATTTATCAATTACATTACATGCTTTTCAGGAGTCCATTTCAGTTTTATTTTAGATTTTGGAGGGGATTTTTTTCTGAGGTAAGGGAAAAAACATACTTCTTTTGGAAGGGAACGGGGCACATCATGGGCCCAAAAATTGCCAAACAATTGCCCTGGCACATGAAGATATATTTACTTAAAATCCTTTTGCTAATGCAATGTTGAAACTGACATATAAATGGAAGCGCATTGAAATATACAAATTCTGTGTAGTCCCAATTGCAAATAACTGAATAATGTTTTATTATGTTATAATTCACTTATTTTTGTTTGTAAATAGAATCAAACATGTTATTTAAGAGATAAAGTCATAAACATTCAGTAGTAGAACATTTTACAGTTGTAAAAACTTTTATCATTTAATATTTATGTAGGAGAATGTAGGACAAGTGAAGTGTTTATAGTATTACATCACAGCCATGACTGAAAGGTGTAATTCGGTCCGAGGTGGGGTTAAAATATCGACTTCAATTAACATCTTTACAGTTTTTTACAAGCATAAACTGGATGTATCTGAAAAGTTTAATGATTACTCTCCACATTTCTTACAGTTCTATGATTTGGCACTGATTCTTACCAGTTTTTACTTACTATGCAAAATTTCAATTATATGTTTTTTTTCGTTAAAGTAACAATATGCAAGGACCCGGATGCTTTGCCCATCTGGTTCAATGTATCATCTATCATGAATGATGCATTTTTTAAACTAAACCAATCGAAAAAGACATTAAATTCAACGTAAAACAGACCCTATATAAGCACTACTTTTTTAACCAAATCTCAGGCATGAATATTTCATTAGTAAATAGACATAGCGCGGTTGTCTCCCTTGTGCCCCTTGCTACTTTAGAATTCGCAATTTAATTTCAAAAGGTCCGAAATATAGAATTCCATCTGACATCGTATTTAATACCTGTCGCGCGGAAATTTCTGAGTCTTTAAACTCTTTGAAATAAATGGTGTAAACGAGAACGCGCTGAGCCTAATACTTATTTATAAACAAGTAATAGGCATCCCAATGGGTACTATTTGTGCACCCCTTGTTGCTGATCTGTTTTATACTGTTATGAAAGAGACTTATGTTATTTCTTTCTACTGAACATCAAGATGATATAATTACAGCTTTTAACAACACCTCGAGGTACCTTGATGATTTATTTAATATAGACAATAACCATTTTCCATTACTGGTTTATAAGATTTATCCTAAAGAACTACAAGCTAATAAAGCGAACACTTCAGAAAAGCAAGCAAACTTTCTCGATCTAAATCTGTCCATTGAAAATGGTTATGTCACTACTAAAATTTATGATAAAAGAGATGATTTTAATTTTAATATAGTAAATTTTCCGTTTTTAGACGGCGATGTTTCTCGTGCAACATCTTGTGGGTTTATATCTCACAGCTTGTTCGCTTTTCAAGAGCTTGCAACGATGTTAATGATTTGAATGAACATAATCTTTGCATTACAGAAACACTTTTAAAACAAGGTTATCGGTATCACAAATTAAGAAAAATCTTTTGCAAGTTTTATCGCCGATACCCAGATTTAATTCATAAATACAGATGCAGTTTAAAATCACTTTTGCAACAAGGTATTTCACAGCCAGTTTTTTATGGAGATTTAATTTATACACTTAAAAAGATAAAAGGCAGTGTTAATTTCTCACGGTTATTCGTAAAAACCATCTGTAAATTTAAAAAGAAAGGTTAGCAAAATGATATTAAGGTTAATGGGGAAATCTTTTTTTTTTAAAGAACCTAGAAGCTCGATTTGTTTCTTTTATCCCTGTCATCGTGTTCTTGCTGATTTTACTCCAGGAGCTCTTGTCTCGGTAAGATCATTGAGTACCCGCCCCGTCTGCTTTGCATTGCTCTTAACTTCTTATGTTTTATATGTTAGTGTGCTTTTGCATGCAACATTGTTAAGCCGATGTGGGTTGGAGTTTTTTCACCAAGACAAATTGTACTTGTTTTGTGATATGAGAACCTGTTGGGGAAAGTGTGAGGTTGGTGCACCCTAGAACCTGGTTTAAACCCCCAGTGGCAATTTGTTTTGCCACTGACCGTTCCAAGGCGGTAACCCCACGGGTTCTCATTTTTGTTTATTGTTAGTGGTGTCTTTTTTGAAACTGATCATTTTATTAACCATGCTCTCTCCCCCTCTCTTCTTGACTGTGTAGGGAGGTTGTTTTTTCTGAATGTGGCGATTCCTGATATGCATATTTCATCTTTTTATTCCCCGCCTCATAGCGGCTGTGGGATATAGGAATGGTCTTCGTCCGTCTGTCCGTCCTTCCGTGCGCGCACATTTCGTGTCCGGTCCATAACTTTTCAAGTATCAAAATTCCAATATTTCTACTAGTGTTCTGCTATATTTAGCTGCTATATTTAGATTCGATATTAAGATGATGTTAGAATGCATTGGTCAATGACCTAGTGAACTTTGCTGCTTAAATCTGTGTTATGCAATATTAAGAACTTTGCTCTGAAAGATTTATAGTGTAAATTTTGTTATTTTCTATGGAAACTGACCAAATAAACTTTCTGATTGTGCATCAAGGAAAGATACAGAGGTTGTAATTTGCAGGTTACAATCTAAATCTATGTTCAGAATACCAGTCTGCCTACAGGACCTTAAACTGGAGGCCATAGTGGATACCGCAGCAGAGGTGACGCTTATCTCGGATTCTGTGTTCAGTCAATTGACGGAACAGCCTGAAATAATAAGGAAAGTCCGGATGAATACAGCAGGTAGGGAACTGAGCATGCAAGGTTTCATAGCAGGACCCTTTAGACTGAAGATTGGAGAACAGGAATATCAAGTGAATATAAACACTGGTCAAAAGTTCTAAGTGCACACTTTTCATGTTTGAATATCCTAAAGTAAACTTATTCAAATTGAATGAAAGTTTGACTTTATGTTAATAATGATCAAACAATAATAATTTTTTGAAAACCTTGCATATGTTTTACGTTTTACGTCATCCACGTCGGCATACGCTATTTATGCATTATCCACGTGGGGCAAGCGAAATTATTTTTTTTACAATCGTTTTTGTTTTTCACATGTTCACTGACTCCAGACAAACACGAAAAACACACCAACAAATTGTAACCATGGAATGGTTGACGTCAGCAGACAACGACATTGCCGTCAAAATTCTTTTCACAGGCACAACTTCAAATTTGTTGTAAAAAAATCTTGACGGTTTTCGTAAATGCAAAAGAAATACCTTATTTTTGCATATTTTATTAATTTAAGAAGAAAATCAAACGATATTATTTTCTAGATTGATTACGTTGCTTACGTTGAGCGCTGATGTTACTCAATTACGTCATTAAATATTTACGTAAAACAACGTAAAGTCGAAAATATTAGTGTAACATTTGTTGGATAAGTGTCCAATAAATACAAATTTAAAACTAAAATTTATAGAAATTCAATAAACTTCAAAATCGAATTATTCGAAAATGACGCTTATTTGGTCAAAAAGCATGTCCGAAAACTGGTCAATTTTATCGAAATGAATACATTTTTTCGTTTGGAAAGGTTGTTACACATCTATCATAGAGAATTGTATCATCCCAAACTGTTAGACAATTCAAAAACTTTTGGCACAAAACATTGTGTTAAAGATGGAATTTTCTCCTTGAAATCATGTAAAAACCTTATGGATAAAATAGAGTTGAGTGTGTTGGCTCATCGTGCCCAGCAGACCATTACAAAGCTATAGAAAGCTATTTCAGTGCAATGGAATGGCAAACTACAGTATTTCCTTTAAATTTGCATGAAATTTAAATTATACAGAGATGAGTAAACGATCACAGATGATAGCCGATGCAATGATAATTAACTTGAGAATTGCTTTCTGAGAACAGATGAGCTAAAATATTATTATTTTTTAATCTGGTTAAGCAGACTTAAAATGTTTGGTGTGCTTTAATAGAATATTGATTCTTCTTCATTGTAGTTTACACTATTTTAAAAGATTCAATCAAATAATTAAAAAAATTAACATTTATCAAGTGTGCACTTAGAACTTTTGACTAGTGTATGTGGCCCCGATCCAGGATGATATGCTGCTCGGTTTGGATTTCTTGAGAGAAGCAGAGGCGCTCATCAATCTACCGGAAGAGCACCTGAGGCTTGGGGAGAGTGTGATCAAGGAGATAGGGTCAGTGATAGAAACCGGGGCAACTGCAGTGAGAGTCAGTGAGAAAGTTACGATACCGCCAAACAGTGTGGCACACATACAATGTGAGATAGACAAACATCTCTCTGCATACTATGTTGAACCGTTGGAACAAGCTGATGTTGTTATACCTCGAACAGTACACGATGAGGATGCACAACCGGTGCTTTGCATGGTGAACTTGTCAGACAGGCATGTTAAGTTAAAGAAACATCAGGTAGTAGCATCAGCATGTGAAGTGGTTGTTGTGTCACCGGTGCCACCAGATCTGAGTGAATGTTTTAATGTGAACCAAGTGTCAGAGCATGAGTCGGCGCCGTCAAGCCAGACTCGCGAACTTCCTGCACATCTTCAGGAGCTGTTTGAGAGAGGGAAAACACATCTAAGCAGCGATCAGCAGTTACAGCTTAAAAGCTTGCTGATTGAATTTGAAGATGTCTTTGCTAAGGATGAGTTTGATCTGGGTAATTTCACAGCAGTGGAGCACAGCATCGACACAGGTAGGGCAAAACCAGTCAAACAGAGAATGAGGCGGACTCCAATGGGTTTTGCAGAAGAGGAGGAAGCACATCTTAATAAGATGCTGAAGGCTAATGTGATTCAGCCATCATCTTCTGAATGGGCATCGGCACCCGTGTTAGTGAGAAAGAAAGACGGTGGTGTGCGTTGGTGTGTTGATTACAGAGCCCTAAATTCTTTGACAGTGAAGGATGTTTACCCACTGCCTTTAGTGGAAGACTGCATGGATATGCTGGCGGGGAATATATGGTTTTCCAAGCTGGATGCAAATTCAGCGTATTGGCAAATCCGAATAAAGCCAGAAGATAGGAAGAAGACAGCTTTCGTAACCAAGTACGGGCTGTACGAATTTGTAAGAATGGCGTTTGGACTTTGTAACGCGCCTGCTACCTATGCACGTGCAATCAACGTGGTCCTGCACGGGTTAAACTGGAACGCTGTCCTCGCATTCCTTGACGATCTCATGGCGCTCGGAAAAAATTTCGAGGGTCACTTGAAGACGCTTAAGGATATATTCACCAGGTTCAGGACATACCAGCTGAAGCTGAAACCTCAGAAATGTGATCTGTTTCAGCCCAGAGTGGAATTTCTCGGACGATGGGTTGGTCCTGACGGAATAGAGGTTGGATCAGCGGATATCCAGACTGTTTTAGATTGGCCGAGGCCGACATGCACCAGGGATGTTGAAAGCTTTCTTGGCCTCACAAACTATCACCGGGCGTTCATCAAGAACTATGCCAAGAGGGCCTCGGCTTTGTATCAGATAACAGGGAAAAGACAGTTTGCGTGGGAAACAGAGCAAGAGGACGCATTTATAGATCTGAAGCAGGCATTAACATCGCCACCTATTCTGGGATTACCAAACAACATCGATCCTTTTGTCCTAGACACAGACGCTTCGGATTCGGCAATCGGAGGTGTCCTCAGCCAGGTTCAGCAGGGTGTAGAGAGAGTCATTTGTTATGGTTCTTATTCAATGTCGCCAGAGCAGAAAAATTACTGCACCACCCGGAAGGAACTGTTAGCAGTAGTGAGATTCACAAGGCAGTTTAGACATTATCTGCTCGGCAAACCATTTCAGGTCAGAACAGATCATAGTAGACTGACTTGGCTTCTGCGTTTCAAAGAACCACAGGGCCAGATAGCTAGATGGCTCGAGGAGTTGAGTCAGTATGACATGAAGGTGATTCACAGAGCTGGCAAGGATCATGGGAATGCAGATGCTTTATCAAGGATGTCGGCAGCTCCTTCAGAATGCTGTCCTTATTACCGATCAGAGAGTGATCTTGAGCAGTTGCCGTGCGGGGGATGTAAATACTGCACCAAAGCACACAAGAATTGGCGAAAATTCCATGAGACCGTGGATGATGTGGTGACATTGAAACAAAAGGTACGCCAGATAAATCTCACCTCAACGGAGTGGGAAATGTTCAAAGATCTAGGCACTTCCACTGATGTCACTGAAGATGACGTAGGTCCAGGGCAAGTGCATCTGGTACTGTTGGACAGCAGTTCCGTGGTTCAACAAGTTAGCACTGGTACAGACAATAATCGTGTCTGGGATTTACCTAGTGACAGGGTAAAAGAAGCACAAGCTGCAGAGTCAAGCTTTGAATTCCTGTTGCACTGGCTAATCGATAAACATGAGCCAAGTGAGGGAGAACTCTTCATTGCTAGTCCATCGGCAAAGTATTACTGGGTGAACAAAGATAGTTTCACCTTTAGCGATGGCCTTGTTTGGAGGATTGATCCAAAGACTAAAGCGCACAGGCTTCTTATCCCAGAGAAAGTAAAAGCTGAGGTGATGTACGTTTGTCATGATGTGCCATCTGCAGGCCATCAGGGTGAGGAGAGGACACTTCAGCGGGTTAAAAGCAGGTACTTTTGGCACGGAATGACGAGGGACGTTTAAAGGTACGTGGAATCCTGCGGATCTTGCAACAGATGCAAAAAACCTAATAGAAAGGCGAAATGGGAGATGACCAAGTACCATGCTGGGGCTCCACTTGAAAGAGTACATCTTGATTTTCTGGGACCGTTGCCAAAAACACCTAGAGGAAATGAATATGTGTTAATGATAGTCGACCAGTTTACAAAATGGGTCGAGTGTATTGCACTACCATCGCAGACAGCTGAGCAAACAGCACAGGCAGTGGTGGATCAATTCTTCTCTCGGTTTGGCTGTCCTTTTCAAATCTTCACCGATCGTGGGACCAATTTTGAAAGCAAGCTGTTTGCTGCTGTATGTGAACTTCTACACATTCACAAAAGTAGAACCACTCCTTATCGACCATCTGCGAATGGGCAAGTAGAACGCTACAATAGGACATTGATGGACGCGGTAAGGTGTTTCGTTGGAAAGAACCAGAGTTCCTGGGATATTCTACTACCACAGATTGCCGGGGCGCTGAGGGCAAGTGTAAACCGACACACTGGATTCACCCCAAACAAGCTGATGCTTGGGCGTGAGGTCAATACGCCTGCAGATTTGGTATTTCCACCATCCAAAATAAAAGAGGCAGCTGGTGTCGAGGAATATGTGGAGCGTCTGGAGCGGAGCATTCAAAGTGCGCATCAGGCAGCCAGAAAGGTGTTGGGGCAAAGTGTGGAGGTAATGAAAAGAGACTATGACCTTAAACTGTACACAAGGCAATATTCTGTTGGCGATGCAGTGTATATCCTGAATTCCGCCAGTGTGAAGGGACAGAGTCGTAAGCTTAGCTTCCCATGGAAGGGCCCGGGTGTCGTAGAGGAACGGATCACGCCCTATCTGTATCGTGTCCGGATGCAAAAAGAATCTATTACTACCAATCATGACCGTATGAAAGCATGTAGGGATTCTGTTACTCCAACATGGGTTAAAAAGGTACAGCGAGAGTTGCTGAGGGTAGTGCCTTCAGAAGGAGATGATGAAGTCAGTGATGTGGAGTTGTATTGCCTTTGCAAAGGACCAGATGTTGGTAAATTCATGATTCAGTGCGATAACTGTGATGACTGGTTTCATGGGTCATGTGTAAACATCACAGAGGAAGAGTCATCAGAGATGGACGAATACATCTGTCCAAGATGTGATCCGCAAAAGGGACTACAGTAGGATGCTAGGTCAGGGGGCAGGCAAATTTTCTAAGTTGTGATTATTTAATGTATTTTCTTTTCCTACAGGTTAAGAAGCAATGGCGGAGGCTAACAGAACGCCGACGCACCAGCCTGAATTATCAGAGTCCTCTGATTCCCCAAGCCCCAGGAGAGAATGGAGGAAACACGTCCGAGGCAAAGCTTCGGACTTCTTTAAAGTTCCACTGGGAGATATTGTAGTGGAGGTGACGAAAATGAACCAAGAGGAAAAGTTGTGGCCATCAGCACGGGAGCTGGTAGATACATTGCATCTGAGGCTTCCGGTATCACGCAATGACACAATTCAAATGCTGATGGTCGGACAGTACAACCTCGCCAAGAAGAAGAAAAAGATAGGCTGGATGAAAGAGTTCCGCCGATGCGTTGCCATCCACCAAAACGAGGACTGGATGATCGCAAACATCGGCTATAGGCCAAGGCGTAGGAAGGAGGCAGCCTTAGTACTCCCAGGGACTTTAGTCCGAGATTGCAGACTGAGCGAGGATCCTAGCATCCCAACAATTTCTGTGGATCTCGGGCAGTCATCCAGTGAACAGGAAGGTTCAGGCATTAAACCGGAGCCTATGGACGTGGTGGATGTTGTCCCAGAGGTACTCGAAGCCCAATCTTTGAGTACTATCGAGGTGGAGCCCGAGCCGGTACCTGAGGTTCGGGAAAGCAGGCGATTACCCAGATCTCGGCACCTGGAGCAAAGACACGAGGTCGGTAATCGAAGTAGGAGTAGAATCGGTCGGCACCGCTCAAGCTCGCCTGACCGATCGGTTTCACCCATAGTTCAGGATAGGAGGAAGAAATCCGGAGTCCGCGTGAAGAAGTGCCCCATTTTGTCTTTCTCTGCGGTCTTCAGGAACCTGAGGCGTCACATGACGGTCAGCCACCTACCATCCTTATTTAGTGAGGCGGAAATGGCGGACCGTACATTGGATTCTAACCGCATACAGCTCGTCGGCGGAGTAAGGCAGATTTTGGTTGGAAACGCGGGGACTTTTGGAGACCTGGTAGAGTGGGTGAACAGCAGAAGGGCGATCTCGTCAGATGCATTTGTGCCAGATTCTGACAGGGACTGGCTCACAGGAATATGTTAGCAATACTTCTGGGATGTGCCGGAGAAGTTTTCACTTAACCCCGTGAACAGCAAAGCGCTGCTATTCCACTGGAGAGTGCTGGCAGTTCTCCTTTCCAACCTCTCTCAAAGTGAAAGGATGCGGTTCCAACAGGGAAGGCTTCATGAAGATCTCATCAGACGAGAACGCTCAGACCTTAGGGAAAAACTTAGGCGCCTGGAGGAAACCTCCGACAGGCCACAGTCAGCTACATCAGCTATCCCAAGAGGACGCCTGGAGGAAACCTCCAACAGGCAACCTGGTCCATCAGTGAGCCCAAGAGGACACCTGGAGGAAACCCCCGACAGGTCAGGCCAAGTGTCAGTTAGCCAAGACACTGAAGAGGAGGATCTCTTGGAGTTTCAGGTCCTGGATAGTGTTGGCTTCGAACAGGAAGACATGCAGAGTATCACGCGTACTGTGACGCAGGATATTGTGCAGGAGAGCTATGAAGCATTTGACAGCCATTTTCATCTGGATCGGCTGAGCAAGTCCCTCTTTGGGCATAGGGGAGCAACAGTAGCCGATCTGTTGGAAGCTGATGTAGGCAGGAGACCAGAGGTGCGGGTTGATGTCATGGGTGGGGTAATGGTGTTTTGTGACCCCGAGTCATATCCCAAATGCATACCCAGACAGCCAGGATTTGGAGTTGCCATTGGGGTTCATCCAAGGAAGGCTCGGAGTTTTAAGGATAAAGACCTGGATGAGTTCAGCAGTTTGCTGAGGTCACCTGGTGTGGTAGCCCTCGGTGAGATTGGCCTTGACCACACCGAGCCCCAAGACACCTGGGTCACCCAAGAAGAACTGCTAGTGAAGCTTCTTCAGTACAGCATGCCAATTCGCCCTGTGGTGGTTCATCTAAGAGATCAGGCCGACAGACATGCAGGTGAAGTTGGTGTTAAATGCCTACAACTCTTCAAGGCAAATGCAGCACCTACTCAGAGGATCCACTTGCACTGTTTTACAGGCACAGTTGAGCAGGTTGTTGGCTGGTTGGAAGCCTTTCCGCAATGTCATTTTGGGTTCACCAACCTAGTCAACCAATTTGACAAGTACCAGGTGGCGGCACTGCGACGTGTTCCAGCCAACCGTCTTCTAGTGGAAACGGATGCTCCATACTTCAAGCCCTTCCCAACTGCCAGAGCAAGCACACCTGCCTATATTGGAGAGACAGCTAGAGCGGTCAGCCAGATCAGGGGAGAAACTCTGGAAGAGGTACTCAGGCTGACAGCGGAGAATGGACGTTGCCTGTATGGCCTATAGACTGGTTCGGCAGCCGATGCCGAGGCAGTTAGGACATCTGAGTCCAGGATGTGATCAACAAGGGCTGTAAAGTGAGTTTTGAAGAAGGAATATTGCAGGCTCATTTTGATTGAGTCTGTTCACGGACAACTGTTTTTCGCCGGATGGTATCTGAGGTGCTAACATATGCTTCAGTAAACTAACAACCAAATAGACGTCTGGGCCCGTCTGGGGAAGGTAGAATTGTTCCAAAAATTAGAAAAGTTATTATGTGCTATCAAATACAGAGGATGTACTCTTTTAGAACGGGGAGGAGTGTGGTGAGAACCGAATACGGTCCGGTCCGGGACAGCTACTGCGGTCTGGAACGGAAGAGTCTGGATTTTAGAGTGACACACGTTTTCCGGTCTGCCATCTTGAACAGTTCATCGTTCGGACCAGAAAGTCATTTGTGCTACAAGTGAGCCGTTTGAAGTCGACCACTCAACCCCATCATTCGCGGATCGATTGCTGGGAGATTGTTCGTCATAACGGTAAGCACTTTAGTTGTAAGGAACGACAATTCTGCGGAGATTGAGTTTTTTTTACCAAATCCAATATCAGTTTGATAATTACAATTATTCACAAGAAACCACAAAGTGAGGTTTAAAATATATTATCTGCTATCAAAGTGATGTTATTTATTTAAACTGTAATTCGTTTGCTTCAGAAATACAGTATGCATTTTGCGAATCATCTACAGTACGCAGTATTTTTCGCCGATTGCAATCAATATACGTCTTTTTTCTAAAAATAGAATCAATTTAAATAAAGCGGGTTAACATGTTAGTCCAGTAAAATTATTGTTATAAAAATTTTGATTGGTTGGTTAGTTTTATTTTTTTACTTTGTATTACTGTTTGCTTTCCTGCTGGTATAAGTGTATGTGGCTATTCTTGATCAATTGAGTATGTTCAGAATTGTTTCTCGATACCTTAATTGACTTGTCTAATACCTCAGACTACACAATGACTTGGAATATGATCACCAAAGACATTTCCTGAAAATTTCATTTTTTAATAAAGCTTTTTATTGACCTTCCAAGTATAGTTGAAGATAAAACTGTTGAATCGGCTATACCAAATTAATTTAAGAATACTGAAACATCTATTGTTTGTTATAAATACAAGAAACCAATTAGAAACACAGTTTTCAATTACAACAAATTTACCTCGGATTTACAGATTGTTGAGAATACACCAATACTTTGAGATTGTTCAAATTCAAAATTTTACTATCAACCTGCCGGTCGCATCGTTACAGTGGTTCTTAATCTTATCTAAGACTTTAGATAGAGAGAGGCAATGATTTCCTAAAAAATTGAAATATATAAATGATATTTGGCAGGGAGAGAATACCATTCAAAAGAAGTAAAATGTTTTTTCATTTTTTCAAAATCGGATGAAAAATATTTTTTTATGATTGTTTTAAACATCTCTATTAGTCTATAGCATGTAAAATTTTATGTCAAATTTCTTGTCAAAAAACTGGTAAAGGGCTTGAAGCAACTTATTTATGCTTTCCAGCCCTAATCTAAGCAATTGTAAGATTGTTTGATCAATGGTAAAGCCTTCTGATAGATAAAAAGTATTCACCAACACTTTGAATAAATATAATAGAGGATTATTGTATGTAATATAAGGTTAAATATGCTGCAAATATTACCAAAAATATCAACATAGATATTTATTGTGACATAGTTGATATTTTAGCTATTGGGATGTGGAGGTCAGCATCTAAAATCACTAGCACACTGCGCACTAGATAACTTTTGGGGACAGGTACCCAAACCCTTTTGGATGGGGAATTTTGTGTCGTGTTAAGACAAAAAGAAAAAAAGGGGAATGTCAATATGCATTTTTTGACTGATGTGTCACACTTACTCAAAACATTGTTTCACCACTGATTATAATAGCTAGTTTATTTTCTGACATTAGACTTACAAATAAATCAATTTATCAATTACATTACATGCTTTTCAGGAGTCCATTTCAGTTTTATTTTAGATTTTGGAGGGGATTTTTTTCTGAGGTAAGGGAAAAAACATACTTCTTTTGGAAGGGAACGGGGCACATCATGGGCCCAAAAATTGCCAAACAATTGCCCTGGCACATGAAGATATATTTACTTAAAATCCTTTTGCTAATGCAATGTTGAAACTGACATATAAATGGAAGCGCATTGAAATATACAAATTCTGTGTAGTCCCAATTGCAAATAACTGAATAATGTTTTATTATGTTATAATTTACTTATTTTTGTTTGTAAATAGAATCAAACATGTTATTTAAGAGATAAAGTCATAAACATTCAGTAGTAGAACATTTTACAGTTGTAAAAACTTTTATCATTTAATATTTATGTAGGAGAATGTAGGACAAGTGAAGTGTTTATAGTATTACATCACAGCCATGACTGAAAGGTGTAATTCGGTCCGAGGTGGGGTTAAAATATCGACTTCAATTAACATCTTTACAGTTTTTTACAAGCATAAACTGGATGTATCTGAAAAGTTTAATGATTACTCTCCACATTTCTTACAGTTCTATGATTTGGCACTGATTCTTACCAGTTTTTACTTACTATGCAAAATTTCAATTATATGTTTTTTTTCGTTAAAGTAACAATATGCAAGGACCCGGATGCTTTGCCCATCTGGTTCAATGTATCATCTATCATGAATGATGCATTTTTTAAACTAAACCAATCGAAAAAGACATTAAATTCAACGTAAAACAGACCCTATATAAGCACTACTTTTTTAACCAAATCTCAGGCATGAATATTTCATTAGTAAATAGACATAGCGCGGTTGTCTCCCTTGTGCCCCTTGCTACTTTAGAATTCGCAATTTAATTTCAAAAGGTCCGAAATATAGAATTCCATCTGACATCGTATTTAATACCTGTCGCGCGGAAATTTCTCAGTCTTTAAACTCTTTGAAATAAATGGTGTAAACGAGAACGCGCTGAGCCTAATACTTATTTATAAACAAGTAATAGGCATCCCAATGGGTACTATTTGTGCACCCCTTGTTGCTGATCTGTTTTATACTGTTATGAAAGAGACTTATGTTATTTCTTTCTACTGAACATCAAGATGATATAATTACAGCTTTTAACAACACCTCGAGGTACCTTGATGATTTATTTAATATAGACAATAACCATTTTCCATTACTGGTTTATAAGATTTATCCTAAAGAACTACAAGCTAATAAAGCGAACACTTCAGAAAAGCAAGCAAACTTTCTCGATCTAAATCTGTCCATTGAAAATGGTTATGTCACTACTAAAATTTATGATAAAAGAGATGATTTTAATTTTAATATAGTAAATTTTCCGTTTTTAGACGGCGATGTTTCTCGTGCAACATCTTGTGGGTTTATATCTCACAGCTTGTTCGCTTTTCAAGAGCTTGCAACGATGTTAATGATTTGAATGAACATAATCTTTGCATTACAGAAACACTTTTAAAACAAGGTTATCGGTATCACAAATTAAGAAAAATCTTTTGCAAGTTTTATCGCCGATACCCAGATTTAATTCATAAATACAGATGCAGTTTAAAATCACTTTTGCAACAAGGTATTTCACAGCCAGTTTTTTATGGAGATTTAATTTATACACTTAAAAAGATAAAAGGCAGTGTTAATTTCTCACGGTTATTCGTAAAAACCATCTGTAAATTTAAAAAGAAAGGTTAGCAAAATGATATTAAGGTTAATGGGGAAATCTTTTTTTTTAAAAGAACCTAGAAGCTCGATTTGTTTCTTTTATCCCTGTCATCGTGTTCTTGCTGATTTTACTCCAGGAGCTCTTGTCTCGGTAAGATCATTGAGTACCCGCCCCGTCTGCTTTGCATTGCTCTTAACTTCTTATGTTTTATATGTTAGTGTGCTTTTGCATGCAACATTGTTAAGCCGATGTGGGTTGGAGTTTTTTCACCAAGACAAATTGTACTTGTTTTGTGATATGAGAACCTGTTGGGGAAAGTGTGAGGTTGGTGCACCCTAGAACCTGGTTTAAACCCCCAGTGGCAATTTGTTTTGCCACTGACCGTTCCAAGGCGGTAACCCCACGGGTTCTCATTTTTGTTTATTGTTAGTGGTGTCTTTTTTGAAACTGATCATTTTATTAACCATGCTCTCTCCCCCTCTCTTCTTGACTGTGTAGGGAGGTTGTTTTTTCTGAATGTGGCGATTCCTGATATGCATATTTCATCTTTTTATTCCCCGCCTCATAGCGGCTGTGGGATATAGGAATGGTCTTCGTCCGTCTGTCCGTCCTTCCGTGCGCGCACATTTCGTGTCCGGTCCATAACTTTTCAAGTATCAAAATTCCAATATTTCTACCAGTGTTCTGCTATATTTAGCTGCTATATTTAGATTCGATATTAAGATGATGTTAGAATGCATTGGTCAATGACCTAGTGAACTTTGCTGCTTAAATCTGTGTTATGCAATATTAAGAACTTTGCTCTGAAAGATTTATAGTGTAAATTTTGTTATTTTCTATGGAAACTGACCAAATAAACTTTCTTACTTTACAGCACTTTGAAAATCAGGCTTTTCTGAATATTATATTCACTGTTTGTCATTAAAACAACGACAACAACAAATTTGTAGCACATTCTAAAAATTTTAAGACTAAATTTAAGAGAGGTTTCAGCTGTATAGAGTGTATGTACCTGCCTTAGTAGCCACCTGCGAATAGCAGCATCCTGTCTTAAACAGCCAGTTTGAGTATGTTATAAAATGACATTTTGTTCTCATTTTACCCTGTCTTTAACAGCCACCTGTATAGAGCAGCCACTTTTAGTAACTCCCATGGGTGGCTGCTAAAGACACGTTTGACTGTGCACAAACTGGCAAGTTATTGGTGGTCTCTGAACCTCTGGAATGAATATCATGAAACTTAAGTGAAATGTTCAGTCCATAAATATGATGTGCTGAACCCATGTTCCAACCTGGCTGGCTGAAGGTCAAGGCCGCCTGTGGTGTTTAAACATGTTTCGTGACCGGCCCATAACTTTTCAACCATAGAAGGAATTTCATGAAACTTTAGTCAAACATTCTCCCCATGAAGATGAAATGCAGAACACATGTTCCAACATGGCCGTCTCAATGTCAAGGTCAACAGTGGCGTTTGAAGATTTGAACCATGCATTTCGTGTCCAGTTCATATCTTCTGAACCCCTGGAATGAATATCATAAAACTTAAGTGAAATTTACAGTTCATGAACCTGATGTGCATAACCCATGTTCCAACCTGGCTGGCTCAAGGTCAAGGCCACCTCTGGTGTTTGAGCAGGCCAATACTCTGAAACTTTTCTGAACACGACATACCCTTGCACTTGAATTAGCTTCCACATGCCTTCCCAATGCCCAGAGCTATTGTTAAATTTGCTCTCAACCATTTATAACCTTTCCCACATTCACATCTGCGGGGGGGGGGGGGGGGGGGGGGGGGGTTATTGCTGTCGTTCCGACTGCCTTGTCGAACTGGAAAAAAGTAAATATTCAAAAAATTTAACACTCGTATATCCTTTTAAACGTAAAACAAAAAAACAAAGCTTTATTGTCACCTCGACCGCGTTTTAACTTTCGTCATTTGAAGGGAATTCAAGATTTTAAAACAGATTTGTTTTAATACCTGCTTATCAGGCTTCAAATAATGTAATCAAACTGTGACGTATACACTTTATTAATGTTCAAACTGAAGAGCTTAATAGCACTAACGCTTATACACTGACTTCTTTCTCTGAGAGTGATATTGTTACTGCACACACTCTACAAATTACAAAATTTAGAATCAGTGTTGAGGACAAAGTACCTACTATGGTTTGATTGCCTAAAATGCACAAAACACCGTTCAAAGCAAGATAAAAAAATTCATATGACGTTTTAAAGAAGCTTTAATCAAATATTTTCGGGCCTTCAGTTTGTCTACTTATGATTTCTCAACTCTGTATTTCTCTACTATTATCCTAATGAACTAAAATTCAATAAAGAAAAAACTTCTGATAAGCAAGCAAACTTTTTTGAATCTTTCTATTTAAAATGGTTACGTCACTTCTAAATTATATGATAAAAGAGAGACGGGGATGTTCTTCGTGCAACATCTTACGCGGTTAATATCTCATAGCTTGTTAGCTCTTGTAGAAAGGTGAAATATGCATATCAGGAATCGCCAATGAGAGCTGGCAATGATGTTAATGATTTCAATGAACGTTATCTTTGCAAAACAAGTAAACTTTTAAAACGAAGTTATCGGTACCACAAATTAGGGAAAACCTTTTGCAAGTTTTATCGCCGATTACCAGATTTAATTCAAACATACAGGTGCAGTTTAAAATCACTTTGGCAACAAGGTATTTCACAGCCAGTTTTTATGGAGATTCAATTTACAGTTAAGAAAATTAAAGGCAATATTAATTTCTCCCGGTTATTCGTAAAAAACCTACTGTAAATTCAAAAAAAGTTTACCAACACGATATTCCGCAGCGCTCTGCAGGCATGATCTTTTACCGATCTACAGTTGATCATTATGCTTACTTCTTCAATTGCCCAACGGTGGCAGTGGTTTTAGAGTTTATGAAGGTTTATAGGGAACTCTTTTGTTAAAAGAACCTAATAGAAGCTCGATTTATATCTTTTATCCCCGTCATCGTGTTCGTGCCGATTTGATTAGGTGCTCTGGTCACGGTAAGGTCATTGAGTACCCACCCCTTTGGCTTTTCAATGCTATTAGATTCTTAAGTTTCATATGTTTGTGTGCTTTTGCATGCAACATTAAGCTGATGGATGGATTGTAGTTATTTCACTAAGACAAGTTGTGCTTGTTTTGTGATAAGACAACCTGTTGAAGCATGTGTGCGGTTGGTTCACCTTAGAACCTGGTTTAAACCCCCAGTGGCAATTTTTTTGCCATTGAACGTTCAAAGGCGGTATCCCCAAAGGTTCTCTTTTTCGTTAATTGTTTGTGGCGTCTTATTTGAATTGACATACTTATAAAAAAAAACATGCTCAGTCTATACCTTCTTAACACAGAAGACGTCAGTGAAATTATCCTTGTTCAAAATGTTTGTGTTGATGACTCGGTCCTTTTCGAAACTGGGTCAATATGTGATAATTAAGTCAAATACATTATCTTGTTCACACAGTCAAATTCACAAATTTTATCTTGTTACCATTTTACTTGTTCAAATGTTCGTGTTGATTTTGTATGGATCAACCCGAGTGAAAAATAGGTCAATTGGTAAACCCTAAAGATAACCTTATCTACATGCGTTAGCTGTCACTTTTAAAATCCAATTTCTATTTAACTTTTGGGGCATGCATAAATGTTACATACTAGGTAGGCACATGGTCTTCTGAGATCCATTACTAAGTCACTAGACCAAATCGAATACAAAACTGTTTTATACAGTCGATCTAGACAACTTTTATTGCCAAGAATTTGTATACTGTTGATGTCAACTAAAATTATTCAAATAAAAAAAGTTATTTTTGTAAAGTGATCGACAAGATATTGACAATGCCTTTAACAAATAAAAATGTCGTTTTTTCATATTCAGGTTTCAACCTCGTTCTATTATTATTTTCCTTCTACTGGTCCAAGTGAAGAGGTATGTAATTGATTTTATGGTTACTCTTAACAGTTTTTATTTATTTTAAACGTAATTCTATGAGGATATTTACCAAATAATACACTGACTTTAAAAATACTAACTTATTTCATAAGTATAGACAAACACTTGACCTAAGTTTCATAAAATTCCTTCACGGTGGTTCACAAGTTAGGGAGTGGACACGAAATACATTAATCGAACTTTTAAACATCTCGAATCACATTCACCTTGAGCCGGCAAGGATGGAACATGGGTTCTGCACATCGTCTTGATGGGGTAACACTTGACCAGAGTTTCATAAAATTCTTTCAGGCGTTTAGAAGTTGTGGAGTAGACACGAAATACGTGGTTCAATTATTTAAACAGCACGATTGAAACAGAGGCTTTGCCCATTGTCTTAATTAGGTGAACATTTGACTAAAGTTTCAAGAGGTTACGAAGTTGTGAAGCTGAAAGGAAATACATTGTTCAGACACATAAACACCACTGTCGACCTCGACCTCGACCTTCAGCTGGTCAAGTAAGAATAGTTGTTCTGCGTATTGCCTTGATTTGGCGAACACAAGTTTCATAAAACTCATTTCAGGGGTTTTCAAGTGAGGGAGTGGACACGAAATACATAGTTTAAACATTTAAACACCTCCAATCACATTGACTTTGAGGAGGCCAGGTTTGAACTTTTGTTATGCGAATCGTCTTGATGGGGTTAACACTTCAACAGAGTTTCATGAAATTCCTTTGTTGAGAAGTTGTGAAGCGGACACGTAATCTATAATTCGAATATTTAAACACCACTGGTAACCTTGACATTGATTAGTCCAGGTTGGAACATGGGGCCTTGATGGGGCAAACACTTGGACCAAACATTCACGAGATTCCTTCAGGGGTTAAAAAGTTGCGGAACGGACACGAAATACATGGTTCAAACTTTAAATCATCACTGTTGACATTGAACCTGAGCAAGCTAGATTGGAACCTTGGTTCTGCACATTTTTAATAGGATGAATACTTGACCAAAGGTTCGTGTAATTCCTTCCAGGGGTTTATAAGTTATGGAGCGGACATGAAAACATGGTTTAAACATTAAACGACACTGGTGACCTTGACCTTGAGCTGGCCAGGTTGTAACATGGGCTATGGACATAGTCTTGATGGGGTTAACACTTTCCGGGAGTTAAGAACTTATGAAGCGGACACGAAATACATGGTTTAAACATTTTAACACCACTGGCGATCGTGATCTTAAGCTTATCAGGTTTAAACCTCGGTTCTGCACATTCTCTTGATGGGGTGGATATTTGACCAAAGTTTTATGAAATTCCTTCAAGGGGCCGATAAGTTATAGAGCGGACACGAGATAAGCACACACGATGACATGGACGGACGAGCGCAAGACCACTCTTATATTCTCCCACCGCTCTCCGGCGAAATAATGTTACGCAATCAGCGCTTTCATATACAAGAGGTTTACAGTGAAGATAAACATTTAAATATTCAAATGACTTGAAACGAATTTATTACCTAACCTATATTTAATTACATGTATTGTTCACAGCAGAACCAAATAAATTGGAAAAACCCAAACTTAATTCGAAACCGACTGTGCATAGCAAGGGCAATGATTAATTATCCTTTAACGTGAACGAGACGTAAACACTCATTACTAAGGATGCTCTAAATCAATAATAATTTGCACTTCACAATGTTCTTGTTTCATGTTGGCTGTGTCCCTATGAGAATAACCATGTCATTTCAATAAACGTGATCGTCGTTAACAAAGAAAACATGTTCAATCACTAAGCTAAATGCCCTCTGCACGCAGAAGGCTAAGTGATTATCGTAGTGAACGATTTATCGTACAAAATGAGACATAATTACTTCTTTTAAATACAACTAAATGCCACATAGAAAAGGAAACTGTCAACATAAAAAACATTAATGTTAAGTTTGACACAAGGCGCCCATCTATATAGCTTAATTAACTATTTACCTAATAAATACACTGGCACTTAAACTCAGTACAGAAATTTGCTCTTTCTTTGCAAATTTTCATTACTGTCAACCACTGTTAGAAACAAATAATTGCAAATGGATTGTGTCGGTGTCGTCTGATATATATACATTACTTCAATAAATTTATGATCACAAAGTGTTCGCTTCACAGAGGCAGTTGTGCGTAGTTTGCCCTAATTCAGCCTTGGCCTGATTTTTTAATTGTTAATATACTCATGAATTGTGAAGACCACATATAGGTATTATGATATGTTTGGACAACACAAAGGTGTGATATGATAAATATGGATTATATTTTTGTCAACTTTGTCAAAATTGAACAATCTAAAACGTTTCCCTTCTGTTTTTATGGAGCAGTCACACGGTTGGTGACATTTCACGCACTAATTGTCTTAAAGTGACTTTGTTTTACAGAATATGATGTTATCGATTAAATACTAAACTCGAGAATTTATAAGAAATATATTTCGATAATCATTAGACTTAAACCTAAATAAAAGACACCAAAATAGTAGAAATTGAAACTGAACATTTGAAACGTACCATGTCCAAATAATGCGTATGGCCTCTAACACCAGACCTAGATCAGCTTGTTCAAAAGCATTGTCTCATCAGGGCAAACACTGTTCGACATTTAGTCACAGAAAAATTCTTGAGGCATCTAAGAAACAATTAAGATCTTTTTTGACCGTGTTAATTCGTTATTTGATCAAGATCTTCACACACTACAAGGACAGGATGCCTATTTTTCCCAGGTGCGTCATATATTTCTTTCAAATATTTCATGGAAATCTAGAAATTCCGTTTACTTCACAGTTCTTCTTCCATTTTCCAATCTTCAAATGTGCGAATGATTGATATTATGCTGTCTCTTGTAGTTTCTGTAACTAAATATTAAGTTTAATGTCATGGGTAAGACAAAGTCTTTAACAAATCTTTCAGATTGGCCATGCTTGCATTTAACTCGCTCTAAATTTTATATTTAAACATGTAATGGAATAGACAATGAATTTCGAAAAAAACTTAATCTTATCAAGCATAATAAATGACAAAATTAGTTTCGCAGGTAATAAAAGAATTGGATTTCTAAACTTCACACAAGCTAATAAGATCAAACAAATGACAGCTTAGGAAAACAAATTATTTATTATTTGTGATAATTACTTCCTTTTATTCGCTTCGGGAAATTCGATTCGTAATAATATTTGAAAAATACTTTATACTGTCCTGATAAACGGTTAAATTGATAATAAAAAATGTATTATAAATCTTTGAACATACAAGATCTGAAAATTAAAGGTCTTTGATCTTGTCACACGTTAAAGACCAGTTGGTTACATATTTAAGACTAACTTGCATATGAGGGAATTTTGCTTTTGTATCAAACACTTGTTGTGTAATTTTTTTCCAGTGTGGATGATTTGATGGCAGTTTTTTTCCGAAGTGTGTGTAACAACGATCTTGACACTAAAATATTCATTCGCGTACCCTGGGAGTTTGGAATAGGTCGAGTGCATTTCCCTACTTCGCTGCTCACCGTAAACTCAGCTGTTAGAAATACTTTTACGGGCAGTTTTCGTTGTCACAAACATTAATATAAAACAACTAAACTGACCTGGACATGATTCAATATGTGCAGTCAATTCGAAATTTATTTAGCTGAAGGTTTTTTTTAGAAAGAATAGCATATCCGTAATGAAAATACTTAAAAACCACTAAGTAAAGAAGGCCAGAGACAAATAAATTCCCACAAAATGTGCCCGTCGAAAATTTGGGTAAATGGTTGAAAAGTTTGACAGAGAGGTGTGTTCATGTATAACTCAAGTGAATTTGATAGCCAGACAATTTGATTCTAAATAATTATGGGGTATTTGCAGAAGTGTCTGTTATACCACTGGACCACGTACTACTATAATGGATATAATGGATTTGATAACATGCCACAAAAATAGTAAGTTACAGAACATTTAAATGCTGGCTGGTTATTGAACGTGGTCGAAATATTATGCCCATTAACATTTCCCCAAAGTTCCACGAAGATCAAACAACAACAGTTTGAGATAGAGTTTTTGATGGTGATTTTGCCAACTCTGGAGTGTCTCAAGCGATTTGGCTGGTTATCAAACTTGGCCGAGATATTATGACTGTAAACAATTTCCCTAAGTTTCATGAAGATCTGGTTTGGGTTAGTGGACAAGGCGAATGCGATTTTTGTATCAATAAAGGGTCATAACGAAGCGATTTGGATAGCTATCATATTGGCCAAGCATTTATGCCAATGTATATTTTCAATAAGTTTCATAATGATCGGACAAAAATGTTGAAGTTATTCAGCGGAAATGGATGTGGACGCCGCCCGCCCGTACGCCATCGATGTTCCCATTATACGACCCGTCTTCAACAGGCTTATTATTAATATCTTCGTCATGAAGCACAACCATAGGAGTTTGATAGAATACAAAGCGAATATTTTATTGTTTGCTTTGTTATTCTATTCAGTGAAAGTGCCAATGAATTTGGCAAACACCATATGAGAAGTTTAATTGTAATTTGACTTTTAATTATTGACAATTCAGTTGAAAAACCCGAATAAAATAGATAAACACGTTTAAAAAGATCCGTATAATAATGTTTTAAGTACCACCGAATTACAATGTCATCGCTTAAAAGGTAACAGAGTCATTTATAAAATATTTGAATAAGGGAACCAATTGTCTCGACTAACCATGTATAATTTGAGATAAATACTGCGTCTATTTTAGTAACACTTTAAAACAGTTAAAACACCATTTTTACTTATAATACTGTATAGCGCTTTATATTGGCGGTGTCAAATATTGGCGTTTTTTGAAGTGTTTTATATTGGCGGGGTTAAATATTGGCGGTTAGGACTCAGACCGCCAAAATAAAACCCTTGAAATAAAATGGCGGGTCTAAAATTGCCGGGGTTAAATATTGGCGGTGACGACCCAGACCGCCAAAATAAAACCCTTGATGAAAAATGGCGGGTCTAAAATTGCCGTTAACACCGACCATAAACCCTTGAAGAAAAAAAATAGTTAAAACATATTCTAATTACATAATATTTAATGTAAATAATTGAGGCCTGATAAGGATATTTCACGTTTTTGATATTGCGTAAGTAATTTCTTGTCCCAGTGTTAAACATTAACATAATACCAATGCTGGAAAACCTGTTTAGAATCAATCGTTTAGGCCTAATTCTCAAATGAGATGTTCAACGGTTTTATGTCGCGAATGTTACGTGAGCGATGTTTAACTACACAATAGTATTATAGGAGTACCTGTAAAAAGTAAACGTATGTTTTTAAAGTAAGGGATTTGCTTTGAGTGTCTACTAAATTCCCTTGTGATAAACTGGGATCAAACTGGTGTAAATATGGCCCCGTGCGGAAATTAGACAATGGAAGAGAAAGGTAAACGTCGCTGTTATTCTATTGTTAAATTTTAAGTGTGAAAACATTATCGCAGCTAGCTACCTAATACAGTTCTCGATTGCTTTGTTTGATATTCTAACTATATTTCTATTGTTGACGCATTATAATTTTACCTACTTGTTTAATTAATATTATTAGTTCTTTTTAATTTAATTTATTTTAAAGCGGGTTTCTATGAGATATAGAAAAAGTCGGTTTAATTTACTACATGTATAAAAGATATAACTTTGTGAGGCTTCTTTTTTAGGTTCAAAACAAGTGCGGTTAAAAGGAATAGACGATAAGCGACAGCTAATACTCCTTCTGGCTATTTCTAAGTCAGGGAGTGTTCTCCCACCCCAAGTTCTTTACGCCGGTGTCACCGACCAATGCCATGCAAAGTTCGCATTTTGTGAATACTAGTAATGTATTTCCTGTCTAACTTGAATATTTCATTTTCTTTTGTAAAAGGAATAAAGTGAAATATATAACACATTCATGTACCATTGCTTCGTGTTTTAGTTTTTATTCAGTTTTCAAAGAATATACATAATTTAGAAACATGCAACGATCTTTCTTCATCAAGGGAGAAAACTGCGACATAATATGCACTAGTGTATCATAATTATCTATCTTCTGGATATCAAATTGGCGGTGTTTTAAATGGACGGGGATTTTTATTGGCGGTGTTTAATATTGGCGCAACTGACCCTGACCGCCAATATCGCCAATATTAAACCCCCCGCCAATATTAGTACTTATACAGTAAATCATCTGATCAAACAAATCGACAGTATTCCTAAATCTAAAAAGTTTTCAATTAAAAAATTATGCAATTCCCCAGGATCTCTACCCTCAGGTCATGTTTTTCCTGCAAATTTTAATGAGGTAATTATTAGAACAGTCATAAACCTCACAAAAGAATATATCGTAGCAAGCAAATGAAATATGAATATAAGGAATAGCCACATCCAGAAAAAAAGACAACTTCCTACGCAGCCAAAAAGTAGAAAAAAATGAAATATGCATATCAGGAATGGCCACATCCAGCATACACAGCCTCCCCACACAGCCAAAAAGTAGAGGGAAAGAGAGCATGGTATTTTAATAGTCAGTTTCAAAATGGACGCCACAAAGAAAAATAAAAGCATTAGTTTTTATGAGATTATTGTAAAAATGTAAACCTGGGAACACATCAGTTGGATATAAAAATGCCATTATTAATAAAAAAGCAATATAAGCATATCAGGAATCGCCACACTCAAAAAACAAAGCCTTACCACGCATCGAGAAAGAAGAGAGGAAGAGAGAGTGCATGTTTTATATAAGCATGTCAATTCGAATAGGAATCCACAAACAATTAACGAAGAAGAGAACCTTTGGGGATACCGCCTTTGAACGGTCAGTGGCAAAACAAATTGCCACTGGGGGTTTAAACCAGGTTCTAGGGTGCACCAACCTCACACTTGCCCCAACAGGTTCTCGTATCACAAAACAAGTACAAATTGTCTTGGTGAAATAACTCCAACCCACCCATCAGCTCAACAATGTTGCATGGAAAAGCATATAAACATATAAACATAAGAATTTAATAGCATTGCAAAGCCAAAGGGCAGGTACTCAATGATCTTTCCGAGACCAGAGCACTTGGAGTAAAATCAGCAAGAACACGATGACAGGGATAAAAGAAACAAATCGAGCTTCTAGGTTCTTTTTAAGAAAAGATTTCCCCATAAACCTTCATAAACTTTTACACCCCTGCCACCGTCGTGCAACCAAAGAGGTAAGCATAATGATCAACTGTAGATGGGTTAATCACCAGGCCTGCAGAGCGCTGTAAAATATCATGTTGGTAACCTTTCTTTTTAAATTTACAGATGGTTTTTACGAATAACCGGGAGAAATTAACATCGCCTTTTATCTTCTTAAGTTTATAAATAAAATCTCTATAAAAACTGGCTGTGAAATTCCTTGTTGCAATAGTGATTTTAAACTGCAGCTGTATTTATGAATTAGATCTGGATATCGGCGATAAAACTTGCAAAAGGTTTTCCTTAATTTGTGATACCGATAACCTTGTTTTAAAAGTTTTTCTGTAATGCAAAGATTACGTTCATTGAAATCATTCACATCGTTGCAAGCTCTTGAAAAGCGAACAAGCTGTGAGATATAAACCCCGTAAGAAGTTGCACGAGGAACATCGCCGTCTAGAAACGGAAAATTTACTATATTAAAATTAAAATCATCTCTTTTATCATATATTTTAGTAGTGACGTAACCATTTTCGATTGATAGATTTAAATCAAGGAAGTTTGCTTGCTTTTCTGAAGTGTTCGCTTTATTAAGCTGTAGTTCTTTAGGATAAATCTTATTAACCAGTGAAGGAAAATGGTTATTATCTAAATTAATAAATCATCAAGGTACCTTGAGGTGTAGTTGTAAAATATCTTTAAAAATTAAAATTTAGCTGTAATAATATCATCTTGATGTTCGGTAGAAAGAGATAACATAAAATCTCTTTCATAACATTATAAAACAGATCAGCAACAAGGGGTGCACAATTAGTACCCATTGGAATGCCTATTACTTGTTTATAAATAGAGGTACCAAATCTCAAATAAATATTATCCAATAAAAATGTGAGCGCCTGATAAAGTCTTGACAGGTCCATGAAGTATAATTATCGTAAGAACCATCTTTAAAGAATGCCCTATGTTCATTACAAGCAATAAATGTCTTATTTTCTCTAGCAAAAGTTTTTCAATGAGACTGGTTAGCTTGTCTCTTATTAAATTATGAGGGAGAGAAGTATACAAGGTAGAAAAATCATTTGTAGACAAACAGAACGCCTGAAAATTATTTGATTTAAGTTTCTTCAAAACGTCATTTGAAGTTTTTATAGACCAAATTAAATTTTTGCCAGTAGTTTCAAAAACTTTTTCGCAATACCCTATTACATGTTCTTTTATAGCTGTAAGACAAGATGTTAAGAGCACGGATAACTTTGTTGTTGTAGAAGAACTAGATTTAGCGATAAATCTTGCTTTGTACGGTGTTTTGTGCATTTTAGGCAACCAATACATAGTAGGTACTTTGTCTTGTTTAGGCTCAACACTGATTCTAAATTTTGTAATTTGTAATAGATGAAAAGAGAACTTTGAAAGCCACCGAACACGACAAATATGAAAATACTGCAGGCTCGGTTTGATTGAGCCTGTTCATGGGCAGTAATGGGAATGCTTATTAATGCCCACGCCGCCTAGCCCCGGGTTGAGCGCAACTCAGTAATTACACCATTAAATAGTACAATTTCGATCCATCCCAAACGATGGTATGCATATGGCGGTGAACATGGAACCTTCAATGAGGTATTTTCAGATTAATACCATTCCATGTTCAGCGGCGTATGGTCCCCAGATAAAAGAATAGGTTTGCCCTAAACGAGAAAACAATGGGCGGAACTAAACAGAATAGAATTTTGACAGGGGATCTTAGAATATAAATCCTGCATATCACAGACTACGCCAAAGGCAAAATTTAAAAACCAGGAAGTATATTCTTGGGGGTGATTGGACAATATCCAAAACTATATTGGCTGGGATATTGAAACCACCTATCTATAAACTGGCCGAAATATTAAAACAAAAGGAATTTTAGAAGTACCATAAACATAGTACATAAGTATCGTGCTCAGCCGACCTTCAAAGGACGTAACTGATAACAGCACTGATTGAATGTACGGGGAGACTTTTTACAGCCGCCACACGGCACAAACAACGCTACTGTGATATTGAAATAGATGAAAAGGGACATTTGAAAGCCACCGAACACGACAAATATGAAAATACTGCAGGCTCGGTTTGATTGAGCCTGTTCATGGGCAGTAATGGGAATGCTTATTAATGCCCACGCCGCCTAGCCCCGGGTTGAGCGCAACTCAGTAATTACACCATTAAATAGTACAATTTCGATCCATCCCAAACGATGGTATGCATATGGCGGTGAACATGGAACCTTCAATGAGGTATTTTCAGATTAATACCATTCCATGTTCAGCGGCGTATGGTCCCCAGATAAAAGAATAGGTTTGCCCTAAACGAGAAAACAATGGGCGGAACTAAACAGAATAGAATTTTGACAGGGGATCTTAGAATATAAATCCTGCATATCACAGACTACGCCAAAGGCAAAATTTAAAAACCAGGAAGTATATTCTTGGGGGTGATTGGACAATATCCAAAACTATATTGGCTGGGATATTGAAACCACCTATCTATAAACTGGCCGAAATATTAAAACAAAAGGAATTTTAGAAGTACCATAAACATAGTACATAAGTATCGTGCTCAGCCGACCTTCAAAGGACGTAACTGATAACAGCACTGATTGAATGTACGGGGAGACATTCAGAGTGTGTGCAGTAACAATATCACTCTCAGATGTAGAAGTCAGTGTATAAGCATTAGTGCTATTAAGCTCTTCAGTTTGAACATTTATATAGTGTATCCGTCACACTATAATAACATTATTTGAAGCCTTATCAGCAGGTGTTAAAACAAATTTGTTGTGAAAATCTTGAATATCCTTTTTCAAATGACGAAAGTTAAAACGCGGTCCAGGTGGTAGTAAAGCTATGTTTCTTTTATAGAAGGATATACGAGTGTCAATTATTTTGAATATTTGTTTTTTTTCCAGTTTGAAAGAGCATTAGACTCAGCATATTCTCGTTTACACCATTTATTGCAAAAAGAGTTTAAAGACTCTGCAATTTCCGCACGACAGGTATTAAAGTCGATGTCCGATGGAATTCTGTATTTTGGACCTTTTGAAATTAAATTGCGGATTCTAAAGTCTTTAATAACATTTAGATCCCCTGTAACAATATGACCGGCAGGTTGATAGCAAAATTTTGAATTAGAACAGTCTCAAGATAATGGTGTGTTTTCAACAATCTGTAAATCCGAGGTAATTTTGTTGTAATTGAAAACTGTGTTTCTAATAGGCTTGTTATATTTATAACAAACGATGGGTGTTTCAGTATTCTTGAAATAATTAGGTATATCCGATTCAACAGTTTTATCTTTAAATATACTTGGAAGGTCAATAAAATCTATGCCTTTATTTAAAAATGAAATTTTAAGGAAATGTCTTTGGTGATCAGATTCCAAGTCAATGTGTGGTCTTAGAACATGCCGAGTGTAACTCTGAGTAAGGCTTGCAACTTCATAAAGTGGATGAGTTCTAATAACAATATCATCGGCTTCCTTATCCACTTTTTGTAAACTTGAAATAGAAAGAGAAGCTAAACGCAACAGCATAGCATGTCTACCAGAATGTTTTAAAATATTTTGAAGGTCATGAATAGAACAATGAACACGTGATTTTCTTTTGATGTTACCATTAGTGCCATAACTACTTTTGGATCTCTGTCTGGTAAGTATTTTATGCATGTAAGATATATACTGGAAAATGTGAATTTCAAGTTCTGAAGCTTATTCCAGTTGGTATTTTCTTGATTTTATATTTTTATTGCAGAAAAGTAGGCATAACTACTGCAAAAAAATAGGTAAATTTCTCTGAAAAAAGTTTTCTGTGTGAAAGTCCAGCTTAAGCAGATCCAAGTACCGGTATTTTCAGATGTTCACATGTATTTAAAGAGGCCAAAAACCCACTGACATGGCAAGAAATGTTTTTCTTCCTCTTCACAGCAATCTACATTTTTGTTTCAACAATTTAAATGATTATAAAAGCTATGATTTTTTTTTAATTTTCTAAAACAACTTTTTGATGCTGAGCAAATTTAGTGACACCATGCATATTTAACAAAATTTGCAAAACAAACACAACAAAACAAAACAGACACCTTGTAAATAGTGTATTTGATTATACATGTACCTCACATACATATTTTGATTATGAAATCATGTTAAAATGTGAACATGACAGAAAAAATGGTAATAATAGAACACTTTTAATTCCCAAAATGAGCTCTAACTTGATATTTGATACACATGTAGTCTGCTTTCTGGTCAAACATTTTGGTCCCAACTGATAACTGATAATATAATGTGGAGATTAACCCTTTCCTCCATGTACACACCTTTATGGCATGGAAGAACTGTGTAGATTCAGATCAGCCAGCACATCCATGGTGTCTGATCAGGGTCTGCAATGTTCACTTGTTTAAATCATTAGATTATTTCTGACCAAAAAGTGAATAGTGTAGATCCTGATCAGATTGCACAGATGTACCAGCTGATCTGGACCTACACTGGTCTCATATGGTAAAAAGGCATGTCTGTGGAGTAAAAGGGTAAATTTCTCTTTTATTTAAAATCTCATATTACTGTGTGTAAAAATTAAATGGTTAAATCAGTAGTTACTATGAGCAAATTATTGTCTATAAAATTTATAAAACCTTAAAGTTCATACATTTAGGGCAATCTGTCTGTATTTGGCCAAAGTATATATAATAGTGTGTCAAACATTGGTTTGCTTACTCATGCATGATATCATAATGTGATTTTTGAGGTATCATGTCAAATAGGCCACAAGTCATTTCAGGTAGTACTTGTAAGTCAACTGTATATGACAATCACTGTAAAGAGTTAGTTTCGTTTTTAGATTTACATAAGCTTTTAAAAAATAGTATCATTGTTAAATTAATATCTAAAATTATGCTTGTCATCCTGAAACTCAAGAACAAATAAAACATCATCTGATTGTCATTTTTGCTTTAAAATTTGGATTGTCATAAAAATTGGACTGTCATCGAAAAGTAAATTAATTTGTGTTATAGTCATAATCTGTTCCATACACCTACCCGAGGTGTTGATTCTATCATTTTTGTCAGGGTGTCACATTGTTATATAAGATCACAATTTACAACACTTCCAGTAACAGTCAGAGATGCTAATGCAAAATCAAAGGTGTCATATTAAATAAATAAATAAATGAATTTCTAAACCAATTTCCATGTTGGACAATGCAAAATACACAGTTTATTTTGCAACTGCATCAATAAAAAATTCTGTGCTAGTTTAGAGCAAGACATAGTGACTTGTGTAGACTAAGGTCATAGATCAAAAGAGCATATTGTCACATAAATGATGTAAATTGTAGTTCTGATAGAACTTATTTTGTTCATACAAAACATTTTTATATTTATCTATGTTAATGTTTTTTTTTGTTTAAATTGCTATCACAAAAAAAAGAAATAATTATAATGTTCTTTTCTTTTGTTCCAACATTTTGTCAATTGTTTTCCCTGCTGTTTAGTCATGATAGTCTTGGGCAAAAATCTGGAAAAAGTACATGTATGTTGATTTGTCAAAATGTCCAATCAATGAAGCAACTTGTTGGAAAATATTTTATAAAACATCATAAACTGACATAGAACATATTAACACAATGATAATAAAATCTTTATAAATAAAATAAAAATTTGGCCTATTTTTGTGGCCTATTTGAGCTTTTCAAAATTAAGTGTGGCCCATTTGACTTGTTTGTGGCCTATTGACTGTAATCCGTATACCAAATCCATGGTATTTGATAGTAAATTTGGTGTGGATAGACTGATAACGATCCCAATAATCAACCAAAACAATAAACATAAACATTATGTTTATGCAGTGTTGACCCAGTGTAGACCCTCATTTTTTTTTGGGGGGGGGGGGGGGGAGGGGGGTGAGTAGGGCAGGGGCGGCCAGTTTCTTCAATGTTTTTAGAAAACAGGATCAGTCTTCAAAGACTCTGTGGTGTAGATTTGCTCTTGTGTCAGGTATTTTATAAAACTTATAAAAGAAATCTCATAGGCCTACCTCGTGTTCAGTTTTCAGCTATATCACAAACAATTTCTTCGACTGCCATGGGCTCACATGTCTGAATGACGAACATGACCAGTGACAAAAAAACTCTTATACAAAACTGAATTGTGGCGTCGGTCTACGCTAAGCTCTGTTTCTCAAACTGAGTGACTGAACATTGCGAGGTCCATTTCACAATTCAACTTCACATAAAAGTTGGTTCTCACCAGCCTTACATCTTGTTTTCAAGAAAAACTCCATTCATCTGATTTTTCCGTCACTGGGCCTTATGCTCCATTGAATTTAAAGGCCTAATAATCCACTGACAAGCTGCCATCCTTAGTGTTCAACTTTTTTCCCAAGTTTAAAAATTGCCGATTGCTAGTATTGCTATTGGTTACAACGAACGACAACCTACTCTCTAAACTAACGATTTATTTTTTTTTTGCTTTCTTAAATGCTAGTCCGATGATAATGCTAACGAATAATAAATTTTAATTTTTAAAGATATTTTGCAATTAGCGATTTTTTAAAAATAAGGCCAATAAACAAAATTTGTCAAAACAATACCTTGCCGTAAGTTTTTACCGGTCAGGTTTTTTCCCGTGTTTACATTGCCTTATGCTTTGCACAGCCGGTTACCAGCGCAAACGGAAGGACATCGAAAAAAAACTTGTTAGTGAATGAGCATTCCTGCGACCTTAAGACGAGCTAGAGCTCGATATAAAGAGAACGATTAGGGTTACCGGAGCGGTCAGTGGAAAACAAATTGCCTCTAGGGCTTTTAACAAGATTTTAGGATGCTACAACCTCAATCTTGACCGAATCGGTTCTCATGTGAACAAACAAGTATACGTTGTTTTGGATAATGTTGCATGCAAAAGCACACAAACATATCAAACATTAGAAGCTAATAGCATTTTAAAGCAAACGGGCGGGTACTCAATGACCGAAGTCAAGAGCCCAGGGAGCCAAATCAACAAGAACACGATGACAGGGATAAAAGATGAAGATCGAATTTCTAGGTTATTTTACATGATTTCCTTATAAACCTTCATAAACTATGGGGTAATCGCCAGGCACACAGCGCGCTGTAGAGTATCTTGTTGGTAACCTTTTTTTGAATCGGGAGATGAATTTAATGAATAACGTAAAAAAATAAAATGAACTTTATTTTCTGAAGTTTATACTTTTCATTCTCCATAAAAGAGCCTGTGAAGTACCTTGTTGCAATATTTAAGTGATTTTAAACTTCACCTGCATTTTAAAATAACATCTTAATATCGGCAAAAGGTTTTCCTAAATTTTTGATACTGATAACCGTGTTTCAAAAGTTTTTACTGTTAATATTTAACGTCATTATAAACTAGAAAAATTACAACAAGCTTTGAGATATAAACCCCGTTTGATGTTGCACGTTGATCATCGTCGTCTAAAAACGTAAAATTAACTTTATAAAAAATTAAAATAGCTCTGATTTCATATATTTAGTAGTTACAATACCAGTTGAAACAACGATTTAGATCAAGGAAGTTTGCTTGCTTTTCTGAAGTCTTTGTTTAATTAAGCTGTAGTTCATTAGGAAAACTTTATTAACCACTAGTGGAAATGGTTATTACTTTTATTCAATAAATAACCAAAGTACCTTCAGTTGTTAAAGGATGTAATAATGTCATCTTGATGTTCAGTAGAACAAAAAGTAAAATAAGTCTCTTTCGTAACAGTATAACGGGTTCCAAGGGTTGTCATCGCCGGGGGTGGCAATGTTGGATAAGCTCCCATTGCTTAAAAGTGCTCCCAATGGCTTGCGTAAAATATAGCCACTGACTACCAAGTCCAGCTCCTGGCCTGCACGCGTGGCTTGTAACTAGCCCGGCGGACCTGCTACTACTAACAGGAGAAGGTGCGAAGGCGGACCTGTTGCGCCATAACCACTGCTTCGGGTAGATGGAGCTCGTTAGCCAGGGAAGGCAGTCTGTCTAGGAGAAGGAAAACTCTTATTCCAAACCAAGGGAGACAACCCTTCCAAAAAACACCACTGCCTTGTGGTCAGTCGTTTGGTCGACAAAGGCTTTGGGAGAGGTAACCCTAATCAACCTAGAGAGTTAAAATCGGAGATGCTGGGCCATTGGCACTCTCTAACAAACCATGGCATCACCTAACTACGCTATGACTACACGATCAAATGGTATGAATCGATGTGGTGCTGGATCTTTGGAATCCCTCCAGGGAGATACAGTGCCGGGCTCTGAGTCTCGACAGAGTCCACCCAAAGCTACTGGGGGTCACTCCTTCTATCATACCAAGAGAACAAAGGGCTACAACAAGCCAAGGAGGAGAAAAGTCCAACAACAACACTTCAAAGTGATGCATTGGAACGCAGAAGGGGTCTTCAACAAAAAGACTGAACTACAGCACTTCCTTCATGAGAATGACATCAATGTCTGTTGCATTCAGGAAACACACCTGCAACCAGCGAAATCCTTTACGGTCAGAGGATACCAGTGCTTCCGAAGCGACAGGGCTGGTAGAAAGAAAGGAGGCATCATGACATTAGTCAGGAACAACATCAATGCTATCCAGACTAAAACGCATATGAATGACTCGGAATTCCAAGTACTGAGCCTCAGAAAGAATGACTTCGAACTAACTCTTGTGAACATGTACTCTCCAAACGACAAAGCTTTATCCCTAGACCATATTCCAACAGAGGCAACAAACTTCATGGTTGTTGGAGACTTCAATACTCACTCACAAAGCTGGGGATATGACCACTTGGACAGCCGTGGAGAGGAAGTGGAAACCTGGCAGGATGACAACAGGCTGAACCTCATCAGCCGGAGAATCCCCCAACTTTTTACTCCAGAAGATGGCACACAACATCAACGCCTGACCTTGCCTTCTGTACTGACGACATACATGGACATGTCCGGAGGGAAGTCTCTGAAGTCTCTGAACAGCTCGGAGGCAGTGATCATCGCCCAGTCCACCTCATATTGGACCACACTGTCTCTACGTCATCTAGCCTACCCAGATGGAACTAAAAGAAGGCCAATTGGTCCCTTTTCCAGTCTGTGAGTGATGAACTCTGCAAAGACATCAGAGTTGAAGGCAGAGACATAAACAACATAGTCAGAGACTTCAATCAATGTATCCTCAAGTCAGCACAGCAGTCCATCCCTAGAGGTGCGAGGAAAGACTACAAGCCATACTGGAGTGAGCAGTTAGAGGAGCTGCAAACCAAGTTGTCCGAAGCCAGACTGGAAGCCGAAAACAATCCCTCACAGGAGGCAAACCTCAACCTACAGCATGCCAAGGCCACATTCCTCAGCTAGAGGCCCAAAGAAAGAGCTGGAGAAACAAGCCAGCTTCACTTAACCTCGAGAGAGATGGCCGTAAGTTGTGGAGGTTAACGAAACAACTGAACGACGACCAAGACAAAGCGAAAGGCCCAGTCACCCTGGAAGAGGAAGGAGAGCTGTTAATGGGCAAACAAGCGGCAAATGTCTTTGCAGAAAACTACAGAGATATCAGTGACATCCCCATCAACAGAGAACGACAGAGAGAAGCCAGAAGAGAACAAAGGGACAGAAAAACAGCTAAGGGTACGTCAGAGTGTATGGACTCGCGCCTGACACTACACGAGCTACAGACAGCTCTCAGTCAGCTGAAGACCAAAAAATCTCCAGGTCCAGACGGTATCACCAACGAGATGCTGTCACACTTGGGCAATACAGCAATGTGCAAACTCTTGGACATCTATAACTACAGCTGGAAACAAGGGTAGCTACCTCAGATCTGGAGACTCAAGAAAGGGAAGGACCCAAAGAAGGCAGCCAGCTACCGTCCGATCAGCCTCACCAGCTGTGTAGTAAAGACAATGAAGAGGATTGTAAATACACGCCTGAAGTGGTACCTGGAGACCAACGACCTTCTGGCATCTGAACAGGCTGGTTTCCGACAATTTCGTTCCACAGAAGACCAGACTACATACCTACAGGAAGTCGAAGATGCCTTTCAAGAAAACAAGGTGGTTCTTACAGCATGGATCGACCTACAGAGAGCATTCGACAAAGTCTGGACAGAAGGGCTACAAGTGAAGCTCATAAGGAATGGTGTTGGTGGGGCCATGCTGCAATGGATCAACTCGTATCTATTCAACAGAAGAGCCAGAGTCAGCCTGAGCCAAGCCAACAGTAGGAAGTTTCTGCTACGCCATGGTGTCCCACAAGGTAGAGTCCTGTCCCCGACACTCTTCCTGGTCTTCATCAATGACCTGGTGTCTGAACTGCCAAAGGGAGTTTATGCTGCTCTCTATGCTGATGACCTGGTGCTATGGTGCAAAGAAGAACACGCCTCTACAGCCACGTACAGAATGCAAGGAGCTATGGACACACTTGCAGCATGGGCCGAAGACTGGTGCGTTACGATCAACAAGGAGAAGTCGTCTACCACACTGTTCACCTTGTCAACAAAACAGAAAGCTGTGAAGGTTATGCTGGCTGGAACACTACTGAAGGAGGAAGACGAAGCAACATACCTTGGGGTCACGTTTGATAAGCGGCAGGCTTGGAAACCACACATCAACCGTGTAGAAGGACGGCACGAAGAAAACTAGCCATGATGCGCAAACTTGCTGGAACAACCTGGGGTGCGAATGAGCAAATATTGAAAACCATCTATCAGGGCACAGTACGACCCACAATGGAATATAGCTCAGCCACATGGTCCACAACAGCCAAGACGAACCAGCAAGCCTTAGACAAAGTACAAAATCAGGCATTGCGCATTATCACAGGGGCCACCAAGTCTACACCAATTGCCTTCATGGAGAAACTGACTGGAATCCAACCACTTCATGAAAGAAGACAAACCAAAGTCCTTCTCCAGGCAAACAAGTACAAGTCGCTCCCAGATCACCCCATGAGGAACAGGCTTGAGGGATTCACCAAGAACCGCCTTAAGCGCTCCAGCTTTGTACATGAAGCAAAGAAGCTGAATAGAGAGTACGCCTCTGAACTAAACATACAAACAATTCCCTTGGGCCGAGCAGACATCACCAACCCTACAGCCAATGACCTTTTTGCAGTGAAAGTGGCACTTGCTATTCCTGGACGACATGGGCAAACAAGAAAATGAGACCATCCATAGAAGTCTGACACTTGCGACTATCTACGCAGACTATCCTTTATACAGACGGACCCGTGTATATACAGATGGGTCAGCCACTAGAGCTTTTAAGGATGGAGGCGCTGGTATTCATATAACATTCCCGTCAGGCCAGAAATCGGCCCATTACATTGCCACTGGGAAGCACTGTAGCAACTACAGAGCAGAGACTGAAGCGCTCACGAAGGCAGTCTCTCTGATTTAAGACTCAGCAGAAGAGGTAACCTCTGTAGTCTTCCTCACAGACGCAAGATCAGTTCTGGAGGCTCTGCAAAGCAACAATGTTCCTGAACTAGCACAAGCCGTGAACAAGCTTGGATCTTCCCGCAATGTTGCCCTTCAGTGGATACCATCTCACTGTGGAGTGCCCGGAAATGAGGAGGCTGACAAGCTGGCTATGTTAGGAGCCCAGTTAGAGCAACCAGATAACCAGGTGACATACAAGGAGAAAGCCACCATCATTAAGGCTCTCACAAAGACCAGACAGGAAGCAGATGCCTATCACATGTTAAACAGACCAGAGCAGGTGGTGATGGTGAGGTTACGCTCAGGGCATAACAGACTGAATGCACACATGTGTAGGAAGTATAAATTGGTGCCATCCCCAATATGTCCCTGCGTAGAAGATGACCAGACTGCAGAGCACATCCTCCAACGATGTAAACGATACGATCAAGAGCGAGAAGCAACGTGGCCACAAGGTGCAACAATCCAGCAGAAACTGTATGGAGATGTTGACGACCTACGGAGGACCACAACTTTCATCGCGGATGCTGGAGTGGTCGTGTAGAGCGAACGCCAAGAAGAAGAAGAGTAACAGTATAACAAGAACTCCGCGAGTCGGATGACAAAAAAAACTAATTAACATTTTTACGTCGACTAACAGAAATTTCGTCAGGCTACACACCCCACGCGCGGAAATTTTTGTTAGTCACATAAAAATGTTAATAAGTTTTTTGTTGTGCAGTTATTAGCAATGTATTTGCACAAAATTCACATATAAAATAACCTTGTAATTGTCTCGTTGCAAGAAACATGAACAGCAAGTTATGCCTTTGGCAAAAATGCACTGAAAATGAATAAAAGGGGAATAATTAAAAAAAATGGAAAAGGTAGAGTTACGATTCTTTTGTAATGCACTTCGAGACATTGCCAGAAACATGCATATAAAGTTTGAAGTCATTTGGACCTACGTTGACAAAGATACGCTGCGCACAAGTAATTTCGGACGCCGCCGCCGATAAGCAATCCCTTTAATATGTCATCTAGTCAGGCGACACAAACAGATCAGCGACGAGAGGTGCACAATAAGTAGGCATTTAGATACATTTTACATGTTTATAAACAGAGGCACCCAATCTAACATAATCTTATCCAGTAAGAAAGTTAGTGACTGTTAGATCTTGACAAATCCATTAAGTACCATACAAACCATCTGTAAACATGCTTTATGTTCATAACAAGCGATTAAAGATTTATTCTCTTTTGCAACAAACGTTTTTGTTTCCAATGAAACTGGCGAGCTTGTCTCTTATTATTTAATTACGGAAGTCTGATGTGTACAATTTGGAAAAATCATACGTTAACAAACAGAACGCCTGTAAATCATTTGATTTAACTTCCTTTATAAAGTCACCCGAGGTTTTAACTGACCAAAATGGATTTTAGCCAGTGGTTTCAAAAACCTTTTTGCAATACCTAATTACGTGCTTAAATGGCTGCAAGACAATAACACTATGTTTGAGTACGGATACTTAAGTAGTTCTGCAGGAACTGGAGTTGGCGATAAATCGTGCTTTAGATGGTGTTTTACTCATTTAAAGGCACCACTATATAGGAGGAATCTGATCACTGATTCTAAATTTTGCTGTATGTTGTGTGCAGCAAACTATGATGCAATGAATTTATTTTTGAAATGTTATAATTATCCGAGTGCATACTTGTGCCGAAAATTGTTATTTGAGGTTAAGATTTTTCTACAAAGCTTTACGTAAAAAGTGGCTTTCCGTTTCTTTTGCTAAGAATACTGCATAATATCTTATTCAGCATTATCTTCTACTAAGGTTAAATATTCAGAGTATATACTGCCCGTCTCTTTGCTCAAGTGCATTTTATTATTGAACTTGCGGAAACTTCAGCTTCGTGCAATTTATAAGCGTGACGGAATATCTAAAAAATGATAAAATGTGATTTTATGCTGGTGCCATAAACATGAACATCTGCTTGGTATGTCTAAACGATATTTCCGATTTATTCAGAAAGTGTAATGAAAGAATAAGTCAGTGAGAGGTTTTTTTATTGGATGATCAGTGCGAGATGTGTGAAAACAAGACTCAAGATTAATCCTTTAAAAGCACTTACAACTCATTAGATTTCAATCATTGTGTTGCTAAGAGAACTTTTCCGTGAAAGGTTAATATTCTTGGGAATCATTTCCTGGTAGAAACAATGAGATAAAAATTATTCGGAATCCGATGAATGGTTATCGGATATTCTTATCGAAAATAATCATACAAACATTCAAGTTTGAAACATCGCTTAGAAAGAGATTTGACTGGTATCCATTTCAGCCGATTCGAAGAATGAGATATGAGACTGGTCTCCATTCTCACTTTTGTAATTTTGAGCCAGTAGTAAATTATTAGTATTTACATGTTTAGACATCGTACATGTAAAAGGGTTTAAAGAACAAACACATTTAACTCGATAACTCAAACAAGGTACTTCCGTCATTGAAGGTGGAGGTTCATGTGACTTTATCTTAAAAAAGCGTCTCTCACTTTGAAATGAGATTTGAGGTGAGATGTTTTCTTTTTCTTTTAACTGTCTAGACATTTCACCTTATTTTATTTGCCGCAATTATCAGCTTCCTAAACCCCCAGATTCTGGAAGAAGAGTTATTTATTAATTCCACGAACATGACATGAAAAATAGTTTTCAGCTTAAAACATTTTTAGTAGACACATGCTGAACAGAAAACATCCTCTTATTAATTTAAATGATCGAAAATTAAACATTTCCATTAGAACAATTCGCTGAAGAATGGAAGTATCATTCACGTGTGTTGGGTAAAGACCGCGTGATCCAGCCCGAGTGAAATATGCACAAGGGCGGTAAAAACGGCTGAACCGATAACCACGAAAAAGCGAGTTCGAGGCAAAAACTATTCCATTAATGAAAATCAGATAATCAAAGAGTGTGTAAAAGATAATTTGCATATATTAGAGGCCAAGCACTGTAATGGTACTTCTAAAGTTACTAAGAAAATGCAGGACAGAATTCGGGAGGACATTTGTTCCAAAGTAAATGCGGTGGAGGTCACACAGAGGACTGTGAGAGAGCTTAAAGAGAAGTGGAATAACATGAAAAAGGCCGCCAAGAAAGAAGTTACCAGACAGAAAAAACACATGAATGGGACTGGCGGCGGTCCACCTGCTCCAAGCTGCGGAATACTTGCGGATATTGCTGACACAGGCGGCAGTATCGGACCGTACACCCCCCCCCCCCCAACCAACCACACCTCCCGGAACCCTGTGCTTGAATTTCACTAAATGACCTCTTAAAACAATTTAAAGCACCACATTTATACATATAATAAACCAAAAATATGATTTAAATAAAAAATACTGGGCATAGCCTTTACTGGTATATTATCATAGACAAGGTAAGAAAGGACTGTCACTAGCTATCTCTTTGTTAAAAATTTTCACCCATTAAATATAATCCTTTTCGGCCAGCACTTGGTACTTTAAATGCACATATTGTTACTTTCCTCGCTTCCGAAAACCGATTGCCGTTTTTCATGGGCATCAGAAAATGTAACCCCACCGACCAGCTTTTTGTTAGGTCGGAAACAATGTGGAACACGAAAAAATCCGATTTCGGTTATTTGTTGAAATGCACAGATAAAATGAAATTTGATCAATACCTTATCGTCAAATAACATGCAAGGGCCCTTTTATTTGTCTATTTTTCTCTCGGTCTTCAAACCATTGGCCATTTCTTTCTTCGTATGAATTATAACGCTTAGTCTCCCATTTTGTTTTCTACGAGTGTTAACTGTCTCGATCGATTTCATTGGACGAAGGTTTACGCAGCAATGCATGTTAATGTAAACCTTCGGTACAGATAACGCCGCAGTGAGCTGGATGAAAAGTTTAAAGGTTCCCACTGGTCAAGTTGCAAGATGGCTACAAGAGTTAGGTACATATAACCTAACAGTTATTCATAGAGCCATAATAATACAGATGCTCTTTCTCGTAAGCCCTTCAAAGTTTGCGCAAGGCAGCAGGAACTGAATACCACCCAATGATGATGATAACAACGGAGATCAGGGTGATATAGTTCAAAGAGTAATGGTGACTACCCGAAAGGGTGCATCTCAAGCAATTGACAATGAGCTTTCCGAAAACCATTTACTTTTAGATGGCTGGAATGCTACGGAAATATCCAATGAGCAATTGACTGATCCAGATATAGGACCTTTGCTTTCTGCAAAGCTAGCTGGAGTTTCTCGTTCGAACTAGTCCGGAATATCTCAGTAAAGTAAAGCAGCATTAAAAACTTTATGGAGACAATGGGACAGACTTGAAATTAAAGGTGGAATGATGTACCGTTTATTTGTAACTCCATCTGGTAACGTTATATATCAATTAGTAGTTCCAAGTAAAAAACGTAAGGAAGTCATGTATCATCATCACGATGTCCCTTCTGCAGGTCACTTAGTGTTAACAAAACATTAGAGAAAATATGGAAGTTAAATCCGCTTGACCTGTTTCAGCTTCAAGACCTTAGAGTGCCTTTGAGGCTTTCAAATTGAATTATATATAAATGTGTAAAAATTATTATTATAAAAGAAACAGTGTGAGTATCAAAAAAATAAATGGAAAGATTATGAAGGGAAAATGTGCATCAAAAGTAATAACCATTAAAAGCAAATATGTGTATAAAATATTATTTAATAAAATTAAGTGTGTAATGTATAAAAACCAAAATTATCTTGCAAAGAAGATAATTCTATAAAAGAAATGACGGAGAGCGATATAGGAAAAGTGATGCTCACAATTACAAAAAATTGTGATTATTGTGAAAATTAATTAAACAATTTAATGAGTGTTATAATATATGAAACAGTGTATTAGATAAAAGTGATTAAGTAATTACTAGATTTTACGAATAAGTTCTCAATAATGTGCTTTGAACCATAAAGAAATCTGAAAATTAAATAAGTGTAATAGCATATGAAACAGTGAAGTTTATAAAAACGATTAATTATTCTTTTAGGGTCTACAAAAGTTACTGTATTCCTAAGTAGTATTGAGATTTTAAAAAAAGGATAACTGAATGGATGTTGTTTAAAATCAGTGTTGCTTAAATGAAATTTCAAAGTTGAAATGTTTAAAGGTTTAATGTTTTTAACATGTTTAAGTTATGGATGAAACAGTGAAAACAGTTTATGTGAACCATTCAATTTAATGTGGAAGAAGTTTTAAATGAATATTTGGGTATAATTAATACCTGATGGATTATAGAGAATTCTAAGAACTTTGGGTAATATTTTATTTATTATCATAATGAGATAACCTATTAAAGTATCACTGTTGTTTATCTTGTTGCCATATTGTTGTTTAATATATTTTCAATGTATATTTGACAGTTTAACAGTTTAAGCTGGTAATAACTTTAAAACTGATGTTTATAGTGATAATCCAGGAGGATTATCTGAGACTAAGGAGGGGGAAGTGTTATAATAAGTACCTTACACTTGGCTATACTACATTTACAGCTGAAATCATTTAATTAATAACACATTTGACAAGAGTACTATAATTTTAACACTTAAAGCATATAACATGAGTAGTTTATCAATAGCTAATCAAGTCTGTTTTCCGTATTGACGGTAGAAGTCTAAACCAAATTTTGACAGGGTCGCGAATATTTCTTTACGTCTGTGATAACTAAGTCACAGAAATGAACATCAGTCAAAATAATACTGCCCTGAATCTAGTGATTACCACACTGTGTTCCTTTTGAATATATGTACGATTATTAACACTCAGTCTTCAGTCGTTGCTGAACTTGCGGATCTAACTTTTGTGACGGCGAATAAACTTCAGAGTTCTAAGACTAACGGAACGTTTTCATTGGTCAGTTATTCCGTAAGTCATAACGATTGGTTGTGAACATTCCATAAGCTATTTGTTTACACTTACGGAACTAATCCGCCAACTGGTATATATTTGGCGCCTGACTTTAGTCCATGGCTACCCATCCATGAGAACGGACATGATTTAAAAGTTGTAGTGCATACGCAGTGTCCGCAGAGAGGCGGAAAATCTGTGGAACATTGATAGTTAAATAGTTTTCCGTAAGTTTGGACGGAATTGGATATAATTTATTCATTAGACACAATAAAATCACTGATAATTCCGTAAGTTAGAAAAATCCGTAAGTTCCGAAATTCCGCAAGCCCTATGTATCCTGAATAGCCAGTGTATAACTATTATAACTCATTAACATTAAGACAGTATTCAAATATTCGGATTGCTTCCCCTCCTCATGAACAGCTTATTTAAATTACTGAAATTAACAAGTTTGCTTGATGCTAAATTATTCTCATTGAATAAATTATAGTTCACTGTCATTATGTGTGGTCTTCTGGTAATTTGTCCATTTTGTGTATTTAAAATTCGCTAAAAGCTATTAAATTGCCGTACAGTACCGGCCCCAAATAGACAGCAGCACACCTAACACGCATTCATTGTTAGCATTTTCCCTAACATTTGATTGTATTAAAACAGAATATACTTGTGCAAATATAACTGTTCTAAACTACACTTACCGTTCTGCGGATGGTCGAGATATGTTCATGCAAAATATCCCTGTCATACTTGTATATGGAAGAAGCTCTTCTTATCTTGTAAAGAGAATTGAAAATATAGACTGGGACTCTCTCATTTCTAATATTGAATGGCCAAAAAAGATGCGATTTTAAAGGAACATTGTGAGAAAAGCATTACAAGTATCCTACCGAAAGCATTGAAGTTTGCATCAACTGGTACAGATCGTCATTTAATTAAAGTACTATTGACAACACTGACTTCAAAACAGTGTACGCATAGAGGAAAACTTGGTGTGAATTTTAACCAAAGAAACCTTGGTATATCAAATTCAGCAGTACATCATGGTATTGAAAATTATGTATTAACTGTTCAAGAACAGAATCCTTTAGCAAAACTGAAGCAAAAGAACAAAGTTCAGACACAAAATGAGTTGCGTTTACAAGGGTCAGGAAGAAAATCTTTTGCAGAACGGTATCCAGAACTTGCCAGTTTGATGCTGGCAATGTTTGATACAACAGGTGATGGTTTGAGTGCACACCCTTGACTGATTTGCGACACATTGTTTTTGGAACAGCGTTCATGGATGGACATGCCAAGATGCGTGACTATTTTGAATATTACATATTCCTATTTCTTTGTCACGTGACTTTACTTACATGCATAAAATGACATCGTCGTATTCCGTAAACTGACCGAAGTCATTCGGAGGCATCATGGCTGTCAAAGTAAATATTTGAGACGACGCAAACAAAAACAACGAAGATTTTAGAGTTAGATCGAGAAAAGTATTCCTTCTCAAACGTGAGCAGTTAGGACAGTTTACGAATTATATCAAACAAAATGATATTAACATGGAAAAAATTACATTGAAATTGCAAACAAAATTGTAAACAAAATTAAGAATCCATTGAAACTGAAATACCAATAGTTCTTTGGCAATTACTGGCATTGGCAATAACTGGCATTAGAATCAACAATGACACCGTTAGGTAAATTGTTTGGCCATTTGACAGGCAATGTCATTACTAGTAAACCATGTTGGCAAGATTTAAAAACAGGTTTTTTAACAGAACCTATTATGGAAATGTCACTAAATATATCATGAAGAAAAAAGTTTTGTTTGCTTGTTTTAATGTGTATAATTATTACATATGTATTTCCCTAAGATTTGATAAGAGAATAATCATTTTCCCCAAAACTGAAAAAAAAAACACGCGCGAATTTTCCCCTCTTGACAGGCTAGGGCCGCATCCCCAATCCCTAAAAAAACTGAATATATTAATAAATTTATCAAATAATAATAAATGTGATTGTGAAATAAATCCAATGTAAAAAGAAATATTCAATAAAAATGACGTGTAACAAAAAGGCCGCAGACGAACCAACAGGTACGAGTAGAAAAATAAATATCAATTAGTTTGTCAACGTCAAAATATTAAGCGTCTGTGGCGCTATGGCAGCGCTGGTGTGATGAAACTGACGGCATAGGTTCAAACCTAAGTATCGTTACTCTTTTTTTTCATCAATAATTCTTAAGCAAGTATCTAGCATTACCCATTCACATTTTTTCAGACAAAATGTAGTTGATTTTAAGCTAGTCTGTGGTCTTATGATTTACCAGATTGGTACATTGTCCTTAATTAACTATGTAGTGTTTCGAATGCAGAGTAACGACATACAATGTTAATTTTATTTCAGAATGCCAGAAATTAGGTACCGGTTCGCCAGCATTATATATAAAAGGAGGATGACTCAAAAGAATATACTTAAACTCAACAGCAAGCTGAAAGACCAGTCAAATCTCAACCATCCAACAGGCTGAAATTAATTGTACGGTAGGCCTATGGAAAGGGGTCAACAAAATTTCAACAGAAAAGTTTTGATGTGTTTTATGTTAGAATAGTAAAAACATACATTAAAAAAATGGACAAAATCGAACCATCGGCGAATTAATCGATTTGCAGAAAACATCAACACTCGTCACATGTGCATTTGAAAATTTCTAATTTTTATCTAAAAATAGCATATACACTATACAGAATTCTATTGGTCGAGGCATAAAAAGCTATAAATAATAAATTTTTCGTAAGTCTGAGTGATATCAGTCATGGTAACCGAGACTTGAAGATACACTCGAACAGAAAACATAATATGTTCATGTTAACATTTACTTTTTGTGTCGCCTGCGATAGCAGGTAGACACATAGGGATGCTATTGTCCGGCGGCGTCGTCGTCGTCGTCGTCGTCGTCGTCGTCCGGTAGTCCCCCAACTTTAATCTGAAACTTAATGTTGCCTATAACTTTGAAAGTACTTGTCCTATTCACTTCATACTTGGAATATATCATCAGCATGAACAGTGCCATCTGTGACGACAAGAATGATAACTCCAGTTTCAATATTTCTTGAGTTATGCCCCTTTCAAATGCAACTTTAATCTGAAACTTAATGTTGCCTATAACTTTGAAAGTACTTGTCCTATTCACTTCATACTTGGAATATATCATCAGCTTGAACAATGCCATCTGTGAAGACAAGAATGATAAATCCAGTTTCAATATTTCTTGAGTTATGCCCCTTTCAAATGCAACTTTAATCTGAAACTTAATATTGCCTATAACTTTGAAAGTACTTGTCCTATTCACTTCATACTTGGAATATATCATCAGCATGAACAATGCCATCTGTGACAACAAGAATCATAACTCCAGTTTCAATATTTTTGAGTTATGCCCCTTTCAAATGCAACTTAAATCTGAAACTTAATGTTGCCTGTAACTTTGAAAGTATATGTCCTATTCACTTCACACATGGAATATATCATCAGCATGAACAATGCCATCTGTGACAACAAGAATCATAACTCCAGTTTCAATATTTTTTGAGTTATGCCCCTTTGAAATGCAACTTTAATCTGAAACTTAATGTTGCCTATAACTTTTAAAGTATATGTCCTGTTCACTTCATACTTGGAATATATCATCAGCATGAACAATGCCATCTGTGACGACAAGAATGATAACTCCAGTTTCAATATTTTTTTAGTTATGCCCCTTTTAAATGCAACTCTAATCTGAATCTTAATGTTGCCTATTACTTTGAAAGTACTTGTCCTGTTCTCTTCATACTTGGAGTATATCATCAGCATGAACAATGCCATCTGTGAATACAAGAATGATAACTCCATTTTCAATATTTTTTTAGTTATGCCCCTTTCAAATGCAACTTTAACATGAAACTTAATGTTGCCTGTAACTTTAAAAGTACTTATCCTATTCACTTCATACTTTGAATACAATATCAGCATGATCAACAACATTGGTTACAAAAAGAATCATAACTCCTGTTTGATTATACTTTGAGTTATGCCCCTTTCAAATGCAACTTTAATATGAAACTTAATTTTGACTTTAACTTTGAAAATTCTCTTGATATTCGAAATAAATCACCTTCTTGAACAGCGTCATTATGAAGAACAAGAATAATAACAACTGCTGGATATTTTATGAGTTGTGTCCCTTTAATATACAACTTTAACATGAAACTTAATGTTACCTTTAACTTTTAAAGTACTTGTCCTATTCACTCTTCGAATATATCATCTTCATGAACAACTACAACATCGGTTACAACAAGAATCATAACTCCTGTTTGACTTTTTTTTTTCAAATGCAAATCATATGAAACTTAATGTTGCTTATAATTTAAAAGTACTTGCCCTATTCATTTAATACTTGGATTGTATCAACATGAACAGTGCCATCGACAACTACAAACATTATAACTCCTGTTTTAAAATTTTATGAGTTATGTCCCTTTCAAATGCAACTTTAACATAAAACATAGTGTTGCCTGTAAACTGGAAAGTACTTGTTCAATTCACTTAATACTTTGAATAACTCATCTGCGTGCACAAACCAATTTTTGAAGATGATAACTAGGGTTTCACCATTATTACAGTTATTCCCCTTTTAAATGCAATTTAGATGACACAAGTGTTCTGTGGTGTAGTATTGAAATCAACTTAAATTAAATATTTTTATTATATATGATTAAACATAGGCCCACATTTCAACGTTTTCCATGCAGGCGACACATGTGTTCCGCGGAACACAACATTCTAGTTATAAGTAACATTTATCTAACTTCTATACTGATTTCTCAAATTTTAAACATCAAGAAGTCTCCATTATCAACATACTGAGTATAGTTGAAGAACTTATTGTGTTATTATGCGGTACTAAATTGCACGGTTACTATATATGTCATCCGCAATTATACATGTCACATGTTTAGATAAGATAGATAGATATCTTTATTATGTAATAAACCAATATGGACCATGAACATATAAACAGGTAACACAATCACTAAACAGTATGACATGGTAAGATACACAAACATAAACAGTAACACAATTCATAAACAGTATGCTATAGTAAGGCAAACTAAACAAACATACATAGTTAGATATACTAGTAACGTATATGTAAATGCAAATCCTACCCACATTTTCAAATGCGGGAGAGATAGTAATAACAATACAAACAAACCATTCAATATGCAAGGATCATAAAGATAAACCTATAGTTATAAATATTTTAACAAATATTCTCTCCTCTCGAAAGCTTTAAAAAAACAAAGCACTGAAAGTATTGATGAGTGTCGTTTTAGAATGATTGTCATGTCACATCATCTATAGATTGTGTGGAGTTTCCTATTGGAGGAGTATGTCGAAGGAACTTTAGGATGGCAGAGCAAAAGTTTGCATGCCCGGTTTCTGTTTTATCTAGTTTTAATCTAACACGGATATTCGGGCGGATGCTATTATTCAAGACTAAAGTTATATTGTGCCAGGAAAAATAAATAGTAAGTCAACCTTTGATTTGAAGCTTATAATTGACAAGAAAGAAGTAAAACACATGGAAAAACAATACTTTAACTATGATATAGTTGCTATTTGCACTATGATTTATAAAATATTTATTGACTAGAAGGAAATAAAATATATGCAACAATAAAAATAATATGAATATAAAGCAATTAAAAAAAGCCATAGCACTGCATCAAGTCTAATTAGTTTGAAAATCTTTAAAGTTTCGTCTTAAGTTTAACTTCAGAGCCGTCTTTTGTTAAAATGTCATGCTAATTACCGACTAGCTGTTTGGAAACTACAACTTGTTTGAAAACGTACCGTGTGCAAAAAAGTTGCATCATGATTAATGGATGACTTTTTTGTTCTTTTCGAATAATATGACTTTAAAGCAATTAAAAATGAGTCGGAGCACTTCCTCAAATCTACTTAAATTTAAACGCTTTAAAGTTTCGCCTAAAGTTTACACTTTAAAGCCGTATTTTTGTTAAACCTCCAACTTGATTTTAATATTTAAGCCAATAGATGGCGCTGGGGCAGGTTTTCATGGTATTTTTGACATGCTTTACATCCAAGGGCCCTTTTTCAAATAGTACAATAACCAAGAAGTATTTTTCCTTAAACCTTTTTATATAACTTCTTTGAAACATTTCAAATGAAACGGCAGAGAAAAGTTTATGACAAAATGCAGGCAAAAATTTATTTTGGACGATTAAGAAGTTAAATGACGTTTTGAAAAACCTTAACTCAAATAATTTTCAGGCGTTCACTTTGTCTACTTACGATTTCTCAACTTTATATACCTCGCTCCGTCATAATTTAATAAGAGACAAACTAACCAGTCTCATTGAAATAAACGTTTGCTAGAGAAAATAAAACCTTCATCGCCTGTAAGAACATAGGGCATTTCTTACAGATGGTTCTTATGATAATTATTTTTTATGGACTTGCTCCCTTTTCCTGTCTACTTTTTGGCTGTCTGGGGAGGCTGTGTCTGCTGGACGTGGTCGTTTATAAGGCCACTGTTCGTTGATTTTTCGTTTCTCAGATCCCGCCGACTCTAATTTCTGCTAAAATGGAAAAAAATAAAATTGAAAATGACCAAAGAAAGACAAATTTTCCCAAACCTTTTAGCGATTGGCTGTTTCACTGCGCATGTCTGTACTTTCAGCAGACAGCGACAGTCGTTTATTTTCTGATAACAACGGAGAAAGAGTCTATTTTAGCAATTGTCCTCAAAATTTAGTGCAGTTTAACCTCCGAAAATATCCTATTATCACGACTCGATATTTTTTCAAGCACAAAACCAACATGGATGCGCCCATCAATTCCGTGTTTACAACAACATGGTATAAATCATATGTATTAGACATATACCAAACAGTGAATAATTTAATGCCATATTTTTCAACATTTATTCCGAAAGAACATAATCGTTACTTTTTTTTTTTATTTTTATTCCCTCCTCCGACCCTAACCTTCTCCTGAAAAAATCTGAGAAACAAAAAATAAAAAAACAGTGGCCTAATATGCATTTTCACTTTTTTTATTTCGAAAAAGTTTTTCGAGGTTGCTGACAACAGACTACCAATGCTTTTCCGTTGGTATACCTTGTGGCAGCCAATTCTAGTTTTTTTTTGTTGAAAGATTCGAGTATGAAGTCCCCCTCACCTTTGTTTTTATTCCCTGTCACGGAATAGGACTCATTGTTCGCTATAAAATCTATTATTTCTTTGGGAGCGAGAATCCTTGTTCAGAGGTCACTATAAGCCAGAAATTGGTAATTGGGCATGTTAAGTCCGAATTAAAGTTTATATAACTTATTTCTAGCTGCCGTGGTACATGTTTCATTTCCTCTCCTTATTCCACATCGGAAAAAGAAAATAGCAAAAACTGTGTTGAATATAACCTCACACATAAATCTAAAATTTGGATTGTTGGTTTTTGCAATAAATTCATAAAGTCCTTTTATAGTTGGTTTAACGCCAAGCGTGTTTATATTTTTTATATAAATAGTTAATATTTCGTCAATGGTACCGAAAAATAAAATAGTAGGTAACTGCCACGATTATGGTGATCAGCACAATTCCTTGCTGCCAACAACGCTCTTGGGCTTTTAAAGCCTTTCAACTTTGCCATATCTTCAAGCACAACACCCCACGACAATTTAAATATAACCTTCGTCGAGTTCATGACGATATTGCCATTGCCTGTTAGAAGAATATTTTGCAAATTTACATTTTCTTTTTTTTAATGCTCATGTAACTTAATTAATTATTTTATATTTAAAAAAAAAGCTTTGTACAACTTCTTGCAATTAATCCCATCTCCCCTCAAAATAACTTTTCTTATTATATGTCGATATAATATAATGATATTTTTTTGTATTTCATATTGTATGAACATTTTTAAGATCAATATTAACCGTCAATATGTCTGAAAAAATTTGCTGACACGTTACCCGAAATACTTTTTCGACAGCGTCAAACGAACATGGATTTACATAACATGGCTCTGCAATGGTGACGTCACAAGGCTGATCAGGTAAAGATGTAGGAACCCAGTTATATAGATCTGTCGTAGTTTTTTCGAGGATTGGTTGAAAATTTCTTTAAGAATAAATAATAATAAATAATAATAATTATTATTAGTATTAAAAATACAGTTATTATTATTGATATTTTATTATTATTATTATATTAATTCTGATTTGGTGTGTTTGTTAAAAAAATACTTCGAAATCAATAAATATGAAATATCAGTTTAATGTAATAATAACAATAATACATAATACAAATAACAATAATAAATGAATATTATTATTAGAAATACTTTAAGTCACATGACTTTTTTTTATATTGATAAATATATTGATAAATATCATTCTTATTATTTGTAATATTTTATTTTATATTTTGTTTTAAAAAACATTAATAATAATAATAACAATAATATCTTCTTTTTCTTGTTATCCTTGTTCTTTTAATTATCAATCATAAAAATATTATTGTTTGATATTAAAAGTATATGTTTTATTTAAAAATAACAGTAATTTGAGGTGAATATGCTTAATATGCCTAGAAGTTTGTTTTTTTATCAAGGGCGTCTGTTAACATTCCGTCCTATACTAGTCTCTAACGTTGTTAAAGTAAGAGTAGGACGTTGTTGTGCAATTTAGAATCTTGTTGACGTCCTCAATATGTGGTTTGACACTATGGAGCCATAATTTAGGGAATAGATTTTCAGTGAACTGGTACGTTGTAGGATGTGCTAATTTTATGTTTATTAAATTTGTAACTATATTAACCGAAGTTTTGTGATTGTATGTTATTCTCCAGTTTCTGGCAATATTTTAATTACCAAAAAAGGCCAAGGTGTCTTTGTCATTTCTTTCTATACTAATTGGAAAAGCAGAATCGCTTTTAATCCAAATTTAGACAAGTGTATGATCCTGAAGGTGAATATGCAGAAGTGAGTCTGGTTAATATAGCACTACCCGTAATATAATATGAAATTAAGTTTTGAAACAAGCTGGCCATGATGGCCCTAAATCGCTCACCTGAGTACAAAAGTACTCTCAGTTTTACCCCAGGGCCAACATTTTAATAATGCTGGTAAAGGGTCTTTTCACAATACTTAACACGAAATATCTAAGGTCTAGTCACATAAGTTTCAGAGAAAAATGATTATTTATGTTTTCCTATATAAATCAATGTAAACTTAGAGAACCCTGGGGTCAATTTTGGCCCAGGGGACATAATTTGAGCAAACTTGGTAGATATCCACTAGAAAATGCTACATACCAAATATCTAAGCTTAAGGCATTCAGGTTTCCAGTAAGAAGATTTTTAAAAATTGCCTTTTTACAAATTAAGGGCCCCCGGGGCAGGGCCAATATTGACCCCATGACCAACATTTAAACAATGTTTATAAAGGGTCTCTTCACAATTCTCAACAATAAATATCTAAGGTCTAGTCCTATTAGTTTCGGAGAGAAATTATTTTTCATCTGTTTCATATATAACTTTTTGTTAATCAAGAGAACCCTAGGGCTTGGCCGATTTTGGCGCAGGGGACATAATTTGAACAAATTTAGTACACATCTATTAGATTATGCTACTTACAAAATTTGTAAGCTGTACGCATTGTGGTTTGTGAGAAGAAGATTTTTAAAGATTTCCTATAGAAGTCTTTTAAAAATGAAGTGACCCCTGGGGCGGGGCCAATTTTGACCCCAGGGAAATAATTTGAACAATCTTTGTAGAGGTCCACTAGCGGGTGCTAAATGCCAAATACCAAGCTTGTGGTTACAGGTAAGAAGATTTTTATCCCCCCGCCAAAGACTTTAAGTTGCAATGGCAACCAGAGTTCTGCATGGAATGGATTTCTTTGAACAATTTTGGTAGAGCTTCGTGCAAGGAACATCCGTGGCAAGTTTCATCAACTCTGATCCAGGGGTTTAAGAGAAGATGTTGTTTAAAGCAAAAGTTGACGCCGCACGACGACACAGGGCGATCCTAAAAGCTCACCATGAGCACAACTGCTCAGGTGAGCTAAAAATGACGTTTTTGGAAATAACTGTGAATATTTTTCTTAAATGGTCGCTTACCCCATATTTGTTGGTTTAATTGTGAAGATTGGTATATAAACATGGCTATCATTTAAATTTTAAAAAAGTTAAATGAATCTTTGCACTATTTTTACTCCATTTTCGTGGTATACAAGCCTTTGCTTTATAATTAGGTGGGTGGGGTAATTGGTCCTCTGTTTTCCGAGCGAAAGCAAGGAAGTCAAAATATGCGCAACAGATGTGTTGTATTATGTGTCTGTAAACCGATTCTGTAAAAAAACATGTAACAACTGCTTGCAGAACAACCTTTGAAAACACCACCCTTTTATTTTTGCGAGTTTAAACTTTTCAAAATTTTTGAGGTTGATAAAATCGAACATTTTGAAAAAAAGAAGCACTTCGACCCCTACCTTTTTTACTTGATTTTTGCTAGTTAATAAAAAGACTAACTCCTGACAAAATAAAATTGCTTTAGCAAACCAGGCGAACATCCTTAACGATCTTATTCAATTGTTATAATGTTTATTACAAACAATAACTGACAGAGTGAACAGCATGCATAAAAGTTAAAATCATCTTTGCTATAGCAACAATTTAATAAATTTTGTTATGTTTATTTGAAAATTACACGTTTTAAATGTTTAACATGTTCAATGGGCGTGAAAAGGGGGTCTAATGAAGAATTATTTTAAAAAAAAGCAATAAATGCATATCAGGAATCGCCACACTCAAAAAAACACAGCCTCCCCACGCAGCGAAAAAGAAGAGAGGAAGAGAGAGAGCGCATGTTTTATATAAGTATGTCAATTCAAATAGGACGCCACAAACAATTAACGAAGAAGAGAACCCTTGGGGATACCGCCTTGGAACTGTCAGTGGCAAAACAAATTGCCACTGGGGTTTTAAACCAGGTTCTAGGGTGCACCAACCTCACACTTGCCCCAACAGGTTCTCGTATCACAAAACAAGTACAAATTGTCTTGGTGAAATAACTCCAACCCACCCATCAGCTCAACAATGTTGCATGCAGAAAGCATACAAACATATAAACATAAGAATTTAATAGCATTGCAAAGCCAAAGGGCGGGTACTCAATGATCTTACCGAGACCAGAGCACCTGGAGTAAAATCAGCAAGAACACGATGACAGGGATAAAAGAAACAAATCGAGCTTCTATGTTCTTTTAAGAAAAGATTTCCCCATAAACCTTCATAAACTCTTACACCCCTGCCACCGTCGTGCAACCAAAGAGGTAAGCATAATGATCAACTGTAGATGGGTTAATCACCAGGCCTGCAGAGCGCTGTAAAATATCATGTTGGTAACCTTTCTTTTTAAATTTACAGATGGTTTTTACGAATAACCGGGAGAAATTAACATCATCTTAAGAAATTGAAAAAAAAACACTGATTTACATTACAATAATTCAGTTGCTATGGTAACATTTTACAAGAAGTTTCCAAGGCAATAGCATAGCAGATTTATTTTGAGTTGAGACGATATTTGCGTTTCATATTTAAAAAATTCTATAAAAAATTTGTAAAATTGCTGACGTTTTCGTAATTATTCTTCATTAACATTGAGTAACCATGCAAACAGAAATACTGTAATAACATATTTTACAAAATATTGACTTTTGTTATAGTCGGGCAACCAAATAACAATGAGATTAGTACTGATGCCGTTTCATGTTATGTTGTTTCATGATAAAGTTAAACCATTAAAAATAAAGTTTTAATGTGCATTGTAAATAATAAAGAAATAGTTTAATTTAGAAAAGTCAAAATAGAATTTTATTTTAGCTACCATGGTAACACTTATGACTACAGAGGTGAATCATAATTTAAATGAATGGGATTTAATTTTTTTATGAAAAATACATATTTGTTAAAAAATCTGTTTTACATATTCCTTCACAAGATAAAGTATTATTTTTGTTCATTGTTTTCACGTTTCTATGGAAACAAAAACACAATGATTATTGAATCTGTACCTCTATTTAGGAAAAACCTTGTTTTTTATTGTTTCTAAATTTGAACAGTATTGTTTGCGGTATTTGTCTTATAAAGGTCATTTTAAGCGTGTGCATGATGATTTTTTCCCATTAAAGAATGTTTTGGTTGCCATGGTTACGGTTGCCAAAATTTATGTTTTGAACTTTAATTTAAAACAAGCATAGCTCCTATATTGAAAATAACGTGTATTTTAAAAATAAGTGAGATGGTGGCAAAAATGATCATTCGTGAACCAAGCTCTTCCACAGGGGGTAGACCAACATATGTATTTCAAAGTGGGCAAAATTGTACCAGTATCTTATCGGTATAACCAAAATCGAACGAAAAACATCAGATGCAGACAATATTGACAGATTTAGGTCAGCCTAGAAAAACGATTTCTACACGAATATTTCAGGTACAAAACTAAACTTTGCATCTTCAGGCTCCGAAATGTATACCACACGAATTCCATGTTTAAAATGAAATTGATTTAAAAATAAAGGAAAAAGCAAATACTCAAATGCGTCCAGTCAGAAACCTGCAAAAAGTTATAATCCTAAAATTAGCCAATTACTTTACAATAACAACTCTATAGAAACAAGGACACCCACTTTGTGTATGAAGATTTTAAAGCACGTCATCCTCCAAGTCCAACTAAAACTTGTTGTTTTGGATAAATCTTTAAACCGTTCTCCAGTGTAGTGCTGCTATACACCGAGCAGCGGGCACTTTTAATCACTGAGAATTCTGTTCTAACCAACAGTGGCGTAGCGAGGTACAAATGAAATATACGCCTTGGGGATGGGTTAAGGGAGGGGGTGTCCCCCTCCCTTTCATAAGACAGGGGGTTCGGGGGTCTTCCCCCGAGAAAAATTGGATTTTTAGATGCAAAATAACGCATTCTGGTGTCATTTGGGAGTACATTTAATTCCACTTCAGTCCTTCCTATATGAACAAATAATCTTTAATTTCAGTATAAAGGATGTCTAATTCGAGGCAGTACAAACGTTTGTATTTTGGCTTTCAGTGATACAGAAAGTTCTTATTATTCTCTGAAGATAAATACCAGGCGGCGTTGTTTACTTGCTGCAAATCTATCCACTATCAGAGTTAATTTCAGTGACTCTATAAATGTTCATAAGGCCTAGCCCAGAAAGCCTTTCAGTGGTCATGGTAGACCGAAGATAACTTTTCACCCTCTTCATTGTACTAAATGACCGTTCCGCTGTAGCAGTAGACACTGGCATAGTGAGCAAAACTACCAAACAACGACGAAACATTGGGAAAGTACTGCTCATTAGCCAGTGGTAATGTGCCATTCAGTGTTTCGGGAGCTTGTGGACGATCCAAGGCAAGTGCCCCGTCGGTCCACCAGGTAACCCATTTCCTCACTTCCCTGGTGAAGGTCGCTTCGTCTGTATTACCCAGGCAACCCCTAAAGGCTCCAAACAGGCGAACTGCATCATCTGTGCCTATGGTTTCCTTCTGAATCTGTAAAAATAATCGTAATGGTTAATACAACTCATTTTTCTACTGATATATAAAAGTACGCGAAATTTGTAAATAAGTGCACAAAGAATTGCGTTTATCATCTGCCAGGAACTCTAATGCACTTACTACGGTGCTTTAATAAAAAAAGATATGTTTAGGTATGCACTGTTAGGCCTAAATTAAAAAATACTTTGTTTGCCCTTTACCGACCCTAAATTTTAGAAGTGGGTCGGTAGGTAGGACAAATATTTTTTTTTTAAGCATCTCTCTTAATATGGTATACCCGGAAAAATAGCTTGTTTATACACATTATATATTCATTTAATCCTGTATATACATGTATACAGAATGTAGTATGCTATATTATATTTGTTCTTTTATATTGTACTGTGTATCATCTTTCAGTGTTTCCTTTCATCATATAGCTATTCATTTCTTTATGTTCACTCTTCTACACATGTATTCTGCCACTGCCTTAACCCAACCTTGTGCTGTGGTGTGGCTGTTGTGTCCTAGGTGGGATGGCCAAGTGTTAGCCCAACTATTAGTGCGCAATAGAAGAGCTTTTCTATATATATGATTGTCGCTCTTCGCGCACAACCAAGTTACTATTCAAATCAATGCGGAAAATTTTCCTTCTATGTTTATATGCTAGCGATCAGAATTTGAATCGCAACTTTGGCGACTTTGACGGCTCCATAAAGCATCTTAAACCATATGTATCGTTAAAAAATTTACATACCTGAAAAGCAACATTCAAGTAGAATCATTATATGTAATCCTTCATAAATAACGGTTTCGTTTTTTATGCAAAACTCATTTAAACCTACACCCAGGTAAACAGATTTCGATTACATCGCTTAAAGTTTACCTGACTCACGTTTATCAATAAACTTCACCTTACCAGCTTGAAATAGGTACTGCGGAAATTCTTGCTAAGGTAAATACAAAGCAACTTATAAAATAAAGGTTTGATGAATAAAAGAAAGTAATCTGCAAATAACAAGGTAATATACACAACATTATTAAAGGTGCGATTGAAACTTAATACAGCGGGGCGGGTATCTAAATAGATGAAAAAATAACTTTGACAACCATCGAACATGACAAATAAGAAAATAAGAGTACGTTATGAGTTTTTCGAAGCGTACAGCCTCCCGCATTGTAAAAATATGTTTGAATAAAAAGAAACGTTTTCATTGGCTATCTGGATTTCGTATCAACATGTAAACTGCATATAACGTGGTAGGTTTAACAAGTTATTTTGTGGAATATTCGTCATTTTATTCTTACTTTCATCATAATTTATTGTTATAACCACACTTGAACATACCAGTGTTAGAATTTTCTTGTGGGATTGAAAAATAGCAGAATTTAAATCGGGTCGATTTCCAACACAGTTTTGATCGTAACTGCTTGAGACGTAAAGAACAGGCAACAAAAATGTCCGTATGATAATGGGTCTGTTCTTGCAGTCGAATTATTGAGACTAGCCAAGTGTGGCATGTGTCTTATGTGCAGGCTCACCCATCCCGAACCCTTAGATCAAACAATTTCATAAAAGGAATTTTATTTTGGCTTTATATTTTAATAGTAGCTCTTTTCTTAAATATTCTAGAATGTGATAACAATAATTGTTTAAACCTGTAAACTTTGGAGCAGTTTCTTTAATTGTTGGTGGTTTGCGTCTTTGAAAAGAAGCTGCCATCATCACTTGAAATACTTTCTTCCCTGCTTCAGACTCAAGTCAAGTAGTATAGTAGAATGATCAATTCCGTTGACATTAATAGTCACAAATTTTAATGTCGGGTCGAAATCGGTCAACACACTGATTCAGATTGAGTCGTAAGGGTCTGCATCAAAGGTTTCGCATGCTGTAGATTTAGAACTAACTACTATTCTGGCATGTTTTTCAAAATTTTCGTAGATTTCTTTTGGTAATTGCAAGTTTTCAAATTCATCAAATACATCAAACCACGTGTAATTGGTTTTATATTTCCTGATAGCATTTTTAATTAACGTTTTTTAACTATTGTAATTAATATTTAGCAGATTTATCGTCACCGAGAATGTCACAGTGTTGTCAATGGACGCTGCCATTTTGAAAGGAGCCGGTAACGCTAAAGACCGAAAAATCCGATTATATTCAAAGCGCGAAAAGAATTAAAACGGAAAGAAAAATATATACCAAAAAGAAACTAACGGAAAGCAATACGAAGAACGTGTCGGATCGAATAAAAAAAACACACATGTTTTTTTCCAATAAAATTTTTTGGGTCGGCGGGATTTTTTCGGGTCGGTCGGTAAAGGGCAAACAAACTTAATTTTAATTTAGGCCTTATATCAACCATTTTTTTTTATATAGCGCGATATATGCCTTATACATAGTATTAGGAAATATGAAATGATATAAGCTAAAATTGACAGTACGTTATTCGAAACTGTGGACCTGAAACAAACTTAACAAACTTTGTTTTATACCATCAAAACCCATTTAGTAAATCAGTAAAATCTGTTTGTTAGTTACTACATTTGTATAAATTTGGATGTCTTATTCTTGCCGCTAGCAGCGTAATAGAAGCCTTTCCAAACAGCTTGGAACCAGACCAGACGCCGATTTCTTTTGAATTTTGAGAAAATTGGAGTAAATTAAAATATTAGCATACGACATTTTTAGCAGACGACAATTTTCTCAGCAGGCCGAGTTAATGAAATATTATAACGCATTATCATTACCTGTAGGAACAAAGGAATGTGTCTAGTGCTTTTGCTCGAGCTGTCCATCGTGTTTCACAAAGATTGGCCAGTTTCGATCTGTTACCCATTGCTTCTGTACCCTCAGGATCGGTTTCAAGTGTATCCTATGGTATGAAAAATAATGACACCGTATGAACAATTTTGTTCACAGCCTATTGCTATGCGACCCACATGGTATCGTCATCAAATATATCATTTGCAGAAACAGAAAATAATTTTTTATATAAACATTTTACGTGAAATAGATACTTTTATTTTAATGAGTCCTAGCCATCTCATTGGACGAAAATGTACGTATAATTATTTTTTAATAAATAGCGTTCAGTGAACTTGTTTTGTATACCTGATATTTAAATAGCCTCTTTGCGGAGTAATTAAAGGCAAATGCCACAGTTTGTACAGTTCCCATCATGTTCTTTACAAAGGTTTCGCTGCAAGCATGCACGGTGGCCAGGTTCAGACAGTGAGCCTTACAGTGTGTGTACACAGCATTAGGAATCTGTTGCTTTATCCTGGCTCGCACGCCTCTTCTCTTCCCCGACATGTTGCCACCACCATCGTATCCTTGGCCGACCATCTGTGCTGTGTTCACACCTTTAAAAGAGGGAATAAGATTGTTAGAAGTATTTTACAACAACCGATAGATGCGTGGAGGTTTTCTCAGAAAAACTTTCAGTGTATTTCACCCAACTAGAGGTATACTGGTATGAATCCGGGCAATTTTGCGTGTATCGGTGCTATGTACTGTGGGCACGCGAAAGAACCAAAGGGCCTATTCGAAAAGAGCTAGGTCTGAACATTGTAACTAAAAGCCTGCGTCTGTTATACACTTAAAGAACTTGCATCCCATGTCCCTGGAAACTGTACCCCCGAATTAACCCCAATGTAAGCTTCATGAAATCACTCGTTACATGACCTGCTATTAATTAAAAGCAAATTCTTGTGATTTATAACTTCATATAAGACTAACATTTTAACAAGCTCAAAGCAAATGCAAATAACTGCATTTCCAACGATTCGAATTTGAAATAGAAACGATGTGAACCGATCGAAGTCTAGCGTAGAACTGACCACCAAGCATAACCTTCGAGCCTTTTCCCGCTCTTACTCGCCTGATTGACCACTGGTCACCTGATACACATCCCGTCAATTAAATACACAATCTCCCCTATTGTGCATGCCGCAATGTTAAGACATACGTTCTGTACTATACTACGTAACGCACATAACTTTCAAGTCTGAACACTGCTAAGCACAAAACAACAACACTGTTTTGCATTGGGCAAGGCTTGCGATAGAACAATACAAAGGATAGATCGACCGCGTTCAAATTCGAATCGTTAAAATACAATACCACACTTATAGTTTTAATTTCTTAGTAATTAACAATTTCTTTTCCAAAGAATCGTCTACATAACCGTCCTTGGCCGTGTCTGACCTCCACCGACCATGACGCTTCAAACAACGCTCAGAAACCCCTCCTTCATTGGCAGCCTCCGTGGCCCCGCCAGCGCGCAAAGAATGCAAACCCAAATTTGAATCAGGCGCAACCAACTTTAATTTTGAAACTACACATTCCCTAGTACGTGTATAACTAAGTTTTTTGTCTTTATGTAGTAAAAAACATTTCTCCCCAGACCTACAAGCTGGTCTAAACAAAAAGATATCTCCCCCCAACTGCAAATGAGCAGAACTAATATATCTCTGTAACATACGTAAAGGACAAGCGGACGTATCCCCCCGAGGAATTAATACTTCATTGCCCTTTCTATATATGTCAGTCTTACTCTTTTTTATAAAAAGCCTAATATGATCATCATGAATAGTAACATCTTTACACCTTAAACTGCTGACTTCATCGAAACGCAAAAAACCAGCATAAGAAAGTAAGAAAATGGACAACTCTCTCAAAGTAATAATATCCGTAGAGCCCACAAACATATCACACAGTGTAACTAACTGTTCTGAAGTAACGACGTCCTTCTTGACTATGGGTTTAGAGTTCAAACGCTTGGCACATTCTAGCATAGATTTTACCAACTGGTTGTCCGTAGGGTCTTTTGAATCACTAATATTATGGTACCACTTAATACCGTAATAAGCCGACGTCACCACACTGTCGGACTTCCCAGAGTCTATAAGTGAAGATAAATACATAGCGACGTGAATTGGGTACGCTGGTTCACAGGGGAAGTGTCTCTCAGCACAAAAGTCTTTTAAACAGCTTTACTTGATGGGAATATTTGGCAACCGTATTGTCAGACCTAGAAGCCAACAGATGACCCGCCATACGATCGATAATGTTGTCTATCAGATATCGTTACACCAGCTTCATCGAATTTCCTTTCGAACGTAGCTCTTAAACCAACACCTGAAAACACACAAAACTTAAATGACAATACACATTTACCAAACTCTCTAAGTTTGTTTGTTTTTTTGTTTTTTAATAACCAGTTGCATCCGCGCAATCACATTTTAACGCCAGCAATCTGAAACTCAAAGATTCATTAGCAAACATTCCATTATTACCACGCCCAGGCGTTACCGCTCTCAATACAGGCAACTCAAACACATCCTTTATAAAATCATAGTACTCTCCCTTTCCATTGGTTATCATTGACCAAAAAGGAGCTGATTTCCACTTTGGAACTACTAATGTCCCACAACAACGCTCGTACTTAATTTTCTTTATAGACTCTATTACTCGATTAGGTGGAGGAACTATCCAGTTCTTTTCACCCCGCCAACACTGCTTGAAGGCGTCTACGGCTTCCGTGCCTGGTACCCAAAATCTAGAATTAAAACGTAAACATTTAGCATTGTAATGCGTAGCAAAACGATCTACTGTAAACGGTCCCCACTTATCGTTTAAATACTCAAATATGGACTGATCTATTGACCAGTCATCACAATCCTGACATCTACTCAAATAGTCAGCATGCACATTCTGCTTTCTAGGAATCCATGTTGCGGACAGACACATCATTTTTACTACACCAATCATGAATAGATAAACATATCTCATGCACACCGCACACGTTGCTTCCAGATTCTAAAATATAAGACACATTCTTATTATCAATATTTAGCGCTACCTCTTTGCCATGCACTATAATTTCGTTACTACACAGTACCCTACGTACAGCCTCTAGCTCCCGCCACGTAGAGCTCTGACTAGCTTCCAGCTCTGTCCATGAGCCACTAACCTGTGACCCTACTACTGGGTTACAACTCCCACTGTGCGCTTCCGGGCACAAACCATTAGATTCACTTCCGGGAATCTTCTCTCTACATATATCCACTTCCGGGGATATCCAACTACCAGGCTCCTTTCTTTGAGCTCTAAACGAATTGTCCACTTCCGGGGACAAGGCTCCCTCAGATTCACTTCCGGGAATCTGCTTTAAACAACCCACTTTCACCCCAGTAGGTTTATCTACACCACTTTCACCTACTTCCGGAGGCAAACACAATCTCGTATACTCAGGCAATTCCGATGCCCACAGTAACTGATCATTTTTACCTAAGTCTAAACTGGTTAACGATGAACCAATAAGCACTGTGTCTAAAGCAAACTGCTGTGTTTCCACTTTATTCATTGTCAAATAACCACCGTATCTGACCGCACTAGCATCTGTATACATGCAAAAAGTAGCTGCAGTACTTTCTCTTAAAACCTTGCCCTCTTTATTGAGCAATCTTGCATTACTTTGCCAGAACTCTAACTCAGCCATGGCTTCAGGGCTTACCTTAACCAGAGTGTTCCAAATCGCTCGTGTCAAAATACACTTATACATATATCTACTCATTCTAGACACAATCTTACCAAAAACACTTTGTAGGGAAATTATTTGCCCTACCACGCCTGCCAAAGCACGAACATGAACAAGATTAAGCTTGTCTCTAAAGATCTGAAACAAGGATTTTATTGACATTTCTAGTCTACCTATCCTTTCCTCTGAAATGAACAACCTATTAGAAACGAAATCTAGGGTATGACCCAACCAACACCCGTTTCTCATGGGTTTCCACGAACATTTATCTTCTGCCAGAAGAGAAATCCATGTTCTAGCAATGACCCCCGTATAAAATTTCTAGCAAAAATAGCCCTTTCTAGCCTCACATCTCCTCCTATTCCATCATCTAAAAACATGATAACTTTTAATCCTAACGATCTCCAATACTTTTAAGGTACTCTTAGTGTTTTTGTAAATATATGCCCAGCAACTGAAATGCCGAACGGAAGGGAATTATAAACATAATATTTAACCGTACCGTTATAAGACCAGCTAAAACCGAGGTACGTAGTATGCTCAGGAAATATGTCGATATGGTGATAAGCACTCTTTAAATCAAATGTAAAAATATATGAATTTATCAAACAAACGTTCAGCCACTCTAATATCCTCAAATTTTATTTTAAACAAATGTAAACAAGGATTAATATGCCTGCAATCCAATACCAACCTTGGTTTGCCCGCTCTACTATAAGCTACCGTAAGAGGGTTTACAACGTGCGGTTTTTCCATAACCTGAGAAACAACCCCTTTCTTTAGCCCAATGATCATAATGGGACTTTAAACGCCCTACCGGCAATACGGACTCCACTGTGCCCTTACACTCTACAACCGCTACGGACTGTTTATCCGTGCTTCTCTCGCCACATACATTTTCAACCGCCTTACAACGGCAAATATCCCCATTTCCAGACAGACTTAAACAAATGCAAGTACTTATCTTATTATTTTGCTGACTTGAACCCTGTGTACATTCGTTTTTCCAGTGACCTGGCTTGCCACACAAAAAACATAACCCCGGCTTCTGTCTCCCGCTCTGCTGCACTGATGTAACCGTAGCCGACGGCACTGTATCTAGTCGCTTATAAGGCCAACCCCGACGTGCTTTCCTAGCCTTCTCCGCCTTCGCCTTCTTGAGAGCTCGCGCCTCCGCCCTATATATCTTCTTCTCATCCTCGCTGTCGCTAGCAATGGGGTTGCTCTCGTACTCGTTTACTAAACGCCACCCAAGCTCTGACGAGTCAGCCAACAAAATCATCTTTTGCCGCTGCCTTAACAACTGTAGAGCTGAAAACATAAATCAAAACAAATAATCTAACGCTAAATACATAGCGCTTTACGGTATTCATAAACTTACTGACCGTGGGAAAAGCACGTGCGACCTTAACAAAGGAATGTGTATACATATACACCCGGCACTGTAAACCTAGCTAAGGCTAAATATTAAATAAACGTTTATCGTACCTTCATCTAAAGATTGGTTTGCAGACGCTAAGTCGTTAGCCTGAATAGACGTATGTACGTCGTCTAACCTCTCAATTAACTTAGAGTTGCATTTAAATTGTTTCTCGTTACTCTTTCTCTTAAACCGCGGAGCTTCAAGCAATGAAACGGCAGAAGGTTTTGTACTTATCTTAGATATCATGCTGTTGATGTTGGCTAATAACATGTCGTTGTTCTCCTTAACAAACTCTTTCACAAAGCCGCGGATATCTTCACCACTACCAGTAGCCATGTTGTAGACGTGGCAAACACGAAACGAGCAGAACAAGAGAAGCAATAGAAACGATGTGAACCGATCGAAGTCTAGCGTAGAACTGACCACCAAGCATAACCTTTGTGCCTTTTCCCGCTCTTACTCGCCTGATTGACCACTGGTCACCTGATACATATCCCGTCAATTAAATACACAATCACCCATATTGTGCATGCCGCAATGTTAAGACATACGTTCTGTGCTATACTACGTAACGCACATAACTTTCAATTATTGTCAGTATATATTCGACACAATATTCCCATTTCCCATTCTGCCCAGAAAACGACGGTGACTTTTTGTGGTGCGAAAACTTGTTTGGCAACTGACATGTGAGGAGACATTATTCTATTTTACTTTCAAATGAAATTAATAATCTCAAATCATCAAACTGACACGAAACGGGACATACGGAAGAAGGATTCACACGAACAGGTAAGTCTTCGACCGCTTTAACTGGTAGGGAACTAATAATTACGACATATACCGTATGATATGCATTTTACGTATAAGGGATTGGAAAATCCAAGATTCACTAAATATACATTCTTTAACGAACAAGTTTTGGTATCTACCTGACGCATAAAGACATCTGTTCCATCGTAGCAGCATCAGTCGCCTCGTCTGCTAAGGGAAAACATTCCGCTTGAATTACATCTTTCAAAAAGCTTATCCCTAATAAACTGCCCACATAAGTCAATGAGTTCATTTTGAATTGTTGGTGACGTGTATTTCGTATTAGGATCCCCATTATCCAGATGGTCCTTCAGTAGAGCATCAGTCTTAGCCTGGTGGTGAAGGAGGGCAATAAAATTCCCTTTACCATCCTCGTCCCTATGACCTCTTAAGGGAAGATTTTGCTTTCCGCAGAATACTATGGCATCGACTATTCTCACCAAAATGGCTCTGTTTCTCTCCACCATCTCATTGTATTTTGTATCTAGCACACGTTCTATACTTTTGGACTCCCCCGACTGAATTGCTATAAAGTTGTTAGCAGCCATCGCAGACCCCTCATGATCAGGATGCTTATTATGATCTCTAAGAATTCGTGGTGCGTTAGAAAAGTCTATCAAAGGGCACTTCAAAAGAACCTTCCCGCGTGGATCACTCCCCACAAAAAGCGAACACGGTGCGCAGAAAAGCCCATTCTCTTGAACCGAATATCGTAGCCATTGGTAGTTGGTAAACCACGACACCTGGGCCTTCCTAGCCTTGTCACCACTCCATCTACACCAAAAGCGAAGTCGATAAGAATCTAGCAGTATGCCTTTTAATGAATATTTTAACGTAAACTTAATTACGCTAAATTACACAAATGTAAAATTGCTTCACTTTTTTATTTCGGGAAGTTTAGATCTTAAATTGAAAAGGACATTGCCTATAGATAGCACCAACGTTTGAAGATGAAACCTTACTTCAATTGTCATGATTATTTATTTAACGACATCTATAATATTCAATATTTATGCTAAAAGACAAAACATTAATATAGGAACTGAACTCCAGAAATTAGCCTAAATATTTTTATTCAGAAATAAATATTAATCTTAGTAAAACATTTAAGACAATTTGATATGTCTACGCTGCTTAAAAAAGAAAAAAAAAGTTCTCATTATGGGATTCGAACCCGGGGCCTTCAGTTCAGTAAAATTGCAGTGAACGCTCTAGACGACCGCGCCATAGCGGCTGATGAAGTAATAGTTACTTATTTAATATATATAAAGTAAATATACAAACAGTAAAATCTGTTGATTCAAATGTGTCGTTCTTTTTGCGTGCCCAAATGCAAGTCACTAAATTATTTTTATTATGTCTTTTAAACACTAGAGTAAAAATAATTTCACAATAAATTGAAAATCTAGAATAATTATTTTCTGTCGTCAGTAGCTATCTGATCTGAGAGTCAAAATTTTACCTCGATTTAAAAGCATATTTATGAATATCTGTCAATTCTGCTTTCAACAGGGTAACCTTCTGCCCATCGTTTAAGATGTTGCTGTTGAATACATCAACATACGGTGGCTCATGTTCGTCGGAAGTTTTATATTTGGACGCCATAAATTTTCCCGCTTGTACAACTTAATGACGTAAACAACATTCGGAACACAGTAGGATTTTGCGGTACTGTACTCTATACACCAAAAATCAATTTACATGATACTTACATACGTATCATACATGCAGTCTGTAGAGCTACTTCAGTTCATCAACACTTGAAGTCAAAAATACCGATACAAAATTTAAACCTCCTAAATCGCCTTATAACATTTTATAATTATAATTTCGTAACAAAATTCTATTTTCTATTTTTACATTGCTGAATAAGCGAAAAGTCTCGGCGATGCCTAACCCGATTTAGGCATTGATTTTGACGTTTTTCAAGTTTTTTAACTTTTTTATTTTTTCAACTTCATTTTCGTTTAGTACGCCTACGGCGTAATGTCGTATGCCTGGCTACGCCACTGACCAAAGTTACTTCCCATTGCCTGTTTCATATCCCTTGACAGGGATCAAACGTATTTGGGTTTTTTTCGGAAAATTGAGAAATAATTTCCGAGAAGATCTACTTTAGTTATTGTTACATACTATAGTTATTGTTACAAATAGGCCAGCTCTGTTTTGGACTAAGAATGATTACAATCGTGAAAGAGAAAGATATTGTTCGAAAATATAAGTATGTATGCTTGAAAATGCTAAATTTCAACATTTATTTTTCTGCATTAAAACTTCATCTGCCTTGCTTTGGTGTCCCTGAAAGTGTTGCAAAGCTCTTCCAGAGTTTGTTCTGACAGCTCTGCAGGGCCTTCTATACAGATTCTCATTAAATTGGAGTTTTTCCTGACCAAGAGAGGTTCTCAAAGAGGTGCACAAAAGATTCATGGTGCTGAACCCTCTCTCCACAGCTGCCGTGCTTGAAGGTATGATGGTCAACATCTGCAAAAATTGTTGGATTCTGGGGAATCCTATCTGCAGATGAGGAGTGGAATGCATTGTGGTATAAAGCTCTGCTGGATTCCTCGCTTGACCCGATTCTCTGAAATATCAATTGTACATGCATATTAAAATGTTATATTTGGTTCACTCTGTCAGAATTATGTTTAAGCATTTAATATTAAATCTATTTATGTAATAATGGCTTAAAATTATTAAAATCAGCACCTACTGAGAATATATTTTAACATTGCTTTATTTTTACAAAGAATCATGGCTTTATCTTTATTATTTTGTCAGTTGAACTTATACTTGAGAATACTGATCATTATTATTTAACTAACACTTTACAATGTGATTTACTTACCTTACAACATGTGCATCATGAAACTTGAAAGTAGTTGCTTCACCAAATAATTATCCACTGAACTGGAACAGGGATGAACAGGGAATACACTAATAAAAATGGAACAAAATATTTGTAAAGTTTTCCTCCTTATTCGGTTGTCTGAACTTTAAATAATGAAAATGTTTAACTTGAGAGAATTCCCAAAGTACGTAGGGTACTACCTGATAAATGAAAAGATTCTCAGTCACTGACATTTTCTTTAATATTGCAAATTTAGAAACGTAATGATTTTCTTGCCTGTTTCATTTTAATTTGTTATTAGCTCACCTGAGCACGAAGTGCTCATGGTGAGCTTTTGTGATCGCCTGATGTCCGTCGTCCGTCCGTCCGTCCGTCCGTCGTCAACTTTTTCTTCAAACGACTTCTTCTCTGAAACGGCTTGGCCAATTTTGAAGAAACTTGCCACGGATGTTCCTTGCATGAAGCTCTTCCAAAGTTGTTCAAAGAAATCAATTCCATGCAGAACTCTGGTTGCCATGGCAACCGAAAGGAAAAACTTTAAAAATCTTCTTGTCTGAAACCACAAGACCTAGAGCTTAGATATTTGGAATTTAGCATCCTCTAGTGGAACTCTACAAAGTTTGTTCAAATTATTTCCCTGGGGTCAAAATTGGCCCCGCCCCAGGGGTCACTTCATTTTACATAGACTTATATAGGAAAAACTTTAAAAATCTTCTTGTCTGAAACCACAAGGCCTAGAGCTTAGATATTTGGCATTTAGCATCCTCTAGTGGAACTCTACAAAGTTTGTTCAAATTATTTCCCTGGGGTCAAAATTGGCCCTGCCCCAGGGGTCACTTCATTTTACATAGACTTATATAGGCAAAACTTTAAAAATCTTCTTGTCTGAAACCACAAGGCCTAGAGCTTAGATATTTGGCATTTAGCATCCTCTAGTGGAACTCTACAAAGATTGTTCAAATTATTCCCCTGGGGTCAAAATTGGCCCCGCCCCAGGGGTCACTTCATTTTGCATAGACTTATATAGGAAAAACTTTAAAAATCTTCTTGTCTGAAACCACAAGGCCTAGAGCTTAGATATTTGGCATTTTGAAACCTCTAGTGAAACTCTACAAAGATTGTTCAAATGATTCCCTGGGGTCAAAATTGGCCCCGCCCCAGGGGTCACTTCATTTTGCATAGACTTATATAGGAAAAACTTTAAAAATCTTCTTGTCTGAAACCACAAGGCCTAGAGCTTAGATATTTGGCATTTAGCATCCTCTAGTGGAACTCTACAAAGATTGTTCAAATTATTCCCCAGGGGTCTAAATTGGCCCCGCCCCAGGGGTCACTTCATTTTATAAAGACTTGTATAGGAAAAACTTTAAAAATCTTCTTGTCTGAAACCACAAGGCCTAGAGTTTAGATATTTGGCATTTAGCACCCTCTAGTGGAACTCTACAATGATTGTTCAAATAATTGCCCTGGGGTCAAAATTGGCCCCGCCCCAGGGGTCACTTCATTTTACATAGACTTATATAGGTAAAACTTTAAAAATCTTCTTGTCTGAAACCACAAGGCCTAGAGCTTAGATATTTGGCATTTAGCATCCTCTAGTGGAACTCTACAAAGTTTGTTCAAATTATTTCCCAGGGGTCTAAATTGGCCCCGCCCCAGGGGTCACTTCATTTTATAAAGACTTGTATAGGAAAAACTTTAAAAATCTTCTTGTCTGAAACCACAAGGCCTACGGCTTAGATATTTGGCATTTAGCATCCTCTAGTGGAACTCTACAAAGATTGTTCAAATTATTTCCCTGGGGTCAAAATTGGCCCCACCCCAGGGGTCACTTCATTTTACATAGACTTATATAGGAAAAACTTTAAAAATCTTCTTGTCTGAAACCACAAGGCCTAGAGCTTAGATATTTGGCATTTAGCACTCTCTAGTGGAACTCTACAAAGATTGTTCAAATGATTTCCCTGGGGTCAAAATTGGCCCCGCCCCAGGGGTCACTTCATTCTATATAGACTTGTATAGGCAAAACTTTAAAAATCTTCTTGTCTGAAACCACAAGGCCTAGAGCTTAGATATTTGGCATTTATCATCCTCTATTGGAACTCTACAAAGATTGTTAAAATTATTTTCCTGGGGTCAAAATTTGCCCCGCCCCAGGGGTCACTTCATTTTACATAGACTTGTATAGGCAAAACTTTAAAAATCTTCTTGTCTGAAACCACAAGCAGAGAGTACTTTTGTACTCAGGTGAGCGATATAGGGCCATTATGGCCCTCTTGTTTGAAAACTTGACAACATATTTAATAAATATTGATACTGCAGTAACAAAATGTAACATAAAACAAAAAGGATTAAAACACTTGTACTTCTTAAATCTGGTAATTGTGCCTCTTATAATTTTTTACAAAACATATCACACAATTTAATTTGGGTGTTTTGTTCCTTTATAGCAGAACATGAATCATGCAAAATGCAACACAACTTTATATGATATGATACCTGTACATCAGCATCTGATTCTTGAATTCAGAAAATTGAAACTTCAGAAGTAGGATGGAATCTATGACTGGCGGAGCCCTACTGGTATGACCCTTAAAAGTGTCCTCTTTCTCGGTGCAGTAGTGGTTGGCAAGAACCTGGATATCTTCTTTGAGTAGCAAAGGGTGCCCTTAAGCTGTTATTTAATTCTCAACTTTGTCTTTACATGAAAAAAATGTTAAATTAATAATATATTTTATGTTAAGAGTTAGAATATATTAGTACTAGGGTATCATTCAGGGACAATATTACATAATGAAGCACATGTATATGTCTCGACTTAAACATTAAACAATGGGAACTTAAAATCTTTGAATTCTACAGTATTGAACTAGTTTGACATTAAAGTAAAAAAAATAGAATTGTTGACATTTAATTATTTATATTAATTTATGACTAGTTAACAGGTAATTCTTTCAAAGACTGTGGCAGCCGCCTGGAGTCAAGTGCTCGAAAAGCCTTCAGGACAGGATTACACACAAAGGAATCTGTTATCTCGCCTACAAGGCTATGGATGAAAGGAGCTCCAACTGTTCTGATAAAATCACCTGGTTGAAGATGACCAGCATCTCTGTCTTCTTTGAAGAGCAGTTCTGTCATCAATTTCTCCATGCAATGCCTCAGCTTTGGAGAATTGAAGTTCTTCCTGGATAGGTACTGATTGCAGACCGGGAATTATGCTGGCCAGTTCGTCTATGCGGGCTTTTACATTCTCATCAACATCAGTGAAGGTAATGGAAGAATCCTGTAAGCTCAGGCTTAGTGTGTTGACTGACCGAAGGACATCACATAAAAGCAAGACCATCGATATGAAATTCTTGTTGGTAATGTTTGCTCGAAGCCCACATACTTCTGGTTCCCTCTTTTGATCATACAGTTGATTCAATGTGTCAAGAATAGAGTTGAATCTCTCAATAAACCTTACAGGCATCTCCATTTGATAGCCAACGTGTGGTAGCTGCCTGAACAAGAGTTACCTGGACTTCACCGTAGGCCTCCTGAACACATTTAAATACTTCGAACCTCGATGGTTAGAACTTGGAGATCTTCCATATTGCCAGGAGAACAGAGTCACCTTAAAAAGCATTTGTTATGTTTTCATAAGATGCTTTACGCAAATAGCAAGGCGATGGTTGCAGCAATTGATGTATAAACAGAATGGGGACAAGTGGCGAATCCTTCTCTGTCTAAAGATATACGAGGGGTGTTCGGGAAGTTTAAGGACTTTTGCTGTATTTTAATAAATAATATGAATTTAAAGATAAGAAAAACACAGTTACAAAATTTAATTATTTTACAGCCAGCTGTAAAAATTACAAAAATGTACATAAAACAGTAAGTACATTACAAGTAAAACAAAACATACACCAAAGCATACCCGGAGCACGCCAACGTCATATCGGTGCTAAAATGTTAACGTTATCATTCATAAAACGTCATATTGGCTCATTTTTCAACGTAATCGCCGTTAACCGCGATGCACTTTCTTTGTCGATTGACCCATTTGTCGTATGTGTCTCCATACCAGGCAGTGTTGAATGTCGAAACTATTCTCTGTGTTTCGATTTGAAGATCCATTCCGGAATCAAAACGTTTACCGCGCAGCTGGGCTTTGATTTCCGGAAAAACGCGGAAATCCATGGGCGCGAGGTCCGGGCTGATGTTCCAGCGTCTCGAATCCCAGGAGGCTGATTTCTGAGTAGACTGAGCAAGGTGACCGGGGGCGTTGTCCTGATGTAGTATTACTCGGTCGAGGTCCATCCCGGGGCGCTTCTTCCTTATAGCCTGGACGAGATCGCGCCGTAGAACCTGAAATTAAACAATTTTACGATTTCTATGAATAGCGTATAAAGTATAAATCATCATGGCGAAAAATGTTTTATCATATATATATATATATATATATATATATATATATATATATATATATATATATATATATATATATATATATATATATATATATGAGCCGCATCTAGCGATTTTGGTCCTTCCGTCAAAAATTATCGATTTTTGGTTTTATATACAGTACTATTCTCCAACGTGCAAGCTTTTCAACGGTACCAAAATAATATGAAACTGAGGGTAAATAACAAACTTGTAATATTTTAAAGAAGGGCGGTAGTTGGGTAAAAATAAACAACATGACGTCGACGTCCATAAAATGACGTTCCGTAGCAAGAACATTTATTTTTAGTTTATAATTGATAATCGCTTTATTAATTCACTACATGTGCAAAAACATGCTTCTCAACATGATCAAGGCGTGAACAGAGGAGTCTACGGGGGTGCGCAGAACTCGTTCTGCAGAGCCGGTCGAACATACGGCCTTACGTGGTCAAACAGGTAGCGGAGGCGCTCCTGTGACAGACCGGGAGGCTGTAGTTCTGCAGGACGGTCCCATGACACAAAGCGGAATCGTGGATCTTTCAAAATACACATTTTCTCTTCATCTCCATCTCTGTTGGTTTTTACAGTCACCACTCCGGGCTCATCAGACGAGAATCGGAAGTACTGGTACTTGCTGAAAAAAGTAAAACAAAAGCGACATTTTTATCACATTTTGATCATGGTTTACTAGTTAAAATTACATCTTTAATGAAAAAGTATAATTTGGTTAACGCAATGCATTGAAAGTCGCAGCTACTAGATCTTATCTAGCTACATGTATAAAATAATTAAAAACATGAAATGATCAGGTAACAGGGTAGCCTACACTATAGGCGATTTTAAACGTAAATAATTTAACACTCAAAATTTACCGAATGCTTTTGAGGGGCTTAAAAGTTCCTTCAAGAAACAACTTCCAGTTTCGCCACTTCCAGTTTGGATATCGCACCGCCAGGTTTGACGAGCTTGACCTGTTGACAACGTCCTCAAGTTGTCCAATCGTTTCACAGTCGGTGCGCCTATACAATTTCTTAACAGAAGCGAACCCAGCATCCACATGGCAGCGAGCGTGACCTAAATTTGAAGAAATACAAGTTTTAAAAAAAATGCAACTTTAAGTTACTATTGTGGTTAACGGGTTTAGGCATATTTTAATACGCTTGCGCATTTACGTTGTTTTTTTTTTTGGTGAATAAAGATCTCGGATGAGTTTTCGAATTCTATTGTAAAACTACAAAGTTTCCCTTTGTGACAGCTATTGCCAACGGACCAACTTGTCTCGCTGCGTGTGGGATAGCTACATTCTGGCTAAAGTCAAACGTATAATGAGTGTATGCAAGGTCTTGTCTACTTTGTCTGACGCACTCATTGTACAGTTCTCTTTCCTGAAATATAAACGTAGGTATTCAGTTAAAGTGTTTCTTAAATAAATACTTCAGCAAAGACTCATATACATGTAACGTATAACAAATACAAAACTTCGTTTTATTAATTTAAGCCTAAAATCGAATATACAAGCCTACACGTTGTGCCTGTAAAATGTGATTCCTCAGCGCGACCGTTGCCTCCAGTTTCTCCGTCTCCGCCCTGGCGTCCATAACCGCGACCCGCATCTTCTCACACTAGGCACAAACGTCCTCCCTTGGACTGGCGATTTTGATGTGTGGCAGACAGTTAGACCACGTGCTCTTACATACGGTCAGCGACACCGCTTTTGTACCAGTCTCTGTGCAGATCTCAACATACTCCGCATGAATGCCCTTTTTTGTTGCATCACATGGCAGAAATATGGGTGGGATGTTGTCACGACCCCGTGGCGCCGCTGGCTGTGGAAGACCTGTTTCATCAGCATAGTTCTTTATGAACTCCACCATTTCTTTGATTTCAGAAAAACTGAATGCATTGTGTGGTCTTTTTCCTGTGTTTCCGTGGCATCTCGAAACAACGCCTCTAGTTTTTACGTGGTTTGCGACAGCGTAAAGATAGTTCTTGCTAATGCCGTAACAGACAAGAAAGGTGTTCAAACACACTTTGGAACCTTGGAACGAAGGTCTTTAGGTGGTGCACGCTTCCGTGCTGTCCCACGACTTGTAGTATCTGACTGAACAGTTGAATCCTTTGAAATTATACCCATAATCAGCATGTCTCTAGCGTTTGATTCAAGTTCCTTTACATTCAGCCTATTTCTATAAATGTCATCAAAACTAAACTTAGCACTACACTTCTTTGAACAAACACATCCTCTGCTAAGAAACTGTCTTACTGCATGCTGATCATTATCGACTGCTTCATCTTCTGAACCAGAACCATCATCATCTTGTTGCTGACTTATCTGATCCCTGGCGCGCTGGTCAATTATCTCATTGATAACACTACCGTCTCTCTCCACATCGCTGTCGCCGCCTCCACCCTCCACGTCACTTTCAGCCACAAACTGCTGTGATGACTCAGATTGTTGCGAGCCGAAATGTTGTGACAACACTTCATCTAATTCCTATAATGCAAAAGAAAATCAATATCAGTACAATTGACTGGTAATTAGCGCTAGATACAAACACGTTAAGAAAATCTAGACTTGTAAATGCTAACATAACAAGTGCACACACAGCTATATCTAAGTTTAAGTGCAGTTGGCTTTGTATTATTATGAAAAGAAAACACGTTCAGATCTAGACATGGCTATAGAATCGCAGTTCATATTTTCAACAAAATTTAATGGTTAGGCCTATATTCTTACAGTTAGAACTATTTGAAAATATAAATTTATCCGTCTACTGAAATTTCAGGCTCATAAAAATTCTGACAACAATTAAACAATGTTTCTTAAACCAGCTGTATCTTTATGGAAACATATTGAAAGGAGACACAGAATAAAAATAATGTTAAAATAAACACTCGTTAACATCTTACCAACAATTCTTCATCCATCTGTTTGGCGACAACACGTAAACAACTAGCAGCTTAAATTGTGAAGGTCGTTTAATTGTTTACAATTAATCTACTTCCGCTCGCTTTAAAATATTTTGACGTCATTTCAGTGACATCATAAAAAATCGTCACAAGGACCAAAATCGCTAGATGCGGCTCATATATATATATATGTAGGACTCAGATCATGGGTGGGTCCCTTATCGTGGGCCGATTCCCAAATCGTGGGCCGATTGCAAAATGTTTATTTATTCAGAATATAACACCGATCAAAAATAAGAACACACATATTAACATGTAAACATAGAATGGTTTAATCATTCGAATCATCAATCATACAATTATGCCTGTTTTAATTGGTATCTGTTGACCTCGTGAACAGATCCGTATGCATCATCTGTGATGGTGTAAATTTTTCCGGCGTTTGTTTGTCGGAAGCCAACGCACCGTCCTGGACGAAAAAAACCAGACTTAAAATAGCTAGTTCCTGCGGCAAGAGCAGGATTTAGTCTGTAATATAGGTGTTCGCCTACGTTCGGATAGAAGGAGACGTCCTCCTTTAGCGACTGGCTAAACTGTTCTAGCGGATACATTATACTATGCAAATTTCGCACTTCCACGCTTCTCTGCCTCTGTCGTTTCTGTTCCTAAAGGAAGCAAAAGTAAGAAAACAAATTGAGTGAAATGCAATAATTTATACAGTAATTTACAATTGAGTGGACTACGCCTATAGACACCACAGTGCGATCAACATGTTTGTCGATTGTGCATGCAGGGAGATTGTACGGCGTTCACTGAGATGTCTACAGCGCGTGCACAGATTGTAATTGAATTTTACTGCAATTTAAACCATACTTATCTCTTCGTTTTTGGCTGTATGAAGAGGATGTGTCAATTTGAATGCGGCAATCCCTAATACGCATATTTCACTTTTTTACAATAAACGGATCTGTCACGGACAAATGCAGACAATCTTAATCACAACTAAAGGTTCATGCACGAGCTGCAGTATGCAACGATGGTCTTCATCACCCCGTTAGGGTGGTGTGACCGCCGTGAATGTGCAGCGAACGAAGTGGAGGCACCGTGGTAGCGCAGACAATCGCCAACAAAAACTCCGTATGAACGCTATATACATGTAATAATCTCACATTATTTCCTTCTTTACCAGTTTTCGAGTTTTGAATACTTACAGGCTCGTCAGTTCCTCTTTCACTATGATCCCCAAAATGCCTTCTGTACGATTGTTTGTAATATTCGCTTACATTTGGCTGTGAATAGAAAAATGTGTTTACGTTTATCTACTGCCATATGATTATATGACGCCATAATGAATATTCAGATTACGATGAAAATTATATGCTTTTTTGACAGTGAAACTTGATTTTTATGTAAGGTGAAGCGTTTTTTTTTACCTCAAAATTATTTATTATTTCCATAAAATTATGTAACCTATGTTGCAAAGACATGTCCATAAATTAGATTGAATATACTTTTTGCGTTGATGAATGCCAACAAATATCACAAGTTGTGACATCACAACCATACCGGCAAAAAACAAACAACGTACCCTGTCAACAAACAACTCTCTATAATTGTTTAAACTTGCACACATTTTCAACATTATTTTGAAAAGCATACGAAGTACTTCTATTAACATTTACTAATGAACAACGTGTACATACTGCAAAAACAAATGGTTTTGGGCTAGGAAAGTGCTGGCTGAAGGGATCCGGGATTGGCGATTCCTCCGATGTACTCTGAAAATTGTAAACACGAAACTGTAGAAATAGCTTTTACGGCAAAATAAGCGTGCAAAATGTTATAGAATGTTAGTGAAATTAAAAGCTTGGATCTGTATTTCAACAGAGGTATTTTAGTAAAATTGACTGCTTTCCGATCAGTTATTAAGTACATGAGACTAATGATAATGATACGTGGGCACGCCACGGGAAAAGTTGTTTTGGGAATAAGAATTATCAAAGATAAATGTAAATACAGCGTATATGCATTGAAATACGAGTAAGATGCGGTGTGCTTATGATCAATTTTAGAATTAATGAGGTTGAACTGTACTTCAATATTAAAAATAAATTGGCATTTTTATTGATCTTTTCTTTAAAACGTAATGCTAATGGTTTAAAAGCGGAAAGTTGATTGGAAGGCAGACTGACTACTACATTCTGGCCAACCAATCAGCTTGCGGCTTAAATCGGCAATTTTCCATCAGGTTTAACGTGATAGAATTAGAACTGACCTTCCGACGATATGTTAAATAAGAAGTTGTACAAACCTGCACGATGATCGTCTCGGTAGTAGATCGAATATGCATTACCGGCGACAAAGTTGGCATTGATAGGGGTGACCAATCGCCAGATCCTCCAGAACTTGGACTACCTGCAAAATTTAGCAGGCCACTTATACAAAAATATTAACGCGCTGTTATTTAGCCCTATCATTTGAAGCAGAGAAATAGATGTTTAATGTTCATTTCCAATAACAATGATTATATTCGCACCACATTATGAAGGGAATAATATTGGTGAAAAAAAAGAAATCATTCATAACTGAGAAAATGCATTAATGTATAAGTGTAAACTTTACTGGATGGACGATTTGCGCTACAGCTTTTACGATATAGCCTTAATCGTTGAAATGCGAGTTACAGAGTAAATATTTCAAAGCAAGAACCTACCTTCTTGGCTTGTCTTTTGTCGTTCGCTGGCAGTAACTGCAAACATAATAACACGCATGAGCTGATATAACTTTTTTCTCAAATGTTAAAAAAGCTGTTGTTGATAATTTTGTTTCTTATCAACAAAATTAGTGAAAGGAGTTCCTAATTCTTAAAAGATGAAAAATGGTGATATATTTTTGTTAAAGTTCGTTAAATTTTAATAAAATAAAAACTATGAATGCTTTATATGAGCAACTCACTCTGACTATGACTATGGTGCGCTACCTCTTCGTCTCTATCTTCAGTTATACCACTGATACCATTTCCTAACAAAACAACTTGCCATTAATAAACCGATTTTAGTTGTTTACTTCCGTCAAATGAAAGATGACTTTCCAAAATACAAAACATGTTAACCCAGTATGTTCATTTCTTATCAGAACATAAACAAAAAACGTCTAGTCCTAAATTTGAAACATAAAATGCCGTTACTGTCGTTCCATTATCACACAAACAATAGATTTTATTTCTTTTATTATATTGTTAAACTATACTTACTTCCTTGATGTTCATTTAACAGTTCTGGAGTTTCTTTCTCAGCTATCAATGTCGTTTCTGTGAATTAAACGTCTTATTAAAATCGAAGGTTTCTTAGTTTAACATATTAATCAATTGCCCAAATCCTATATTACCTTACATGGTACAAATAATGGACCTATTTTTTTCTATGCAGTATAAGCATGTGGTGATCATTTTAGATAGATGGGAATGCTATTACTATCATTCACGATCAACAGAGAAACTCGCTTAATTTAAGCAATCGAAATGATTTCATATCCCGGTGTATGCACAAGTTATCCATTCATTTTCCGTATAAACATTTTTAAGTTTACTGAGTTTTGATCAAATTGTTAAGGATGAAGTGTGACATATAACGCCCTAATGACTAGCTGTAGAGAAGCGAAAGACAGGATTATTCGAAAACAATACTCAGTAGGCTTAGCGTTCGTTCCTACCGGCGTAACATACATACCACACTCATCATCAGATTCGAGACTGGACAGATCAGAATCACTACCGGTTTCCTCCTCTACATCTAAGGGTGCTAACGTAAGAAACTTCTTTTCTTCGGCAGTAAGTGATGAGAAAGGAACCTGTAGAAGTGCGAAAGATTATTTTGTTGCATTACAAAAAGTATCTGACATGAGTGTAAGGTAAATATGAAAAATATCTATCATCGTCAAAAGTGAATCGAAAGACTTTTTCTTGCATACCTTTCACTGTTAAAATATTTGTGCGTATGTACACCATACATCTGATGTTAAAATTTAAAATCGATTCATGTAGAATAATTATTCAAACGAAAAACAATGCTTTGAATTCTTACTTGTTCATTCATTGGTGCACCGAAATTCGGCCTCTTGAAAAACAGTTGGTAAGGAGTGGACGGACGTGTGGTTTTATGCACTCTGTTATTGTAATGGTAATAGAACTGTGGTAGTTGCCCAACCCAATCGCTGTCATCAACCATTTTCTTACGGAAGTAGTCTGTCATTGTTCTGTTGAATCTCTCAACCCTTCCTTGAGACTGGGGATGATACGGACGACCATGCATCTGAACTGTCTCAAATTCCTTCACCACCTCCTCCAAGTCCGAACTTTTAAATTCACGGCCATTGTCTAGTATTTGAAATTTATGCTAACTGAACATACCTTGTAACGTTTTATTTTTTCTGAATTTGATAAAAATCTCTAATAACATAATAAAATAGAAAAATAAAATTAAGAATTTGGTGTTGTATTTTATAGATCTATAAAACATCATAGACGCAAGACTATGCTTATGCTTAAAAACGATATCATAACATGCATGACAGTTGAGTTTTCTCCCTGAAGTTTAAAGCATGTAACCAAAAAATATTACAGGAAACACGTGTGATATTGACAAATGATGACGATTAATCCGTAAGTTTATGTTCTATAGTATCACAAACGGTAATGGTTAATAGAAAACGAAAAAAGATCCGAGTTAAACTTCTCGCAATATTTTTTTAAAAATTTAATACGCGGCATACTAGTACTCCGAACCAGCGAAACGAGAATAAAAGCATATCGTCATCTGTAACACATGCTATGTAAACGTGTAATGAAAAGGAACGGACAAGCTCAATTGAACTTCTGTTTGCTCGAGGTTCTAGATGACATTTGTTTTTATGTCTTAAAACAAAAGCATTTTTCACCAATTCGTATTTTCCCGACAAGCTTAATTTTACCAGAAATTCGTAGTGAGATATTGATACAAGTTACATATGATGCGTTTAATCATTACCTGACTGCAATATTCTCGGTGCTCCATACAAATAAATGAACTCAATTATTCCGTCGGCCACCTCCTTAGCAGATTTAATTTTTAAAGCTTTTCCAAACCCGAAACGAGAGTAGCAGTCCACAACATTCAATACATAAGTCTTCCCACGACAAGTTGGCATCTTCTTCAGATCTATCTGCCACCGGCTGTTTGGAAGTGTAGCAGGAATCGGCCGTCTGCTGCGCACGGTTTTGGGTATCTCGTTGGCGCATTTACATTGATGACATTCAACCTGCCATTTAAAATTTAAAAACATATTTTTATAACCTGTATGTAAAATGATATTTCGTTACACAAACGCTTATAATAGTTGACTTTCTAATTTTTAAACTAATTTGTATCATGAATAAAAACAATAATACATGTAACATATAGTACGGAAAGTACCTGAGTCTTGAACAGCGTATGAATCGTCTCCCGAACAGCTGGGAAATACATTCGTCTAAGGCTTTCATATATGGTGTCAGGTCGCCTGTGATCTATCAGATGATTTTCCAAAATCACTCTGATTAACTCTTGCTTCCTTAAGCATCTCCTGTGATGAGAACAAATTAAAATATATTTCATAGTATATGAAAGTTAATGAAATTTTGACGGATAGCTAAAGTTGTCAATTTATGAAATAGGTTTTGTGAGGGCATGTCTTTTATTGCGATTTTTATTTACGACTATAAAACTAGATCTAGATTAAAATAATAACTTCAAAACCAGAAACAAATGTTTATTAACGAAAACCTGTGAATAGTGGTATTGTCCATCGAACGCCTGAATAAAAGTGAATTGTCATCATCATAAAAATACGCTTCCAAAATATTCTTTGTTTTCTTCTCTTGAAAATTTATTTGCTCAGAAATTTTTTTCGGACCCCATTTTGGATTCCTAGATTTTATTTTTGTAACGTTGATTATTGTGTCATATTCCGCCCAAAACCACTCGGGATTCGGGTCTTTAGTTACTGATTTAGACCTTTTCTTCACTAATGAAAATCCTACGTCATCCATAAACGCCGCGTCCACGTTTTGTTGTGTTCATGTTAAACTGACGTCGCGTCGACATCGGTTTCCCGCTCTTGAGACGTTGTATTTTGACGCCAATCGGACGTCATTCTAAATCGGCCTACGATTTGAGATGTTTACGGCCCACGATCTGCGATTGGCCCGCGATTCGGAAATCGGCCCACGATTTGGGACCGGCCCATGATCTGAGTCCTACATATATATTTATGAAAATATTATATTTAAAAATATATATATATATTTTATATATTACCTTTGAGTAATAATCCGCGGTAACTGTCTGTCGTTCCGGGATTCGGTGCTGCAGTAGCATTCCCCGCCTGTCCATGAAAAACACAAACATTCCCGCCGCTTTTCTGCACACGTGCTTTCTTTGGTGGAGGACTTCCGGGAGTTTTCCAGATGGACGATTCCTGCTTCGATTCCGGGTCAAGGTGAAAAAGCCAGGTTTCGTCTGTCGTTATAATTCTATCTAGGAATGCAACCCCCTATCTTTCAACGCGTTGGACGAACTCGTGGGAACAGCGTAATCTGCATTCGCGCTCATCATTCTTGAGTAGTCTCGGAACCAACCTCGCACTAACTTTTGACATGTTGTCTTCTTTAAGGCAGTCATGGACGGTGGACACTGAAACTCCGAGTTCTGAAGACATTTCCCGAACTGTGCGTCGTCGATCTTCGTTTAACAGCTGCCGAACCTTGTTTTTAACGCCACTTTTTACCACGGATGGTCGGCCGCATCGCTTGTCGTCCTCTATCGACTCCCTTTCGTTGCGGAACATGCCGTGCCATCTAAATACAAAAGATCTGCAACATTTCTTCGTTGTACTTGATGCCTGGATTATTTTATAGGTCTCCGTGGGCGTCTTTTCAATCCCGACACAAAACTTAATTATCGCCCTGACTTCAACGTCGTTAATTGACGTCATTTTTTTCTTGAATTGCAAAATCCTTGTTGTGATAGAAGCGTTGACATTCAAACAATTCTCATGATATGCGCGTAAATGACGTTGACGTTGTATATGTGCGTTTTTGCGAAATTATCGACTGTATTTCAAGTAATGTATTAGCAATTAAATATGTTGATAGCATAAATAGAAAACGGAGTGCTCCGGGTATGCGTTATGCGGTTACTATAGACACGAGTTGTAAGCGGGATTTACACATTTTTGCTAATGAGCGTGATATTTAACATAAAGCATATATATTTTTGTGAAATATGGAGACAAATGCACCATAAATAACAAATATATAGCAAAAGTCCTTAAACTTCCCGAACATCCCTGGTACAATAAGAGCCACTTGGTGAATATTTTGTGACAAACATGAGTAGCTTAAAAGGCATTAAGCTGTTTTAAGTAGCTAGTTTTAGATAGTACAACAGGTAATCTTTTTCGGTGACATCATTTTAAGTGACTCCATTGTCAGACATGTAATATTCCAATCATGGTCTTTCATCCTTGTACCATGAAGCGTAGTTCTAGATCATTAACAAAAAGAATGAAATATTCATATCAGGAATGGCTACATACAGCAGACACAGCCTCCCCACACAGCCAAAAAGTAGAGAGGAAAAGAGAGCATGGTATTACAATAATCAGTTTCAAAATGGACGCCACAATCAATTAACGAAAGTGAGAATCCGAGGAACTGTCAGTGGAAAAACAAATTGCCACTGGGGGTTAAAAGCAGGTTCTAGAGTGCACCAACCTCACAATTGCCCCAAAAGATTCTCGTATCACAAAACTAGTACAAGTTGTCTTGGTGAAATAACTCCAACACACCCATCGGCTAAAAATGTTGCATGCAAAAGCACACAAACATAAACTGGGTACCAATGAAAACGCAAAACTTTATTTTGATGCCCCCGAAGGAAGGCATATAGTAATTTTGTCCTCGCTAATTCTCCAAAACCGCTGGAGGGATTTCTTTGAAACTTCACAGGAGTGTTGGTCACCAAGCTTTGTTGTGCATATCGTCAGGATTTTCTGCTCGGATTTCTATTGGCTGAGTTATGGCCCTTTTTAGCAAAATCTTGTCCTTGCTTCTTCTCCGTAACCGCTTGAGGGATTTCATTGAAACTTCACAGGAGTGTTTGTCACCAAGCCTAGTTGTGCGTAGCATAGGGAATTTCTGGTCAGATTAATTTTGGCCGATTTATGGGCCTTTTCACCTAACCCTAACCCTAACATCTTTAATTTTAATTCTTTTAAATTTATGTTTTTAACCTTTGATTTTTTTTTACATTTATTAACCAGATTTTGACACAAGCTTTATACCATCTTAAAAATTCACACTTTTGCTCCGATTGTCATGAAACTTGGTCAGGATGTTTGTCCCAATGATTTCTCAGACGAGTTCCAATATGGGTCATCTGGGTCCAAAAACTAGTTCACTGTTCCTAAAAATAAAATTTTCTTGTTAACACTCTTGCGGTCACATTTTTGCCTCGATTGTCATGAATCTTGGTCAGCATGTTTGTCCCAATGATTTCTCGGACGAGTTCGAATATGGGTCATCTGGGTCCAAAAACTAGGGCATTGTTACTAAAAATAGAATTTTCTTGATAACACTCTAGCGGTCACATTTTTGCTCCGATTGTCATGAAACTTGGTCAGGATGTTTGTCCCAATGATTTCTCATACGAGTTCGAATATGGGTCATCTGGGTCCAAAAACTAGGTCACAGTTACTAAAAATAGAATTTTCTTGTTAACTCTCTTGCGGTCACATTTTTGCCCAGATTGTCATGAAACTTGGTCATGATGTTTGTCCCAATAATTTCTCAGACGAGTTCCAATATGGGTCATCTGGGTCCAAAAACTAGGTCACTGTTACTAAAAATAGAATTTTTTTGTTTACTCTCTTGCGGTCACATTTTTGCCCAGATTGTCTTGAAACTTGGTCAGGATGATTGTCCCAATTATTTCTCGGACGAGTTAGAATATGGGTCATCTGGGTCCAAAAACTAGGTCATTGTTACTAAAACTAGAATTTTTGTTAACACTAGCGGTCACATTTTTGCCTTAATTGTTTTGAAACTTGGTCAGGATGTTTGTGCCAATGATTTCTGAGATATGTTCAAATAAGGGTCATCAGGGTCCAAAAACTAGGTCACTGTTACTAAAAATAGAATATTCTGGTTTACATTCTTGCGGTCACATATTTTCTCTGATTGTCATGAAACTTAATCAGGATGTTTGTCCCAATGATTTCTTTGAGGAGTTCAAATATGGGTTATCTGGGTCCAAAAACTAGGTCACTGTTACTTAAAATAAAATTTTCTTGTTAATACTCTTGCGGTCACATTTTTGCTCCGATTCTGAAGAAACTTGGTCAGAATGTTTGTCCCTATGTTTCTTGAAGAAGTTCTAATATGGGTCATCTTGGTCCAAAAACTAGGTCACTGTTACTTACAATAGATTTTTTTTGTTAACACTCTTGTGGTCATATTTTCGCTTCGATTGTCATGAAACTTGGTCAGGATGTTTGTCCCAATGATTTCTTGGAAGAGTTCGAACATGGGTCGTCTGGGTCCAAAAACTAGGTCACTGGTACTAAAAATAGAATTTTCATGTTAACACTCTAGCGGTCACATTTTTGCTCCGATTGTCATGAAACTTGGTCAATATGTCTATCCCAGTAATTTCTCGGAATAGTTTGAATATGGGTCATCTGGGTCCAAAACTAGGTCAATGTTACTAAAAATAGAATGATCTCGTCTTGGCTGTAAATTTGTTATATCTCATTGGTTTTCAAAATAACTTGGCACAAATGTTTACCATAACAAGTCGGTGTGTAGAGTACAATATCCATGTCGGTTGGTCCAAGGCTAAGGCCACTGTTACTAAAAATAGAATTTTCTTGTTAACACTCAAGCGGTCACATTTTGTCATGAAACTTGGTCAGGATGTTTGTCCCTATGATTTCTTGGACAATTTTGAATATGGGTCATCTGGGTCCAAAAACTAGGTCACTGTTACTAAATATAGAATTATCTTGTCTTGGCTGTAAATTTTTTATTTCATATTGGATTTAAAAATAACTTGGCACAAATGTTCAACATGACAAGGCAGTGTGTCGAGTATAATATCCATGCCGGTTGGTCCAAGGTCAAGGTTAATGTTGCTAAAAAAAGAATTTTCTTGTTAACATTCTAGTGGTCACATTTCTGCTCCGATTGTCACGAAACATGGTCAGGACGTATGCCCCAGTTTTTACTTTGAAGAGATCGAATATGAGTCATATGGGGTCAAAAACTAGGTCACTGTTACTAAAAATAGAAAAATCTTGTCGTGGCTGTAAAATTGTTACTACTCATTGGATTTCAAAATAACTTGGAACAAATGTTCACAGAGACAAGGCGGTGTGTCGAGTATAATACCAATCCCCGTTGGTCCAAGGTCACTGTTAGTAAAAATAGAATTTTCTTGTTAACACTAGTTTTCACATTTTTGCTCCGATTGTCACAAAACTTGGTCAGGACGTTTGTCCCAGTACTTACTTGGAACAGTTCGAATATGGGTCATCTGGGGTCAAATACTAGGTCAGTGTTACTTAAAATTGAAAAATCTTGCCTTGGCTGTAAAATTGTTATTTCTCATTGGATTTCAAAATAACTTGGCACAAATGTTAACTATGACAAGGCAGTGTGTAGAGTACAATACTCATGGCAGTTTGTCCAAGATCAAGGTCACTGTTACTTAAAATAAAATTTTCTTGTCTGGGCTGTAACTTCCTAATGAATGGAGAGATTTCAAAATAATTTTACATAAATGTTACCATGACAAGGGGTTGTGTTGCATACAATACACATGCCTGTAGGTCCTAGGTCAAGGTCACTGTTACTAAAAATAGCATTTTCTTTTCCAAGCAAATTATTCACCATATCGAGAAGTTGGGTCACATACAACAAAATTTTGTTGTATTCAGGTGAGCGATAAAGGGCCATCATGACCCTCTCGTTTCATTTGATTTTACCAAACTTGCACACAACTCTTACAACCATTGAGCAGTTGTTGACAGGTGAGCGACCCTATGGACCCTCTTGTTGCAAGGGATATATGCCCTTACTCTTTACTATTTATTTTCCAAAGGCATATTTTCACTACATATGTATACCAATTCGATTTCAAAGCTGCATTTCGGGGGCATATGTCAATTTCAAGTTACAGCTCTTGTTTTGAATATTTTTTATGTGTGTAAAAGTTAAATAAATTTGCAAAGGAAAGTGTGTTTAAAAAATCAAAAGTAACAAATCGATACAATTATTTCCACTGTTTTTTTTAACCTTTTTCTCCTACAGTTAAACCGTACAAACGCACGAGAGTTTCGTTTTGGCATGTAGACATACATAAATAACATCAAAACAAGTCCGTTTGTAAACTTTACTAACGGCTAACGTGTTACACAGATCCCATCTTCAGTTTTTAAGTTTTACTATAATATACAAATTTGAAAATGCCATGACTTAGACAACCAGCGACATGAGGTTTTGGCATGATCCAAGGAAGTATGTCTCCACTTGAAGTCGCTCGTCTATTGCACTGATCGCCGTCAACAATTACTCGCTTGGCCAAACGACATCCCTGTCAAAATTCTATTCTGTTTAATTTCGCCAATTGTTTTCTCGTTTAGGACAAACATATTCTTTATCTGGGGACCATACGCCGCTGATCAAGGAATGGTATTAATCTTTAAATACCGCTGCCATGACCCTGTTCCCCATGCCCCAGCATGATCCATCCCTGCCCCAGCCTGCAATGACACTTCCCCAGCATGATCCGTCCCTGCCCCAGCCTGCAATGACCCTTTCCCAGAGTGATCAGCATCGGCCAAAGCTCGTGTATCCCCTCTTTATTTATTTGTCTTCCTGAGACCTTAATCCCATTCCCCCCCCCCCCCTTTGAATTCCGCGTATAATTATGCATAACATTATTGTTGTTAATATCAACCGTGATGTTGCTTTATTTCTTCAGAAAAATAACTTATATTCGAGGAAACTCATCTCGGTTTACTCATAAATGATGTTCTGCATTATTTCCATGACTTTATTAAGTATTACTTCATTTAATAACGCTTTAATCGGTAAAATAAATACATTTATTTTTAAAAGTCGCCACCATTATTGAATTATATGGGCGCTGCCATTTTGAAATGCATTAACCAATCGCGTTATCGGGATTCTGGACTATTGTGATTATCCAATCAGAGAAGGATATTCTGGACAATTGTCCAGAATCGTCCGTCAAGTTCCTTAAAAGGCTAAATTTAAATTTTAACGCGGTTCTCAGAGGCTAGCTTCCGTGCTGTTAAGCCACATCACTTTGTGTCAGGTATAACTATACCGTTATTTACCCTTATTGTTTAAACCCCTTCCCCTTCCCCCTTTTTTCCCTGTGACAGATCCTTATGCCCTTCTCCTTTCCCTAACCCCTCCCCTCTTCTTAAGTTCGTCCTCGTGTTATTTTGCTTAATTGTGCATTTGTCTTCTGTGCAATTAAATTTTGTGCAATTATCGTGAATTTGCATTGCATATTCACTCTTACTAGTATGAATAAATGTCGTTATCGTGTGGATTAAATGAATAATTAAAATTATATTATATTGAAACTTATACATGGTGTTCGTTTTCTAGTTAATAGGTTATATTTATATCCCAAATCGCTACCAAAATGTATGGTCTGAGATAATGATTTGTCCGCCGGCATATTAACTTTCTTCTAGCTTTCGTGTGACTTTACTATAGTTGGGACGCCACAAAATTGGTGGCAGCGGTGGGATAATTTTCTCTTAATAGTGTCTTGTGCTTCCCAATTAAAGTAACAAAGCTATAAATAGCTAGTTGACCCAAGATGGCTTCTGGTGACGAAGCAGATATGTCCCTTAATGTACTTTATAATGATTAAGATCGTGAACTTGATTATCAAGCCCCCGACCCGGAAGATTGCAAGACCCATGAAAGACGTCCCCCAGCCCCACCTCCGTTTTAATAGGAAAAAACTGAGAACCCGTCCTTCAGTCCCAGGCGTGATTCGAACTTCGTGGCCCAGTCCCCTAGTGGCGAAATATTATTTCGTGTTGATAGAAACCCCTAGAGATCTGCTGATCATTTAGATCGAGCCCCTCCCGCATTAGAAAATGACGAGCGTGTCGCGTTGCTACAGAAACAACTAGATTCTCTAAAATCGGATTATGCCGATCTTTAGCCAGAATGAATGAACAGAACCGACGTTCTGTTCTTAGTGAATCGAATTTTAATCGAAATAATATTGAGGTTCATCGTAGTGTTAGTGCCCCATCCCACCACGAAAGATACGCCCCTGCACGCGACCCTATGCCTTATTATGACCGTCGTTAGAGATCTGTTTCGTCTGGAAGAGAACCTGTCAGTTTTTATAACAGAGATTATTTATATGAACCGAGAACTCGCTATGATAATGGAAAATCTCGGGACCGAATTAAAATTAATTCATGCGACGGAACTACGTCATTCAGAGACTATTTAGTGCAATTTGAAATTGCCGCCCGTACCAATGACTGGGACGCCCGAATGCGTGCCGCCATGCTCGCTTGCAATCTTAAAGGAAACGCACAAGCATTCATAAGTGATTTACCCACTGCTGTTAGAATTGATAATTCCCAATAAGTGACAGCCCTCTCTAACCGGTTCGATCCCCAAGATCAAGTAGATTTGTTTAGAGCCCAAATGAAACAGGGGCCAAGAAAGAAAGACGAATCTTTCCCCGCCCTAGACCAAGATATCAAAAGGCTAACACGCCTTGCATACCCTACTGCCTCGCTTGAATTAGTCGACACTCTTGCCCTGGAATGCTTTGTTGGCGCTCTTAATACGCACGAATGGAATTTCAACTATCACAAGTAAGGCCCAAATCTGTCGACGACGCGGTTCGGCTTGCGACTTATTATGAGGTTAATTTTCATAACTATGAAAGACGCCTTAAAACTTCTCACCCGTTAGGCCTAAGGCAACAGTGTATTGACCTACCGAATAACCCCCTCCCTTCCCCAGAATTTGAGGATCGTACCTGTGAAAGGCTCTCCCATATAGAAGGTTTATTGAGAGAAATGACTGTCAATAAGAAACAGAATAATGATAAACGGAAGTCGAACGATTATTACAATAAAACTTGTTATTATGGTTGTAACCGGACATTTCTTTAGGAACTGTTCTGCTCTTAAGAATACAAGACCGAATACCCTCTGTAATAGCGGTAATCGTGAACCAAGCGAATTTACCCAAAAGCTTTTTAAATGCCGGTAGGACCGGAAATAACCCAAATCGGAAAACTTTCATTAGCTGACACCGCGGGTCGGGTATCAGCTAAGTTAGAAAATTGTGAGAGTAGACCCCAAAATTTTGACTATGAATTTCAAAATCGCGTGTTAAATTTTAATGCGCAGAAAACAGAAATTATGCCAAATAATGGATTATTTTTGCCAATTGAAATTAATGGTGTGAAGACGCACGCTTTAATTGATACAGGCAGTACTCTAACTGTTTTGAATAGGGCAACATTTTATCTTAGACACTGACGCATCTCTAGAAGCATTAGGACGTGCCCTTTCTCAAATTCAAGACGGAAAAGAACGAGTCATAGCCTATTATAGCAGAGCATTTACTCGTCCTGAACGAAATTACTGCGTGACCCGTCGGGAACTACTCGCTATAGTAGATAGTGTAAAAAACTTTCACTATTATCTCGCTGGAACTAAAACGGTCATTCGCACTGACCACGGATCGTTGACATGGCTTATGAGATTTAAATACCCGGAAGCCCAGCTCGCGCGCTGGATTGAGACTCTGTCTAATTATGATTATGAAATAATATACCGCCCTGGTAAAATGTCGAGTAATGCCGATGCTTTGTCCCGTCGCCCTTGCGAGTCCTGTAAATATTGTGACAAAAGAGACGAGAATGAGATTCTCGCTTCTTCTAGAGAATGAAGCTACTACCAAACTGAGACAAATAGTACTAAGAAATAGTAACCCTGAAAATGAGATTAAAGATGCTCCCCTTGGTAACTCCTGGCTGTCCGCCAAAACACCATCAGAGTTAAAAACTCAACAAAGTGATGACCCAAACATTAAGGTGGTAGTCCAGTGGAAACTGAATTCCCCCAATAAGCCCAATTGAAATGAAACTTCCCACCACTGTGCTATAATAAAATACTACTGGCATCAATGGGACTGGCTTGTTTTAATAAACGATGTTCTATATCGTGAATGGTACGAACCCGATACCTTGATTCCCCGCCACCAGTTAGTATTGCCCGAAAAACTGCGCCCTGAAGTTCTGAATCTGTTGCATGATAATGTTTGCTGTGGTCATTTGGGTATCCGGTAAACAATTGCCCGAGTTCGAAGTAGATTTTATTGGGTCGGGTATAAAAGTGATGTAACTAAAAAATGTGAAGAATGCCCCACGTGTCAAGTGCGAAAAATGCCCCCTTATACCCCGAAAGCCCCACTACAACCCTATGTTGTAGGAATACCCATGGAAAGACTTGCAATTGATATTTTAGGACCATTAACAGAAACCTATTCTGGGAACAAATATATTTTAGTCATTACCGACTATTTCACCCGCCGGTGTGAAGCGTATCTCCTTAAAGATAAAACAGCGCGATCTGTTGCTAAACCCCTTATTGAAGAATTCATTGCCAAATTTGGTGTCCCCGGTCAGATTCACACAGACATGGGTACCCAGTTTGAATCTGAACTTTTGTGTTTGTGTAAATCCCTACAAATTGAAACATCCCGTACAACCCCTTTTCATCCTATGTCTGATGGTTTAGTAGAGTCCCTAAACAAAACAGTGGCTGAAATACTCAGCAAATATGTAATCCCAAACCAAAGAAATTGGGATGAGATACTGCCCCTTGCCATGATGGCTTATAGAAGTTCAAAACATGAAAGTCTCAACCTGACCCCTAATATGATGATGTTAGGACGAGAAGTAGAGTTGCCTATTGACCTCCTTTTCCCTCCCCCTGAAGAAACCAGCCCCTCCCAGACCCCAAATAAATGATTATGTGCAGTCTTTTATAGAAAAAATGAGCAGTTTACATTGCTTCGCTCAAGAAAAACTGGTAGAGTCCTGTAAAAAACAAAAGCGTCTATACGACCGTAAAATAAGCAAACACTCCCTCCATGTTGATGACCCTGTATGGCTTAGGATCTTCACTTATTCAAAAGGCCTGTCAAAAAAGGTATCGTTAACCTGGGATGGCCCATATAAGGTTACAAATAAAATTTCGGATGTTACCTATCAAGTGCAGAAATCCCAAAAGTCCAAACCCAAAATAGTACATTTTAATAGGCTGAAGCCTTATAAAGGATCCTTGCCTGATAACTGGTTCCGCAGGTAAGATTATCAACTCCATCCATATTGAAACTGATGTATCTGATTTGTTTTTATTCAGAAAAAAATGACGAAAAGACCATTCCCATCACCCTTGATGTCAATTTTACCAAAACCATCTGTGTCGTTACTGAGGAAGCTGGATCCTGGTTACAATTGTCCAACATGTGGAAAAACCTACATGCATTGAAGATTCCTTGTCCCGGCACATAAGAACTGATCATAGTCTTAAAGTCCCCATTGTATGTATCGTTTGTCCCCATCCAGGGGATCTTACATGAAAATCCAACTCCGTAAGAGACATCCGGAAGCATCTCCTTTATCCTCCTCTCGCATATTTTATGAAATAAATAGTGAATTGGAATCCAGCTTAGACCCAACCTTCGACATAGATGATGCTCTAGAGTCCACAGCCTTTGACTCCTTCTTGGCCAGTTTGGAGAGTTGTGCCTCATCCTTGAGCGGTTCTCCATCAGTATCGGAATCTTCTTCATCGTCCTCCCCTACCACGTCCTCTAGTTCCAGCAACTCTAGTGATAGTGTATCTGTGTCTTCAGTCTGTACTACTGTGCCCCCATCCCAGTCCCAGTCAGAGAAACTCTTCCCACCAGTTGCTCCTATTGCGTCCTCCTCTTGCGCCGTGCAAACATCCCCTCCCTGCCCTGAAGACCCCACCTTCCTATTCCTTGGCGCTCCATGCCTGGACGTCACTGACCCAAAGGCCCTGTTAGTCTCGTTTCGTGACCAGGCCCTCTTGTCTGCAGATGCATCCCACATCCAATTCACTCCCCTGAAAGTGGCCGCAGTCCAGAGAGAGGAAGTTGTGTCCCTTCCTGATGAAACCAACTACACTCTCCGGACTGTTATTATTGGAGAACCCCGTCCCCTTTCCCTCAGGTCAGTCCAAACCCAGTGTGATTCCCTCTCGTAGACCCGTGTAACCTACATATATATGTACCCCTGTGTGTTCACCCTACCTTTTTACCATTCTGTACCGTATCATACCCAATTTTCCTTACCCGGCCAATAGCTTTTTGTGTATAATGAAATATTATAGTGTTTGTGAACTCCAGTGTGATCCCCGTCCCTTTATCCTTAAAGCATTCGTGTGTGTCCGCCCCCTCCCCCCCCCCCTTTTTAATAGTGTACATGTGTGTACCCTATTTGTCATAGCCCCTTCAATCATACAGTGTTAATATGAACCCACAGTAGTACAAGACTGTTAAAATAATCCAAGGACTTTTACTAGTGTTATAAATTGAAGGAAAATTCCAAGGACTTTTATTAGTGTTATTCAGTGTTGAATAGTTATAGATAAGAACTATTAAATAATAGGATACCAATGGACTTTTACATTCGATTCAAGGAAAACCCAAGGACTTTTACAAGTATTATTCAGTGTTTTTACAAGTGTTATTCCGTGTTAGTGTATCACAAGGACAATTTTGTTTATTACTTATTCACAATTTCATGGTATCAAGTTGTACTAAGATATGAGGGTAACAATTATTTCAATTGTTGTAATATATCCTTATTATTATTCATTATGTTGTGATATATTATAATTATTCAAATGCTGATATTCTGTAGAAAGTTCGAGAGATGTGCTTTTTATTGATTTGTTCGGCTTATACAAATTAGGAGTGTGCTTAAAATTGTTACTCTGAGATGTATATTCCAATTTATCTAAGAAAAGGTTTGAATATATCAGTATTTAATAAAATTAAGTTATGTAAATACATTGCATAAAATGTTAATGCAATTAATTGATATATTTATCCTTTGAAAATTTATTTGCATTTGATCTTTTCAAATATTTATGTTTCAGCCTAATAACACTTAATTAATATTTGGCTCATTTGGTCTTTTACACCATATTGTGTTCATCAGTATTTTAAATGATCTCATTTAATTGTTAATATAACATTGTTATGTTTGCCTGATATATTATTTAATATATTATTTTATTTTAACTTATATTATTTCCATAGGTGCAAACATGAATTTATATATTTTACTTGTTAAAAAGAAATGCTTAGGTATTATTGTTATGTTGTTAAATTATTCAGTAATGCAATGAGATAAACTTGCTTGTTGCTGTTAATTGTAACTTTTACAGTGTAGTGTAAATGATAGATTGCAAGAACAATTAACATTTATTTATTTAATTTAGTGAAACTATTTCAAGTTCGAGGACGAACTTATTTTAAAACGTGGGGGGGAATGCAATGACCCTGCCCCCCATGCCCCAGCATGATCCATCCCTGCCCCAGCCTGCAATGACACTTCCCTAGCACGATCTGTCCATGCCCCAGCCTGCAATGACGCTTTCCAAGAGTGAGAAGCATCGGCCCAAGCTCGTGTATCCCCTCTTTATTTATTTGTCCCTCCTGAGACCCTAATCCCACCCCTCTTCTTTGAATTCCGCCTATAATTATGCATAGCATTATTGTTGTTAATATCAACCGTAATGTTGCTTTATTTCTTCAGTAAAATAACTTATATTTGAGGAAACTCATCTCGGTTTACTCATAAATGATGTTCTGCATTATTTCCATGACTTTATTAAGTATTACTTCATTTAATAACGCTTTAATCGGTGAAATAAATACATTTATTGTTTAAAGTCGCCGCCATTATTGATTTATATGGGCGCTGCCATTTTGAATTGCATTAAACAATCGCGTTATCGGGATTCTGGACAATTGTGATTATCCAATCAGAGAAGGATATTCTGAATCGTCCGTCAAGTTCCTTAAAAGGCTAAATTTGAATTTTAACGCGGTTCTCAGAGGCTAGCTTCTGTGCTGTTAAGCCACGTCACTTTGTTTCAGTTATATTCCCATTTTCTGTTAGGATATGTCACCAAAAATCGGTTATTTTATCATTTATTTAAGCAGATTATAGTGCGGCATTATTTAAAGTGTATCTTAATACCGCGATTGCGGAGTTGGTTGGCTTTAGTGCGTGTGAATGCGCTTATCTTTTATTTGCGCTGTGAAGACACATGCGGGGTTGGACCGCTAGTGTGGTGAAGGCACACCTTCATTGATAATCCTTATTTGCGCTGTGAAGGCACTTGGTTGCGGTTAAGGCACTTTTGATATCTATTTTGAGACCTGTAGGCGCATTGTAGAGACCGTCTTTACCTGATAGCCGTATAACTTTACCGTTATTTACCCTCATTGTTTAACCCCCATCCCCCTTTTTCCCTGGTGACAGATCCCTGTGCCCCTCTCCTTTCCCTAACCCTTCCCCCCTTCTTTAGTTCGTCCTCGTGTTATTTTGCTTAATTGTGCATTTGTCTTCTGTGCAATTATTATTTTGTGCAATTATCGTGAACTTGCATTGCATATTCACTCTTATGAATAAATGTTGTTGTCGTGTGGATTAAATGAATAATTAAAATTATATTATATTGAAACTTATACATGGTGTTCGTTTTATAGTTAATAGGTTATATTTACGCTACCAAATCGCTACCAAAATCTATGGTCTGAGATCAAGAATTGTCCGCCGGCATATTAACTTTCTTATAGCTTTCGTGTGACTTTACCATAGTTGCGACGCCACACCGCGTTGAAGGTTCTATGTTTAACGCCATATTCATACCATCGTTTGGGATGGATCAAAATTGTACTGTTTATTGGTGTAAATATTGAGTTGCGCTCAACCTAGTGTCCTCTAAAGTACTAAGTGGAGGCATCTTATGAACGAACAATCCCTGGAGAGCAGTGTCGATCAGACTAGATTTTTTTTATTTGAAAGATGAATCCTTTTGCTGTGCTGGTAAAACTTGTTATTGTTTGCTGAGTTTCTGTGCTACGCGATCCGGGCGAATCATGATACTCAATATCCTTGTGCTCCTGATTTAGATGGACCTCATTGTTGTGGTCACCTCTAAAACATAAAGATCAATTAATGGACTAGACATAACAAGTCTTCAGACACAAAAGTATAACACCTCTCCAGATACTAAAAGCAACATATTTTTCCTTATTCTTAAACTACTACAGCTGCCGAGTCAAACGTCAGTCGAGACTCACAACTAATTCTGAAAATGACTAAGGTAATTGTCAACAAGATAGTAATCAATTTGTTGTTTTTTTTACTCCGTTTTGAAATTGGCAATATAATTAAGAGGCTGTTGGCAGAAAACGACAAAAAGCTCAAAATTAGTACGTCTGCAAGTTTTACAGACAACACACACTTTTTTGACGAAACGACTATAGCCGGGGGGCACCAGTCTTTGACTTAATTTGAGTCATGGTCTTTGTTGACACTTGTAAATTGGCAATAATCCGAGCCAAAACTTTCAAAATAAAATTGCAGTTCCCATCGCCATATGGATACATTATCAGGGGTTTCATTTGACCTTGGAGATGACCTTTTGACTTGAAATTTTCTAAAACCCTCATTTTGACCTCTATTTTTATAAGGAATGGGAACGAGTAATCGAGTACTCTGGAACGATATGCATCCTCTCTTTTAGTACGCTGGTACTCGATTAACGTCAGAGTTCCCGAGTTGTTTATAAAGTATTTGAGTACTCGATAAAAATTTAATTAGAAATCAACCAATTTTTATAACAATTGTCTTTATGAAATCCTACAAATCGCAGACTAATATTTGATTGTGAACACCTCGCACCTGGTTTCCAATAAACAAGATGACATTTAGGGGCACAAATATCCGATAATTGGAGCCTAATTGAAGTTATTGTTTTATGCCGTAACAGACAATTTGCAATCATGACAAATAGCACCTGAATTTTTAAAGCACGACGCGTTGGCGTTTTATTTGACTTTTTATTGTGTAATTTTATTCAAAAAGCGATTGTTGATTTTAAGTTAGAAAAACTGAAATAAAATCTGATTGGAGAACATACACTTTTTCACGATGTGTACATTTTACGGTGATGTTCTAGTTTGTGACACAGGCTTATTAATGATTGTTTGGTTCTAGTTTGTGACACGGGATTATTAATGATTGTTTATTTAGTTAAAAATTTTAAAAGTTGATAATCGAAATGCATAATAAAATATGATTAACATCATTTTGGTATTTTTCTTTTTGAAGCTGATATTTCCTCTAACGTTAAAGAAAGGTTTCGAGTACTCAAAGACTCAATAGAAACAAGATCTGAGTACCGATTTTACTACTCGTTCCCTTGTATTTATATTTTTTTCTAAAATAAGGAGTATTTTGGCTATTATTTGGTAAAATCACTTTTGTTAGACTGCCCTTGAGAAATGAAAATACACGGAATGACGAGCACGTGGTACGAAAACATTTACTGTGATTTGTATACTGCTTTTCGCACTTCATGCAGTAAACTTAGTCCATATCCAGGATATTATCAGACATAGGACGAGTTTGATCTATGCGCTTTAACCTAAAATAATCCCAAACGGCAGATCTGTTTTTTCTTTTTTTTCCTCCCTGTCAACCATCTTTCCAATATCAACAGAGCGATTTTGTTTAGATGCATATGATTGATAAATTCGATTCCAAATCTTATATCAACATATGGGTTTTTATAAATTTCGGTCTGCTAAAAAATAAGTTTCGTCATCATCCATTATTGACTATTGTAGCGTTAACGATCACGTCATAACGGCTTTCGTCATGATTCGTCGACTTTGTGATTAATCACCCCATCACTAGTATATACTAAGCATGAGCATTAACAAGTTTAATCAAGATTCAAATTCTTCTTCAAAAACGCCTATTCAAAACGATAATCCGCATATCACGGATGAACCATCAATGCATTGTTTCTCCTGTTAAACATTCCATGACCAGAAAAATTCATTGACATTATCCGAATGAGATTGCCGAAAATATATCCTGGGTATCAAACACAAACAGCTATCGTGTATGTAATTTTCAAACCCATTAAGAATGCCTACGCGAGATTACTATATCATGTTATCTTTGTTGTATCATTGTGTATCAATTAGCTAAAAGCTAATGCAGTTACAACATGCATCATTTAAATCTTTTTAAATGAGTCTAAAAGAAATTTGGCCCCTGAGATACAATTTATTTGAAAGAGATATCCCAGATAATGATTTCCATTAGTGAAAATGGGACAGTGAGATATAAGAGAACTATTGTTAATGCATTTCGAAATTTTGGCATTAACGACTTACACAAATGTATAATATTGCTTTTGTTTTTAATATGAGTTATTGCTTAATGACATACTAAATGTAAAGAAAGTTAAGCAGTTAGGTTCGTGTTTGTTTTTTAAAAATATACAAGCCCCAAAAGATTGATCGGATAACCCCGATAAACGTAATCACCACTTCATGACATCGGTAACGGAGCTATCTACACCAAACTTAACTTCATTACACAGTTATTTTCCCTTTGTAAGACAACTCTTTCGCAGAAGATACAATATGCAAGAAACTTTATTTAACGTCGGTTTGTCATAACAGTGATTACTTAACACATAGACATTAAAGACAAACAACAAAGCCTGTAAAAAGGTTAAAATAGTTAGATTAGAAATAAAACACAAACTTGATAAGACTGGCGTTTTAGAATAAAATTACATCTCAAAAGGTTGCACACGAAAACATATAAAAATTATATACATTTACACATGACACATGACACATGTACAGGTCTGACCAGTCTAGGTCTGGATCATTTTGGTAAACTCCTTGTAGTTATCAATGTTCCTACATGATTAAGTAGATTGTTCCAGACCTGGGCTGCCTCAAACCTGAACGATTTCTTACCACACCTCAAGGTACCTTGATGATTTGTTGAATATAGATAATAACCATTTTCCATCTCTGGTTAATAAAACTTAGCCTCATAAACTTCAACTTAATAAAGCAAACACTTTTTTTTAAATCTTTTTTGATTTTTTGAAGGCAACGTCTGCCCGTACTTACATTCAACACTGTTATCTTGTCATCCCTCGGGGACTGCATTTGACATTCACTTTCTACATCCCCTCCCCACTCACTCATTTACACTCATATACTACATTGAAGGTTATATGTTCACCGACTTTCTGTTACGTTTAAATTGAGTTATAATTGTATACTATCTGGAGCCAGAACTGGTGCTTTTGGTGTATTTTCCGGCTCGCCCACGGGCGGCCGGATATACGGCAGGAATTTACAATGAAACAGCGAAGAGAACCAAGTTAAGTTCGTGGTTCTCGCTTTCTCTATTGATTCTTTCATGGATGAAGGAAATCAGTGTGGGAATACCCCTTTTCAATCCTTTAATATCATTGGATTATTAAATAGCAGCTAATCAGAATCATTGTTTCAAAAGAAACTAGCAAAAAACCAGAGTTTCCTTGGCCTTGGTCATCTTGAAGCTTAGACTGGTAGACGCTCTCTGTACCGCGCTAAAGTACGGAGTACGAACGTTTCCTGAGTTATTCGTCTCTAGAATATTTCGACCTATGTTTTATATAGACTCACCCACAGTTTATGTATATATAAGAAGACGACATTCAATTAAATTATAAACGTGCCGTCAACAAGTTTTAAGAAAATTAAGATCTAGTGAGATATCTTAAATAATGAATTGGTATATGTTTAAAACATCTATTATGTCTGTAATTTTTCATTCAATTTTGCACTTTTGTTAGGGTTTCCTCGGTTTGTGTATGGAAATACATTCTGTTAAAGGTCCATGGGTGTAAGAAATACATCATATGTGGTTCTCAAGTTGTAAGCCACTGTTTAACCACAACAGCCTAATCACATTTTGTGCGATGTGATAATTATAAATCGATATTGTCTCAATCGAACTCTAAAAGAAGTAATTCCTTTGTAATGTGATTCCGGGTCTGGTGTAGCACAACTATTTGTACGCGACAAAGGCTTTTCTATATATGCGATATTTGCCTTTCGCGTACAACCCAGTTAGCATTCAAATCAATGCGGAAAATTTTCCTTCTATTTCTATATGCCGCCGATCGGAATTTAATCGCAACGTTGGCGGCTCCATAAAGCACCAAAACCATATGTACATTTAAAAAATTTACATACCTGAAAAGCCACATTCAAGTAGAATCAATATATGTAATCCTTTATAAATAACGGTTTCGTTTTTCTGGACGAATTATGGGTCATGTATTATGTTTATTATTAACTATTAATAGAGGATGAATATGTACAATTAGTTTGACCCAAGAGAGAAAAGAGGGTAACTAAAAAAGTTCAGGAAAGATGTTGTTTTGGTAAATACATGGCAAATACATGTTTTTTGTTACTTAGTATTCAAAGTTATTGTTTTAGAAATGAAATGTAATGTTATAAACGTTTTTATGGGTAGAAACCTTAGTTTTTTAAGTGAAATTGTTGAGTGAATTTGACGAGGTAGAAGAACTTTTTGAACATCCCTTTCATTAAGTTATGTTTGCCTGCTCTCCCCTTTCAGTAAATTATGTTTGATTTCTCTCCCTTTGCATGTAAATATTGTATAGGAAGGATTCACAGGTAAAAATAGATTCACTGATAAGATTATTGACCTAAGCAACCTTGTTAGCTGTACAAATTTTTGTATGACTTGCATTCAGTTTACTAAAAATTAGCTTGTGTTGATGCATGATCTGAAACCAAAATCTTTATACCCACAAATGAACACAAGTTCAAAAAGTGGATAAGTGCATGTGGTCGGCTGTATTTCATTATTGACAAAGCAAAAAAAAAATTAAAAGTGGACATGCAAATTCAGTTGATATTTTGTTGGAGGAAAAGGACCTACAGAAAGAAATCCATACCCTATTCGAGCCTCTTATATTCCGCTTTAGGTATAGAAAATTAAGTCAATCTTTTAGCTGTAGACATTTTTTGCATGGCAGAATAGTAATTTTCGGGGAGCAGAAATAATATAAGCTATCATCTGATAGCTTGTTTTCTCATCCTCTCAAATATACTTGTATTGTCTTGGTCTGTTATACATCGATGTATATGTATAATTTGAAATAAATACTGTTTAAACCAATAGTAATATTGAGGCATCTATATAACTTTTCTCTTTTGAATTATGGTACTATAAATTTGGAACCATTTGCCCTAATCAATTAATAATAATATCCTTCTCGTCCCCAGCATCAATACCTGCCTTGCATCTAAAAACAATTACAACAACAACAAAAACAATACATTTAATTTCCACATTTGCTAAAATATACTTAATGACAATGAACAACAGGAAACAGATTGAACCAATTAATTGTCACATTTAGAAAAAAGTGTTGTTTTTTTTATTTTCGGGGTACAGTTTTTATTACGCAATAACTTTTTTATTATTAATAAATTTTCATAATTTTGGTATCTAAATTACTGCAATGCATTCGGTATTATGAAACTGTGAAAATGTTGATAATATGTATATTTCCTTGTCAAAATGCAATTATCCCCACCATCCTTTTTAATGTCCTTAAGTATATTAACATAATTACTGGCAAGAATACCTACATACATAATTAGCCATATTAATTTTACAATATCTTTAACTTAAATATACCGACAAGATTAGTCATGATACACCATAAAGATACTGAAACTGCACCTGTTTCTGACCACCTCCAGCTCAAGATTATATAATGCATGCTTTAACTGCTTGATATGAAAATACTATGAGAATTTCTATGAATCTTTTCAATTAATGCTTGCCTTTTCCCTAACAAATATAAACCTTGACACTTTTATCTAAGTTTCAGTTAAACATTTCAATGCTCAAGTTATGTCAGATGAGCGAAACTTACTTCAAGGTTCAGAATTTTCTGTTAAATTTACAGCAAATATCTTATCACAAGGAACCATTGTTTACACTGTGGATTGCATAAAACACCTTTTTACTTTGTATCATTTAATATTGCAACATCTATTTACATGTACGTCAGAAGTTCTCATGTCTATGTTTTGTGAAATCTAGTCTAACTAAATGTTTTTAATACATTGCTTAACTTATGCGGACAATATCCACTTCCCTCTAGCCAGGGATCTTTCATCCATGCTGATATTCTTGAAGATATCATAATCACATCATTGCCAGTCATATGTGATATTCAATAAAATTTACTACTTATATAACTACTTATACTTGATGTCTATTTCATATCACAGGTCAAACAACTATTCACTTCATATCTACAATCAATTCAATCCACAACTTGGCTCAAGGACATTACATCATTAGCATGAATGTCGTCCACATATAACACGTGTGTGTTATACTTTTCTTGTTATGCAAAACTCTTTTAAACCTCCACCCATGTCAACAAATTTCGATTTCCGCGCTTCAAGTTTACCTGACTCAAGACGTCACGTTTATCGATAAATAACAGAATTTAAATCGGGTCGATTTCCACCACAGTTTTGATCGTAACTGCTTGAGACGTAAAGAACAGACATCTGTAAAAAGTAAGGCTCCAACGTTTACAAATTTTTGTAAACGTTGACACGGACCTTGAAAAACGAAACGATGCCGTTTAAACGTTGTTTATATCATACAATCCTGATAACTCTGAAAACAATTTCACTGAATTGTAAGTTGTAAATAACAATGCAACTCCATTATAACGGGTACTTTATATAAATCGGATCGCTAAACTTCCGGGTATTTCATGTAAAATTCCGAATCTGTCATTTTGCTACACTCACCAACATGATCACGACATCCAGGGATTTCAGCTGATGCAGATTTTTGCAATTTATGCAAGCAATTTTGATTTTTTCCATTTTTGACCCCCACCTCATTCTGAGCTTGTGGTAATTTTGATGCAGGAGAATTTTTAAAAGTGGTCAACTTTTGCAAGAATAAAGAAAACTTGTGTGTATATTTCGTTTTAATAATGAAGTAAACTTTTATTTAACGACTGATAATAAGCTAAAATGAAGCTGAAGCAAGATTATAAGTAGTAAAGTTCACAAAATATAAGATATGACTACTCACGATCTAATAATGACCCCATGAACATTCTCCACAGATGACCCCTGGTTTTCAGAAGCTCTTGAAATCCCTGAACATTGCGGAAACCCCTAAGAAAGCGAGAGTTTTTAATACCTCAACAATGTAAATTACATATTAAATACAATTGTGTACTTAGTGATTCAAATAAAATTAATATTTTAGTGTATCGTTGCCGATTTTCAGCAAATATTTTGCCGCCTTTACAGTCACGTGACCGTTCGTATAAACGGTTCGAGATTCTGTAAACGTTTACGGCCCGTAATCGAAACGTTACCGTTTACACGTGTAAACGTTGGAGCCTTAGTAAAAAGTCAGTATGATAATGGGTCTGTGCTTGCAGTCGAATTATTGAGAATAGGTCTGGTGATGTCCCGGGTCATATAATACTAAAAAGAACCAACATAGTATAAGAGTTTTTTAGTTATTATTATTATTGTTTTTATTATTATTACTTTGTATTTTTATTTGTTTTTTTTTTTCAGTTTTCTGTTTAAACTGCAAAATATTGTAAAAACTGTTAGATTTTACTTTTTGTATCCAGGTTGACAGGTCTATTTAAACTCTTTTTCCAAAATGTTTCGGCTTTTTTCATGTTATAACGTCATTACAAGTTAACGTTCTCTTAAACATCCGATTTTAATTATACTTCGTAACTTTCTGTCTGACCTGTCGTAGCCCGATTTTGTTAAGTAAAATAATAATACTTTGGCCACCCAAAATTCTCTATTTGTTTTTGCGTGCAAAAATTTCAAATCGTTAACATAAAACCTCATTCACTTCGATGTAATATGCTATACGAGCCATATATGGTCTATACAAGCTTTTTTAAAAGTTATCCTTATAGTACTCTTTTTGACAGTCTCATTTCTTTGGGTTCAGTGAATCAGCACATTAATATTTATGGAAATCGTTCTGTGTGCTATTTATAGAATATAGAATAAATCGTTTAGCGCGCTTAAAACTGCCAATACATGATTACGTTGTGACGTCACTTGAAAATTTCAATATAACCTAAGTCGCTGCTCATCTAATTGTATTCTTTCTACAGATTCTACAGATTTCATTATGGCGGCACAAAATAATATTAAAAATAAATATTTCACCTATAAGGCCACTGTTCGTTGATTTTTCGTTTCTCAGATCCCGCAGACTCTAATTTCTGCTAAAATGGAAAAAAAATAAAATTGAAAATGACCAAAGAAAGACAAATTTTCCCGAACCTTTTAAGCGATTGACTGTTTGTACTTTCAGCAGACAGCGACAGTCGTTTATTTTCTGATAACGACGGAGAAAGAGTCTATTTTAGCAATTGTCCTCAAAATTTAGTGCAGTTTAACCTCCGAAAATATCCTATTATCACGACTCGATATTTTTTCAAGCACAAAACCAAGATGGATGCGCCCATCAACTCCGTGTTTACAACAACATGGTAATATAACAATAGGTGCTACCTATAACGGGGAAAGCTAGTTTTTAATACCTAACATACAAAATAAATATAACTAAGATAATTGATGTGTTGCACTGTACGAAACGAAATTACGGTATTATGACCAATTAGCTATACGGCCCAGGCAATGCAGCCCATGATTTTCAGATGTTTACGTCTAGGACAGCGGAAAACATGACCCTGTAGAGACTGAATCAAATGTACGAAATCAAAACAAGAAATACTTTATCATTTTATTGCCCATCAACATTATCAAACCACTTTTTTTTCTTCTTCTTCTTCTTCCATTACTGAACAAAATCTCCTCTGGAGCATTGTCGTTCATTGTGAAAGGTAAAAGTCTCTATGCAGTGCAAGATATTCACACGGTGATAGATAAAAACAGTTCATTTGGTTAAAAACAATTTACTTGGTTCTATGGTTTTGATTTGAGCCCACTCTTGAAAGCCTCAACACTATTGACCTCGGTGAGCTGAACAGGGAGCTGGTTCCAGAATGAGAACCGGTATACATCTGTTCTACAGTAAGGTAGCAGGTATTTCTGGGTAGTGCCTCGTGTGGGTATGCTGGAGGTTATTGGGGTGAGAAACTTTTCTACTGGGATGTCGATAAGATTATGGACCACTCTGTACATTGTCACTAGCTTGCATTTGTGCGACGCTGTTCTAGGGATTGCCAGCCTAGTGACGCGATCATCTGGCTAGTGCTGCTTGTGGTGTGGTAATCACCCTTAACAATCTAGCTGCGCGGCGCTGGATTGCCTCAAGCTCTGCAATGTTTGTAGCAGTGTAGGGATCCCAGACAGGACAGGCATACTCCATGATTGGCCTGACAAGGGTTTGGTAACACTGGGCCTTGATGCTCTGTGGGCAACTTGTCAGGTTTCTGCGGAGGAAGGCAAGACTGTTGTTGGCCTTTTTTGCAGTGACGGAGACATGGGTATTCCACGAAAGTTTCTCGTCAATATTCAAGCCCAGGTATCTGCCGCCCTTCACAACAGCTATTAACCATAGAGAATACTTGCAAATTTATTAAAACAATTCAGGCTTTACTTTTACGAGCATTTAGAACAAAGAACAGTTGCTCGTGTAATATTTGATCTTTTTGAAAGAAAAGACACTTTTTTTAATTGGTAACAAAACTGTAATTAAAACAGCATGTTTTTTTATTTATTTTCAAATTCATCAAAAAAGCAAAATAGACAGTGCTCATGTAGCATGTACTAACTGTAGTTTATGATGTTTGTTTTTTAAACATTGTCATTTTCGTGAAAGATATACAGTATAACTTTTTTAAATGTGGATTGTATTGTCTTAACACTGGGCAGTCTTGTTCACCATTCTGGGTGGAAACTTTCGCCAATCCAGGTCTTAGGTCTGCGTCTCTTAGCTATTGTCTGGGGCATATCGTCAATGAGACATATTGTCCATAAACCACTGTACCTTTTCATATTGTAGATTTTGGAAAATAAAAAATGTTCAATGCAAAACTAATTGCCATCTCCAGGGACATGCAAAGATTTGTAATGCCAGCTATATCAACAGTGCCAAAACTATTTGTAAATTTTTTCCAAGTTGTAAAAAACATTACCTGATTGGCTACAATTTGTTTTGTTCTATTATTTTGTTTGAGATTTTTTTGCATTATTGTGTTATGTTTGTTAGTGTTTGTCTCTAGGTATATTGCTTATGTATATTTTGTTGCAGATTAGAATGTATTATTACATTCCAGAGTGTTTGTATTTAATTCTGTTGATCACATTTTTTCATTATAATTTGTTGTGTTGTGTGTATGGTTCGCACATACTGGAATAACTTTTGTGTAATTATGGTGAGTTTCATTAGTAATACATTTTTTGCTGTTGACTTGTTGTTGACACAGTTCCACATTTTCTGCTTTCTGCACAATGATTTTTTTTTACAATCTTTGAATGTAAATAGTCAGTTGTGTGGTCAAATGAACAAATGATATCTGCATTTTTCTCTGTTTTTGAATGTTTATTATTTTAATTTAACCTAATTGAAGTTTTTGGTTCAGACTGTCACTGTGTTCATTTAGCTAAGCACATGATACTTTGAAATGTTAAAAGCATGGTTAGTGCTTTTAATAACGTTTGACACTAAAAAGTATTCTAAATGATTTACACAAAACTTAAAATAAATAGTTCTTAAACAGGCTATTTCTTGTTACCTATTAAAAGTTAAAAACAAAAAAACAACAACACATGTAACATTTTTTGGCTAATAACATTCAATTGTGAATAAGTAACCATTTAATTTATATTTTATAGGAAAACTGGATATTATTATTTCATTTAATTCAAAAATCTCTAATTACACATGAAAATGACTGTGAGTAACGCTTTTGAGAATCTCGATTGAGTAAAAATTATTTTTGTATTGCCAACGCAGTGCCTGGTTCTATCTTTCAACAGACTACCGCGATAGTGCGGATACCGCTTTTCAGACTGAAATCAATGTTTCGGTGCAATCTCCACGCATAGGTTTTTTTTACGCCTCGCACCGTTCGCCGACAGACGGGTTATTGGTTTTTCATTTTAAAACAGACGGCGACAATTAGAGAATTTTGAGAACCAGTCTGGAATAATCGCGGCCTCCTTGCCGCTAGAATTTACAACTTTCAAATCTTGATGGACTATAGAGTAAGTCATCAGAAATAGATTTGATTTTTGTTTGATTTTGTTATTTTATACATGTACGCATTGTCTATAGGCGGGGAAAGAACATAATCGTTATTTTTTTTTTTTTATTCCCTCCTCCGACCCTAACCTTCTCCTGAAAAAATCTGAGAAACAAAAAATAAAAAAACAGTGGCCTAAGGCTATCTTCTGCGTCTTCTGTCCAAAAACCGCATTGTTAAGCCGATACGTCTGTTGGAGTTGTTTCACCAAGACAACTTGTATTTGTTTTGTGATATGAAAACCTATTGGGGCAAGTGTGAGGTTGGTGACCCTTCGGGTTCTCATTTTTGTTACTTGTTAGTGGGGGTCTCATTTTATTAACCATCTTCTTGACTGTGTGTGGAGAATGTTATTTCCGAATGTGGCGATTCCTGATATGCATATTTCACCTTTTTTTAATCTTTCTATTGAAAATGGATACGTTACTGCTAACATATATGCTAAAAGATACGATTTTAATTTTGATACAGTAAAGTTCCTAGACGGCGATGTTCCTCGTTCAACATCTTAAGGGGTTTATATCTTACAGCTTGTTCGCTTTTCTAGAGCTTGCAATGATGTTAATGATTTCAATGAACATAATCTTTGCATAACAGTAAAACTATTAAAACAATTTTATCGGCATCATAAATTAAGGAAACTTTTGCAAGTTTTATCGCCGATACCCAGATTTAATTCAAAAATACAAGTGCAGTTTAAAATCACACCTGCAACAAGGTTTTTTCATAGCCACAGTTTTTATGGGGATTTAATTTACAAACTTAAGAAAATAAAAAGCAATATTAATTTCCCCGGTTATTCGTAAAATCCATCTTTAAATTCAAAAATAAAGGTTACCTACATAATATTTTACGGCGCCTTGTGATTAACCCGTCTGCAGTTATCACTACTTACCTCTTTGGTTGTACGACGGTGGCAGGGGTTTGAGAGTTTATGAAGGCTTATGGGGAAATCTTTTCTTCAAAGAACCTAATGGCTCGATTTGTTTCTTTTATCCCTGTCATCGTGTTCTTGCTAATTTGACTCCTGGTGCTCTGGTCTCTGTAAGATCATCGAGTACTCGCCAAATGGCTTTGCAATGTTATTAGATTCTTATGTTTTGTATGTTTGTGTGCTTTTGCTGATGAGTGAGTTGGAGTCGTGTCACCAACTTGTACTTGGTTTTTAATATGAGAACCTGTTGGGGACAAGTTCGAAGTTGGTGCACCCTAAAACCTGGTTTAAACCCCCAGTGGTAATTTGTTTTGCTACTGACCGTTCCAAGGCGGTATCCCCAAAGTTTCTGTTTTCGTTAAATTTTTGTGGCGTCCTATTTGAATTGACAGACTTAAGTCTAACACACTCTCTCTTCCTCTCTTCATTTTCGCTGCGTGGGGAGTTTGTGTTTTGTGAGTGAGGTGATTCCTGATGAGCATCTTTAACTTTTTACCATATGTCGTTGTTCGGACCTATGGGACTTAAATGGTATTACTGTTTCTACGAGTATAAATTTATTGTTTGTTTCAATTTATTGTTTGAATTCAACAAGATCGTGTAGATAAGGGGGAGATAAACGGTAAAGGCATTTATATGTTTCCATTGATATGGTTCTTAGTCCAGCAAGATGTAATGTTGGCAACATATGTTAACTTTTTCTAGTAGATCTTCATAAGTTGAATTAAAATCATTAAAAACAAATCTAAGTACACGGTGTTGAAGTTTCTCTAACTTTTCAGTATTCTGTTTATTACAAAATGCCATATAATAGGACAAAAAGCTAAAGTTCGACCAGATTAAAAATTTATATACCAAAAATTTACTTTCTACACATAAAACTTTACTAAGTACATTAAACTCACCAGCAGCTTTTTTGGCATAACCGGGTAATCTGTGAATCAAAATTCAATAAAAAAGTCTTAACCTACACCTAAGAGTTTAACCTGATCTTCACATGCAATATTTACATAATCTATGTTTAACCCTATCAGTTGATCATAGGTTTTCTTACCGACAGCTAATAACTGAAACTTATCAGGATTGGCTTGAATTTGATTCATGTTAGACCAATTTATAAGAATTTTGTTTTCTTGTTCAAGAGTGGATTTTAAAGCACAAATATCAGGATGGTTAAAAGAAAGAGTGCTGTCATCTGCATAGTTATAAAGTGTAGAATAGTAAAACAACATTTTTCTGAAGGAATATTAACATGGAGGGTGGTTATGGGCGTCGTATGGTGGTTTGGGAAGAAATTTTTGCTGGTAAAAAGGGTTGGCGTACCTCCTTAAAGACCCCCCTATTTTCCGGGGTGTTTTTCCCGAGATTTTTTGTGTTATTAACACCCTTTAATGATAATTAGGTAATTTCAAACCAGCTACAATGTCAGTGGTCGATACTTTATATGTATACTTGAGACATTCCATATTTGTGGATCACAAGCTGGGTCGATTCACCCAGGGTCGTTAGGTAGAACCTTTACCGGTAAAAAAAAATGAGTCAGAAAAATTCAGACGTTTTTGTCATGTTTCTACACCACAGTTCCCTAAGAAAACATTTTTTAAGAAATAATCAATAGCTTCCGGTGAATTATCGTAGGATAATTCACGGGGCGTAGCCACGAGTGATATATATCTACGCAGCTGAACGACGCCCCGTGAATTATCCTGCGATAATTCACAGGAAGATATTGATTATTTCAATTCTAACAGGACACATCTGACTGAATAAGCGAAATAATCACAACTCAGTTTTAGCGCGTTGTAATAAACGCAAAGGGTTATAAGGTCGGCAGTTAATGTTTACTCCCTAAACATCTCCATAATTCAAAACCTGATAAAAATTAAAAGAATGAATAACAAACTTGAATACATTTCCATCAAACCGCGCATCCAGCAATCTCCAGTCGTCGTTCGAACTGTATTTGTCAATCCAACAGTTTAATACTGCACCAGGAAATAACATGCAAACAACAAAAATGATGTGACGTTGTTAAATGGCGCGTTAACGTCATCATTTTTTACATTTTCTGAGAGGCCTCGCTTTCGAGGATTTTGGTGGCTCTGAAAAGGACCGTTTTGTCATCTTTTTACCCCTCGGGTTTAAATCGTCGCTCGGCCAAGATTTCCATCCCGAGACGTTGCGAGTAAGAACTCTTCCGACACCGCCTCATCGTCATCAACATTACCATCGTAACCATCTTAAACGTCACTCTCGTCGTGTTTCTCCTCGGAGTCTATAACTGAATGATTCGGACTGTCGAACGAATCATCGCCGTCGTCGGCATCCTCGTCCATCACGACAACAACTTGTCCTAAGAGACGGAAAAGACGGAATCTCCGATAAAAAACGGCAGCCGCCAGGGTCTTGCAGTACTGCACATACATGTATCGAACCCCTTCGGTCACGGAAATGCGAAGCCGCAGGTTGTAGCTGGCGGTCTTGTTACCGCGGGTTCGAGCCCGATGGAACCATTCCAGTAGATCTTTTATCTTGTCATCCAAGGTGTAGACCTGAGACAGGGCTCGATCCAGTTTGAACTCCATCTCGCCGAGGAGCAGAACACCTTACGGATCATTCATGCTGTTCATTTCCAAAAAGGGAAATTTCTAAACTCTATTTTATAGCGTAAAATGTCAAAGTGCGAAAAACCGCAGGTTCCCTAATGAACGTATATTTGCGTCGGGAAGCTATGAATCCGGTTATAAAACTCTATTTTTAGCATAAAATGACCAAGTGCGAAAATGTTATACACTCGCTTGCCGTCTTTGTGAAATATAAGCCCGGACCGTAACTGTTGTTAAGTTGGTAGGATTGTCGGGGTTTCCGCCACATAATCCACCGTCCTGCGAAAAACTCCTTCAGATCCTGTTCACTTTGTCGTTTCTATATTTCGGCCTCGACCCAGGCAGGCGTCTTTGCTTTTCCCGTCTTTTTGGCTTTTTCTGTGAGAAAGAATCAGTCAAATATAGGTCATTGCAAAAAAATATCGTTTATAAAAATGTTAAAGATAAACAGAAGAGGTCATATGTTTGGGTTGTATGGTGAAACGAAAAAAAAATGATTTAAAGAGTAGTTCTAAAGCAGTAGTCAAATATAGGTCATTGCAAAAAAATATCGTTTATAAAAATGTTAAAGATAAAGAGAAGAGGTCATTTGTTTGGGTTGTATGGTGAAACGAAAAAAAAAAAATGATTTAAAGAGTAGTTCTAAAGTGGTAGTTAATATCAGTAATTTTGAAAATCATTATTGTTTGCTCAAATTTTCTTTAAGATTATAGTTAATTAATCTTTTTATAAAAAGTAAAACAACTATGGCCATTATCATTTCACATAACCCTTAGTCATGGTCTGTTGTGGAAATAAGCCCTGACTATAACTGTTGATAAGTTGGTAGGATTGTCGGGTTTCCGCCAGATGATCCCCCGTCTTGCGAAAACTCTTTCAAATCCTGTTCACGTTGTTGTTTCTCTATTTCGGCCTCGACCCAGGCAGGCGTATTGGCTTTTCCAAAGAGTTAACGGAAGAAACTTTTCATTCCAATTGTGTAAGAAAGAACGTCAAATGTAGGTCATTGCAAAAAATATCGTTTATAAAATGTTAAAGAGAAGAGGTCATATGTTTGGTTTGTATGGTGTTTCAAAGTTAAACGAAAAGAATGATTTAAGAGGTCGCAAACATTGAAAATGGCGAATAGTGGCTCGAATTTCAAAAATGAATTTTGGTGGAAATACTTATTGCCACTAAGATTTTAGTAAAGCATTGTTTTTCGCTTAGGATGTATTTAATGTTTGCAAGCTCAATTTAGTCTTATTCGTGTTCTAATTACCAAGGACATACTAAAACAACAGCCATTCCGGACATCTTGTGCAAACAGTATTTCGTTTGTGTGTGTGTCTGTTCTTTGTAAATGAAGCATTTTTGTCAAACAACTTGTGCATCCAAACTTAAATACAGCCATGTGACACTATATTTCTTCACTTTTATTGGTCTGCCAGTGGGAATTAATGTGGATTTTTGAAAAGGTACATCAAAGTGTTTGACTTTAAACTGAAAATAGAAACCCGGAAGTTAGTTTTTCTTGAATTTCTTGAAAACCTTAACATTATTTTAAAGAATTTGCACTCAACATTGTAGACCAGCATATACATGTACTTACTTCAGGTATGAGTTGCTTTGGTATATTGTCCATGAATTTCAGAACTCTCATGCAAACGGTTTTTCTTTTGTTTTAGTATGTGCTTGGTAATAAGAATAAGAACATGAATAAGACTAAATTGAGCTTGCAAACATTAACTACATACTTAGCTAAATACATTTTTTAACTAAAATCTAGGTGGTAATAAGTATTTCCCCCAAAATTCAGTTTTGAAATTTTAGCCCATTTTCGCCATTTGCAATGCTCGCGATCCCTTTAAGAGTAGTTCTAAAGCATTAGTTAATTAAAGTAATTTTGAAAATCATTATTGTTTGTTCAAATTTTCTTTAAGATAATAGTTAATTAATATTTTTATTAAAAGTAAAACATGTATGGTCATTATCATTTCTCATAACCCATAGTCATGGTCTGTTTTGGAAATAAGCCCTTTTATATTAAACCTGTCAAGTAATCCACAGTTCTTTTTTGACTGATGTAAAACAGAGAAGAGGGGGCATCGTTGTAAAAACGGAGAGGAAGGCGCATCGTTGTGGAAAAGGAGAGGAGGGGGGTCACCGTTTCTTTTGAACACCATTCTTTTTTTTTTATTTTGATATTAATAATTAAGTAGGAAATGTGGATTTGATACATTTTAATGTATAACAGTCACACTTAACTATTCGTGTAAGAGCATTAAACGGGCAATGTCCTGTAATCCCGCAAATAAATGAGAAGTTGCCTAAATTGACTTTGACAGCTTAATGGTTAACTGACGGTTATATTAAGTTATTTCTCTGGAACGACTTTTAATGTCATCTCACAGAGTCCTCGTAAATGGGAAAGAACCGGTCCAAAGAGCCCGAAATGCCTTTTTTATGGAGATTTAATTTACAAACTTAAGAAAATAAAAGGCAATGTTAATTTCTCTCGGTTATTTGTAAAAACCATCCGTAAATTTAAAAAGAAGGTTACCAACATAATATTTTACAGCGCTCTGCAGGCTTGGTGATTAACCAATCTACAGTTGATCATTATGCTTACCTCTTTGGTTGCACGACGGTGGCATGGTTTTAGAGTTTATGAAGGTTTATGGGGAAATCTTGCCTTAAAAGAACCTAGAAGCTCGATTCGTTTCTTTTATCCCTGTCATCCTGTTCTTGCTGATTTAACTCCAGGAGCTCTAATCTCGGTAGGGTCATTGAGTACTTACCCTTTGGATTTGCTATTAGCTTCCTTTGTTTTATGTTTGTTAGCTTTTGCATGCATCAGTGTTGAGCCGATGGGTGGGTTGGAGTCATTTCACCAAGACAACTTGTACTTGTTTTGTGTTACGAGAAACTGTTGGGGCAAGTGTGAGGTCGGTGCACCCCAGAACCTGGTTTTAACCCCCAGCGGCAATTTGATTTGCCGCTGGCCGTTCTAAGGCGGTATCCCCAAAGGTTCTCTTTTTCGTTAATTGTTTGTGGCGTCCTATTTGAATTGACATACTTATATAAAAAATGCTCTCTCTTCCTCTCTTCTTTTTTGCTGCGTGGGGAGGCTGTGTGTTTTTGAGTGTGGCGATTCCTGATATGCATATATTACTTTTTTATGCTCAAATTCCAATCTCATTTCAGCTTTAATTTTTAGTTTTTGTAGGTCATTCACTCAGAATAATTAATGAAGAGGAAATTCAGTCTTCTTATTATCATGGTTATATGCTGTATACAGCTAACAGTTGTTGGGATATTATATATAAATGTGTATATAGTATGCTTCAAAATCACTTCGAGTGCAGTTTAAATTCAAAACTATATGTTTTGTCATATTGGATACCTGGTAAAAAACTCCCAGCAAAGGCAAAACTATGATAGCTTTTAAAAAAACTAGGACATCGCGCATATGACGTACGTTTTGTTAACGCATGTAAATTTTATCATGGAAAATGAAAAGAGATTTTTGGTGGCCGAAATACTTTGCTGTACTGTACTGTACAAAGTCGAACAGCAACATCTCAAAAAGCTCGGAAAGCTACCAAGTAAACTAAAGTCTAAAATATATTCTACAATACGTAATATTAGTCAACTGATAACTTGAGAAATACAAATAAATGTACAAAGTATATTTAATAATAAATAACTTGAAATATAAGTGAAAAACTATGTTATAATCTTGAAAAAGCATTAATAATAGAATGTAAACACTGGTTTAGGCAAATTTACGAGTTAAAAGTACTATTTTGCATGATCGCATCGCCTCGATAGCGCAGTGGTTAACGCGTCCGGCTAGCATTAGCCTAACCTTTTTCGAACGGATTCGATTTACTCAGAAACATATATATTGCTTCAATTATTCTATCATATCAACATTTAATGCCCAGTACAATCAACATTTCATGCGCGGTACAAACAAACAGACAACGGAAAATGTTTCAGTGGCTGTATCAGTAGATTCGTCTAAGGTGTCTGTTGTGTCGCAACCAGAGACAGTGTATATATCAGATGCCATTCCATCTTCATCGGCGGTCTCTGTTTCACTTTCGTCACACTCTGAATCCCCGACGTGTATGATGAACTTTTCAATCTCACTGTCCATCGCAGTTTCAGAAGCCCAATAAGCTGCCTCTGTTGAAATAACCTCCATTTACGCATTTTTTGCAGTCATTTGCAGTAATTGCCGCCTTTTTCTCTTCTACTTATGTCTTCTAAACGGCAATCTTGAAATATAATATAAAGTAAAATTTGTGCTGATGAAATGATAATGCCGTTGGTAGTACAATACTTATAGGTTATTAGACGTTTTATTGTACAATGCGGGAATATATTTTGACGAGTACACAGCTTGAAAAGACCTGACGGCTCGTCCAATATGACTTTTCAAGCTGTGTTCGAGTCCAAATATATTCCGTATTGTACAGTAAAACGTCTAATAACCTTTTTATTCTACATGTAATAAATTAAGCATGACTTTTGTTTTAGTCAATGTGTTTTTCGGCTTCTGTTTGGAAATTAGTGTTGTGATTACTTGATTATTATGTTAACAGTGATAGTGAAAAGATAATTTTACTGCGTGTATTACACATACACTTGTCAAAAGTTCTAAGTGCACACTTTCTATCTCAAAGTAAAATTATCATAATAAAAAGAAAGCTTGACATTAATTATGTTAAATAAGATCAAACAATTATAATTATTTGGAAAATGTGCATTTGTTTTAAGTATTACGTCATCTACGTCGGCGTTCACTATGAAAGCCTAATCCCCGTGCGACTTTCGAAATAGACTTTTTTCACAACTAATTTTGTTTTCCACATGTTCACACACACCGGACAATCTAAGATAACAAACCAACATTTTAAAACTATGGAACTTTTGACAACTGAAGACCACGAAAGTTCCGCCAAAAAGCTTTTAACTGGAACAACTTTAAATTTATTATAAAAACATCCTAATGTTAATCGTAAATGCAAAAGAAATGCCTCATTTTTACATATTTTATCGTTATAAGAAAAAAATCGAATGAAATTTTTCTAGATTGATAACGTTGCTTACATTGAACGTTGACGTTACTCACTTACGTCATTAAATATTTACGTAAAAGAACGTTAAACGAAAATTTTAGAATTGCATTAGTTTGATAAGCTCCCAATTATAAAAACTCTAAAACTTAAATATCAATTAAATTTCTAAATCGAGTTATTCGATAATCACGTTTATTTCTTAAATATCTGTCATAGAGAACTACATCGTTCCAAATCGCTAGACCATTAAAAAACCTTTGGAACAAACCAATGTGAGTAAAATAGAATTTTCTCATTGACATCCACGTCAACACGTTATGGATAAAACAGAGAAGAGCTGTACTAACTGAATAGTTTACGTTTTATTTTGAATTTGACAATTTTGAGCCAAACTTTCGCGTTTAACTCGCCGTAGTTTGTTATTTTCAAGATGAAATTTTGTGGCACTTGCAGAACGTAGTCATTATTTATTTACCAGTGCGCTTTTATATTTCATTTTTCGAAGGTTTTGAATTTCCGGAGATACAAACGAAATACACCACCTCTCATATAAAATTCTTTATTGTGAGGTGTATGTGGAAGTATCACCTGTGCTTGGGAGAGCCGGTACCTGGGTGTGAGTTTAACAATGAGATTGGCCTCACAAAAACAATCCTAGTGTATTATAGATAGATGTACTGTTACATTTACGGAGGCACATGAAAAGCGTGTATACATTGAATAGGTTGTACCTTTCCCTTTAAGCTATTCAAAATAACTTTCGCAAAACAGGAATATTGTATTTTCATACTTCATGTGCAGTTAAATCACGGTATTTGTTGAAGATGAAGACATCAAAGTTGTAAAATGTATAAATTTACTGGAAACAGTGATGTTGAAACATCCCAAATGTGGTATGGCCCTGATAACATATCTTCCAAAAAAATCAAAAAACAGGAAATTAATGTTGACAGCATGTTGAACTTTACAAAGTGATCTTAATAGTTACAAAGACACCCATGATAGCTTTTCTACTACGGGCTACAAACTCATATTTTAACTGTCATTTAATTGGTACATTTTAAAAACACTAAATCACCAATTATTTTGCCACGAATCAGAAGTTTTAAAAGAATTTACTCTACTAAAAGATTGATTTAATATTTTATCGCGTTCATCTATTTGTTTGAGTTGTTTCAATTGTGTGAAACATGCAGAGAGGAAAACTGAGCATGGGTTAAAGTAAGACACAATTAACGAAAAGGAAGGCCATCAAACCATTACGATTAATATCATGAAAGTGAAAGGACATTCTGATGTATTGACTTTTGAAAGAATGAAGAATTAACTTCATAGGCTCACAATTATATATCGATATCATATATCTTATATCGAAGTTATGAAAGTTTAGAAAACCAGCGAAACGACATTGCTTATTTCTTCATTTTTCATGCAGAGATAACCAGTCCATGACTCATATGCAGCACCGTCACATGCAGACAATCTATATGCTGTCTGGATGGCAGTAAACTATGAGTTTTTTCTGTAATGCTGGAGTGAAATCTTACGATCAACTGCCTGTGAATGGGGAATTTGGGCGCAGGGGGCAGTTTCCGAGGCTTTTGCCAAAGTCCGGGACCTCGTGCAAGCTTACATTGACCGAAAATAAAAACTTTGCACAGCTAAAATTGTGTTGTTGTACTTTCTGTGTTGCAGGTGTCTAGCTTTTAACAAACCACAACCAACTGTTCCACAGAACCAGTCATTTGATCTACACAGGCATTTAAAGTCACCCCAAGTCCTGAATTTCCAATGCAAATTTGGCCGAAATTCTACATATTTGAGAACCTGCAAAATATATCCTGCAATGAATTTTCAAATAAAACCCCTTTCATGCTAATATTTTATGTGTCCCTAATCTCCCAAGCAACTGGAAAGTGTCTCCCACCCGTCTCGAGTTTTCAGCATTTGACATTGAAATACCTCACCCCCAAATTATTCTCAAATTCAGCCCGGTCGAATGCGTTTTCATCCGGCAACTGATCAACTCAGAACATACAAAGCTAGCATCAATGAATTTGAGCCACTGTGAGCAGATTTCACATTTCATATACTACACAATATTATAAAAGAATATGCCATCTTTAATTCAAACAATGATTTTAATGCATTTTATTCACGGCTATCCCAAATACTTAGATAATCGACCGGGGCAAACGTGCTAAACTATCCCCTGCCCCTTTTATTGCGTATTTCGTTAGGAGCTAGCTTAAGAACAGGAAAGAACATCCGGTCATTGCTCAGGGGCAGTGCAGAAGCTTGTTTTACAATAAAACCCGCTTTGAGTTTGCGCTTGCTCTGGTTTATTACTTGTCATTGGAAGGTTGGAAAAACTTTTAAATAGCTTATTTATATGAAGGTTGGAAAATATACAAAGAATTGTAACAAAGGGGAACTGTTGCGGTATTCGGGTGAGTGATACTTGTTTAATATTTGTTCTTATTTTATTACATTGGGAGGGACAAGAATAGTGGATCAGAAACAAAAGAAGTTTCAACTAAAATTAATTGAGTATTTTAGAGAGGATTTTCAGTTTAAAAGAGAATATTCGAAGTATGTCGAGGTTGCGGGTATATCAAAGACCGGAGAAGCATGATTTGGACAAGATGTTCAGCAGTAAGTTATATATAAGTTTACAAGCTTAATAATATCTATAAACTGATGTCAGAATGGCAATACTCTGATTAACCATTAATATTCGGTCTAGGCTAGCAAGCACGTCATATGTCAGTTAACAAGTTCACAATATTTCGAAGCCAAGCAGCATGTCTAAAATAAGCTTGTAAGATCAGGTTTGGTAAAGAGAATTTTCTCACGTGAATATTAAGTTGTAAAGTTATAAAAGAAATGCAAAGATACTAATGCAAATGCACATTTTTGGCTGGTATGCATGTATTATATAAATTTAATAATCTATATCCTATTAATAGATGCGACCACAATCAAGTCTAATACATTAAGAAGGGTTTTCGGAAATTAGGTCAACTCAGCCATAGACATGTAGCTGAAAGGTTTTACCATTTATCTGTCACAGTAAATACGATCTGTTGATAAGAATATAACTAGAATAAATAACCTAAAATGGATGTCATTTAGTGTAACAGTAGTCTGAAGCTTGAGTCTCTGATTAGGTGAACACTGGATATTTGCAGTTTGAACAGAAATATTTTGTAACCATTATCCTGCAAGATAAACATGTTGCTAACTTTATTAAAATGGATCGTTGAAAGCCACCAAACAGGAAAAATATGAACATTTTGCAGGCTCGGTATGATCGAGACTGTTCATCGGCATTAAGAGAAAGGCATATTTCTGCCAACACCGTCTAGTCACGGGTTGAGCGCAACTCTATCTACACCAGCAAACAATACAATTTTGATATATTGAACATAGAACCTTCAATGCGCTATTTTTATTAACTCCATTCCATGATAAGCGGCACTGGTCCCCAAATCTAAGAAATGTCTGTCCTAAACGAGAAAGCAAGGGGCAAAACTGAATAAAATTTTGATAGGGGATCTGAGAATAAAAATCCTGCATATCGCTGAGAACGTCGAAGGCAAAAATAAAAAAATGTATCCTTTCGGAAACCGAACAATATCCAAATCTACGCTTGTTGAAATACTGCGACCAAGGTCTTAAAACTGGCCGAAATATTAAAACAAATGCATTTAGATAAACATACAAAATCATCGCGGTCAACGACCTTCAATGGGCGTAACTAAAACGTCATGGGGTCTTTCAAAATGAAATGACAGATCCCAAAATCGCATAAAAAATAAAGATATATCTGCTATTTTAATTTCAAGTGATTTAAACTTTATTGCACACTTCAATTGCCTTTTTTAAATTTTACATTTTCTGTCCCTTTTAACTCGTATAAAAAGTGAAATATGCATATCAGGAATAGCCACACTCATAAAACGCAGCCTCCCCACGCAGCAAAAAAGCAGAGAGGAAGAGAGGGCATGTTTGTTATGTCAATTCAAATAAGACGCCACACAACAGAAAATCTTGAACAAATAGAAATCAACTGGTGACACACAAAAAGGAATGCTTACGGCTGAAACGGTCGCTATCGATACACGTCAGGTTTTCGTGTAAGTGCTAAAAGACGTTAAAGTCTTCTTTGCAGACTAAAAAGGGTGTTGTGATAATAATTCATGTTCTCAAACCGGCTGAAAATAACTGAGTGACTATTAATAAAACTGGAACTAATTGTGTTCACAAAAATATTGAAAATTATCATAAAAGATATTACCTTTAATATACATATGGTTGAATATCGCAGGAACTTATGTTTTAGCTCAGGTTTGTGTCAGATGTCTTTTCATCTGAAGTAAAGTTATATTGTAACGAAACGAAACTGTTACCTCCTGTAACATACTTTTGCTGTCCACGTGTGCCTCAGTGAATTTCTATTCTATTACATGGGAAGTTTTTATGCCCTCGAAGGGAGGCATATAGTAATCGCACCGTCTGTCCGTCCGAAATGTCAGTCCTGTTAACTGTTGCCCTCGCCTCTTCTCCAAAACTGCTAGAGTGATTTCATTGAAACTTAACGGGAGTGTTTGTTGCCAAGCCTAGTTGTGCATATCGCTCGGAATTTTCGCTTGTACTATTTTTTTTGCCGAGTCTTCTATATAAAAATCTTGTCCACGCTTCACCTTCAAAACTCTTGGGGGATTTCATTGAAACTTCACAAGAGTGTTTGTCATCAAGCCTAGTTGTGCATATTATCAGGAGTTTCCGCTCGGATAATTTTTGCCAGCGTTATGGGCCCTTAGCCTTAACTATATAACTTCTATATTAAAAATTTGTCTATGCTAAATCTCCAAAACCGCTTGGGGGATTTCATTGAAACTTCACAGGAATATTTATCACCAAGCTTAGTTGTGCATATCCTAAGGAGTTTCCCCTTTTTTTTGCCAGAGTTATGGGCACTAAGTCTTTTTCTATAATTTCTATATAAAATTCTTGTCCACGCTTCCTCTTCAAAACCTCTGCGGATTTCATTTTAATTTCACAGAAATGGTTTTCACCAAGCATAGTTGTGCATAACATTAGGAGTTTCCGCTTGAATTATTTTTGGCCAAGTTATGGACCCTTGGTCACTTGTGTTAAAACTTCATTATTAAAACATTTGCCACACTCCATCTCCAAAACTTTTTGGAGGATTTCATTGAACAGGAATGTTTGTCCCGTAGTCTAGTTGTGCATATCTTCAAGATTTTCCGCTTTGAATTTTTTAAGCAGATTTACGGGCCCTTACTCGTTTGGTTTGCTTACCTTCTATATTTAGTGAGCAATTTTACATTTCCTTAAAATATCTTTTTTAAATAAAGGTATAGATTTTATTGACCTTCCAAGTATATTTAAAGATGAAACTTGAATCGGCAATGCTGTACCAAATTATTACAAGAATACAGAAACACCCATCGTTTCTTATAAATATAGCAAGCCAATTAGAAACACAATTTTTTAATTACAACAAAATTACCTTGGATTTACAGATTGTTTATAACACACCAATATCATGAGACTGTTCTAATTCAAAATTTTGCTATCAACCAGCCGGTCATATCGTTACAGGGGATGTAAATGTTATCAAAGACTTTAGAATCCGCAATTTAAATTCAAAAGGTCCAAAATATAGAATTCCATCGAACATCGACTTCAATACATGTCGTGCGGAAATCGCAGTCTTTAAACTCTTTTTGCAATAAATGGTGTAAACGAAAACATGCTGAGCCTAATGCTCTTTCAAAATGGAAAAAAAAACTAATATTCAAAATAACACTCGTATATCCATCTATAAAAGAAACATAGCTTTATTACCACCTCGACCTCGTTTGAACTTTCGTCATTTGAAAAAGGGTATTAAAGATTTTCACAACAAATTTGTTTTAACACCTGCTGATAAGGCTTCAATTAATGTAATTATAGTGTGACGTATACATTATATAAATGTTCAAACTGAAGAGCTTAATAGCACAAATGCTTATACACCAACTTCTTTATCAGAGAGTGATACTGTTACTGCACACACTCTACAAATTACAAAATTTAGAATCAGTGTTGAGCCGAAACAAGACAAAGTACCTACTATGTATTGGTTGCCTAAAATGCACAAAACACCGTACAAAGCAAGATTTAACGCTAACTCTAGTTCTTGTGCAACAACAAAGTTATCCGTGCTCTTAACATCTTGTCTTACAGCTATAAAAGAACATGTAATTAGGTATTGCGAAAAAGTTTTTGGAATTACTGGCAAACATTTATTTTGGTCTATAAAAAATTCAAATGACATTTTGAAGATACTTTAATCAAATAATTTTCAGGCGTTCTGTTTGTCCACATATGATTTTTCTACGTTGTATACTTCTCTCCCTTATAATTTATTTAGAAGCAAGCTAACCAGTCTCGTTGAACAAACTTTTGCTAGAGGAATTAAAACATTTATAGCTTGTAATGAACATAGGGCATTCTTGACAGATGGTTCTTATGATAATTATACTTCTTGGAACTGTCAAGACCTTATCCAGGCGCTCACATTTTTATTGGATAATATTTATTTGAGACTTGGTACCTCTATTTATAAACAAGTAATAGGCATTCCAATGAGTACTAATTGTGCACCCCTTGTTGCTGATCTGTTTTTATACTGTTATGAAAGAGACTTTATGTTATCTCTTTCTACCGAACATCAAGATGATATTATTACAGCTTTTAACAACACCTCGAGGTACAACGATGATTTATTAAATATAGATAATAACCATTTTCACTGGTTAATAAGATTTATCCTAAAGAACTACAGCTTAATAAAGCGAACACTTCAGAAAAGCAAGCAAACTTCCATGATTTAAATCTGTCCATTGAAAATGGTTACGTCACTACTAAAATATATATTAAGAGATTATTTTAATTTTAATATAGTAAATTTTCCGTTTTTATACGGCGATATTCCTCGTGCAACATCTTACGGGGTTTATATCTCACAGCTTGTTCGCTTTTCAAGAGCTTGCAACGATGTGAATGATTTTAATGAACGTAATCTTTGCATTACAGAAAAACTTTTAAAACAAGGTTATCGGTATCACAAATTAAGGAAAACCTTTTGCAAGTTTTATCGCCGATATTAAGATCTAATTCATAAATACAGGTGCAGTTTAAAATCACTATTGCAACAAGGTATTTCACAGCCAGTTTTTTAATGGAGATTTAATTTATAAACTTAAGAAAATAAAAGACACTGTTAATTTATCTTGGTTATTCGTAAAAACCATCTGTAAATTAAAAAGAAATGTGGTAAGTTACGGGTCTAATTTCGATATTACACCTTTATGTGAGGTGCTATAAAGTAATGGGGTATATATGGTACCCCGTAATTTTCAATGCCATTTCTATGCATATTCGGACTTCTTAAGTACGATAAACTTTATTCCCGTAACACGGTTTATTATCGAAATTTATTTTCGGTCTATAAAAAAAAACCCGAAATTTTTTTTTATCATAAACCAAATTTTTATATTACAGCTTATAGTACTTACAAGGTCAGATAGTGCATAGAAATGACATTTAATTAGCGGGGTACCATATATACCCCGTAACTTTTATAGAACCACACATATAGGTATAATATCGAAGTAAGACCCGTAACTTACCACATTTCTTAGTATATATATACAACCCCTGATTAAGGTTTATTACAGAGACCCCATATCTGACGATATTTCTGTATATATATATATATATATATATATATATATATATTAAAGGCTACCACTGCAGATCCTGAACAAACAACACAAATGAGCAGGCTGATCTAGATCTACACTGTTGGTATTGCATAAAAATGTGTATACATGTATATGATGAAAGAGTTTAAGACTAGTTGGGTGAATATCAGGGCCAAAAAGCATAAAACTGGGACTAGAGACCATAATTAGTGCTCAAGTATCTCATTCACATGAAAAATATGACATGCACAATTATCTAAACTGTATACTGAACAACTGTTGAAATGTCATGCCAAAATCTGTAAAACTGTGGAAGTTAGCATTAGCAGATTTGATTAATATCTGCTTGTCTCCTAAAACTAATGAACTAAACCATAGGAAAAACATGTTCGCACTTGAACACTTAAAGGTGAATATATGCGAAAAGTTTCACATCATATTAGCCTGTCTTAAAATGAAAAAGTTATTTGTGTCATAATATTTTGTAAAATTATTCTTTCTATGAAAAAATGCTGGAATGATCCATATGAAGAACTGTTCAAGAAGTTCACGTTACAGGGTTTGTGACTGTTACATAGTGCTCATTTCAAGGGAAAATAATCAATTGAGCAACAATGAAAAGTATGTCATAAGTAAAAGTATGTGCATTTGAACACTTGATGATCATACATTGTACAGTGAAACCCCTCTATAACAGAGATCTGAGGGACTAAGGGAAAGTGTCCTTAATAGCGGGTTGTCCTTAATTGTGGGTATAAATCAAGAAGAAAACAACATTTGCGTTCTTTAAAAACTTGTCCATAATACTGGGGTGCCCTTAATATTGAGTGTTTGTAATGAGGGGTTTTACTGTATTTGCAAGCATTTAAGGCAATATTTTCAAAATGGGTGTTCAGTTTACCTATATTTTGTGTCATTCTTTGACACTCTGTCAGAACAAGAGGTTGAATTAATTGAACAAGTAATTTCCATTTTACAGGCAACACTAAGTTTCATGTTAGAGTTGCATTTGAAAGGGATATAACTCATGAAATATTGAAACTGGAGGTATCATTCTTGTTGTCACAGATGGCATTGTTAGTGCTGATGATATATTCCAAGTACGAAGTGAATAAAACCAGTACTTTCAAAGTTATAGGCAACATTAAGTTTCATGTTAAAGATGCATTTGAAAGGGGCATAACTCAAAAAATATTGAAACTGGAGTTATCATTCTTGTTGTCACAGATGGCATTGTTCATGCTGATGATATATTCCAAGTATGAGGTGAATAGGACACGTACTTTCAATGTTATAGGCAACATTAAGTTTCAGGTTATAACTAAAAAAATATTGAAACTGGAGTTATCATTCTTGTCGTCACAGATGGCATTGTTCGTGCTAATGATATATTCCAAGTATAAAGTAAATAGGACAAGTACTTTCAAAGTTATCGGCAACATTAAGTTTCAGGTTAAAGTTGCATTTGAAAGGGGCATAACTAAAAAAATATTGAAACCAGAGTTATCATTCTTGTCGTCACAGATGTAAATTGTTCATGCTGATGATATATTCCAAGAATGAAGTGAATAGGACAAGAACTTTCAAAGTTATAGGCAACATTAAGTTTCAGGTGAAAGTTTGGGGGACTACGGGGCGCCGCCGCTGCTGCCAAACAATAGGATCCCTAAAGAATTCAAGCAGACCTTTGGTGTTCTGTTAGTGAGTTTATATATTGGGGTCTATATGGACAAATATGATTGTTCAATAGTATAGTCATACTTAAGTTTAAAGTTAGGGCTTTAAAAACAGTGAATGAAATACTTATTAAGCTCGATTTTCAAAGTACTATAACGTTAAAATGCTAATTCAGTCAGTACCTGTAAAAAATGACATAAATGTTACCTTATTCAAATCTCCAAGCTCTGTTGTTAAATTAAGTTAACACTGACCTAAAGCATTCCAGTTCAAGAAGGCACTCACAATGAACATGAGCAATGACCTCTTATATATCTTAACAGCAAATATTGCACCAACTCTAAATATAAACTGAAGATAGGTAAAGATATTGAATTGTAGACACTTAAAATTTTTCACTCTGCTACTAAAGTGTTTGTTTCAAATTTAATCACAGATCAACCAGCGAATGAATTGTTCAGGAAAGATTGAATTTTAAAATGGTATGAACTCTGTGTCAAGGTCTGGTTGATAACTGTAGAAGAACACAATTAAACTCTTGAGTTCTGAGACCGGTATTGTACTCGACACACCGCCTTGTCATGGTGAACATTTGTGCCAAGTTATTTTGAAAAGCAATGAGAAATAACAAATTTACAGGGAAGACAAGTTAATTCTATTTTCATTAACAGTGACCTAGTTTTTGGACCAAGATGTCCCATATTCAAACTCGTCCGAGAAATTGCTGGGTCAGACATCCCGACCAAGTTTCATGACAATCGAAACAAAAATGTGACAGCTAGAGTGTTAACCAAAAAATTATATTTTTAATTACAGTGACCTAGTTTTTGGACCCATATTCGAACTCGTCCAAGAATAATTGGGACAAACATCCTGACCAAGTTTCATGACAATCAGAGCAAAAATGTCACAGCAACAGTGTTAACAGGGAAATTCTATTTTTAGTAACAGTGACCTAGTTTTTGGACCCAGATGATCCATATTCGAACACGTACAAGAAATCATTGGTACAAACATCCTAAGAACATCCAAGAAATTACTGGGACAGACATCCTGACTAAGTTTCATGACAATTGGAGCAAAAATGTTACGGCAAGAGTGTTAACAAGAAATTTCTATTTTAAAAAGCACTAATGTTGTTTTTAGACCAAGATGACCCATATTCGAACTCGTCCAAGAAATCACCGAGACGAACATCCTGACCAAGTTTCATGACAACAAAGCAAAAATGTGACCGCTAGAGTGTTAACAAGAAAATTCTATTTTTAGTAACAGTGACCTAGTTTTTGGACCCAGATGACCCATATTCAAACTCATCTAAGAAATCATTTAGACAAACATCCTGACCAAGTTTCAAAACAATCGAGGCAAAAATGTGACCGCTAGAGTGTCAACAAACTAATGCATAATGTACTGACCGGCGGACAGACAATAAAACTGAGACTAGAGACCATACTCAATTCTCAAGCATCTGACTGCCAAAAACTGAAAAAAATGAAATGCATGAGTTCTGAGACCCCCTATTTATATGCCAGTTTGTTTACATACACTGTATACAGCTGAAACCTCTCTTTAACCCTTTCCTCCATAATTACCCATTTTTATGCATCTGCGACAAGTGTAGATCCAGATCAGCCGGCAAATTTGTGCCATCTGATCAGGATCTGCAGTGGTTCCAATGGGTCAGAAATAACCTAATGAATCAAAAAGCAAACAGTGTAGATCCTGATAAAATAATATGGGTGGATGTGCCAACTGATCTAGATCTAGGGTTAATATAGTCTGAACATTTTAAGAATTAGCTTTAAATTTGTTGTAGTTGGTGTTTTAAAGCGACATTACTTCAATTTAACCCGCTCTTGTATGAAATATTACATGTATTTGGAACTATAGTCACTAATTTGCAGCATTAGTTCGGGCTAATAAAATTTTAATTTACTGAATTAAATTTGGTCCGCGCGACTAAAAACGAAAGTAAGATTTCCGAAACGTCACAGAAATCGAGATCGCGCATGAAGTTGTCGCGTCGTTAAAAATAAATGCTAAATATAGCTCCATTATATTTAGCTTCTTAAAAGTTCGTGAATGACAATTTAACAATATCATTTAAAAATCCCATCTATAAGAAAGAATTTGACCAGACCTTTTGTGTTCTGTTAAAGAGGTCATAAATTGGAGTCTATTTGGACAAAAATGATGTTTTTAGTGGTATATTCTTATTTATATTATTATAATTTTAAAGCTGGGGCTTTAATTACAAACAGTGAATAAAATATTAAGAAAAGTCTGATATTCAAAGTGCTTTAAAGTAAGAATGTTGTTTACCTTATAAAAACTCCCAGAGCAAAGTTCTTAAAATTGCATAACACAGATCTAAGCAGGAAAGTTCAGTAGGTCATTCATTGACCACGGACAAGAGCTCTTTCTCTCTGTTTTCTTTTGAGACAGTAGTTTGCTTGAAATTAATAGACTAAACCTTTTCTACAAAAATGCTTAACCTTTTCCTCCATATATATACTTTTTTTCAATGGACAATCAGTGTAGATCCAGATCAGTCAGCATATCCCTTTTGCTAAACAAAATCTACACTGTTAGCTTTTTTATTTGTTCAGTTAATTCTGACTAAAATTCAACCAGTGCAGATCCTGAATAGACTACATAAATAAGCCAGCTGATCTGGATTTACACTGTTGGCATAGCAAAAAAATATGTACGAGTGGAAAGAGTTTGGTCAAGATCAGGGCTAAAGACAATAAAACTGAGACTAGAGACCATACTCAATTCTCAAGCAAATGACTGCTGAAAACTGATACTAGTCTTAGAAAAAAATCACATGCTGGAGTTCTGAGACCTCCAATTAACTAGCCATTTTTTATACATACACGTACAACATAACCCTTTCCTCCTTATATACGCATTTTTACGCAGGTGGAACAAGTAGATCCAGATCAGCTGGCACATTCCTGCCGTCTGATCAGGATCTGCACTGGTCCCATTTTAGTTAGAAATAACCTAATACATAAAAAAGCGAACAGTGCAGATCCTGATCAGATTGTTTGGATGTGCCGGCTGATCTGGATCTACACTGTTCGCCCATGCAAAAAGTTGTGTATATGGATGAAAGGGTTAATATAGTCTGAACATTTTGTGAATGTACTTCAAATTTGTTGTTGTTGTTGTTGTTGCTTTACTTACAAATTTGAACAAAATATTCACAAAAGCCCATGTTCAGTGCTATAAATTACAAATGATTATTTCATAGAATATGTCAAAATTTACCCTATAAAAACTTCCAGAGCAAAGTTCTTAATATTGCATAACACAGATCTAAGCAGGAAAGTTCAGTAGGTCATTTAATATGACCAGCAACCAGAGCATTGAACTCCATAATGCATTCTTATACATCTTAATATAGCTGAAGACAGGTAGAACTATTGAAATTTTGTCACTTAAAATTTTCACTCTGCTACTAAAATTTTTGTTTCAAATTTTATCACTGAACAACCAGTGAATGAATTGTTCAGGAAAGATTGAATTTTTAGATGGTATAAAGTTTGTGCCAAAATCTGGTTGATAACTATAGAAAATCAAAGGTTAAAAACAGAATTTAAAAGAAAAAAATTTTGAAAACCCCAGGGCGGGGCCCCTGGGCAATTCAAGAACATGATTTTAATAATTTGAGTAGAGATCATTAATATCAATATTCATACCAAATTTGATGACAATCAGATAAAAAATGTGACCTCTATTGCATTAACAAAATTTTTGCTTTAATCTGACCTAGTGACCTAGTTTTTGACCCAAGATGACCCAGTTTCAATAGGGGTCATCACACCACCAAGAGAAACATTCTGACCAAGTTTGATGAAAATCGGTTGAAAACTGTGGCCTCTATCGCGTTAACAAAGAAAATGTTGACGGACGACGGACGACGGACGCCGGACGACGGACATCTGGTGCCCCTCTGATCACAATAGCTCACTCAGAGCCTTCGGCTCTGGTGAGCTAAAAAAAGAAAGGTTATAAACATGATATTTTACAGCGCTCTTCAGGCCTGGTGATTTACCCATCTACATTTGATCACTATGCTTACCTCTTTGGTTGCACGACGTTTTTTTCTGTTTTAGCGAGACTTTTATTTTGATATAAAAATGAATGCATAGCAGTAGTTCCTGACTGAAAATTTGCATCAGACTTTACTTTCTATTTAACTCTTCATTCAAAATTTGGAGGACATAACGATAATGTACTTCTACAGAAAATATGTCACGTTTTGGAGAATTATGCAACGGCTGTTGGTACAGGAAATGCGCATAGTTACGAGCATAATACAAAACGACGTAATATTAGCAAAGACTGATTGATCTGAAAGTTGCGTCCACGTTTATATCTCTACATATTTCCTACTATTCGGCAGTTTGTCACAGACACTCGCAGAAAATAAATCAGAAATGACATTGTTTTAATTCTTTCTTCGTTTTATATATATCTGGGAACCATATGCCGCTTCACATGGAATGCTGATAATCTGAAAATACCTCATTGAAGGTTCAATGTTCACCGCCATATGCACACCATCGTAACAGATGGATCGAAATTGTACTGTTCGTTTGTGTAAACATTGATTTGCGCTCAAACGGGGACTAGGCGGCGTGGACAGTGATATATAATTCCATTACTGCCAACGGCTCGGTCCGTCGTACAATCGCGACTGGGCTGTATTTTCGTTGAAAGTAAAAGTACTTTCCGGTTTTTTTAGATATTCAAACATGCCTTTCTGTACTAGTTTTGCATAGGTATGTGCAGGTAGTTTACTCGCACATTTGGAAATTTATATGTTACCCATTATTGAAATTGAATGTGTAAATACAATTTATTGCTAGACAAAAAATGAATACCAAATCCTGCGAAAACACAAAAATGCTAATAGCACTGTCATTAAAGCTTGCCCCTCGATCACCTTTCTGAGCACCTGTAGTTAGAGCAGCAAGAAAACGAGAACATTCATGGAAACTTTCATGTTAAAAGCATCCGGTTTAACGAATTCGTTAAGGGCCTCGGAATTTATTTGAACAGTATTCTCCTATAAAAGCCAAATGTTTATATATGGTCTTAATTGTTCGAATATGCTATTGGCATTAATTATCATTCATTTGTAAACAATATACTCTTTAAAAAAGACGGTTTTAATCGAAAAGCAGAAAATAAGTGTAACACCGTTTGGTTTTTATTAAAGCAAGATTTGTTTTTTAAATAAAAAAATTCGATTAGTGGTTATTTTACAAGAGACCTCCTTCCAGCAGGATGTTTTGCCGATAACAAGAACAATATTTATGCACTGCTTGAAACCACTTTGCAGTTTTCGAAAGAGCTAGATTGCGCAATAAATGCAATATTCAAAAACGTTTTGTTGTTGAGATGATCTGTTAAACACTCTAATTAGTGTTTTTGTTCTTATGACGTGCAATTTCACAACACAACATTCAACTTTTACGTGATGTAATCTCTAACTATATGGTGATTGAGACTAAACGTCTGAACAGATTATTCGTCACGAACATTTCTTAGACTACAGCTACCGACTACTGACCAATCAGTGGCAAGTATAACTGTTGACTAAATCGCGTAGACAACACTTTGGCGTTGTCTACGAAGGTTCGTGGAGCACGTGCATCTCGTTTACTATCTCATATTATTAAGCGGACGGGCGATAGCTTAGTGTCATACTGTGCTATCGATACGTGTTTGTGACAATTGTAAGAGTACGAAGTGGACGTTTAAGGTATTGGTGCGTTTATCAATGCCATAGACAAAAAGAAAAACATCAAAATCTCTCAAACAGCACAATGCAGAACTTAAATGAAACTTTTCACAAACCAATGCTATTAATAGGTGTTTAATTAATATATGCTAGGAAAAGTTGGAACGGTAACGAAAAATAGTTAGACCTAGAAAATCCCTGAATGTTTGAAAAATGTAGGTTACTTTATAGGCAAATTTTATGTTAGCCCAGTTATACATGTACCGCATTTCATGAATTATTTTACAGAGAAACGTATCCGATGTTTTTCTTCTAACTCTACTAAAACGTAGGCAATATTGAACAGTTATGTGAAAAAATATTCTTTGGAGACTCTTTTGCAGTATTTTATAAATTAGGGTGAGCACTTTTAACTTCTTAAAACCGTTCCGAAATATTAATGGCTTCCTATGAATTTAATCTTATACGGAATTCGACACAATATTCAAGATCAAGATCAGAAACAGTCACTTCCGGTGTCGTATAACAACATAATAATTAGTCCTTATTCCGGTTATCTGCAACTTTCCTGACTGCTGTCTTCGAAAACATTATCAAAAGTTTATCAACTAACAGTTGAGCGTGTCTTTAAAATCATTAAAAGCTTTCACATTCTTTGTAAATTGAACTTCTGTTGACTCGAAGAAAAAGTAAAACATCATTTAACAGGTTTTCTCATTGGTTGTTATGCATTTTTATGCCTTTTTGTTTCTATCAAATATTGAGCTTTTAAAATTTAACAGCAGAAAAAGCTTAAATATTAACAGTAAGTTAACCAAATAATTATTATGCAAGAATGTAATAGTGCTATTTTGCCATACTAAATGGTTTAAATTTCGTCAATGTAAAAGCTAATGATACAAATGGTAACTTTCTATTTAAGGCCAGTATACTTAAATGCTTTGTCACTTTAAACATAGAAATACAGAACAGTTAAATTGCTTAGCAAATAATTATATTTTGACTGATGATAAAACAGTTGTCTGTTCTTGCTTATTCCGTAAACTGGGCACGCAACTTGGATAAGGTACCTTTGAACATTATATTGACATTTTAGTTGTTATTATTGTTGGAAAGAATTTACAATTATATTGTTTATATCATAAATGTAATTTTGTTTCAGATTTTGACAATAAATTGGTGTTTTAACCTCGAAATGCATAACTATTAATGCAGTTTGCTCACCTTTATGACGTCATTTCAAGGACTGACTTCAATTGTCCGAAGGTCCCTTTTCCTATTGCTCATCAAACATCATTTAAAAGTATAAAAAAATAAATCGGAATTTCAAAAGACACAATGGTTGCTGCTCATACTGTATGGGCATGAATGATATTCATGAAATTCTCGTGCAAGGTTTCACGTGTTGATTTTACAAAAAGGTGAAATATGCATATCAGGAATCGCCACATTCAGAAAAAAACAGCCTCCCCACACAGTCAAGAAGAAGAGAGGGGGAGAGAGCATGGTTAATAAAATAATCAGTTTAAAAAGACACCACTAACAATAAACAAAAATGAGAACCCGAGGGGTTAACGCCTTGGAACGGTCAGTGGCAAATCAAATTGCCACTGGGGGTTTAAACCAGGTTCTAGGGTGCACCAACCTCACACTTGCCCCAACAGGTTCTCATATCACAAAACAAGTACAAGTTGTCTTGGTGAAAAGCTTAATAGGGTCGATTAATTATATGGAGAAGTCGTGAATCTATACATTGATTACCTGTGGTCTAAGTCAGATAGACCACTCGTAACCGTTGTCTACGAGATTTTTCGGCTCGCTTCGCTCGCCTCTAAATCTCGTAGACAACGGTTACTCGTGGTCTATCCTTTACTTAATAATGGGAAAATATGCATATCAGGCATTGCCACATTCAGAAAAAAACATCCTCTCCACACAGTGAAGAAGAAAAAAGAGGGAGAGAGCATGGTTAATAACATAATGGGTTAAAAAAAAGACACCACAAACAATTTACAATACTGAGAACCCAAGGGGTTACCGCCTTGTATCGGTCAATGGCATATCAAATTGCCGTTGGGGGTTTAAACGAGGTTCTAGGGTGACCAAGCTCACACTTGTTCCTACAAGTTCTCATATCACAAAACAAGTACAAGTTGTCTTGGTAAAAAAACTCCAACCCACCCATCGGCTCAACAATGTTGCATGCAAAAGCACACAAACATTATAAAACATAAGAAGGTAATAGCGTTGCAAAGCCAAAGGGCGGGTACTCAATGATCTTACCGAGACCAGAGCTCCTGGAGTAAAATAAGCAAGAACACGATGACAGGGATAAAAGTAACAAATCGAGCTTCTAGGTTCTTTTAAGAAAAGATTTCTCCATAAACCTTCATCAACTCTTAAACCCCTGCCACCGTCGTGCACCCAAAGATGTAAGTATAGTGATCAACTGTAGATGGGTTAATCACCAGGCCTGCAGAGCGATGTAAAACATCATGTTTGTAACCCTTTTTTTAAATTTGCAGATGGCTTTTACGAATAACCGTGAGAAATTAGTATTGTCTTTCATATAATTAAGGTTATAAATTAAATCTCCATACAAACTGGCTGTGAATTACCTTGTTGCAATAGTAATTTTAAACTGCACCTGTATTAATGAGTTAGATCTGGGTATCGGCGATAAAACTTGCAAAATGTTTCCCTAATTCGCGATACCGATAACCGTGTTTTAAAGTTTTTCTGTAATGCAAAGATTACGTTCATTGAAATCATTAACATTGTTGCAAGCTCTTAAAAAAGCGAACAAGCTGTGAAATATTAACCCCCTCAGATGTTGAACGAAGAACATCGATATATTAAACCATATATATTTAAATATTGACGTAACCATTTTCAATGGTGAGCTTTACATCAAGAAAGTTTGCTTGCTTTTCTGAAGGGTTCGCTGTATTAAGTTGTAGTTCTTTAAATCTCATTAACCAGTGATGGAAATGGTTATTATCTATATTTAGTAAATCATCAATTTACCTCGGAGTGTTGTTAACAGTAATATATGGTTTCAAAATCAAAATGGGCGGAATTTTCAATATAAAAAATATTACCATTATCGGTACACGTGACAATAAATGAGTCATTAGATTCACTACGGCCGTATATAAGATGTTAATGAATATCACAATTATTTGTTTAAAAGCTCCCATGCCCCAAAGTTAAAAGGTTCTTAATTTAGTATATTCACTGTTGCTGAATAAACTTCCGAACCAAGGTCACATGAATACGTTCATTAACGGCAGTATAAATTTCTTCATTTCTGAGCATATTAGAATCAGAAAGAAAAGGAAAGAATCTCCGCTTTCTCCACAGATTTTCATAAAATGCAGTGAATAGTTTGACTGCTGTATCCTTCTCTATCGTTTCGTTGCTTGTCCGTTTCGTAGTCCTCGATAATGAGATCTGCTGTTTAGTTTTGTCCTGCTTTCTCCGTCAGAATAAAAGTAATTGAAAATCAAAATTTACTATAACTAACCAAGAAATTAGTAAAAAGTATAGTTGCTACACCACGTTGTAAAAAGCAGTTTTATATGGCATAGCCGGAAGCTGGGTAACACACTGTCTTTCGGAAATTCGGTCGCAGAAAGCTGATTGTAAGGTATTAAAAATAATCATCATAAACATCGACGACACATGGATAAGAAGTAATGAGTATAAAGTGAAAAAATCAACAACAAAACATCAGATTGACACACACCTGCCTCAAGACGGCCGATTTTATTCAGGAGCAAGCATTGTAACTTAATGAATTTTCCTTTCGGAAATATCGGAATACAAACAGCACATGGTATTTCAACTGTATATAAGGAATATTACAGCATGTTTTCGTTGAAACTTACGACCAAGGAGTCGAAAGAAGCGTAAACCATTACTGGAAGCAAAGCCACTGATAGTGCATGACAACGCATCGTGTCATAATGCAGTGTTGGAGAGGTCTTTTATAACGTCAAAAAGTGGGACGATCTGCCACACCCTGATTATTTTCCAGAAAAAAAACAGTCCGTTAAGAGTTCGACCTACAAGTAAAAAGAACATCTTCGTACTGTACGTGTTTTTTAACTGACCTCGAATTAAAAAATGACCAGACAAATACTCAGTATCAACTCTGGTTGATAGCTGCGAGTCGGTCAGTAGCGGATCATGGATGTAACTTTGAAGTAAATTTAGACAGAGTTTTAAGGTTAGGTTAGTAAATTATTAAGCTTTTAATATTAAAATCTGAACTGTTTGTTGATGACCCTCGTACATGATATTTACTAACCGTTTGAGACGCTCCCCGTCCTCGAATCTGCATGACCACTTCTTCAAATAATGTCTACTACTACTGCTAAAAGCTATGTTGCCCTTTCATAACAAGGAATCAGCTAAGTCGCTGATTTGAGCACTTATCTCCGACCCGATGGTGATTCGCAGGATGTCTGAGTATCATTATAATTCTCGCTCTTAAGTAAAACGATCCGACAATACTTTAACCATTACAAATACTGTACGGCTGTAGGTGGTAAATCAGCAACAGACAGCTCTAATGCGCAAGTGAAGAGCTTATAACTGCGGATAATAACAACCGCTTGATTGTTATGTGTTCCTAACCTACATATTCATACACACATACTTACAAATATTTCTTTTGCGGAATGGACTGTCAGTGAATAAGATATATGCTTACTGAATTAATTGTGTTTATACAACAATCGATAATATTTATATTGCAATTTGCTTTCAACATTGTCTCTTGGGAAATAATACGCAGATCCTGACATATTTTCATCGCATACTTCATTATTCATACAACGATTATGATTCTCAGCGGGATCGCAAACCACCATTAGGTGTTAGTTTCTGTGGCATCATTCAGCTCGCGGGCAATGTAATTATCTGAAGGAGAAAATAAGTGAAATCGAAATTCAGACACCATTAGAAATAAAGCTTGGGTAGATAGTTTTTTTACTGCTATGTACAAAACAGTTTCGTCAAGCTGATATTAATCAATTTGTTATACATAAGGGTTTTTGTAGTTGAGAAGGTTGAATGAAAATGCCAAAACCTAATCGTTAATCTGTCACTTACGATATCCTTTTGTTCGAGCTCTACTCAGAATGAAGATTTGTTAGTCCAGATGTTGTTGTTCAGTATCTTACAAGGAACAGGTAGGTATGCCATATTTAATTTATATGAAATTAATGATCGCACAGAATGAATGGGCGGCGCCTGCCAGCCAGTGGGATGAACACTACTTTTTCTCACTTAAAGTATGCTGTTTTTTATACTCAAAGTAATTATTGTCCACTTAAGGTAATTGTCTCACTTAAGGTATGCTGTTTTTACACTCAAAGTAATTATTGTCCACTAAAGGTAAGCTGTTATTGTCTCACTTAAGGTATGCTGTTTTTACACTCAAAGTAATTATTGTCCACTTAAGGTAAGCTGTTTTTGTCTCACTTAAGGTATGCTGTTTTATACTCAAAGTAATTGTTGTCCACAATAAAATTATCCACGATAATCTTGATGAGCGCATTAAGTTTCTCTCAGATTTATACCCATATCTATGTCTCTTTAAAAAGCCAAACAAACAGCACAATTAAAAAAAACACAGTCTCTTCACAAAGGCAAAGAGATTCAAGATTCAAGATTCAAATATTTATTGGCAGAAAAACATGAACATGTTTGTTGCCATTACACTATGGCGTGTGAATACACAACATTTTATAGAGAAAAGTGTAAACATATAATATTAAATAGATAAACAATATCAAAACACACATCAATACCGTACAGTGATGTTAACAGCTGAATAGACAAAACTATAATTTGTAGGACAGATATTTAAAGTTCTATGCTTAAAAAAAGATACAAATTTCACATAGAATCAGATTTGCAAGATCATTTGCAATAAATACAAGACTAGCTATGGATAGAATCATCCCGGAAAAATAATAGGATCCCAGCAGGGCATACTCGATTTACTAAATGCATATTTCGGATTGGTTCCACAGTTACTAATAGCAGATGTTTTAAGTGGAACTAAAGCGTGGTACCAATCACAATATGTCATCAATCAAAATTTTTGTGTGTACACGAGGTTTCAAAAAAACAACAACACTGAAAATGGATTTAGCGCTTGGTTATGTTATTGAATGCACTCATTATGGATTAGTTTCTGTGTTCACAGTCTGGTAAGCTTGTTTACTGTTACGTTTGATCTTTTATATTCAAGTTCAGGTCTAATCTCCGTTATAAAAATGAATAATTGGGCCAGTTTGTGAAAGGAGGCACGCTTTTTATCATTATATTAACATTTTCCTTTTATATTTAATATCATAGCTTGTGTTTTCCCAGACAATTATAAAAAGTTATCGTTAAATAGACAGTCACGTGATTTTGCTTTTTTTTACAATATTAAGACAAATACTTACTTGAACAGTTTTACACTTTAAAATTGAATAGTTCCAAAAGGACCAAAACAAATCAAAGATGCAAATGTCATTTATTATAATTTAATGAAAAGGAATAAATGTAGTTTCAACTGAGTTTTAATATTTGCTAGTGTACTGTAGCTCCCAATTGGCCTACATACCTGCAGTACAGCTGGGGTCTACACCATTCAAGCAATTCAGTTTGTATGATCAGTTTATAATACTGTTAAAGTGTTTTATAAAATAAATACATTTCTCGATTCTAAATAAGGCAATGTTCATAACTTTGAATTACAATTCTAGGTCAAACACCAACACGATAAGGGTTTCCTTTTGCATCATGGCTTAATATATATACACATATACATAAATAGGTCTACTACTACATTTATCATTGCTTAACAACATACAATATAAATTAAAATACTAGTAGATATATCATTGCTTAACAACATACATGTTTTAATAACACTAGTCTGTAGTGCATTGAAGGTATATATTCTAAATAATGAAATGAATGTTTATTAACATTTAAATTATTAAGATACAGTTGCTAATACAGTATTTCTCAGTGTATTTGCTAAGTAAATAAATTTTCCAAGTTTATTCAATATACCAGTTTGCTGACTTTTCATCAGACAAACAAACTTTGGTAGACTAGGCCAAGAGCAATAATATTTTGGTAAACATTCATTTCTTATTTGTCTGTATAGAGGACATACCAATATGAAATGATATTCCGATTCTACTTTGTTCATATTACATAGCTTACATATTCTATTTTCTCTATCAACATTTCTATATCTTCCTTCTTCAATAAATAACTTATGCGCAGAACATCTCAAGCGTGTTAGTGCAGTTCTGTATTTCTCATTATGAATATTGTTTAAATACTTCTCAATTCCAAAATTACTTTTAAACATATTATATGCTTCTAATTTACTTGATGTTTCTAGTTCAGAAAACCATTCTTGTACATATTGGTCATATATTCTTTGCATTATTAATTTTAATTGAAGTGAAGTAATATTATTATCCCAAAAGCTAGAAAATCCTAAATTATCTAAGAGTTCTTTCACTTTAATTGCCCAGTCATTTACAAGATTTCCATTATCACTTTTCATGAAACATAACACACTCATTAATGATTATTATTTGTATTTTTCTTGAAACATATTGAGGAAATAGGCCTAACTCACCGTATACGGCAGCATTAGTTGTTTGTTGCCGTACACATAATATATGCTTCAGAAATTTCAAATAAACACGCTCAACATCTGGGGATTTATGGAAACCCCATACCTCTGACCCATACATTAATATCGGTTTTACCATCGAATCAAATAATTTAATTTTTTCCATAATATGCATTGGAACCTTTTCAAATAATGAGTTTAATGAATACATTGCTTTAAGTGCCTGTTTAGATAGTGATAATTGAGTTTGATAAAAGCTACCATTAGAAGACAGACATACCCCTAGGTATATAAATTTATTTACAACTTCAAGTTTTTCACCACCATACATGATTTCCACATTTTCTAGTTGGTTACCCCTTTTACAAACCATTATTACAGTCTTGTTTATGTTTACTGAAATTCCCCATTTGTTACAATAGTCATGCAATTTATCTAGAAGTATTTGCAATCCTTGTTTGGTATAGGAAAATAACACAGTATCATCAGCAAAAAGTAACATAAATATTTTGACTTCATTCATGGTGAACATTTCTACTATGTCATCACACAAACTATTATACATATCATTTATAAAAAATATGAACAAAAACGGTGATAAAGGCTCGCCTTGTTTAACTCCAGCAAAGCTATCAAAAAATTCACTTTTTTCATTATTTAATCTCACACAAGATTATACACTTTCATATACTTTTTTTAGAAGCTGAACCATTTTTGATGAACATCCGTACCTTATTAATTTCAACCAAATACCATCTCTATAGACTAGATCAAAAGCTTTGCGGAAGTCAACAAAAGCACAGTATAATTTTTTGTTTTCGTTTGTTATAACATGTTTTATTATAGAACTTAGTGTAAAAATACAATCAACAGTACTTCTACCTTTTCTAAAACCAAACTGGAATTCCGATAAGAGATTATTTTGCTCAGCCCATTTTCTTAATCTAGTATCTAACATAATAGAAAAAATTTTTGAGAAAATACTTGTAAGAGTTATCCCTCTGTAGTTATTTATATCATTAAGATCACCCTTTTTAGGTACAGGAATAATAATCCCTTTGGTCCATGATTCAGGATAGAGACAATTATTAAGCATAATATTAAATAATTTACATAATGTTCGTGAGATAATTTCCTTACATGCTTTAAATAATTCTGGAATTAATAGATCATAACCAGGACTTTTACCATTTTTTAATGTTGAAATAGCTTGTTTGACCTCATCAATAGAAAATTCATTGTCAAGGATGTTAACCGGCAGATTGGTGTAAATGTTATCTGACAATTCATCTTCTACTTCACTACTTTTAAATACATCTTCATTTGAAAATAATTCTTTAAAATACTCATAGAATTCACTTAAGCTCAAATTTCCATTATTTTGTTTATTATTTCTTATTTTTCTTACTTCTTTCCAAAACCTTTTTGGATTGGGTTTAGCAAATTCATGTAAATTATTTTTTTCATTTATTTTGAATTTTGTTTTTGCTTTTCTTTTAATATTTCTATAATTTTTTCTTGCATTTAATAATATTGATTTATTTCTGTGGCATTTGTTATTTTTATATGAATGTTTTGCAGTATTAAACTGTTGTCTTGCAGTTTCACTTTCTCTATTGAACCAGAGACTTTTATATTTTTTGTTTTTAAAATTTTTACAATTATTTTGATTGTTTGAACCAAATATGCTATTTGCTGTATTTACTAAGAATGATGAAATTTTATCAATGCCTTGAGTAATATCCATTTCTGATGTATCAATCAAATTCACTATGTTATTCATAGATTGAATTCCTTTATTGACTTCATTTATAAATTCTGCTTCTTTTTCATCATTCCACTTAAGTTTGCTAGAAATTACATAAGTATCATCTTCTGGAACCATATTATAATTTGTACTGAAGATAATTTCAATAGGGGCATGTGTTGAACATGTTTGGATGTCATGAACAATAAAATCAACTATATAAGGAAATAGGTCATATGTACATAGTGCATAATCAATTAGACTGCTTCCATTATGAGACATGTTAGTACAATTACCAATTCCATAGTCAGAACCAATGCGACCATTTACTATTTTGATATTACTACTTAAACATAGGTCAATTAATTTGTTTCCAGATGTATTAATATTTTGGTCCATTGAATGCCTTTTTGGAAAATTTTGGTTTAAAATACTACTTGGGTCCTGATCAATAACATCAATGTACCTTCCATAATCGGAAATGTTATCTAAAACATCACTTCTATTTCCACATCTTGCATTTAGGTCACCAATAACACTTACATAACCCAGAGTTGAATTTTTTCTTATTTGTTATTCTAAAAATTCAAAATAATCTATTTCTGGTAAATGGTAATACACAGAGTTACTAGGGGGAATATATATACAACAAAGATATATATCATCTTCCATTCCAAAGAAGGACTTACAGAGTTTAACACAGATAAAACCCATTTCATCACTACATTCAAAAGTAATACCATCTTTAATACCAGATTTATAAAATAAAGAAACACCTCCATGACCTCTTTTAGTATTTCCATATAAACTTTCAGGTCTTGGCACAGAAATAGAGTCATAATTTTTAATTTCAAAAATTTATGTTTGGCGTTGCCATGTCTCTGAAAAGAAAATAATGTCATAATTATTTACAAAATTAATAAAGTCCTCATCATCTAGGCAATTTTGTAAGCCTTCTATATTCCATGCCAGGACTCTGAGGTTCCACTTTTCTCCATCTCCCTAATCAAACTCCTGTGCGGCAGTGTTGAAAAGACCTCTGTTAGGAAGGATAACCAACTTATCTCTCCGGATAAAAGCTGTTTTACCCTCTTGCCGTGCCTTCACAAGATCAGGTATCAGGGCTTTTCTCTTGTCCTTGACCTCTTGAGGAAACTGATCAGACACATTGTATGGTGTTTCCTTGAGCTTAACAGATTTAAGGGTCTTTTTAATCATTGCCTTTGATTCTGGTTCAAGCCTTGCCACTATTGGTCTGATTTTACCTGGTACAAACCTTCCAATTCTGTGGGCAACTACTATTTTTATATTTTGTTCAGGGCTTTTCATTTTCAAGACTTTCTTGCAGAAATCCAAAACCTTATATTTGCAGTTTTCATTATCAGTTGCAGCAACAGCACTATACTGTTCTTGATTTTCAGTGTTCATTTGTGTCAAATTTAGAGGTAGATTGCTCATTTGCTGTTCCTCACTATTTATATTCATATTTTCAGGGCAATTATTGTTTTCATTTGTGTTTACTATTGTTTCTGTAGGTTCAGTTGATAGTTCACTTTCTGGACAAGGGATGTGAAGCCGGCCTTCAGGCACCCCAAAGAATAACAGATTGTCCTTCATGGACCTGCATTTCATGTCAATTATGTCATCTCTAAGTGTTTCATTTTTGGCCTTTAATTCATTGTTTTCACCTTTCAGAAATCTAATGTCATCCTCAAGTTTGTGTATGTTATTTTTGTTCTCAGTATTACTTTTTTGTTGATTCTTGTTTAAACTGTCATATTGTTCACTAATAAAACATTGGCTTTTTTCAACTTCAGATATTTTATGTTCCATTGAGTTCAGTCTTACAGTAATTGCTTCTACTTTGGTTTGTATTACTTTTAATTGGTCAAGCTTACTGTCTATTTTGTCAAATCTCCCATCCATTTTCTCTAAACGATCTAATACGACCTGCAGTATATCAGACGAACTATCGTTCCTAGCCGGATACTGTGACACTTGTGGTGCATTGTTTGGTGTAAAGTTCATATATTGTGGATACATAGGGGGTGACATAGTATATTGGTTATGCCCAACAACAGCTGGACTGCTTGGGTAATACATTGGATGCTGTATATTTTGCTGGGTTTGGGCTTGCACCGACGGAACTTTATCAGCTGAGCTTGTACTTGTACTTGTATTTGTAGCCATTTTTTGTTGTCTTTTTGTTGATTTGCTACCATCAGGTGGAGTTATTGTACTAGATTTACGTTTGTTTTGTTTCATTTGCTGTTTTTAGACACATCTTACGTTTACAACTTTGTTTTATCTTCAATTATAGCCAATTTCGAGTCTCTTTCAAAATTTTCACGACCGCCATTGTTGTTAAAAATAATGCGTGTATATATGATCACTGGGGGTTTAAACCAGGTTGTAGAGTTCTCCACTGCAGGTTACCAAATTCGCATTAAACACGTTTTTCTTGATTTTTGTTAAAAGAACATGGTTTTAATAAGTAGTCTATGTTGATCTTTTATTTCAGTTTACCCCCACGGGTTCGATTACTAGCCTTAAATTTTTTTTTTCTAAAAGTAAAAGAATCGTGTATTCGCCTTGATATTAAAGTTCAGGATTTTTTACTTCTAATATCCATTTGTTGTGTCACTTTATATTTTAAAAATATAAGCTCTTGGTTATTTTTACACATTTTCGAGTGTGTTAAAAATGTTTTGTTGGCCGTTCAAAAGAAATTTCATTTCGACAAAATGTTATCCCTTATTGTAAACATGAATTTAACATATTAGTAGTCAGTCTTGCACAACCATAATAGTTGTAATCTAAAATTCCTTTGAAAAATAAAAATAATTTATATTTAATTGACATGATGCTTTTTGGATTTAAAATATTACCATATTGTTTCTGCATTGTTCATGGTATAATTTCGGTATAGTTTGCCAAGTCATGAGTTTTTGCCGAGTTATATTGTACCGAACTACCTTGACTGCCAACGCCGCCGAGATGAAGAATATTGTGTAGATTTATGTTTGACATATGCTATTTAATTACTTATTTTTCACACAAAAACTAAGCATCGATGATTCTTGTATCGTTTATCCTAAAAATATTGTTTCGAAATACAATTTTTGACGGCATGACTAGCTCGTACTAATACAAAAACACACCTTGCACACGTAGATTTGAATTTTGATTGATTTTTAGATGAAACATAAATAAGACAAGAGGACCAAAGGCCCTATCGCTTGCCAGATTCTTGGATTAATGAAATGAAAGGTAGAAAAAAATTCAAGAAAGTAACAAATACACAGCTGACTTTGCAACAATTTAAACAAGAGCTATCACTGAAGGTGATTGATACACTCGCAATACTGCTTTGTCAGAGTATACAGAAATAGTGTTCGCATCTTTTTACCTAAACATGAATGAAATATTCAATAGTGCTCCCCTTCAAAAATTAATGGACTAGATCCAGATAAAAAATATGCCTACCACATCGGCACTTCATGCTATACACATGATTTCAGTTTCAAGTCAATATCTTGAAAATGTATTTCTTCGCATTACAAGATTTTGTTAAATCATTCCCCTACAAAAAATAATGGACTAACCTACATGAAAAATATGTAACACAAATCTACACTTCAAGCCAAACATATTATGTTTTAAGTTTGAGGTAATTACCTTGAAAACTGTACAAGTAGTTTGCGTCACAACTTTTGTTAAATAGTGCTCCCCTCAAAAAAATAATGGACTGATCCAGAAGTAAAACATACACATGTACAATTCATCACGAATATATGTTAAAAGTTTCAAGTCAATATTTTGAAAACAGGAGAAGAAGTTTGTGTCATAAGATTTTGTTAAATAATGCTCCCTTTCAAAAAATAATGGACAAAAAATATGTAACATACATGCGCACTTCATGCAGAATTCATTATTTCAGTTTCAAGTCGAAATGTTGAAAACTGTAGAAGTTGCAGAACACAATTTTGTTAAATCATGACCCCAGAAGTAAAACATACACATGTACAATTCATCACGAATATATGTTAAAAGTTTCAAGTCAATATTTTGAAAACAGGAGAAGAAGTTTGTGTCATAAGATTTTGTTAAATAATGCTCCCTTTCAAAAAATAATGGACAAAAAATATGTAACTTACATGCGCACTTCATGCAGAATTCATTATTTCAGTTTCAAGTCGAAATGTTGAAAACTGTAGAAGTTGCAGAACACAATTTTGTTAAATCATGACCCCAGAAGTAAAACATACACATGTACAATTCATCACGAATATATGTTAAAAGTTTCAAGTCAATATTTTGAAAACAGGAGAAGAAGTTTGTGTCATAAGATTTTGTTAAATAATGCTCCCTTTCAAAAATAATGGACAAAAAATATGTAACTTACATGCGCACTTCATGCAGAATTCATTATTTCAGTTTCAAGTCGAAATGTTGAAAACTGTAGAAGTTGCAGAACACAATTTTGTTAAATCATGACCCCTGCAAAAAAATAATGGACTGATCTACACGAAAAATATTTCATGCACGTCTACACTTCATGCCTAAAATATGTTGAACGTTTCAAGTCAATATCTTAAAAACTGTAGAAGTAGTTGACGTCACAAGGTTTTGTTGAATTGTGCTACTTCCCTTCTAAGAAATAATGGACTGATCGACATGAAAAATATGTCATGCAAATCTACTCACAAGCGTATGTTAAAAGTTTGAAAACTGAAGAAGTAGTTTGCATTATACGATTTTGTTAAATATTGCTCCCCTCCAAAAAATAATGGACTTATCCATAAAAAATATGTCGCTTACATGTGCACTTCATGCAGAACATATGATTTCAGTTTCAAGTCAATATCTTGAAAACTGTAGAAGTTTGCATAACATGGTTTTATTTAATAATGTCACCTGCAAAAAATAATGGATCTGATTTACACAAAAAATATGTCACCCACATCTAGACTTAATTTTAAAAATATGTGTAAAGTTTCAAGTCAATATCTTAAAAACTGTAGAAGTAGTTGGGGGTGAATCATACTTCCCTTCTAAAAAATAATGGACTGAATCAGTGTAAATCCAGATCAGTCAATATATCCCAACCGTCTGAACAAAATCTACACTGTTAGTTTTTAACCAGCGAAGTTGGTTTTACTAATCACAATTCTGAGATCGGTATCAAACCAAAACGAGGCACTGGCAAAAGGCGATTTACGCATTTCAGAGTAGTCTCAATCATTCAGACGCTCTGATTTCGCAATGGCGATCAGTACGTCTGAAGACATTGTTCGTTAAAAAATCAGACACTCCAAAACGAGGCTTGTAATTAGGGCATTAGTATGGAACGGCGTTGTTGTCTTGTGAAAATTATTTTTTTGACTGTCGCCCTGTCAGCTGGAAATCGATAAAACATAATTATCCTACGGGGGCACGCAGTTTTCACTACATTATTGCGCCCAAAAGCGCGTTCAAGTAAACTGAGGAAGGCATTCAATTTGATGTTAAGTGTTGCTTTGTTTTTGTGTTTGGCTGTAGAATGTTGGAATATTTTTCAGGTCAAACTATTTTTTACTGTTCTAACTTTTCTAAACGTATAAATAATTAGATTTATTTATGCAAAGTTTGACTGAACTGCATTTTTCCGTTAGAGAGATTTTTTGGTATTCTTCACGTTTTATCAATAACCGTACAATGACAACTGCTATACCATATTTATGTTATGTATGTATGTATGTATGTATGTATTCTGTAATTTCCTCCTTTATTCATAGGAGCACACCTCTTCACCAGAGGATAAGGATTTTCGTATATGTACACTTTCTTTTACCTGCATTACAGGAGATCGCTGTATTCAGCGTATGTTACCCTTACCATCATATTCATGATATCAACAAGTATATATCAACACCACCACTGAGTATTTACACACATATATCTATATATAGATATAAATCTGACAGGTGCAGATAACTATAGAGAGATAGCTTTTAGATACAGATACAGGGAATCCGGGTAGGCAACCACAGCTCTTTTCGAAGAGACCCTCTGATTCTTTAACGTGCCCGGTTTATAATACCGATACACGCACTGAAATTCTTCTTCCTGGAAGTGAACCAGTACTAAGTTGGGTGGGAAACACTAGACGTATATTACAGAAATTTCAAGTGCCGTGTTCGGGATTCGAACTCACGACCTCCGGATTTGTAGACCAACGCGTTACCACTGGACCACCCGTCCACCTATACAACGTGACAGTCTAATACCATAATTACCAAGAGGCAGCAACGGCGAGTCATATATTTGTATTCATTTATGTAAAATCGGGTAGGCAAGTACTTAAACGTCATTTGTTTATAAACCATATACCTGATTTTGTAGCTCGATATCTTATTACCTTAATTTCACTTTGCCCAGTGTGGGAGAAATACGGTTGAAGCACTGTTAACAAATTTCATTAGAAATCGCGATTGATTTTGGATTTGTTTACCATACAAAAGCGCTACCTGTCGGTCAGACTTTTTATATAGCGATGTCTCTAGACGTTCGTCAGAGCAGTGTGACACTGATCAATGACAGAACGTCTAGATGATCTAGACTAATTTCAGAGTAATCAGAGCAAGCAAAGTAGTCCAAGTTTCCTGTTACGTGTTAAAGTTGGCTCGTGATACGTTTGTATCGGTAAAAGAATACTTGACTGCTTCACTGCGCTGTCCCTATTTCAGAACACAATTATAAAACAACAGAAAACCAATTTTATCTAGGGGTTGTAGCAGCCAGGGATTCTTTAGCGAGCCACAGATGTGTTACCTTTAGGTAAAGATAAAAACGATATTCCCGATGTTAGGATATTACAATAGCTTAATATTAATTTCGAAATATTTAATATATCTTTTTCTGCTAATTCGAAGCTCAAAATAACAGTGAAAACAGATTCTTTATTTCGTCATTTTAAAACCATTTCAATATTGGACGTTTCTTCCGCTGTTAAACTGTTTGTTTCACGTTTATTTTTAAATTTTATCATTAACAATAACAATAATGATAAATTTCCATCTTAGCATATTTTTCTTCAATTGTCAACTTTATGAAATAAATGCGCAAATGCTTTCACTTGAAATTTTCAAGACATATTGCGAACATGTGTTTATTATTTGATGATAGACGTTCATGATTGTTGTAAATCACTGAACATAAAGCCATTGCTGAATATTTTTATATATTGGATTTCCACATGTAAGTGTGAATAATAAACAGTAATTAAACTATTAAGATGTGTAAAATTTTACATATTAAAACTAGTATACCGGATATTATTCGTACAGAAATAGGGACATGTAAGATTTACAGATCTATGTATTCGAAACATGATACGAGCATGGTACGTGTCCGGCTATCACGTACATGGCAGGAGACACGTCGACAATAAGGCCATCAGTGGTCCAAGGAACGGACTATGATTTGTTTCAGGAATTATGGATAATTTACATTTTTTTCCAAAGGTAAAGATGTTTACTAGGTTTACATTTTCGATTTAGCTAGAGATGACTATTATTTTTGTTCGGAGTACATGAAATCATAGGCGCAGTAACACAATGAATATGCAAATGTCAGTGACGTCACAATTTCCCGCGTTTTGAAGTAAGCCAAATAACAGTAAACGTACGTGTGAATATCGAGGACAAACCATGATGAAAACTAAAATTATAAACGACACATCTGTCTGCTGAAGCTGATGTTATATGAACGGATCGTCAGCTAATGGACATTTATCCCATCTCCTTAACAACCAAAACTCAAAGATATGTTTACGAATGTCTTAAATCTGGCACCTTTTTCTAATAAAATGCTAGAGTCTACATGAAAAAAAAAACCCATGGAGTCCGTTATTATATACAACTTAATACGGTGGAAATTTATGGTATAAGCTATAGTAATTTATTTTCCTCTGAAATTGTCTTCAATTTTACATTTGTGTTAGCATTAAATTCCAGTGCTTTTGGCGATGTTATGACTCGGTTGTTTTATCTTAATATGTAGGATTCTCAATTCTATGATTTCATTTACATGTTATTCAAAATGAAGGAAACAATTATATACTTCTTATCTCAAATAAATGCATAATCATTCCCATCGATCGGGTCTCACTTTTTATATCATTTTTCGTGTTCATTCTGTCTTTGGGATGTCAGTACACATATTTCACTATTATAATGTCTTGCTGAAAACCCTTTACTTAATATATATATGCCTTTCATCATAGGTGACCAGTACAGGTTTCAGTCAGCTGTCACAATAGTGCCATCTGATCTGGATCTAAAATTTGTGATTACCGGTCAGAAAAAAAAGATTCTAAAAGCGAACACTTTAAATCCAAATCAGATCGCAAAGATGTGCCAGCTGATATGGATCTAAACTGTTCGCCCGAGCTATAAAGGTATATCTATGGAGTAAAGGGTTAACAGAAGCCTTCATCCAGATAATACATGGAAATCCTTATTTCCACTATCATATAGACAAGATGAAGGTCTTTGTGAGTGAAACAAGTTCTTTTGCTTTTTCGTAAATGGATACATGTATGAGAATCATGGCATTGGTTATTCTCAAGAAGCAAAATCGCTTCGCTGGTTTTCTGTACTTTCAGTACTTTGATTTTATTTGTTCAGTTAATTCTGACTAAATTGCGACCAGTGCAGATCCTGAACAGACGACACAAATGAGCCAGCTGATGTATGGAGGAAAGAGTTAAAGACTGGTTTGGTCAAGATCATGGCCAAAGACAATAAAACTGAGACTAGAGACCATACTCAATTTTCAAGCATCTGACTGCCGAAAACGGATACTAATCTTGGAAATAAATCAAATGCTGGAGTTCTGAGACCTCCAATTAACTTGCCATTTTTTTGTACATACACTGTATACACCATGTATATAAGCATTTCAACGCATGTGCGACAAGCGTAGATCCAGATCTGAGAATGTGCTACAAATGTGTTGTTGTTGTTGTTTTACTCGCAAAATTTTAATAAAATATTCAGAAAAGCCTGATATTCAATGCTTTAAAGTAAGAATGTTTATTTGGTCAGTATCCATAGAAGATGTCAAAATTTAGCCTATAAAAACTTCCAGAGCAAAGTTCTTAATATTGCATAACACAGATCTAAGAAGGAAAGTTCAGTAGGTCATTTGACCAGCATTTAGAGCAAAACTCCATAATGCATCCTAATACATCTTAACAAATATAGCTGAAGACAGGTAGAACTATTGAAATTTTGACACTTGAAATTTTCACTCTGCTACTAAAATTTTTGTTTCAAATTTTATCACTGAACAACCAGTAAATGAATTGTTCAGGAAAGATAGAATTTTACGATGGTATAAAGTTTGTGCAAAAATCTGGTGATAACTGTAGAAAATCAAAGGTTAAAAACAGAATTTAAAATAAAAAAAAGAAAAACACCAGGGCGGGGCCATTGGGCAATTCAAGAACATGATTTTAATAATTCACAGACGTTTTGGCCTCAACAAGTTTCTTTCAAGCCACGACTTTCTACCTATTGACTATCTATCGAGCAGCTTGAACTCTGTGGACGTCAGCAACCACTATTGTGTTGGGACTATGAAGTCCTAACCTTATGGAGTTCCAACTCTTATATACTCTATGAATCTTGATAACATATTGTTCGATCTATGCTGCCTTCTCAGAGAAGCTGGGCTTCATAAGAGACTACGGCAGCAGTCGAAGGAACCGTACACTGTATATCAGATTCTGCCTTTGTGTAACAACACTACAGTTGTACTACGTCCTAAGTTACCGTTCTGAGGAGCAAGCTCACGGAGAGAACGCGGAAACCTTTCGGTAGCACAAATATTGGCCTCGCTATCTACTTTAAGCCAGCCAGTTGGCCTCGCTATTTATCTTAAGCCAGCCAGTGTTGTATTTACACAACCTATTGATTGCTGTTAAACAACTTCTTGTTTCAAAAGTTGAAACCGGCCCCTTTATATTTACCTTATGTTTGACAATACAATGGTTACAGGCTACAATAAAAGTTTGCATAATCTTTTCCTTAAGACCAAAACGTCTTCAAATCACAAAATTCACTAAGTTAATCACTTTTACAAAATGATATTATCTATGTTAAGCAGAACTGTTAGTGCATCAATCTGTGTGATTAAAACAATTTTACTCTAATCATTATAATTATTATACATGAATTTATGATTTCACATATATATATTATATATACATATATAATAAAACAGACAATTAAAATCATTCCTGACAAATAGCCCCCTTCTTTAGGAAACAATCTTTCGTTCTCAAGTTTCATGAATGATTTTAAGGCTGATTACTGTCTGCTTAAATAATCGACAAGAAAGTTTTCTGAACCTTTGACTGCCTGAATTGTGGAATTGTAGTTTTGCAGAAATAATGTCCATCTCATTATTCTGCTGTTCTCAATCTTACTTTTCTGTATGTAAGAAAGAGCATTGTGATCTGTTTGTATCACAAATTGTGTACCATAAAGGTACTTCTGAAATTTTCGTATACCAAATACTATTGCCAAACATTCTCGCTCTATCACGGAATAGTTTCTTTCACGTGAGCAGCTTTTTGCTGGCAAATGCAGTTGCAAACAGGCCATCGTCATGGTGCTGTAACAGTGCAGCTCCTATTCCATTCTCCGAAGCATCACACTGAAGGATGAACTTTCTTTCAAAATCAGGCAGACGGAGAATCGGTGCCCGCGTTAATTGGTCCTTCAGTGACTTAAAGGCCTTGTCTTGTGCCATGCCCCAGTTTACTTTATTTGGCTGACCTTTCTTTGTGAGATCAGTCAGCGGTTCGGCCGTCTCAGCAAATGATGGGATGGCTGGCCAAGCCCAGAAATGCCCTGACTTGTCTCTTTGTGGTTGGTACTTCAGCTTGACGGACTTTCTCTAGATTTTCTTCCTCCGTCTGAAGGATATCGTTACCAACCATGTGTCCGGTGAATCCGATATTACTAAAGCCTAAAAGACATTTAGAAGGCTTAACTGTTAGGCCGGCACTTCTAATTCTGGTAAACAGATCTCTCAACATTTCGAGGTGTTGATCCCAAGATACTGTATGCCCCAGAACATCGTCGACATAGTTGTCGGTATTGTGGCAGCCAGCGAGCAATCTACGCATCATTCGGTTAAATGTAGCACCTGAATTCACCATCATATCAGAGGTGAACTGGGAACCTCTGTCACTTAACATCTCAGTTGGGAAGCCTACTCTGGCGAATATGTCGAGCAATGCCTCAGCAACTCGCTCTGTTTCTATTCTGGGTAGCGCTACTGCCTCAGGGTATCTTGTTGCGTAGTCAACCACTGTCAGTATATAGCGATTTCCCCTTTCGGATACTGGAGTGATTGGTCCAATGAGAGCCACAGCCACTCTGTGGAACGGCACATCAATGATAGACCCTTCCCTATGGAATGGTCTTCTGGCATACGTCGCATGAGCGACAAAACCTAGTTACATCACTAGTAATGCCAGGCCAATAGAAGCTTGTCATGATCCTGTCTTCTGTCTTCTTTGCAGAAAGATGCCCTCCAATTATTGACTCATAGGCAAGCTCCATAACTCTTTTCCTAAATGAACTTGGGACTACAATCTGTATAGTCTCAACTATGTTTGAACCTCTCTTCTGTTCAAATAGCCGATATAAGACACCTTTGCGGTCTTCATATCTATATTTATGACCACCTTTGGTCATCATCTCTTTGTTGTTCAATGATTTGTTCAATGACTTGTATTCTTTTTGAGCACGTTTCAATGAATCGACATTGATATCTGAGCTACAAGAGGGTGTTGGGACATTCAATGCGCTAATTGGTTGGTCAGCTTTCTTCGCTTGGGCTCTTGTCATGACTGCAGCAACTTTTGACTCCAGTATAGAGGTGTTTTTTTCCTGATGCTTAGTCCAGTTTGGGTCTGGTTTGTCAATCACACCAGATAAATTACCTAGAACAATATCACATAGGAGTGATTTTGGCACCATGACCTCTATCTCTCCTTTGTAATATGGAGTGTTTATGTTTACTTTGGCAGTTGGAACAGTCTTATCTTGGCCATCGATAGTTATCATAACTATTTGCTTTCCTGACAACTGATCATCACGGACTAATTCCCTCCGGACTGCTGCTAGCTCACAGCCTGTGTCTCTAAGGACCCTCACCTCTCTGTCTCCGACATACCCTAGTCGTATGTCTAAGTTACGCTCACCTTCTAACATCTCTGTGGTACATGCTCCTGTGATGACTGGCATGGACTCGCCGTTTGCTAGCTTTAGTTGGCCGTTCTCTATATTTTCGTTTATAGAAGCACGCATGCATAATGCTGAAACTGTTTTGTCATTTGCTCGGCCTTCATCATTTTTCGCAGTCTTTTGAGTTCCTTTCGACCCATCGCGAAATCGGCAGTCTCGTGCAATATGACCAACTTTGTTACACTTAAAGCACGTCGGCCTAGAATTGCTTGTGCTAGACTTTTGTGTTGTCTCCTTATTCTGGTCATTTGGTTTGGCTGCCTTATTTGGCGTATGGCTTGCCTTGGAACTTCTGTTACATGTGATCGACCCTCCATGGGCTTCTATATATTGCTCGGCCAGCCTGGTCACATCTTCGACCGATCTTGGCATTTTTTTATGAACAGAGCCAAGTCCTGAGAACAACTCTGAATGAATTGTTCCCTTATCAATAGATCTGACAGAGCTTTGTATGTATCATCTATCTCTGCCATATCTCTCCATCTATTGAAATATCGCCTTAGCCTGGCTATGAACTGGAACACAGTTTCGCCCTGTAATGGCTTGCTATCTCTGAACTTCAGCCAAAACCCCTCTTCGGTCAGCTGATAGCGTTTCAACACAGCCTTCTTTAATGCTGTGTAATCGTTTGCCTCTTCTGGAGGCATGCTAGTATATACTTCCAAACCTTTGCCAGTTAATAGTGAGCTTAAACTCACAGCCCATGTAGATTCATCCCATTTCTGGCTCTTGGCAAAACGTTCAAAACGTTCTATATAAGAGACCATATCATCTTTGGACTCTTCAAACTTCGGCAGCTTAGGTCGCAAAGACTTGCTCTTCACAAACTCTGTTGTTGATGCAGCCTTGTCACCTAGCTCAGCCTTAAGACGGAGAAGCTCCATCTCTCTATCTTTCATCTCTAGCTCGTATCGCCGTTGTTCAGCAAGACGTCGAGCTTCGGTTTCATGCTGCTCCTTCAGAAGTAGCACCTCTTCCTTTCGAATCTGGGCTTCACGTTCTAGACGTTGAGCTTCGATCTCTTGCTGCTCCTTCATAAGTAGCGCTTCATCTCTGCGAATTTGGGCTTCTCGTTCGAAGCGTTCCATCTCCCGACGCTAAGCACGCTCCTCTTATTCATGGTACTCAGCCTCCTTCTTCTCAACGTATGTTGAAAGTTCTGAGCCTTTCGACCCAAGCCTTTCGCCTAGCGTTATCCACTTTTCGTAGTCCATATTTGGCTATATAGTTGACAAAGCTCAGCTGATAATACCTTCTGTTAACAAATCCCGGACGAGCCCCCAATTTGTCAAGAGCTACCGAGAGAACATATGTCTTTATCTAAGACTGTTCAGTCTTATAGCCTTTAACAATATAAAAGGGTTTGTTAACAAGGTGGCGATGCCTTAGACTGTGGTTGATAGACCAACTATATAGTAATTTTTCTCAAGCTACTTTGCTTATATGATTGAAATGAAATGTTGAGCTATGTGATTTAAAATGATTTTTATTGAAAACTAATTAATGTTGATCACAGACGTTTTGGCCTCAACAAGTTTCTTTCTAAACCATGACTTTCTATCTATTGACTATCTATCGAGCAGCTTGAACTCTGTGGACGTCAGCCACCACTATTGTGTTGGGACTATGAAGTCCTAACCTTATGGAGTTCCAACTCCTATATACTCTATGAATCTTGATAACAGATTGTTCATTCTATGCTACCTTCTCAGAGAAGCTGGGCTTCATAAGAGACTACGCCAGCAGTCGAAGGAACCGTACACTGTATATCAGATTCTGCCTTTGTGTAACAACACTACAGTTGTACTACGTACTAAGTTACCTCTCTGAGGAGCAAGCTCACGGAGAGAACGCGGAAACCTTTCGGTAGCACAAATATTGGCCTCGCTATCTACCTTAAGCCAGCCAGTTGGCCTCGCTATTTATCTTAAGCCAGCCAGTGTTGTATTTTCACAACGTATTGGTTGCTGTTAAACAACTTCTTGTTTCAAAAGTTGAAACCGGCCCCTTTTTATTTACCTAATGTTTGACAATACAATGGTTACAGGCTACAATACAAGTTTGCATTTTTTTTTCTTAAGACCAAAACGTCTTCAAATCACAAAATTCACTAAGTTAATCACTTTTACAAAATGACATTTTCTATGTCAAGCAGAATTGTTGTGCATCAATCTATGTGATAAAAACAATTTTACTCTAATCATTATAATTATTATACAAGGGATTTATGATTTCACATAGATATTATATATATACATATATAATAAAACAGACAATTAAAATCATTCCTGACAAAGTTTGTAACTAGGTCAAATAATAGAAAAAGCTTGTCGGCACTACAACAGTCTAAATTTCGGTCAGATCTTTTTGGTCAGAATGTCTATCTCAATGATATCTTGGTCAAGTTTGTAACTGGGTCATGTGATCTTGAAAACTAGGTCACTAGGTCAATTCAAAGAAAAAGCTTGTCCTCATTCTGGCGGTCTTAATTTGGACAGATCTTCTTTAAACTTAGTCAGAATGTTTATCTGATGGATATGTAGGTCGAGTTCAAAACTGAGTTATGTGACCTTGAAATCTAGGTCACTAGTTTAAATTCTAGAAAAAGCTTGTCCGCACTCTAGAAGTCTTAATTTTGATGCGATCTTCTTGAAACTTGGTCAGAATGTTAATCTCTATGATATCTAGATCAAGTTTGTAACTGGGTCATGTGCCCCTTAAAACTAGGTCGTTAGGTCAAATTAAAGAACAAGCTTGTCTGCACTCTAACAGTTTTAATTTTGGTCAGATCTTCTTCAAACTTGGTCTGAATGTATATCTCAATGATATCTTGATCGAGTTCGAAAGTGGGTTATGTGACCTTGAAATCTAGGTCACTAGGTCAAACTTATAAAAAGCTTGTCCGCGCTTTAGCAGTCTTAATTTTGGTCCGATCTTCTTCAAACTTGGTCAGAATGTTTATCTTAATGACATCTGTTTGTATAGCTTATATCAAGATGCAAATTGGGATTGCTAACCAAATGTCTGTGATGAAGGTCAAGGTCACTGTTGCTAAAAATAGAAATTCAGTTTCCACTTAATAACTTGAGTTTGCTTTGGCCTATTGACTCTAAACTTAGTATATTGCTAGCTTATATTAAGAGGCATCTTAGAGTTGCTAGCCATGTGTCTGAGATGAAGGTCAAGGTCACTGTTGCTTAAAATAAAATTCAGTTTCTGCTAAATAACTTGAGTTTGCTTTGGCTTATTGACTCCAAACTTGAAATATGGGTAACTTATATCAAGATGCAGCTTGTGATTGATACTCAGGTGTCTCTGATCATAGTCAAGGTTACTGTTGCTAAAAATAGAAATTCAGTTTCCACTTAATAACTTTAGTATAGTACAGTATGTTATGGTATGGTACAATATTGTACTGTACCTTACCATACCATACTTTACTATACTGTACAGTACTGCAATGTGTTTTCTTTTACTTTCATTTCATGTATCTAAGAATCAGGTGAGCGATTTAGGGCCAATTAGCCCTCTTGTTTACTTAGTGTTCTCGACAGCAGGGAAGTCTACAAACAGTTGCAGAAATAATTATACTTGGTTTTATTCGCAATAAAAAGTGTATGCATAAGCTGGCATCTAATCAAGCCGAGTTTCTGAAATGAAATTCTATCACTAATAGATCATTTTTGCAAACAAATCATTTGAAATTCTTGCTTTGTCATTATTATGTAGTCAATTATTCACACCGACAAATGAAAAAAAACTCATTGAAATTAATTTGTTAAGACTGTTTCCTAAGGTAATAAAGGGCTTTTCCGGTTATTTTGTAAATGTTACGTAAATATATTTAATAAATATCTTAATATAGCCAAGCTAACTTGTATTAAAACATGTAATATAGTTAACATTTTGTGAGGTATGGTCTTGTGGTAATGCAAGTGCTGATGGTGTTCGGGTTGGAGCTGGTGTAGGTAGATCTTGTGTGAGTTTATGTGACAAATAGTCGAGCGAATTATGGTTCGCAGGGGCATTTTGATAACTGATGACAAGATCACAGATGTACATATACAACTTACATGTTCATAGAATGATTCATCTTTAAATAATGGCGAAAATTATCAAATTCATAGTTTATCTTGCAAATCCTGAAAAAATGCTTTCTTTATTGCACCTGTATATATTGTATCACTATTGTACTGTCTGTGCATGTCAGGTCTGTGCTTTCTTAAAATATTTGTGTTATATAAGCCATCTGGTACCTATATAGTTTGCTTGATAGAGCTGTTATATATATATACTTAGTTTGTGTTTTCAACTTTTCGTGCTTTTGTATGCAACATAGCGGGCAAGTTGGAGTTTATTATACCAATGCTACCAGTACTTGTTTGTTCATATGAGAAATAAGAAACTCAGTAGATCTTTTCTTCTCTTCCTTTAAGCTGTGTTGGAATTCCTTATACGCATATATTACTGTTTGTTAAAAGTTGTTCAACTGATATCAAAACTCGATTACTTAATCATGCATTTACCAGAAAATATTGGATGTATGTATCATCTTCGCATAATTGGAATATGGAGCAAATGTTGTCAAGTATTATTTTTTATTTGGAAATAAAGGTAATAAATTGATAAAATATAAACATTCGTGGGAACTGTATCATCTTATTATGCATTACATGATAAAACATATACATTAGCTAGTTATTCATGGTTTACACACAGTAAGTAAAATGAGAAAAGACAATAAATCCTTTACTTATCAAAATGGGTAATATTAAAGAAAGTAAGAAATAACCGACAGAGCAAAACATTGCTCTTAATATTTACAGACAATTATCAATATTTACACTCCAATTTCATCCTCTACGATGAAGTCTTATTCATTTCAGGAATCATAATTTCCAATGGTAAACAGTGTGACGTAATAATATTATAGGCGTGGCTATAGTAGAACCGTTCACAATTTATTGGACGTTGCACAGTGTTTAGACGTGTGACGTCGCCGTGCACGCACGTTTTGCCACGAGTTGCTGCGAAAAAGCGTGCCGTCATTCACTTTGTCGTCAACGTAGCTGTTCCAACAGCCATTCGAAAAAGCCGTCATATCACAAATTCTTCTAGTTATTTCTGTATTAATGAAATTATAATGAGTGTAAATAAAAGGATTGAATCGATATTCGATGATTTCCATTTGGGTATGAAAAACCGTTGGATTGTTTAAAGTACGCGTGAAGCCCTTCGGGCTTCACACACTTTAAACAAACCAACGGTTTTCCATACCCAAATGGAGATCATCGAATATAGATTCAATCCTTAAGTAGTTTCCGTTACAATTATCGGTAGTTTCCGTTATCACAACATTATGAATTTAACGTGTACACCGTTTGCATGTTCAAAGCTCCAACTATTCAACCACCAAGTTGTATTCTTGTTTACTTGATAACAAGATGACATATCGTTCATGTTTGCAGGTAAGGTATTTAAACATTCACATCATGAAATAGTCGTCGTTTTTAGACCACGAAACTATTAAAAATAAATTTTGAAGACCATGTATTACTTTAAGATATACATTTACACTGAATGGAAGTATAAGCACATGCCATACTTGATCCATATGAACTGGTGTTGAACTAATTCTAGCCTTTGAAGTGATACAAAATGGTACACAGTAAGAAGAAATCCAACAAAAATGTATAACATGTATAAAAATTTTATTAAGTTATTAAAAAGATAATGAAGCGAGTTCAACAAAATAATGTATAGGAACGCTTGGGTGTATCCCACAAGGAAGTAGTAACAATTACCAACACACCAACATGAAAAGACGTAATGTGAGTTAAGTAATCATGGAAGCATTAGTTTAAACGGAAATTTCAAACATTTCAATAACAGGTATGATTGTATAGGAGATTCGCTGATAACGTTAGATAAAGGTGAACAAAATAAGCGCTGATTTAGGCAATTAAAAAACCGTATCTACACATTACAATATTTGTCAAAATACTCATTGCACCGTTTGCAAGATGATAAATTAAAGTTCTCTGATTTCAACGAATATTTGATAACGTACTGTGCTCATATTTTGCTTGTATTTCTTTAATTTACTGAAAACATGTTTTGTTTGCTATAATTGCTGTTGTTTGTAGATATGCAATTCAATGTTGTCTCAACAAAGATGTGCACAAGACAGGTGTGGCTTGATTTCTATTTAAAATTGTCAGAGTTGTACTATTACAGTTAGGAAATAAGACTTATAAGAATAACAGTAATTAACTACATATTTTAAGTATTGGATTTTTACGAGTTGTTTCAATGTTTTAAAGTTTTAGAAAACATTTCGTCGACTTCGTTTACCGTTTACATACACAATATGGGTTGGGGATTTATTTAATCAAGCTTGGGCAAATGATAGCTTATAAAGCATGATCCAACCTTTTACGCTTTTTACTTGTGTCACATTAAAAAGGAAGCATAATTTATGACGATACAAAACCACTGCACTGAAGAAAATGAATCTAACTTGACATTTGCTGAAACTTGCAAATGACGCAACGGATACCGTTTAACAGAACTATCGTTGTATTATACCGAAGAAAAACAAACACCACCACACAACATTGACATGCCTATCAATCGAATTCGTTCACCTCAACTTACATAACATAAAACGTTAAGTTAATAGATGGAATTATGGTATAAAGAATAAAACAAACAAACAAGTCTGCATTAATATGATGTCTTGAGTCTACGGTAGAAAAATATAGCAAACTTTAAATCTTAAAGAAGGAAGTAAAACTTTACATAATTCAATATATAAATGTTATTGAGGAAACGTACAAACAAGGAAACGTCTGGAAGAAAATGAATTAAAAAATTCACTTACATATATCCGTAATAAAACAATATAGACAAAAAAGTAAGTATAAAATGTAAAAGCGTCATGATAGTTGGTCACTGTATAGGATCTTCGACATCAATTCCTATCTAATGATCCACAGTTAACCTGGGACAGTCATTGTTACATACATTTTCAGTAACACTTTAATTCAGTAACACTTTAAATAACATGAACTGATTGAATCTAAATATTTTATAAAATGTACTGAATAACTAGCAAGTTCTAATCTGTCTATCAAACTCGATGCTAAAACAAGCAGGTGGTAGCATGATGCTGATTTAAATGTTCTGAGCAATACGTAAAACTTTGTGAGCACTGTCTTGCTTATGGCAATCTTGCATCTTATGCTCCCAATTACTCGCAGTTGGAGCTCCTTTGTTTTGTTTTTTATTTAAGGATATCAGATGACATAATTGGAATCGTCAATAATCGCACAGATATCAATGGTATACAGTGAGTTTAACAACACTTTAAAATCACTGATTCCCGATCACTAAACAAAGCATATTGATAGGGAATAAGAGCGAAAGGATCACAGACTGTTTTCAGGAGCAGAGAGAATTATCTGTTGTGTGTCTTCCTTTAGCTCATACATATTTGTTTTCACATGAGGGAATAGTAAACGGAATAAGTTTACCAAATTGCACACACACACAACCCTGAATAGTTAGGAAAAGTTTTTTTTTCAAGTGAGCCATTCGTACTGTTGAGTATTAACAAAATGCAATACAACACGAAATGTTTGAAGCCAATTGCCACTTCATCGCCTAATTTGCATAGGTTCATCCTCCTCCGCTAAAACATCCTCTGACTCTCCAAACTTTGGCTTTCTCTTGTGGGACACAATCAGAAATGCCACTCCTGAACCGATAAAGAAGACGAAGACTATCCAGGATAAGACAAAGGAATAACCGTACTGATACTTTGCACCTTTCGGGAAGCGAGCTGGTAGGTTCTCTTCTGCGTACTCTGTCGTTCGAATAAACACTTCATTCATGACGACGATGCAGGCCGCTGGAATTTGAAATTAAATTACTGTTTTTAATTATTGCAGTATTCTTGAAATGCTTTTTAATTTCAAAATCTCGAATCCCAGAGGGTCTGCAATATTTTCATATTTGTCGAGTTTCTAAGTTCCCTTTTCATCTATTTTAGCTGCTAATAATGATGATATTTATTTCAGGTGATAGTACACATAATAAATCCAAACGTGCTGGTACAAAGTTGTTTGGAAGTGAAATAATTAAAAATATCTGTCTATTAGGGTTAACTGTTTTAATGTCAGAACAGTTTTCATTTCAAGCGTTTCAATACCTTCAAGTTCAATTACTATCAAGTTTCAGATTAAATTCATCTAAAAGGGCGTATCTCACAAGTTGATAAATGGAAAATGATACTTCTTGTTAACAAATATAACTTGATAAATCAGATAATAAGTTAAAGATTTGTATTGATTTTAGTTTGGTATTAACTCTGAGTTTTAGGTAAAAACCACCTGAAGGGGCATCCTTCATATATCATACAATTAGGGGTTTTCATATATCATACAATTAGGGGTTATCATTCTCGTTGTATTTTTGTCAGCTTTGACGATTCTAGTTCTGTATTAGTTAAACAAATACTTTCGAAGCTAAAAGTGTCATTAAGTTTCAAACTAAATTTATTTGAAAAGATAATACTAGAAAAATAAAAATTGGCCAAAAGATGGTACTTTGTTGATGCAGATGAGAACAACATACTTTCAACGTTGTAGGCAAATAAAGTTTGAAGTTAAAGTCATTTGAAAAGGGCATAATAAAGTCATCACCCTGTGTTGATTTATTCCAAATTTTGTGTCAATAGAACAAACACTTTCAAAGTTATAAACAACCTTTAGTTTCAGGTTAAAGTTGTTTGACTACTTGTACGCCATTAACACCGTCATTTTGTGATGAATTCACATACATCCAAGCAATCCGATCTGCTACTAAGGTTCTATACTAAACCGGTAAAATAATTTTAGTTTAATTTATCAGCATAGGGTAGGAATATCCTCTAAAACAATTTGAATCATAATAAAATACAGCATTCATTTTCTCTTCTTTTTATGAAATTACAATAACCCAATTCGCCTTTGGAAACAATTGACATTTAATCAACGTAACCTTAAAAGCAAATCACAAAATTTCCATTATTGGTTATGTTCTTCGTTGACGCAGATTCCTGTCTTCTTATTAAAATTCAGATTCTAATTCTTTTTGATTCTGCAAAAGCGTGATTTCCTATCTGTTAGGTAGGTGTTGCAGTGTTTTTTGACTTTCGGTTTTACATCTTGATTAAATGTCATTGGTTAACAAAGGAACGAAGCGAGGCTGTTTAATGTCCATTGAAAAGAGTGACAATGGTGTATCTGATAATGCTTCAAGATTTTAGATTGTACTCCAATTTCAAATTAAAATCTCATCTTTGTTTATTTTTTGAAATTGGCCATATTATAGAAACATAAGCTTTAGTACTCTCTGCTGTTTGCCTGTGTGCAGAGGCTGTGTTTGCTGAACGTGCATATTAAACATTGTTATCAAAATACGTAGGCAGTGCTGTGCACGCAGATGCCAAACTGTTTTCGGCAGTATTAAAGCAAAGAGGCAAACCAACAATAACGCAGTTAAAATGGCTTCAGTCCGGCATTGTCACAGACAACGGGTTCCATAACTTGAGCCCCTCAACAGTTAGCTTACCTGCCTTGACACTCAATTTTTGCATGCAAATGGAAATTGGGAATAAAAAGATAACCTGTCATAATGTGTAGCAAGGCTGTTAGCCGCTTAATTGTATATCTGGGTCTTCGGATAGTGTATACAGCAAACAAATGAACGAGGAACATCAGAATGATCGTAATGATACTGAACGCACATCCTGTCCGCATATAATCTGTAACAAACAAAAATTGTTGTCCACAATGATTTACATGGAGTACTTGTTACAATATCTTTTAAATTCTTAGACTTTGTATAGATATAAAAATTCAACTTTTTAACTTGTAAGAATATAAAGGGTAAGTTTTATTTCTTGTACTTCTTTTTGATATGAGTGCCTGTTCTGGCAAATGTGAGGTACACTAGAACCTGGTTAAAACCTAAGTGGCAAATTGTTTTGCCACTGATCTTTCCAAAGTGGTAACCCTAAGGGTTCTCTTTTTTTCGTTTATTGTTTGTGGTGTCTTATTTGAATTTGACATAGCTATAAAACCATGCTCTCTTTCCCTCTCTTTTTTGCTGCATGGGGAGGCTGTGTGAGTATTCCTGATATGCATATTTCACTTGTAATTAAATACATGCATCTACGAGGGGTGTTCTTAAAAGTTATGCAAATGCAGTTATATTGCAGAACATATATCGTTTTTCAAATCTTTTCAATTATTTTAAAATGCATCAGTTATTACACTCTAAAAATTTCTGCCAGTTTTGAGTACACGAATATAGCTGTGATCTTTCTAGGGTATACAAAGGTCACTTCGAAATTTCCGGACAATAACCAAAAAGAAGTTTGCTTTATCATCTGTTCTTATTTCTGAATTATAATTTTGCATAAATGGTGATTTCCTGTAAGGAAAAATAATTTGTATTACTTTATTAAAACCAAGATATTTAACTTATCGGTTTCAAAAACTTGAATGACGGTGTCTTAGCAAGTCCAAAAGGGAAACATTGTTTTCGATTAGGGGTTACTTTATACATGGATATACTGCTTGCGTAGTTATCTTTGGCATTTGTTACAATTCCTGTGTCTTTTTTACCCACAAGTGTTGGGTAACGAACCCCTATCATTTCTCATTATTTAAACTTATCTACCCTGATTATAACTGTGTTGTCCGAAGCAAGAATAGCAGATCAAAGTTTTATTATCACATGGACAAGTATAAACGTCATTACTTTACGGTGTATTCAAAATGTATAAGCATTGCTGTTTTCTTATCTATATTATTATCTGACCTATGACACTGATATTTACTTTTGCCGAAAACTAGGCTAATATACTCTATTATTATATATCTAGTAAATGTAGCCAATCGACAATCTGCATTTGTACCACGTGACCGTCCAATATATTCCCGTAATGGATCCAAAATATATATATTAATTTCATATTGGACGGTTGGGTACATGTGCACTAAACAATCTGCATTTGTACCACGTGACCGTCCAATATATTCCCGTATTGGATCCAAAAAATATATATTAATTTCATATTGGACGGTTGGGTACATGTGCACTAAAGATATATAATAATAAGGTTATTATACATTTAACTGTACAATACGGGAATATATTTTGACTCGTACACAGCTTGAAAAGTCTTATTGGACTCGCCTATCGGCTCGTCCAATATGACTTTTCAAGCTGTGTACTCGTCCAAATATATTCCCGTATTGTACAGTAAAATGTATAATAACCTATAAGTATACCCAATAAAAGTTCTAAAAAATCCTCAATATTTGATGAAATTTTCAGGCTTGTTAGATACAGGTTGTGCTGAGAGCAGACATTCATATAACGTGTTTACACTCATCAATACGACTCCTTGAATTTTTTATTATTTCATTATTTTTTGAACACCCTCGTATATTATATAGTGATCTGCTGAAAACTAATACAATAACAAAATAAAGTATTTACCAAGAACTTGTCTGTCTACTGTTTCGTCGTAGATTATTTCCTTCGTCGTGGGATAGAAGTTATGGTACTCGCAACTTGAATCTGAAAAGTAACAATATTATAACCATGGGGATAAGAAAAGCTACTTCGTATTTCAGCCTGCCCTAGTTTTTCTTTACATTTCTTAGCGAAACCATTCATGAAAAGATAATAACAGTAATAATTATTTTGTCAAAACAATTAACGCAACCGACTAGTATAAGGCAAAGAGATTGCACCCCGTCGCAAATCACTACTGATAGATATAGCAAAATTATCTATACACGTTTATTGTTGTTAACGTTTTATTGTTGATCATATGCCACTTCTTGGCTATCCGTGTGTTGCATATGCTATATAGTCTAACATTGACATTACTGTTGTTCAGAACAGAACTGAACTGAACAATATAAGTAGCTAGCTGAAAATACTTGTACACTAACAACGTAGTCAATTGCACGCATGGATATTTGTTTAACAGGCCCCAATTAAGGTAATAAAACTGAGAATGGAAAATTTCAAGCATCTGCTTGGCTGAAATGGCGACCAGTCTCAAATCTCAAGCATCTGATTGGCTGAAATGACGACCAGTCGCCATTTCAGCCAATCAGATCCTTGAGATTTGAGACTGGTTTACAATCTCAGTTTTATAACCTTCAGCCCTGAATGCTTCTTTTTTCTGTAAACAGGTACTACCTTTTAATTGGGCCCAAACTCTTGATATCCAAGAAAGTAGGTATCTAACAAACTAAAAATATTGCAATACCTTTTTTTTAGAAATTACTAGCATTCATTTTGGTCGTTTGAGAACCGTATCGCCTAATCGAATGACACGATGAGTGTAATGGATGCCTTCACTTAGTTTGGTCTGTCTACTTTTCTCCCTTTTATAAATTTAGAATCCGTCTTTCATTTCAACTGTAATTGTTTAACTAAATGTTTGTGTCACACAATATAAACAGTCTATGTTTTCGACAGCCTCATTCTCGTACAGTCCAGTTTCAAGTCTCAGTGTAAGGATTTGAGCCAATAAATAATGTTCATTTTCTTTAGACTTTAAAGTCAATATTCTTCTATTCCAAGTTTACTTTTAAGTCATACATGTTCTGATTCTTCTGTAAAATCAACCATCACACAAAATACTAGAGTACTGATTATTTAATTATTTTATTATACGCGGTAACCATACTGATACATGCAAGGGTTTCATTATTGAAATGCATACTTTGTCCAAGGTTATAAAACTGAGGTTTGAGACTGGTTTCCATGCTCAGTTTTATAACCTTAGGCACTTATCTCCAGTTTTTGAAGCACTGTTTTAAGATCAGTGAACCCGTTTCTAGTGTGCGAGTAATGTTTGTACTTTCTAAGTTACTCTGTTTTTATAAGATTACAAAGTCTGTTCCAGAAGCAAAGTCGCAATAAAAGAAAAAAATGTCGTGATATTTCGAATTCCGTTAAGATCCTGACTCGTGTGTTTGTTTTTTTGTTAATGAAACACAATTTATTACGCGTTTTGAAGTACATTGTAATCGCGTTCAACTTCCATCGCAGTAACTGTCATCGAATATAAAAAAATACTTTTACTGCAAATATCCTATAAGGTATCAATGAATGTTTCATGCATTCAACGACAAACATCTCTTTGTTGTTGTTTTTTTTTTTCAGTTTTGAATGAAAATAAATGTTTTGCAATTAAAATAATAAATTACAGTCAACTGACAGTTTCAAGCTTTGATTTGTTCAGAGAACCAGTAAAATCTACGAACATTATGTAAACATTGGTGTATTAAGGGACATTGTTGGCATATGGTACTACACGGACAGAGTACTGTAACAGAGATTATAGTATTGCCCAGTATGTGCATTTTCATCAATATTTGTAATACATGCAAATAAATAGAGTTATGAAAATCAGTTTAATAAAACACTCTTGAATTCAAGCCCAATACAAACACCAAATCAGCACGTAAAAGCCTCCAGCGGCTGGTTATCTAAATAGTTATACTAAATTATGCAAAACTACATTTGTCAGAACCTTGCATTACATCCCAAGAGACGAAATTGATACAAGTTATATTGATTGTCACACCAGCGTGTTGATTCTATATCTTTAAACAGGAAATTCGAGTTTTGATTAATTTCTGTATTTGTTAAAATACCCATTGAATGCTATTAAATTCTCAGTTTACAAATATCGTGCAGAACTTTTGGATTAAATCAAGTATTTGTATAAATAGTACACAATATTAACACTGTTTAATATGCTAGAATGAAAGTCTTTACTGGAAATGATGTCATTTTTACGACAATAGTGGCTAAAATGCATATACAAGCTGTTAACGAATAATAGCTGCGTGCAAGATTTTGGCTAGTAAAGTTATTGGGGAATGCCATTCACTATGTTGACAACGTTGCTGTTTCAATAGCATTTTTTGATGATTTTAAGACATTCTAGACAATGACCTTTTATAGTGATGTTTCCATATAAAGTAACAATATTGTATTCTGTATAGACGATGGTGTAAGTTGTAATTTCAAAGTAATTATCGTAAAAACATAGTTTAGCAAACATCAGACTGCAACATCTTAATCTTCCAGAATTAACACACCAGTGCTGAAGGTTGTAAAACTGAGTTTCGAAACCAGTCTCAGATCTCAACCATCTCAATCAGATCCTTGAGATTTGAGACTGGTTTCCATTCTCAGTTTTAATACCTTGGTACCAGATATCAAATCGATCTGTTGTACAGAATCAAACACGATAATTCCTCACATCAACATTGACCTTATAGTTGATTACAAAGTATCTGACCAAATACGAATCTAAGACAATCGTTGGTTACTGAGCCTATGGCGAACTCAGTAATATATTGCCTGGAATAATTGAATATTTTTCGTCCAAAATGACAACGATTATCAGGTTGCTTTTATTACATGCATGGATAATTAAGAAAACTAGACAACGAAAACAAAGGAGTGTGTATAAGAGCGCGCCGTCTGGGAAACGCATTCATGACATCACAAAATAAGTTTCTTATAATTATGGCTCCTCTAGGCTATTTCATTCTTGATATTTGATTATATTCTCTGATGTTAACTGTCTATAAAACAGAAGTTGGTTTTATCTAAAACACATGTAAGGGACGAACATTGTTTGTATAAAACGTATGTAATAATAACCAATGGATGTTTTACGCAAGAGTTAAAAGGCTGCCATAACGTGTTTTTAATATTTTAAGTACCCCAACTGATTTGTCTTACACAACATAGTCGATTTTAATTTTTATAACTAAAATGGACGTTGCGTTCTTAGCTCACTGGAGCTTGACCAGCCGCCCCCCCCCCCCCTGCCAACCCGTACTAATACGCCATTGTTTTTTTTTTTGTAAAAATGGTGTCAAGGCACTAACTATGTCTCCCCCCCCCCCCTCTGGGGGAGACATATTGTTTTTACCCTGTCCGTCTGTCCGTCTGTCACACTTCGTTTCCGCTCAATAACTCGAGTACCCTTTGACCCAGAGCCTTCAAACTTCATAGGGTGATAGCCCTTATTGAGTAGAAGAACCCTATTGATTTTGGGGTCAGTAGGTCAAAGGTCAAGGTCACAGTGACCCAAAGAGTGAAAACCGTTTCCGCTCAATAACTCGAGTACCCTTTGACCCAGAGCCTCCAAACTTCATAGGGTGATAGCCCTTATTGAGTAGAATAACCCTATTGATTTTGGGGTCAGTAGGTCAAAGGTCGAGGTCACAGTGACCCGAAGGGTGAAAACCGTTTCCGCTCAATAACTCAAGTACCCTTTGACCCAGAGCCTTCAAACTTCATAGGATGATAGCCCTTATTGAGTAGAATAACCCTATTGATTTTGGGATCAGTAGGTCAAAGGTCAAGGTCACAGTGACCCGAAGAGTGAAAACAGTTTCCGCTCAATAACTCGAGTACCCTTTGACCCAGAGCCTCCAAACTTCATAGGGTGATAGCCCTTATTGAGTAGAAGAACCCTATTGATTTTGGGGTTAGTAGGTCAAAGGTCAAGGTCACAGTGACCCGAAGAGTGAAAACCGTTTCCGCTCAATAACTCAAGTACGTTTTGACCCAGAGCCTTCAAACTTCATAGGATGACAGCCCTTATTGAGTAGAAGAACCCTATTGATTTTGGGGTCAGTAGGTCAAAGATCAAGGTCACAGTGACCCGAAGAGTGAAAACCGTTTCTGCTCAATCATTTCAGTACCCTTTAACCCTGAGCCTTCAAACTTCATGGGGTGATAGCCCTAATTAAGTAGAAGAACCCTACTGATTTTGGTGTCAGTAGGTCAAAGGTCAAGGTCACAGGGGCCCGAAGCGTGAAAACCGTTTCATCTCAATAATTCAAGTACCCTTTGATCCAGAGCCTTCAAACTTCATAGGATGACAGCCCTTATTGAGTAGAAGAACCCTATTGATTTTGATGTCAGTTGGTTAAAGATCAAGGTCACAGGGGCCCGAAGAGTAAAAACCGTTTCTGCTCCATAACTTGAGTACCCTTTGACCCAGGGACTTCAAACTTCATAGGTTGAAAGCCATTATAGAGTAGAAGAACCCTATTGATTTTGGGGTCAGTAGGTCAAAGGTCAAGGTCACAGGGGCCTGAAGAGTGAAAACCGTTTCCGCTCAATAACTGGAGTACCGTTTGACCCACAGCCTTCAAAATTCATAGGGTGATAATTCTTTTTGATTAGAAGAACCCTATTGATTTTGGGGTCAGTAGGTCAAAGGTCAAGGTCACAGGGGCCTGAAGAGTGAAAACCGTTTCCACTCAATAATAGGAGTTCTATTTTACCCAGACCATTCAAACTTCATACGATGGATGTCCTTATTGAGTAGAGGACTCCTATTGATTTTGGGGTCAGTTGGTCAAAGGTCAAGGTCAAAGGGGCCCCGAAGAGTAAAAACCGTATCCGGTCAATTACTGGAGTACCGCTTAGTACAGAGCATTCAAACTAAATAGGGTTATTGCCCTTATTGAGTAGAAGAACCCTATTGATTATGGGATCAGTAGGTCAAAGTCAAGGTCACAGTGTCCCGAAGACAAAAAACATCTAGTTTTATTCCATTTTTCGGCGTAGGTGTCTAAGCTCACTTTTGACCTAATTTATTAACCAATGAAGTGTTGTAAATAATTCTCGTATTATATTATTATGCAGCGGGAAAATTAAACTATTTCGATTAGTAGCTATTTCCATCGGAGAGGCATCTAGCAGGGTGAAGAGGTATCTGGTGGGATTTTTAAACAATTAGTTAACACACTGTTTGAAACGATTATTGCTGTGCCGTTTAGATCTTTGTTATTCTCTTGTGTTGAAAGATGTTGAAATGAGGCACACTACAGTACTCGTCATTGGCTAGGATTTTTTGTCAACAATACAGTCACTCTTTTATATTAACCTATACAAAATGAAAGTGAAAGTAAGTGGAAATGGCTTAATTTTGAAAACGATGTTACAGTTTCACTGTAAAGCTTAAAATTTAAGTAATAAAATCTGCGAGCTTGAGTTATTGTAATATTTGTGGGTATTTAGTTAATGTAAATTTATCCCAGCTCTTTCAGTAATTGAAATGTTTACCCGTTTCTTAAATAGGGCAGCTGTATATAATATGCTACGCGATATAAACAATGAGTTCGCTATGTAAGTCTTGACTATTTTATTCTTTCAGCAATTGATATATCATCTGATACATTATGTTTTAAGAATAAACACAACCAATGCCTTTTACAATACGTTTCTTATATAAAACTCATTCTTTATCGCGACTGAGGATTTTACAATGTGCTTACTTGTCTTAAATCTGGCAACTACGTGTAATATGTTACGCGAAAAAACTGCGAGTCCGCTATTAAGTCATTGTGAAGGATTAACAGTGAAATTATTTAATTCACACGTAAGTCAAGATGAAGTGAATAATACCAGCTACAAACTGCATCATTTCATATACAATCTACGCCGTTTATCTTTTTTAAAGATATTCCTTGTTTCAAAACATGTGAAAATACACCGTCAAAATAGCAGTTTAAAAAAGTATATACTATGTATATAATTGAATAATTGACTTCCGGAAATCCACGACGCTTTTGTTCGGAGCGTTCTGATTGGTCGAACTATTGACTAAGTCCGGGAAATGCTTTGCACACAAATCGTTCGACCAATAAGAACGCTCCTGACAAAAGTGTCGGGGATTTCCGGAAGTCGCACAGAGGAGAAGAATCTATGAAAAAATAACCTGCATTTCAGAGGCCGTTTTCTGTTGAATATTACGCGTATTTCGAGCTTTTGGTGAGACTTTTTGACATTACTGTTAGTTTAGACCCTGTTGCGTTGAACCAAACAGCTGTCAGGTTGGAACCCTCCGTATTGTAGGAAAAACAGCCTCTCGAACGGAGGTAGGGTCAGGAGCCGTTTCAGACCATTATTCAATTATATACATAGAATATACATTTTAACTACGATTTTGACGGTGTATTTTAGCATATTTTGATAGAATGGAATAATATTAGTAACTTGACACAATTTTTACAAAAAATCAAAGACGTATAAGTAATGGTTGGCAGGGGGTGGGCGGCTGGTCAAGCGTCAGTGTCTTAGCTTTTCTAAGAATTTTTCTGTCGTATAAACAATTTATGATCACTCTTACTTTTACTATGTGGTTTTAAGGGGAGACTGTGTTTGTAGCTTTTCCTTATATGCGATTTTAACTCTTTAAGCATCAACATAAGATTGCTTGACTGTTCCCGAATTAAATAACGATTGCTTGATTTTCGAAGAATCCAAATTGTTAACCTTTTTAGATTTCAATGAAACGTTGCAGAATATGTTAAAGGTTTATGAAAATGAAATTAAAAATAAACTTTATGATGGTTTTTATTGGTCTCTAACGGGGACGTATTTTGCACGATAAATTTACATAATCTGAAATCTTGTTTATATTAAATATTTTTTGATAGCTCAGCAACATACGCATAAAGCATATAAATACATTTTTACGTGTTGTTAGATTAAAATTGTCTGCATATTTTTCCTGTTTACCATTTTTCTGATTTAAATATATAATTAAAAAATCATACTTATAATCCATATGATTTTTTCATTTAAATGTTGAGAATAAAAAGAACCCCCCAAAAATTATAAATTTCTATGTAACGGTGTCTTTTTGACTTACGAGTGTAAACAAAATGATTTATTTCTAGAGTGTTTGACCTTGAATTTCTGATCTCTTCCTGGTCGCGTACATTTGTAAATGGATGACAAACGTTGATTTCTCGCTTAACAATTGAAAGTTCTATATTAAGGACATGACATTATATTGTCAGGATCATTCTACTCATGTGGGCATTTAAAATAATGTGTTTGTTTAGTTCTTTGTGAATAAATACAAATAGAAGTTTAGGGATAGCTTTTATTCTTTACTGTTCTATTTTTTCTTAACGTATGTAAAAAGCAGATTTTTTTTTATCTGCATTTTGCCGTTACAGAGATGTTCATATTTTTTTTCACCTATGACATGAGAAAGGGAAAGCGATTTATGAAAGGAAAATAAAACAAAGACAGAAATGATCTTAAATTGCATTCTTTAATTAGAAGAATATATATAAAACAAACTTCAAATATATGGTGCGTATAGTATTTATTATTAATTAAATCATAACATAACATAAACATAATGCTCTCTTTACTTAATTTAGAACATAAACTCACCATGACTTTATGATGCAGCAAGTATTAGGTAATAAGTATTGAAGCAATTAATGCTTGGGCATACATAATGCTTAAACAATGTGGCGTCTCTATGCACGTGCGAGTATTAACGACATCATGTGCATAACTTATTATCCGGAAAAATACCAATTCACTGTGTTTGCTTGCAGATAGTGGCTAGAAGGCAAAGCATGCAAAAACAGATATTATCAAAGAATAATTGTACTCTTAAATGAAGAAAAATCGAGTTCTCACTGATTCAAGTTCTTTTAGGTTACTGCTCTCTTAATGTGCTTTGTTGCAGCTAGAGAAAAATCATCAAGTCCTGATTCAATGATGTTTTACATACATATAATTGTTAGATTTGGATCATAACGCCCTGTTGATAAACAAGAAGCATCACTAATCACATCTATTTACACAAGTCAACGGTGCGAAGTTATATTCAGCCATCTTTAATGAAGCATAACGTATGATTACTAGACCTTGATTATAAGCAGCATACGGTCCTCAATAATGGCATTTTAGTCTGAAAGTTATTAATTCTGTGATAACCGTATTACTTCCATAAATATATTCCCGTTCCTAGACTGCATATTAAGGTCCGTCAACAGTCGTCATTACACTGTCATCGGTAAAAAATGTCAAAATATCCATAAAAACATATTATAGCGAATAAAACTGTGCAAAAATACATTATATTTTCGTATATTTATTTTACTTACCTTAAGAAAAGTTAGAACAGTCGAGAAAAAATAGATAGGACATTTCAGGAATATCATCATTCAGAAAGCACCGCCTCACCTAAAAGGTCAAAACGCTGAGTGAAAGAAGAGTCAATGTTGTAATTTGATACATTTAATAAAAACGTCACGAACGATTACCTTGAAAGAGAACCCGAGTTCTATTCATGTATAAGTAAGCCAAAAACCTTATACACATCCCCTCGATTTCTTTTTAGCGAATAGACGATGTTAATGACATTAGTACTACATGTAGGAGCAAAAAATGGGACACAATAAGTGAACATTTAAAAAGAAAATGGCTAATTTAATGTATAATTTAAATCATTTGCAGATGACACTGTTTGATGTTGTTTCATTGAAGCATATCTATAAGATTCATCATGACTCTCGGTTTTACTGCATTTGTGTTCTCACTGCGTTGAACTGTCGTCAATTAGTTTATTCTACTTGTACATCCATTAAGGTTCCATGGAATTAAAAAAATCACTCTGTTATTTATATTTTAGAAGGAAATGAATACTTTTCTGTTTAAATTATTTTCTAATATCACTTGACAGTATCAAAGATGGAGTTATTGTCTGCTACTTAGTTAATAACTTATTATGTATAATATTTCTTTTCTTATTTTCCAATGTTTTCAATCTTCTTTGAAAGGTTTCACAGGACATATTGACCTGTTTCTTGATGGCATTTTTTTGTAAAAAAGTCTCGAGCACATGCCATTGTCTCATATACTGTTGCGACCTAATTTATATTAGAGCTAATCGATGCGAAATATTTTTAGCGTGTTTTTAATTGCATCAATTCAACAATTGATACTGATTTCAACGGAGTCATCTGCATGATGAGCGAGATACCGACGTAACTGGATAATTGGACAATTAATTACAAAAGCAATATACTTATCAAAGAGGCATGGGTGTTATTTTTTAAGCCATTAACGTATTTATATTTTATTCATCTGGATATCTTTGTGATCTGGAAAATGTTCAAAGAGGAAGCTCTGTAAGTTATATTAAATACGTTATACCAAAGAATTATGCCGTTCATTACTTCTTTTAATATTTTCGGTATATAGAGGGTAAGCCTTGAAAAAGTAGAGCAATCATACTTTTTCTAAGCTTACTCACTTTTGTGATGTTCTTCAATGAGTTATGACTATTATCACTTGAATCAAATCAAGTCAATGCAAAAAGAACAACAGTTGTTGCTACAAATTGCTTTGAGACAGTGTCTAACCATTCGATGCTGTTCCTTCAGCCATTTCGCTTGCCCTTCCTGATACTAAGCACTGAAAATGATTGTGAAGTTTATAGCAACCGGGCTGTCGTTTTAGAAAAAAAACGTGGCTGTGATGTTGAATTTCAGAAGACCAATACCTTAAATGAACAAGGTGCTTTTGGGGGTACCCTTGTAGTTCAAACGAAACTATTGTTTAATAATACAAACAAAACATACAAAACGTGCTTATCGGGAACAGACACACTAAGAAAACACAGCCACCCCACTCAGCAAAAAAGCAGAGAGGAAAAGAGAGCAAGGGTTTATACGTAAAAAGATTTATTTCAAGTAAGACACCAACTTTAAAAATCGAGGACCTAAGGGGTTTGTATTTTAGAAAACTCTTATATATCAAATATAAGCCATGCAAAAATATATCGCAGTTTGACCTTTTTGTTCATAAGAAGAAAAACTTCGATTTATATTTTTATTATAAAATTTTTAATTGAAATTGTAACAATCATTTTTACGGTGCTATACTTTCGAAATAGTAATGTTTAAGATTTAAAGGTCTTTAGACACTTCGTTAAAGATAACTGTTCCAGATCATATTTATCAATTATTTTTTACTTTTTCAATTCAGCGTTTGTAGTGGATTTTGTTTTTGCCTTATGTAATGTTAGTTCTAAAATTATCGGTTATCAGTGATTATTTCATCTAATGGTTAAACTGTTGCCATCATTGCCAGTTCTACTGCCGTGCTAAAAATTGTGTTTCTCTGTAATCAGAAGCGTATAGCAATTAAAGCGCCACGATGGGACACATTTGTGCATTCGAGCCGTGTTTGTAATTATTTCATTTTTATCATAATGATTTCTTGATGCAGGAAAGCAAACGATATTGAAGCTTATAGCAATTTTGCAACAATGCGGCGTATCTTTGCCCGTGGCATAATTATGTAGGGTTTTAATATGTTTTCCCTCACAAAACTGATTTCAACGGTGTTAAATATGGATTCCTGAATTATTGGTTTAAAGTTGCAACATTTTTCTAATATATATGCATTCAAATCGTAATGTCTTCTCCTTTTTTACAAAAAGGTGAAATATGCATATCAGGAATCGCAAAACTCACAAAACACAGCTTCCCGGCGCAGCGAAAAAGAAGAGAGGAAGTGACAGCAAGTTTGTTATAATTATGTCAATTCAAATAAGACGCCACACACAATTAACAAAACAGAGAACCCTTGGGTTACAAAAGAAGTTTACAGTTCATTTTCAATCTTTAAATACTGTGCGAAAACTAAAAATAAAAAAGGATCGGATCTGATTCAACGACTTCAACGAAAATGAAATGACTCAGTTATTGTAGCTATTGAGATGCGGGACTCAACTCGGGAGCTCATTAATATGCATTTCCATTACTGCCCGTATACACGCCTAATTTGACCAAGCGTTAACATCAGTTAACTACCTGCGTACTGAATATTATTTCTTCTACAATTTACAAGCTTTTCGCAAACAGATGTTTCTTCAGTGTTCAGGAAAAAATCAAACATAATTACCGCTCAAAATATATTAAACAGTACATTTTCAAATTAACGTTGTCAAGATTTCTGTACACGTTGAGAAAAAAAGTGGCAAAGATAAAAGTCTCCAGTATTTAGACATGAACATAACTATATACCTTCTTTGTTTTTATGTATGGATTGTGTTTGTTACATGTAGAAATCGGACGCTTGACATGAACATAATTCAAAAGCGTTGTTTCCGTGTAAGGTTACAATATCCAGAGTAATATTTATTTAGTTATAATTCAAAACAATTATCGTTAATATAAAGTACAACAAATTTCAGACATGATGACTGCAAGAACCTCATCCTTCGAAGAAAAACACCACATTAAATCGATCTATTTCATCGAAACAAACATGACTGTCTCTTCCATTGTATTTAAGTCGATCTCAGAGAATGTGATAAATATGTGAATTCAGGAAAATTGTTGGTAAGAGTGCCTCCGGCGAGGTTAATATTTCATTAACTGTAAGAAGTGAATATCACTGTCTCCAAACTGAAGAGTGTAAGATTTTTCTATCGCATGCCTCTAATTAAGCCAATATGAAAACGGGTAGATGCAACATAAGGACGGGCCATCCATACAATGGTGTCGTTACGTAATTTAACAAGTTTTGTCCACATTTTGTTTGGTTTGTTGGCTTCTTAAAGATATTTTAATCGTCTGTTTTGATCAATGTTGTAAAATGTCTAAGGAAATATGTTGGTAAAATACTTTTGTTTTACTTATTCGGCCTTTTGATATGGGTTGTTTCAACATTCTAGCAAGTATAGCTTCGGATATTGTTCAATCACTCCTAGGATATTCATCCTGCCTTTTAATTTTTGCCTTTGGAATTGTGATACGTAGGATAATATTTTCAGATCCCCTGTCAAAATTCTGTTCAATTCCGGCCATTGATTTCGTTTAGGGCTAATCTATTTTTGTATCTAGGACAATACGCTGCTGATCGTTGAATAGTTCTAATCTAAAAATACCGCACAGAAGATGCCATGAAAATCTTCATATGCATACCATGGTTTGGAATCGATCAAAACTAGATCTTGTAGACATTTTCAAACAGCATTATCATGCTTCGGCTTTAATTTATCTTGTACTGTCGTCTCTCGTTTCAACTATCATTTATAAGTTTTATGCACAGATATTGCAAAATGAAGCATTAATATTGTCTGGAATACAGAAATGCCGTCATACTCTCGGTAAATCATGTTGGAAGAATAAAAAAATGCAAAAATATGGTGTCTTGGTGAAAGTGCAAGAATAAACGGAATCAAATGCATGAACAATGATGGATTTTCAGCCATCATAATATGAAGCTGTCGTACTGACTTGAAAATAGGCGCTAAAGGGGGAGGGAATTTAACTAGTATTCAATTTCATCAATTTTAAAAGTTTCGTCACTCTTAATTTGATGTTGTGCACTTGTAGCCCTTAATATGCTCAATTTTGTTGTTTATGGTGTCTCTTTAAAAAGCATTAAAAGTAGCGATCGCTATTTCTTGTTTCTATTTGGGAAAGTGTGGGGTTGTTGCACCCTTGAACCTGGTTTAAACCCCAAGTGGAAAATTGTTTTGCTATTGACCGTTCCAAGGCGGTAACCCCAAGGGTTCTCTTTTTTTGTTAATTGTTTTTTTTGTGTCTTATAAGCACATGCTCTCTTTTCCTCTTTTCTTTTACGCTGCGTGGGGAGGCTGTTTTTTTAGAGTGGCTATTCCTGATATGCATATTTCACTTTTTTTCGATATAAGAACTGTGCCCATGATCATAAAACTAAATCTTGAGATCAGTCTCAAATCTCAAGCATCTGATTGGCTGAAATGGCGACCAGTCGCCATTTCAGCCAATCAGATGCTTTAGATTTGAGACTGATCTCAAAACTTAGTTTTATGATCTTGGGCCCTGCTGACAAAAACGAAACAGGATAACCTAATCAGACGCATACGACAATAAAACTGCCATGAAATTATTTGACAGTTTTGTTTGTAATGAGCTCAATCCATAGAGAGAATCAAACAACAATATGAACATTATGCTGCATGTAATAAAAGTAAGCATTAAAATCACCATTTCTTTTTATGCCGCTAAGCACAATGTGTGCAATTAGTGCAGAGACATAACAATGTGGCAATTAAGTGGTGTCTCTATCACGTGAGAATATTAACGCACTGAAAATGATGGGAGTTTACAAACCGATGTGTTGTCTGAAAGATAGGGGATATCAGAGGCACAGAAAAAAGCTGAAAATATCAAATCGTACTCTTAAATTACGAAAATGAGTGATAACTGATTCAAGTTAAAGTTATTGTACTCTTAATGAGCTATGTGGCTGTTGTAGACATACTTACCTAGGTCTGATTTAATGATTTTTTAATAACTGGTACATTTGGATCATAACAACGTTTTAATAAAAGGAGAGCAGAGCTCATTTGTTAGCCTTTTTATCAATCAATACAATATATCATTTACGACTAAAATGGATGAAAACAAAGCTTGTAATAACATAATTATTACCGCACACGACAAAATGACATTTCTTCAGGCGCGGTTTTACTGTGTTCTTTACATCTAGCAGACTGTCTAAAGTCTAATTCTTTCCTAACGATGCTGTGAATACATTTACATTGATGATCTTGGAATCTTCAATGCTTTATACCGTTCCATGATAGTTGTTTGGGCAAAAAGCTATTTCAGCCTGAATATGATTATTCTGTTATAACTTTTTTTCATAAATCTATTTCCCCTCTTCTAGAATCCATCTCAACATTTGATATATTGTTTATTTGTACAACAATCGACACATTACCACATAGGAGATACTTGAAGCACAAACTCTAACAATTATTGATTTGCTTACACTAAAACCAAAGAACCTGATTATAATAAGTATTGATTATTTCTAATGAACTATTGTAGCGTTGAAAAAAGTTCTATTTCAAAAAGCATTATATTACTAATGATTGCTTCATTGTTGTTTTTTCAACAGCCTTATTATCAGCAGAAAAACTATCTAAGTATCTGTTATTACAAGACGACCGTAATGACCCTAAAAAAGCTCACCTGTTTTACTATTTGTCAAATTAATGCATATTGTTTATATTAATGAAATGGCGGGGCGCGTATATTTGGCCAAAAATAAGAAATGGCGAAAATTGATTGGACGAAAAAAATACAGTGCGTCGCGTCCTTCATTTTCATAGTAGATAAACCACCGGATTATAAAACTACAAATTTTGTATTATGTTATCTTAAAGTAAACCACAACACTATACATCTCAAAGGAATTGGGCTAATCTATTTTAAAAGAAACTTCCGGGCATATAATAATATTGTTACCAATCATGTATAGAAGCACGAAAGTTAAACGTTTGGCTATGCCAACGTTACAAGAATCTATAAAGACTTATTTTTTACATACGTCACTACGTTGCTCTTTCGTATAATTCTTTCCTTATATTCTTGTTAGTCGCATTGGGTTTTTAGATTTAAAGTATGATTTCATTCGACTCTTTAAGTTTATATTTTCTGTATGACATTAAGCGTAGTAAGATTAAAAGTTCACTTCGTGAAGTCTGCACTTCGATAAACGAGTTTGACCTGCAACAGCTGTAAGAATCCACATGTATTTACAAAAATACAAAAAAGCCTCCTGTCGTCAGATTTTACAATTTTATGTTACAAAAATTCACATCACAAAATTGTATCACCTAAGCTCCGAATATTACGGCAATTATTTGACATGTTTCTCGTATATGTGGGATATATTTGTTTTGTTTTTGCCCATGTTTAAACAAATTATGTAATGTCGGACACAAAAAGAGTGTATGAAACAATAATAACAAGTGGCCAACACTGTAAAATAGCTACTTATCTGATAATAACTTTGTCTTTTTATATTTTTATGAAAAATAACAACATGTTTATTGTTTGAAGCCAGTCTTTTTTTATCATACTGCATTTAATGAAATGTGTGTATGATGAAGTTCAGACATGGTTGTAGACTGGCTTAAGATTAATAGTTGGAATCAAAGAAAATAAAATACTTCATCGCCTGGAATCCAGGCTACCAACACTGTAAAAACTTTCTTCCTTCACAGCCATGAATATGGCTCGTATATGTTCATGTATAACGTGGGATAGACGTTCATCCTCGAAAATAACAAAGCAACGGCATTGTTATAATTACGTTCGGAGTTTTTTTTAAGAATGGCATACTTAATTATTCTGACAAAGGTTCTGTAAAACATCACCGTATTGAAATAATCTCCAGTGTCACATATGTCACAGTCACTTAAGTCTGAAATGTAAAATCAATATCAAATTAGCGCTTCGAGTTCAAGAAAGACAAATTAAGATTGTACAAGAGATGCTGCTTTAGAGGATATTTAGTGCATGCCCTAAATACTACAAATTTATTGAGCTCTTCACAAGTTGTAACAAGCGATAATTTATTTCATTCAAAGACTGCATATTTCATATGCATCATACTTAACAAGAAAAATCATACAGAATAACATCGGTTTTTTTAAGTTGACAAGTTTAGTTTCTTTGCAAAGTAAAAGTTTGTTTTTACAACATACTATGTTTTAGTATTTAATTGATTTAAAGGTCGTATTAAATTTATTTGACTTGTCACATTTAGTATAAATTAAAATAAATTTTTCATTTTTTTCCGCATATCATGTCTACAATTTTCATTGTCACTCTACCAAAAGTTATCGAGAACAGTGCCAGAATCATAGCCTTTAGACTGTTTTACATTTGCACAGGAAACAAAAGATGTTTACGGCTGGAATAGCCGTTTAAAGGCAGCCATACTCACATGCTAAGAATAAAAAACATAAAAATCATAAGAAGTTTGAATTTCTATATTTGGAGAATTTCAGTGTGTAGAAACATGAGCTCGTTACATTTATAAAAACTGGTTATGAGAGTTTTCATTCATTAAAATCCATTATACCGTACGTCTGAACCGCAAACGTTTGACATGAAATTGTCTTTTAACAAATTTATGTACTGTTTTGTTGCATTTTTGTTCATGTTTGTTTTTGTTGTTGTTTTGTTTCTAAATTTATTTTGAATAAGTTACACATTTTGCATTACTAGTTTTTAAGAAACACAATTGTTTTTGGTTTACGAAGTCTACGAAGATTGATTATTTCTAATGATATTTAGACCTTTTCAAACATGGTATTCTGTGGCTTATAATTTATCCTTAACTGACAAAAGAGCTTCTCGTTAAAAGTTTTTTGCAGACATCATTTACAATAGTTATTCTTTAAAACTGATGCCACCAATATTCCATGAAAATACTAAAATACCGTATTTTACATATAAAGCATATGAAAATTGAAAAAAAACTTTACTCAGAATCATTTGTCATTCAGTTCAGATTCGTTTAATTGTAAACATATTGAGGTCAGCTAGCTACTACATAGCTGACCTCCATAGCTATGAAATATAAATAGCTTGAAATTTAAGTTGCCTTAGTAACTTAGTAACTTAAATTTCAAGTTATTTAAAACTCCTGACAAATTGCAAGGGAAATTGAAACCAAGGCACCTTTGCACAGCAGACCGAGGCAAAATCACTAAATCAGAAACCCGGTTTTCCTAATTCCGAATTCCATGCTCTTGCATCAAACTGCATTTTTATTTCCCAAAACTAATAAAATATACAATGGTTACTTTTATACACAAAAGCAGTAAATATAATTTGTTTGGACTTCAATAATACCCCATATATCATGATCCGTTTGGATAATACAACACTGATATGCTACATAGTCAAAGCGGCAAATTTGAATGTTAAATGGAAACTGAAAAAATCATATTACTTTACAAGAAATAAAACAGTTCAGTTTAAAGTGACTGCAAACATTTTCTTTTTTCCTTTTGTCATTCATGATTCGTAGTGGCCCTTTGATTGATTTTGTATCGTAGGAGAAAATGACAAATTCGTTTAAAAACGATAAGTTTAAATCTGTCAAGCATATATCAGGTAAAGCTAACCATTAGTGGCAATAATTATTGACTGGGTTAAAGGGTGCACAAGCCTCATACTTGTTCCTTCCTTCATTCACTTTTAACTAGACTGGTCAGTGGTATTAACAATCTCGACACATTGCACAGTTATACTTGTGAAACGGTATAAAACATATTAATAAATACCAGTAAAAATATTTGTTGAATATATCGACGTTTAAAAACAGTGTCTCACGAATTCGTTAGAAAATTCAGGTGGCAAAATAATCAAATCAGTACGTTTTTTTGCGAACGTTTTCGTGAATCTCCCATTAACTTTTGAACTCCGGTGACCGACAAGCAAATAGGTAGGAAAAGCATTCTCAAACTAAGAAGGTGTGGAATTGAGGCATGAAGTATGGAGAGCCCTTTGATGTCAAGTTGAAATTAAACAATATATAATGTCTTTTATTTTCTCTTTTCTTTCAATGTTGAGCGGAAAAGTCCTCCGGATTATTATAAAAAACAAAAGTTATTATGCCTGAAGTATGTAACATGGAAATTATATACATTATGTCCGCAATATGTAACATGAAAATCATACACAAGATATCATGTTATGGTTTTATATATAGTTTTTGTCGAGATGCAACAGCGTTACCTGCGTTGCGTGTAAGGTTGCCAAATTATTTTCAAATAAATAAAACAAATTCGTTTTGGCAGTTACATGATATAAACACTTCAAAAACAACATCCAACAAACATTTGATTGTTTCAAAGCTAGCACAAATTTTTTAAAAAGTGTATTTTTCACTAAATAATACAGTTTAAATTTAACTTTTCGTTTAGCGACCGTTTACCTGGGCGGACTTAACAAACTGACACTTGAAAGTGCTGTTAATGACCACGCAGCACATTTATTTCGAACTCGATACAGACACGCTAAGCACACTTCCGAGCGTTCTCTTTTACTATAAGTTGTGTACATCACCAACGTTCGTTTTGAATTAAATTATATTTCCTACTTCTCACATCCACTTCCTGATCTAAAAAACACCAAAAGATGTATTTTGTCAGTTCAATTGCGTGACGAACATTGCTAAGACAGACGTACTTAAATATCTGCAAGCAAAGCTCCTGTAATTCCAAGATACCTAAACATTTTATCAGGAGAGTGGCCAGTATAATCAGAGAACTTTATTTGTCTACAGAATGCTTATCTTAATATCACTCTGCTCCAGTTCCTAATTGTTCCCATCATGCCAGCTGCCTACTCAGTTTACAACAACACCAGTCATACTAACTGTAATAAACACAAACTGCTTAAAACACACTCGTGAAATTACCGTATGCATTCTCTGATAATTATGGTAAAAATTGTTAACAATATATTTTTGGGAAGTTGTTTGGAAGGAGGGCCAAAAATCTTAAAACTGAGATTGGACTAGTTTTCATTTCAGCCAATCTGATTCTTAAGATTTAAGACTGCTCTCCAGTCTCAGTTTTATGATATTGGGTCGTATTCCTCAAATATTCACGTGAAACCACTTAATCTGAAAACCGAACTACAACACATCTGTTCAGTGGTGTTGATCAAAACCGGGATTATCGTTAGTATTTAAAAAAATATTATTACGACGCCATTAAACATTGTTGTAACTGACCTACTAGTAATATTATTGAAAATAAAACAACACTCACAAAACGAAAAGAAGAATTTCAATTAAAATACAATTAATAATAAGGGCGTTTCTTTGGTTTAGATGTAATTATTATTCTCTGGAGGCTTTAACTCAAAACGTGTTTTGGAAATGGTCTGTGTACTTACATCAATATTCCACTTACAGCGTTACAGAGGTACTCGTATTGTAATTATCTAAGTTATTATGTGGTGCTTCGTAGCTGCTTCAATTATCATTATAGTGTACAGTTATGCGCTTCGTATAATGTCAAACACGAAACGTAGATCAAACAAGAATCTAGAAACTTGAGTTATCATGATATTCACTTGAATGTAAAAAACTTGCAAACTCGACAAAACTATACTTTTCCACGTATTTGTGAATGTTTTACTAATCAGTTTGAATACTCCCATCAAATTTTGCATATCTTTTCATTAATACAAATTACAGACTAGCGTAGTTCTTGATTTCTAGTATGAACTGTTTATGATTCAAAGCGAAGCAAGTGACTTTTATAGAGGAAAAAGTAATTTGTCAGGCTATCGTTATGAGTATACTTTTTGGGGAAATTTTAATTTACACAGCATCGTACGGCCAATTAAGCAATCAAAGGATTGACAAGAAAAGATTTATAATAATTATTATAAGTATAGGTCTGATACCGTGATTACCCAATCTTCCACAGTCGAAGACGTCACTTTCTTGTCATTTTCATGTTTGGTGACCATATTCAGATCTCAATCAGTCCATCAGCTTCTTTACTAGCATTGTATTTTTATCACAGTTATGTATTTAATTGAGATAGATTACCATTATCAATCAAATGATAAAATTAGCATGACATTAATGTTGAATGTCCTTTAGAACGGTATATCACATTTCGGTCAGTGTTTATAAGTTTATTTTTGTATGCCACAGAAAACAAATTCGAATCAGTTGTCACCACAAACAGCATTTAATGCTGCGTTCTGATCTTAAGTATAGGTTATAGTTTATTTTGAGGCTTGTATGAAAATTAAACGGTCAGGCCCAGCGCAGCTGGGCGACCGTTTAATTTTCATACAAGCCTCAAAATAAACTATAACGTATATAATGGTCGAAATTATTTTTGTAACTGACAAAACAGTAGCCGCCTCAATAACCATATATGGGTATGCAAAAATCAATAGTCAAAGTAAAAGTAGTTTTGTCATTCAATGGCCCGTAAACATACTGAGAGAATATTTTAGAAAGTGAATTATGAAATTTCTTTAACTGAAAACACCATGTGAACATTACTGATTCTCAGGAAAAAAACAACCTGTGTAGCAGTCTATCATTGCTTTGAGTAACAAGGTTTCAACCGTGGAAGTTCCATTTTACCCTCTATTCATTAAGAAAAATTTTATAGTATGGTAAAATAGTTTATTTCCGGATCTACGGGCTCATCCGTGTAGTCTAATTACGACCGACACTTTTCCCTGTTAGATTCACTAGGTTATTTGTGACAAAAAAGTGTAAAATACTGATCAGATGACATTGATTTAATAGGTGATCTTGATCTTAACTGGTCGCCTATGTGATAACAGACGTATATATGAAATAAAGAGTTAAGAAATTTAATAAGATTATCATAAGCCAAACAAGTCAAAGCTAAAATATTTTTAAGATTTTCCTTTTTCAAACTTTATAAGTCACGCCTACTTGAACACTGTAGAAGATCGTCGACGAACTAGTTATACATGTTTATCAATAAATGTTCGGACAATATTATGGAGGAAATTTAATCGACCTATAATAAACACATTTCAGACGCGCGACTTTATGAGAATTAAGGTTCGAAATATTTGAAAAATACTGCATTGTCATTGGCTCAAAAATAATTTCAACCATTATTTAATATAAATAGTATTTTATACCAAATGCTGCTCTTCAATGCACACTGCAAAAGATAAATAATCGTTTGTTTATTAAACATAATTAGATAATGTTTTCCTGTTATTTATTTAACGAACCCGGGTATTTAATGTTATGTGATACGTTTTGTCGTAATGGGCCAAGCACATGATTGTGTCAAAGGAAGTAAGTAATTAAATAGTTTTTCTAATCCATTTAAGCTTTTAGCTTGCATGTTGTTGACCATTACACGAAGAATCTTTTCTAAGACAAGAATAAGCAATCTGTACAATATTAATCAAAATAATTATTGTATTATTTTATCATTCTATTACGGAAAGCACTATTACGGAAAACACTATTTTCAACCGATATGGATTACAATTAGTTAAGTATATGGTTACATCCTTTTATGTGTAGCATTTTGCCATGTGTCACTGAGAGTGGAACATGATGCAGATATTTAATGTATTATCGAACGTGATTATATTATTCTAAACAAATTTGATCTGACGACGGCAACAAAATGATTACTTTATTTAATATGAATCTCATTGCAGACATGATTAACCGAATTTTGGAAACTACAGTACTATTTATAAAATGCCTCGAATCGCTATTAAATAATACAGCAAAAAATAAACTTAACCAAAAAATTATCATTACACTTTAGTATTTACAACTAGTTTGCACTATATACAGAAGTAAACACAGAACTTTCCAGATAAATGCTGGATAACGAAATGTCTAGAGCAGTAATCCGTGTAGAAAAGTTGGATTTATCGATAATGCCAGACTTCATGTAGCTTTCATTCATCGCATTCTTGGTAGATATTTGATAAGCTAAGTTCAAGAGGTGAATTATTAGCAGAATGAAGCCTTCAAGTGCAGTTAAACTGGAAATATTGAAACACCACAACTGTATCTATTTGATAGAAAATTGGAAGCAAGACATGAGCAAATAGAAAGCTGTTAGTGGCGGTATTCAGCTTCGATACATTGTTGATTTTGGTGCCATTAAGTCAAAATATCTTGTATGCCAGATAACAAAACCCGTCAAGAACAGACTCGGGACTAGATTCGAGTCTGCATTTTTTCGGTTTTGAAGTGCCTTTTTGTCATCACACACATGCTTGTTTTCATATGTATAATGGTTATTCAATGCTGAAATGGTGTTATGTTGTTCACTTTTGAAGACAGGACTTAAGCTGTATTAAATTATTACATTTGTATTAATGTATCAGTGGTAAATCTCACAAATAACGAAGCGCGTTGGCAATTAAAACAATGTTTTCGATGATCAGCAAAACGCAAAAAAATATAATTGTAATTAACAGGGCCCTAGATAATAAACCTGAAATTACACAACAGTCTCAAATCTTGCGCTTTACAAGTTTAGTATGATCCTGGGAATTGTTTATACTTGTTAATAGTGATTATATTTCTACAAAGAATTTATTCGTTTGTATGATACGAAGTATTGTAAATTTAACAAAGTCATGTTAAAGAAAACCCACCTCGTTAGTTAATCGCATTCGTATAATGCATTTTATTTTCAATTTCTAGTTTCTGCAGGTTCTCATAAAGTTCAACAAACAATGTGATTCCAGAAGAGTGTTGACATGAGATAGCAATGAGACATTTGCAACCTTGCATTTTGTTTGATTATTTAAGAGCAGATTGGACCATGTTTATTTTGAACTTATCTGATATTTCAATCTAGAATTTATACAGACTATACTAAAATCTGCTTGCTGTGATAGTGTAATTTGTCCGCTTTGCGACAGCTTGTCGTTGTGTATAACACAACAGTCACATATTTCAGCTAAGAAAAGTTAATCTTTCGTATTACTTCGTATAACTTAATTCAAGTGACACTAGATTGCGATCTGTCTCTCTATTAACCGGACACAAATTGCTTAGCATCGTTACGTTTTGGATGTCGTGCACACACAAAATCACTCGCTTCAGGTAGGGTTTTTGCTTATTTCTCAGTAATTTCTGGACCGATTTCGATCAGATAAAGAGCACCGTACTCCTGTTAAAAAGCATTTTCATCGACATTTAACCTCCATTATCAATAGGCTGCCGTTTTTCAAACATTCAAAGACAAAATCACACTTGCAAAAAAACTTTGTCTTTGAATGTTTGAGAAAACGGCAGCAACGGCAGTATATTGATCCTCACATGATCTATGTGTACAATTTGGGTTAAATTATTCATGTACATTGTATGGTACGTTACGATAAATGATATATTATTTTATTGTATATTATAACAAATATAGCATATTAATTTGTTGAAAAACTATCCAAACCTCAAACAGTTAAAAACATAGCATAAGATCAAACTCATTTATTCATTGCAAATCGTGGGCCCAATATAATACAGACTGAAACTGGGGCAAATCTCAAATATCAAGCATCTGACAATTCTTAATTTCATCCAATCAGATGCTTGTGATTTGAAGCTCGTCTGCAATATAAGCTTTATAATCTTGATTATCCTGGGCCATATAGCAACATATATATATACAGTAAGACTGCGGCGTTTTGGTGACTTGTGGTATTGTCTGTCTAGTTCAAGAACACGTACAGAATCAAGAAATGATTTTAGACATATTTTAACCTATGATTTTATCTTTTAAAATAGAACTTGTTTTTATAAAAAAATAGCAAAGTTGAAAAAGTATATTTATATTGAGCTCTAACCAAGTTCGTATTCAGTTAACATTGAAAATTTGTGTTTTTATATCATATAAGATTCATATAAGAATCTATAATTAAAATTGTAAAACTGTAATTGCCAGTTAATTAGTTTTTCTCGCTGCTGGTTGTTCGTTTAGTGTTAGTCTTTATGTTCAGGTGTTTATCACCTGTGTAGTGCCTAGTCTGGATTCCAGGCGATGAAGTATATTGTTTTTATTCATTCTCCAACTAATTTACTTGAGCCAGTCTACATCTCTAACTGAACTTCATCGTGATAATTCAGACATCTATCTCAATGCAGTATGATAGAAAATAGACTGGCTACAATAAAAGTCTGATATGATTTATAAAATATAAATAAAAAGACAAAACAAACTAATTATCAGACTAGTGGCTAGTCTATGTAGTGCCATAATGGCTATAATGGAGAAGATACATGATAGAATGAAACACTCTGTATTATTAATTGTCCAGCCAGACACCAACAAGAATTGATTCTTATTGTAAAGACGCCTTACTAATTATCCTTAATGTTCCTACACGCGTACGAGCAAGATTAACAATAAATAATATATTTAAGAATGACGTCATTTTACCATGACAGGAGTATTTCTCATTATATCATGCATCAATCATATAAAGTTCACAGTAGTGGTCCTGTTACACGGTACTCGACCCCGTATAAATAAACACAATGCGGGTAAGAACATCCACAGCATAAACACCACATTCACAATGAAACTGTGCGATATGATTACTTTTACGTACTTTTCTGATTTCAAGCATTTTAAGATAAATGTTTTAAGAAAAAGAAAAGAACAATTTATTTCGTTTTTAAGAAGCGGAAAATCATACATGTCCCCGGCGTATACATATTTTTTATATGCGTTCCGATAACATTTGAACTTCTTTCTTTCATTATTGAAAATATTATGCCTCAGACATATGTTGTTGTCAAAATAAGCAGATAGGTTTTTGGCATAACACAATAAAGTCCGCTTCAGAAACGGAATTCTGTTTAAATACTATCAAGGTGTCATTAAGACGAGGAACTTTTTTGCAATGCACCCTTAGGCGGACTAAACTTTTCGAGTTTAGTTCGATCGCGAATGTTTATGAAAGGCCGTTTAAGCGATCGCGATCGAAGATCGAATAAATTTTGTCCCCTTGACTTGTTTAGTTCGAATCAGTTGGAAGTGAAGCTTTGAACGCTATTGGCCCTTTTAGAGCGGTTCTTTACAAACGTAGAGGATTCATATGATATGAGCATGAGCAGCGACAAATATGTGTCAGTTTTAAAGTATTTTAATTCATATGCTTTCGAATCACAGTTTTAGATGTATGTCCAAAACGTTAGCATTGGGCCCACTAAGAAAATGGGGTATATTAGAGTAATGAGGTTACGCACGAATTCCTCACGATGTGGACGCTAAACAAAATCTCGATTATCAAATTCATCCAAAACATTCATAAGCCACTTGCATGTATACCAGGCCGATTTCGATTATAACAATTCCAACTGTAAAGATTTGAACGCTTAGCGGATTTAAATAAACCGATTCAAATGGGGATCGATCAAGATCGGTCTTTCTGCAAACGCGGCTTTAGTTTGGCTATGTCGTCGTCTGGCTCGTACTTTTTTTCGTTATTATTGGCAAGTCAGTTTAAATTTACTGTAATTGATGTTTGATTTCTAGACCCGATATATAGGCTCTTTCTACAATAGTAGAAGTTCAATGCAAGGACCGTTCTTATTAACTTTTTACTTCATATCCCTGAGGTTAACAGTGTAGATCCAGAAAAGCGTGTACATCCATGCAGTGTTATTTGGCCATTCGCTTTTTTCATTTTAAATTCTACGAGGACTGCACTGATGGTCAGGCTGATCTGGATCTACACATGTTGCACATGTGATGAAACCTGTATCCATTATTTACAAGGTTAAAAGAAAAACTGTGCAAATAAATTATACATTATGATACAGTTCGTTCGACTAAATTGCGTATCCGCCAACATAAGTGTAAAATTAATCGACAATGCTGTTTATTAGGTGCCACGAAGGTTTTAATTTCCATTGTGTTAACACCGCGTGAATTGCAATAATCTTCTTTGCTGTCTTTCAGACAGTCGCGTCACTGAAAGGATTTCAAGACGTTTGATTTATTATTTCTTCGTTATGTTCTCGTTATTTCCCTGATTTGTTTTAATCCTAACTTAACACGTTATTAGTCGTCACGAACGATTCTTTGTCCATATAAAAAGGAATGTCAATTTTGAGAGAATCCTTCGGATAACAAATCACGCGATCTAGATGTCAACTTGTCTATCCACTGAGAAACAAGAAATATCTTTAAAAAAGATAAACGGCGTTGATGGAGAAGATTTTTATATGTAATAAAGAATAAAATAAAGAGCGTGCACAAATTTCGTCTGGTGATAATACGTCGATTAAAGAAGAATGTCTAACATTAACTGTACATTTATTCAGTTTCAATAAAATACCTCTTGTAGAGTTAGTACTAATGACGAATAAATGTTATTAAAATACAATAAGTGAAAATAATAACAACTTGTTACAAGAGCGAAATCTACAACTTTTACGTAAATTAACTTAAAAAAAGTGTCCCTACCGAGTATTGAACCTAGGGCCTCCGCTTGAGAGGCGAGTGTGATAACCACTACACCAAGGCGATTTGAATATCTGGATTTGAAATTAACAATCAGTATTAAAGGAACTAAGAATGAACCAGTAAGAACCAGAAATATCAGCACTTCTCTGTCGTTTTACACTGTGTATTGTACTCGAGTGTTTACCTGACACCCATGAATATTCCATATAAAATCGTATTTAAGCCATCAATTGACTTAACTGGTTATTTATACCGTAAATATCTTTTTCTCCAATACAATTATCGCTTTTAAAAACGAAAATGCCCGAACATTTAAGTGCCATGTAAATACTAACACACAATATAAAAATCGTTACGGTAATCATTAACGAGACCCACTAATAACCAATCAAAATAATCTATTTGATTTTCCCGCTGCATAATAAGTTTTATTTACAAAATTTCATTGGTCGAAAAACTAGGTCAAAAGTGAGCTTAGACAGCTAACGCCGAAAAACCTACTTAAAATACAACACAAACACATTGGCTGACACACAATGATCAATATACTTGTTTTTAAATGATTATAACTTATTCGCTTCAATAAAACATTTCCATACATATATACTACAAAAGTGGCCTTTATCAATTTGAGAGGTATATAGTGATTGAAACTGAAAACTTACGAAAGCTATTCTTTAAACGTCAGTGAATAGAAGCATATGTTAATCCAAATTTTTTATCTTTATTTTCTTTGTATCGCGGAAACCTCTATTAAAAGTTACTGTCAAAATTGTACACGGCAACTTTAAATGACATGTATTCGATATAATTCATGTACGAACCTGTCTTACATTGAATTTCTTATTTTCATATTTGTCGTGTTCGGTAGTTTTCGTAGTTCCTTTTTCGTCTATTGCCACCATGCAATTAAATACTCTGAAAATAGGAATTTTAATAAACAGACAACGGTAAATATCCGTGGTAAGTACTTTCCGTAGCTCTATTAGGGTTTCAATCTATAGATATGAGCCTTTCTATATTTGTGAGCAGTATCTTTTCATTCGATAAGCAGTTAAAGCACCTATCTATAGTATAGTGCAATTTTTAATTTCGATGATATGATCAGGAAATACATTAAGCCTGACGAGATTATATGTATCTTGCATGGGTGTGAGTTGAAGATAGAAAAATCTGTCACCGAGGGGGAACTGTTTTAGCGGGAACGAGGCTCTGCCGAGTTCCCGCCTAAACAGTTCACCCGAGGTGACAGATTTTTCTATCTTTACCGAATGTCTCATGCAAGATACTTTTTCTTGCATACATTTTACTTTGTTTACATTTTAGTTTATGTATATAAACTTAATTTTGTTTCCTTACGCCGAAATATTGACGTTTAACGCAAACCTTATTTTGTAAATGACGTCAGTAACTTGAATATATTACGTCAGATACTTGAAGACGTGACGTCACTTATGTAGCACGCGAACGTTATCTTTTCCCTAGAGAAAAGATTATAAGTATCATGCATGAGTGTGAGGTGAAGATGGAAAAATCTGTCACCGAGGGTTAACTGTTTTGCGGGAACGAGGCTCTGCCGAGTTCCCGCCAAAACAGTTCACCCGAGGTGACAGATTTTTCTATCTTTACCGAATGTCTCATACAAGATACTTTTTCTTGCATATCTTTTATTATTTATAACATTTCTGTGTATGTATATGAACTAATTTATTTTCCTTATGCTGAAATATTGACATTAACGCAAACCTTTTTTTATAAATGACGTCACTAACTTGAATATATTACGTCAGATACTTGAAGACGTGACGTCACTCACGTGACTCATTCTACATGGAGGGTGTAGGATCGAAATTTCCTACACGGGTAATAATAACACCGGATGACCTGATCTGGTATGCAAGAAAATATTTTCTTTTCCCGGTAAATCACGCGGAAATACTTATCCGGTAAGCAAGAAAACGCTTGCCGTTAACTTCAAAATTGTAAAGTTTTGGAATTCACACATGACCAGTACGTGTAAACTTTATTTGGAAATAGAATTGAAAGACACCATGTTATAAAAATGTAGCGTTTAGGTCCATTAAGCAATTAGCATCTGATTATATTCGCCAGTTCAATGCCAAACATGAAACGAAGACTTTGTATTCTATACGAAAAGCTTATCAATGAACAGTGCTGAAGATTATAAAACTGAGATTAGAAACCAGTCTGAAATCTTAAGCATCTGATTTTTCAAACTCGTGTTTTTTGGCTATAATGCTCCAAAAATTCTATCGGATTACTGGTCGCCATTTCAGCCAATCAAATGCTTGAGATTTGAGACTGTTTTTTATTCTCAGTTTTATATTCTTGGAGCCAGAAGAGCTTCATCTATTTTGGAATTAATTGAACGCATCCATATTTTATGAGAACGACTGGTATGATAATTGAAGCAGTTCGGAAATTCCAAGCATTGATATTCATTGGTTTGCCAAAGCTGTAATAGATGCTTCTGCTTTATCTAATGATGATCTTGTCGAACGATTCATATTACTGTTTAGTCCCATCGAACATTTATAGAGTACTCCGGTAGTTGTTTATTTGCTTAATTGTAGTAAGGAATTTGATAACGCTTAACAAATAATAAAATAGATTTGACAATGGTAGAAAAGCATTAGTTTCCTTTGAAGCTAAATATCTAAAGCCCACAGTTTGATGCTATGTTTAGAGGAGAAGTATTGAATATCTGTGCGAGCGTGGATATGTTGTTAAAATACATATTTCAAAATAAAAGTGACTTTTTAAAATGTGCATTTGTTTTTTACCTTTTCCGAAAGAGCGCAATGACTATGTACTAGAAACGCAACAGATCTCAAATTTTTGCTTTTTAAAAAGTTCAGTTGAATTAAAGATATTAATGTAACTCGATCGTATAAGCTAATTCATTTTACATGTATCTCATGTTGAATGCATATTTCCCAGCAGAGTTGTTATGTACACATGAAATAATTGATGACATAAAATGGGTTAGCGACAAGTTCATGGTCATTTATCTAGGGGCATTTAAAAGTGTCCAAGAACTTGAGACTGTGATGCGTTGATTTTCTTCTTATCTTTTCATTCGAACTGTGACGAAAATCATTATTTTTTTCTAGGAAATTATATAAAAGCAGGGTTGAAGGTTATAAAACTGAGATTGGAAACCAGTCTCAAATATCAAGCATCTGATTGGCTGAAATGGCGACCAGTCGCCATTTCAGCCAATCAGATGCTTGAGATTTGAGACTGGTTTCCATGTCCAGTTTTATAACCTTGTGCACTGATGACTGAAAAATCTGTTCAAGAGAAGTCGACTTCATATACACGAGTTTTTTTCTGTATCTACTTGTATCGCATGGAAGCACCAAACAAGACATGAAATGAAACGAAACAGGTGTTGCAGTAATTGTTGCTATGCATAACAACACATCAGTTTACAAAACATCTAAGTAGTAACATTAACTTATGTGGAATCGTTTCATTTGGCGGGAAAGAATTTTCCCGCAAAGCCGTTAATGATAAATATTTGCTCGGGCAACAATTAGCTCTATTGCATTTTTTATTAAAACACATTTTTACATGGGTATTGGATTTAAGCTAATGTCTATCATGATTTTAAAAGTAATGATTAACTGTCATCTGGAAATAATTACATTATTCACTTAATGCTAATTTTTTTGTGTGTCCAGTGTAAAGCCGGAATTCTATTGTTTCTTTTGTAGAATTGAATCGAATTAGATTTGCGCCGTCAGACCTGCCTTTATATCATACAAAGACAGTAATTGCTCAGATTGCTGTATTTTTTGATGAATCTTGTGCATTATTTGGTACCTTTCCATGTACTCTATGAAATGCTTATCTGCTGTAGAAAGTTCCGTATGTTTGCGAGCGATTAGATAGTAGGGCTTATCTGTTAGGCACTAGGCAGGCTACAGGTACTGTCAGTAACAATATGCCTTATATTATCATAGAAAGAGGTCTGAGGATTATATGCAGCATAATAACATTAGCAATATGCCAAAGAGCCAAAGATTGGATTCACATGCCGTGAAGTTCCCGTTCGTATTAAGCACTTATATATAGTTCAGTTGATCCGAGCATGAAATCCGAGGCTTAGTTGGCAAGCATGCTATTAATTTTACGGATAACTTCATACCTAATGGTAAAAAAGAAATATGAAAATGTTCATTATTGAGTTATATCATGACTTGAAGCAAAGATATTTCTGCAAACTTGAGAAATCTTAAACTAAGTAAGTTCTGATTGGTCTAGGAGTGTTGTCTGTTGCATGTGTGCATCTTAGAAAATGTGATATTGAAGGTTGCTACTCGGATTTACAATTTCAATGCATTACGATTTTAGTTAACATACTGATGATCCCTTAGTTGCTAGAATAAAATTATGCTGTAGAAAAAAATATATGAATGGGCGACCACTGGACTCGGAATCTAAGCGTCAGGGGAAATATGGTTATATTCCTCAACAATTTCCTGAAATAACAGCCTAAATAATTAACGAGTGTGCTCAGATAAATGATAATAGATTGAAAGAAAAAATTTAGAAGTAGATCTAGCCACATACTAGAAAAAACAACAAATTAACACATGGTCATTGTCAAAGATTAAAAGGGAACTTTAAGGTGTTTTAAGATAACATTGTAAATATAGCTATTCCACAATATAACAAAAAACAAGGTTAGGGGACTGCCGGTTATATAAAGTAGGCAGGTCACAAATGGTTAGAACGTTTCAAAGCGCACAACTTCTCAGGTATCTTAGCGCAAAGTTTAATAGTACAAGTTGAATTTAAAACAGAGCTTCAATAACAGTTTATGGAAGCCAAGTGCAACATTTGAACATAAACCATAAACCAATAATATTAAGGTAATGTTTATTGTTTTTATTACGGTCACACGCATAAAATGAAATTACAGGACAGGTAGGATATAAACTATGTGAACAGTTTGGAGGATTATCAGAGGATTAATCACATACAGGAAACTAGACCTGACAACAAATATGCTCGTACGACGGTATATTTATCCTGTATGCTTAACAGTATACATGAAAACATACAAAACAAATATATAATGAAAATTAAAACCAATCAAGCAAAACTCATATGAAAACAGATGAAAACAGTGCAGGGTCGGTTTATTTGAGTCTATAACTAATGGTTTTATTAAGATATCGTTTACATTGCGTTTTAATCTTTGCTTCTAACACCATAATTTTCCATTTTGTCTAGGCGCAAATAAGCTGAATACGTCGGCTAAACAATTAACATAAAAATGGGTGAAAAAAAACTAAAATCTTCAGCACACAATCTGGCATTAAGTCGCGTACTTTTTGCACATACGACGGGATTGCCGTAAGTTTGTATTTTAAACACTGTAGCGATATGGACAAACTATTCCGATTTATTGTTCTTTGTTTTTCCCGCTTTAAACAGAACTGTTGGAACATATTCCTATACATTAGAGCTTTAGAACTGACAATGCTTCAATCGCAACAATAAATTTAAAAGGCTTTTGCAGATGGTTTTATGTTTATTTACTTTGTAAATGGAGGCATTAATGTTTTATGGAAGCTGCTGACACGCTAATTGAAAAATGTCAGCCATTGAAAATTAAAAGCATCAATATTGATTTGATTGTCCCGGATGATGGTTTCTCTCCGAACAACACCATCCGTATTTAGGATACAAAGTTGTATAACTGTGTATGGAACCAAATATCATCCAGCAAAACTGTGTGAATGTCTTTTAAAGACTCGTAAATCGTCGCTGTACTTCTAAGAAGACGTATTCAAATTATATGAGAACAGGGTTGAAGGTATTAAAGCTTAGATTGGAAATCAGTCTCAAATCTCAAGGATCTTATTGGCTGAAATGGCGACTAGTCGAAATATGATGACTAAATTTAGTTTCCCATTTTCTTTTCCTTAGTTCCTGATTTTATTTCCCTTTTTTTTCTTTTTTTTTGAAAAAAACTGTGATTAATCTTAAAGGGACACCACATACAATTCACGAAAATAAGGCTCTCAAACGAGTATTTACTGTTTGAACATAACCAAACTACATTTATCAAGTTTTTGCTTAAAATATAAGTGTGTAGAGCTTTCATTATCGTGTAATTCACCACTATGTTTGTTAAATAAACAAAATTGCATATTTAGTTTGGAAACATCTACTTTTGAATGCAGTATTCATTTTAACCAGCATTATAATAGAATTGTATGAAATTACTTCCACAACGATAGACATTTGAAACGCATCTTTCAGGGTATGTGTTTTAATATTATTTATTGGGATTTCTTTTTTTTTTAATTTACCACATTAAAATGTTTTATGTTTATTATAACTTCCTGTAAGTATTTGTTGAAAGGAAAGTTTATCTCTCCGTTTAAAAATGTCAGTGACATTATAGCTTAATCACATCATTTTGAAACCTTTATTATATTACCGGAGTTTCTCACGTAACCGCTTTTTGAAATCCTATGGAATACAGAATGACTTTGCAAAATTTCGATTACGTTGCTTCAAATTGAATTTGTTATACATAATCCTTGATATTGAAATACGTAAAAAAATTATTATGTAAAGAAAGTGGGTAGCTTTCATGATCATAACTAATTATTTGTAAGACATACATTCAAAGACAACAATCATGACCTAAGAAAAGCAAGAAAGAAAACATTCTGGATAAAAAACTATTATAGTTTCCAGTTTATTGGCAAATCGGCAAACATTATAAAGCACCGTGTTTTATGTGGTACTAAAGGTGTGTTGTAGGTTTAGCGACGGTCGCACGAAAAATAAGTAATTTTTAATTATTCATTGTTCCTGGTCCCTTAATGACTGGTCGCCATTTCTGCTTATCAGATGCTTGATATTTGAAACTGGTCTCCAATCTCAGTTGTATGAACATGGGTTCTGGCCTGGTGTGACAATAATCCAATGACGTAGTGTTGACCCTTTTCTCTCTACGAAAAAAACACTTTCTTCGCCATCTGGGCCGAATATGAGACGCGTCTGCATTTCAGCCAAGCAGATGCTTGAGGTTTGTGACTGGTCTCCATTCACAGTTTTAAATCTTCAGCCCAGAGTGTTAATGCTAATGCTGCTGAAGCTGCAGCTGTCTTAAAAGAAATACACTTATCTTAACCTAGTAACCTTGTTTTTAATCCAAAACCTTAATATTTAAATTTGATCATTATATTATTTTTGCTTTACTATGAGGTTGTTAAACATGGCCTGGGCCCAAGATCATAAACTAAATCAGCCATTTCGGAAAATCAGATGCTTGAGATTTAAGACTTGTCTTCAGTTATATGATCTTGACACTGTATTCAGCTAACAATATTTTATATTAGATAATTTAAAACAAATTATTAAGATATAATCAAGAAAAATAATGTCGTCACGGAGAGATATGCTGACGAAGGAAATGACAGACAGGCGACGAAAGGCGCTCTTCAAATCAGACAAAATGTCTTAAAAGGTTTCAGGTGAACTATTTAAGTCATTATACGAATAACAGTATTGTCTTTGTCTTTCTTTTATTATGGGAGATACATCTTTATCCTTGGCTTAAATTTCATGGTGTAGATTCTTAAATTTTGTAGAGAAACGAATATAATTCTTAAGGTTTATGTAGCACATCAGTTGGGATGATAACTAAGGGACTTGCCATCTTTGATCTGCCCGTTTGCTTTGACTAATCATATATCTTAGAATTGATTGCAATCACATTTCATGTTCATGGCACATTTAATACCAACAGCTGCAACAGTTTCCAACTAGAGTACACACTACAGGTCATAAGGTTAACTGAGAATAGAAACCGGTCTCCGATCTCTGGCCTAAAAGTAGCTAGTTTTGAGACAGTTCTCAATTTCAACAAGTCATATGGATGAAATCTGGGGCCATGTTTCTATTCTGTGTTTAAGATTATAATATTGAGATCTATTTGGTCATTCAGAAGCTTGAGATTTAAGATTGGTATCCAAAAACAGTTTAATAATCAGTGCCCAAGATCATAAAACTAAGTTTTGAGATCAGTCTCAAATCTCAAGGATCTGATTGGCTGAAATGGCGACTGGTCGCCATTTCAGCCAATCAGATGCTTGAGATTTGAGACTGATCTCCAGGTTTAGTTTTATGATCTTGGGCACAGGACCTGGTGTTGCGATTCTAATCGTCATCGTCAGCTCGCATAACAGAAGGCATATGGGGCTTTCACGGGAAAAGAAAACTTAGGTGTTATTTTTTGACATTTAACAATTCTGTTATTTGCGCAAACATATAAGCTCTAGATAATTGTGTTACAATTTTGACTTTTTAATTTTTACCGCGAAATCCACAATAAGCAATGTCGTATGCTCTTTAATGACATCATATCAAGGATAAACGTTAGCTGTCTGAAGACTCAATTTACAATTGCTGGAGGTTATAAAACTGAGCATGGAAACCAGTCTCAAATCTCAAGCATCGGATTGGCTGAAATGGCGACTGGTCGCCATTTCAGCCAATCAGATGCTTGAGATTTGAGACTGGTTTCCAAACTCAGTTTTATAACCTTGGGCAAATGACGCGCTCCATATTAATGCCAAAAGTAAGCACCGAAGTTATTAAACTTTGACACATAAATCTTGATCCAAAAGTCAGCGTAATATACTGTATAAAAAATCTGCTCGGTCAATGTCTGATTCTAGGAGCATAACAAACGAACGAGAAAAGGCCCAAGGGTTCAATGACTGATTAAATTTGGTCTTCCTATAGAGAAATTGCGGAATTTAATTTTGTTTCTATACAGTGCCTAGCAAATGGATATATTGATTAAATACGAGCTTCTGTAAAGGTCTTTTGTTACTTTGTTCATTGTTTCTGGCTATATTTCAAAGGTTGACCATCTGATGTTAAAGAATAGAATACGTTTTAAAACTTCATTATTATTAATTGGGTTATTAATAATTATTGTTTTTCCGTCATTTTCAAAAATATCCTTAAATAGGTAATTAGAGGATAAAATGTTTAAATTATTGTGAAATATTTAATATATTGCACTTTGCTTATATAAAAAATTCCATTTTGCGTTTTTTTAATTTGGTCTGCGGCGTTACTCATTATCCTACGCACAAACAATTGAACTGTGTACAATATTTTGTCTTGTGACGCCGACGAGCATGCACGTTAACCACGAGTTCCTGTGAAAAAGCGTGCCGTGATATCACTAATTCTCCTGAATATTTTGGTACGAATTGATAATATTTAGGAGTGCATAAATACTGAATCAATATTTAATCGCGTACATCGATATATGAAAAAAACAACATTTGGGTTATTTGAAGTTATCTTGAATCCCTTCATAGCACGAAACCCTTCTGACTTTACACAATTGTTTTCGTACTCGATAAAATATCGATTCAATTCTAAATTACATTATAAATTTATTGAGCATTTCGAAAGAAGGATGCTATATGTAGATCTAATTAAAATACATTCAACAATTTAATTTCAACAGTGGCATGTATTGTATCGTAATGTGGTGGTATTTCTAGAGTGTGTTATTTATAAAACGATTGTGTGTTTTATTTGAAGGAATATTATATTCAGTGTTAAAAGGTGCGTGTTTCTGGAACTATACAGAAATTTATGCTGATATATAGGAAATTATTCATCCTGTGGTTGTCTGGTTTGTTATGTGAGAAGGGTGTAAACATATTATAAAAAAGATCCACTGCAACGTCCCCCTAAATACACGGTAAGCCATCGTCAACTCCGTCCGATTCTCATCCGATGTATCGTCCAGAACATTGGAGTGAAACAATTCTTTCAGTCAGTCACTGTTATGTTACAGCGGACCAAATTCACAAGTGGCGAACGAGGGACAGCATCATGAGAAGTTATAATGGTGTAGTGAAATCAAAATCAAACTAATTAAACAATGTGTTGAATTAATCACTTGATAACGATGGTAGACATTTCAAAAAAAAATTATTTGATCCACTAGAAAACAAACTGAAATTGAAACCGCTCCATAACATTATCATTTTAAATGGCGTCTTCAAGATATTACTTCATATGGTTTGCACTATTATAACAATTTGTAAACAGCCCACTGTTTAATAAGAAAATATTTTTTTCGCTGATAACATGTGCTCAAAATGTCACACATGCATTTTTGCTCGTGGTCAAGCTTACACCTTTAAAACTTTATCGCTAGCTGTGAGAATCAAAAGGCAAAAAGCTCAAACAATGTTTGCAAAATACACAACATAGTTATCAGAATCAAACATTATGATTTGATATGGCGTTTCTTCATTACCACAGTTCTTTAAATGCCTAAAACCAACGAAACCCTGTGTCCAAGGTTATAAAACTGAGCATGGAAACCAGTCTCAAATATCAAGCATCTGATTGGCTGAAATGAAAACTGGTCGCCATTTCAGCCAATCAGATGCTTGAGATTTGAGACTGGTTTCCAATCTCAGTTTTATAACCTTGGGACCTTAAGGACCTACCTTCAGTAGCTGGGTCTTCATGAACAGTTCTCCAAACTTTGCATATTCTCCATAATCCGCTGTACACTCGTTCTATGTACCGTTTTTTGTCCTCTTCAAATGATCCCCCTTCAATGTAGAACAGTAACCAAGAATCGGTACTAACTGCTATAATTTCCATTAAGTAACCTATTAGGGTCAGGGCCGTAAACCCCATCAACAATCTCCTCTCAAATGCCAACTGCTCCTCTTTATTCTTACCCATTTTCGGGCACTCCATACTGAATGATTTGTGAGCACACACCTATCAACTTGTTCAAATTCCGTGTGTTGGCCCCTTATATATGCTAAATGAATGCTCTAACACGTTTGTAATTCCATTACTTGCTATAATTTTATAATAATATTACATATACATTCATGACTTAGCAATATTCATGAACGGTCGAAATATCACATTATTAACAAACGCTTAACACAAATTCCTCGGCAATCTGTCACAAAAATCGCGAGTACAATAATTTCCCCACAGGTCGCCTGCAGTTACTCCGGTAATCACTATATTCCACTAACTACGCAAGAAATTTGCAGGCACAGTAAAAAGAGATGTTAGCTAGAAACTCTGCGAGTGTTTCTCAGAACATGTAAACAAATCTATGGCAGTAGCACACGGATCTACTTTATCATACACGGTCTTAACTGACAGTTAATTTACTCATGTATATATCAATATAAACCAAGCAAAGGCTAATGCTCTATTTATATTGACTTCTTTAAAGCACTAGCCTCAGTTAGATGTCTGGAAATTTATGAAATCTCAACAGTAATAATGAATATTCAACACCTCTTTAAATCACATTTATTTTAACAAAGATTTACACTTTTCCTGCTTTCAAAGAAAATGCATTTTTATTATCTCTTTAAATACCACCTTTTTTCAATCAAAAGCTAGTTATAACACCCACAGAGGAGTCGAATAATCCGACAGTGAATCAAAACAAAGCAATTTTGCTTTCAGTTATTTTTCATGAGCAAACACTTTCATAAATAAGTGTATGAACTCGCTTGCAATCAACTGTTTTATGACGTTCAGTTGGATTTTCTATTAAACATGTCAGCAAGGGTTATAACGCTGTACGAAAAATCCCGAAAGTACTTCCGATATTGGAAAACGATATGGAAAATAGAGAGCCGAAGAAGGATACTAAAGTTTCATTTTACAAATTGATATTTCCGACGTTGATGAGCGTGGGTTGTGATTGAGTTTGTGCTCAATTATCATTGAACTCTTCCACATATGGATTTAATCCAAGGCACTTGTCAAGAAAAGTTTTGAGGCCCAAAAAAGTTAAAGATTCTAAAAAGGAATTACATACTGTGCCCAGATTGTATTTATTGGAAACTCATTCGTACATTCAACAGTAGTCTTGGGGTATTTTCGTGGATTTCATGAGTAGGGCGATGAACGAATTTAAAACTCAAACGAAATATATAATTGTAAATTAAAGTATTGTCAGAAAATTAAGAACCACGAATTTAAGTACTCATGAAAATGTCATGTTTATCGTTAACCAAGAAATTTTATCTCCACAAAAATGTATGCAATTACAGTGTTTGTGTTTGCGAATAATCATTAATACATTTATCTAGGCCTCTAACGGTACAGTAGGCAGATTTCTGTATTTTCAGGGGAAAATTTATGTATTTACCACCATTCAGAAATATTCCCTATATTTTTAGGGCTGAAGGAGAATGTATTTGCGCGTGTTAACAGCGATGGCACATGAAAATAGTAAAAATAAGTTTCACAAACTAATAATGAAGAAAACGTGTTTTTTTCGTCCAATAGGTTATTGGTTTCTAATGTTAATCGTTAGTCGATTCCTTCCCTGAAGAATGATTTGTTTACATTCATGGGCATCTATTCTCTGATTGTTTCCAATAAGCTTATTCTATCCCTTTATTGATACCGATGTCAAACGTTGTCAGTGTTCTAGGCCATAAACACCGTGTCTAACGGTTACGTTACATTGACGGTAATTCGGTTAAATTTACATTACTTAATACGTAACTATCAGGCAAAATACGATCTCTACATTATTCAGATTGTTCAACGTGCAAAACAATCAATGAAGGGTGTAAACAAAGGTTGCATCCACGACACTCGCCTCTTTTGGATTCCATGAGTTGTCTACGTATTCTGTTTTCGCTTGACAATGTTATTTGATTCGTTTATATTTAAGTATGTGTGCTTTTGCATGCAATAATACTTAACAGAAAGGTGGGTGTGAGGTTGATGTACCTAAGAACCTGTTTCTAACCCAAGAGGCAAAATGTTTTGCTACTAACTTATGTTTTATGTTTTGTTGTTTTAAATTAATCAAAATATAAAACCAATCTATTTTTCTTCTCAATTTGTTGCTGTGTGGTGTGTGTGTGTGTGTGGGGGGGGGGGGATAGGAGCGACTGTATTCTAGATGTGTCTTTTCCTGATATGCATATTTACTTTTTTAAAGTACGATATACAAGGTTCGGATAGGAAAACCCGGATTGAAGGAAAACTTTTTCCTTGGACAAGAATTCACCATCGTAACCTTCCAAACCAATACATATTCTTGCACAACACACATCCGTTTTAACATTATACCTGATGTGCGAGAAATGTTCATTATATATTGAATTTCATAAAGATTAACTTACGATAAAAATTTGCGTTTTAATAGATCGTCAAATCCAGTAACCAGTTGAATTTTGAGATATTGCCTTATCCCTGTTTATTTTAAGGTTAAACTGTTAATGCAGTGAAATGTAAAAGCAAACTTACTTAAGAAACAATCGCTTTTCGAAAATTGTAGAATCAATAAACACCTATGCGGCAATGAGTTTCCTTGAATAGATGTTGCTAATTGTTTCTATACTACAAACCGATTGGAGTTAATCAATACTTTTGTACTTTTGTAAAATTGAGAAATAATGTTAATGCTCTTAAAAATGTTCTCGAAAAAAAGCCAGAAAGATGTTCGTACGCCCGTTTACTTAGTTTCAATATTCCAGCTAAATTATTTTTTTTTCATGAAAACAACTAGTAAGTTTTGATCGCATGCTGTGCTGACAGGGCACGTTAGAGGTTATGCCAGCGGTTTTAACTACCATTGACAAAGTAGGCTTTGCCACGTTTTTTCTTGCATAATTTTATGGTGTTTGTGATGATCATATTAACATGTTCTCTTTATCTCTCTATTTTTGGAGTCTTGAGGTTTTGTCTTCTACATGAGGTCTTTCCTTATAAGCATATTCACTTATTATGTATTGATCAAACATGATAACGTTTTCTCTCTCCTGTTTATTTTTCTCGTGATATATTTTTCTTCAGCTTACAAAAACATATAAATGTCGTTGAAGAATGTTGTTGTATACAAAGTTGGTGTATTCTTTTAAAAATGCAAAGCAAATATCGGGAATATCTGCAAAGTCAAATAAAAGAATACCAGATTGTAATATGCATATCAGAAATCGCCACACTCACAAATCACAGCCTCCTCACGAAAAAGAAAAGAGAGCATGTGTTTATGAGTTGTCAAATTCAAATAAGATGCCACAAACAATTAACGAAAAAGCCTGATAGTTTTAAATAAAAATCAAATACATTACTAAAATGGAATGCAATTAATGAACAAAAATGTTGATTATGGTCAAATTGTGCAGCGGATTCAAACCCTGAATGATATATCTATATATATATTTTGGGATGAAAAAGATCATTAAACAATGTTCGCGTACATAAAATCATGTTTACTCGTAAGCAATATCGTTAAACAACCTTTCTTATAAGCTATATTCCTTCAGATCATGGGACCGGTACATGTAATGAACACCTGTTACGCCGCTAAACGCCTGCTTTTTACATTATTTTAGAACGAAGCTTCACTAACACTTTATATATTTATACATATTTATCTGAATGTCAACTCTAAAGCTCCAATGATAAGGGTAACAAACTGAACGAACATTTTGATGATTTTGTTTATATTTTGCCCAAAAGAAAAAAACAACTTTTTTTAATGTTTAAAACTTAAAGCAATGAATATGTTAATAATTTTCCGTGGTCAGGTCTGATGCCTAAATCATCAAATAATGCAAACATAGTTTTTCGGTTTTATTTGAGATATCATCAAAACACATTTGCTAACATTGAAAAGTCCCAAAATTGTATACATTTTACATGTATAAAGGGCAGACAGATGCAGTATCTCGGCATGGGTCTTCATTTGTGGAATTAAAACTCTTGCCTGTAACCTATAAAGAGCTGCACTTCAAAGTGTAACTCACGGAGTTCACGTAGAGAACATGAGACCAGTAAGTAACTGACGAATGCGAGGTACGATATTTGAAAGAAACAAGGTTTTATTAACTACAAAATTTATCATGCGATATTTTCTTATGCTAGAGTCGTATTCGACGAAGAAAATATAAAACAACATAGATTTAGATCATTGAAATAACCACCATTATTCACCTGTCGTCCATCTGACCTGATCAAAGACGTTTTGCGGTATTAAACAACCTTCCGAATCGCTTTGTTTGTATAATGTTTGTATAACAAAACTGTTTTGACAGGTGGTGGCAAGTACATAATGTGTTTATTTAGACAAAACATGTTAAGTAAATCAAAGTCAATGGTTAATATTTGAGTAATTCTTTGAGCATCGCCGTTCATATTCCAAATCTTTGCAAAAATGAAGACGAAAGAAGTGTTGTGATATCTGTGCCCACGGTTATAAAACTGAGCATGGAAACCAGTCTCAAATCTCAAGCATCTGATTGGCTGAAATGGCGACCAGTCGCCATTTCAGCCAATCAGATGCTTAAGATTTGAGACTGGTTTCCATGCTCAGCTTTATAACCTTGGGCACTGCACAGTGACTATCATCAACTTTTAGATATTTTTGCTGATGACTTCAATGCCTTTTGCGACAAAAACATTTAGGACTGCTATCTTACTGCTTAGAAATAGGAAACGTTGTTTTGCTGAAAGTATTTAAGAATAGAAAAAATGTGTCCTTATTACCTTTCGATTTATTAATTAGTATCAATTCCATGGAATCATTCTATCGTGCTTAATACTTAAAGAACGTAATGTTTAGGCTTAGGTTTGGACCAGTTTATCGTGCCGACTAAATTTTGAAAGAAAACTTGAAAGGATATTTCTTACCCATATTGGCCACCCCTACCACCGATATAATCAGATATTTAGATATAATTAAGCGCAAAAATCAATTAAAAATCAACTACATTCCAACGTACTATACGAAATTAATGACAGGTGCATGAAACAAGTTCGAAAACCTACATGGCCATCATGTGGCGAAGACATTTGATTGATGAGCATCAAGGTATCGTAGCCTACAACAGTAACCAAGATGTTCTATGATGTACTATGTTAATTATCTTTGGTTATGGCGTAAATCGTCCATTGATTTATTAACTGTTCAAGAAACAAATCTTTCATGCATGGGGTTTTTATTTTAAAAAAATTCTTATTCAACAAATAAAAGGAATAAGGAAATAAATCCGTCGTTGTTTAAGTGGAACTAGGTAACTTAGCATTTGTATTGTAATTAGTAAAAAAGGCACCATCGAGACTGCAAATTCACCGACCAAGTGTTTTCACCTTCTTTAGAACATTATTATATAATTTGGTGATTGCATGATTGCAACAGCGTCCTTTAATTTCCTGCAGTTGCTGACATAAATCAAAGCTTCAGAGTGTACTAAAGAAGATAGGTAGATGTTCTTTTCATTCTCAAAAAAGAGCAGCACACTAACACAGGCTTGGATGGATGGTTCAGTTGTAGGATGCTCGCCTGCCTGGCAAGCGGCCAGTGTTCGACTCCCGACCGGTGCACATCTGTATCTTTCTTTTTTACCGTAAACTTCGATCATTTGCTGTTCCACATGGACCTATATGTCTCTAAATTTCATTTTGACTTTTGAAATGAAAACCCCACTCGATTTCACCTTAAACAAGAAATATCCTTAAAAAAAGATAAACGGCGTTGATGGAAAAGATTTTTATATATAAGAAAGAAAGAAATAAAGAGCGTGCAAAAATTTCGTGTAGTGATAATACGTCGATAAAAGAAGAATGTCTAACATTAACTGTACATTTATTCAGTTTCAATAAAATAACTCTTGTAGAGTTAGTACTAATGACGAATAAATGTTATTAAAATTGTTACAAGAGCGAAATCTACCAACTTTTACGTAAATTAACTTAAAAAAAGGGTCCCTCCCGAGTATTGAACCCGGTGCCTCCGCTTAACAGGCGAGTGTGATAACCACTACACCAAGATGATTTGAATATCTGGACTTGAAATTAACAATCAGTATCAAAGGAACTAGAAAGGAACCAGTAAGAACCAGAAATATCTGCACTTCTCTGTCGTTTTACACTGTGTATTGTACTCGAGTGTTTACCTGACACCCATGAATATTCCATATAAAATCGTATTTAAGCCATCAATTGACTTAACTGGTTATATATATTATATACCGTAAATACTTTTTTCTCCAATACAATTATAGCTTTTAAAAACGAAAATGCCCGAACATATAAGTGCCATGAAAAAACTAACACACAATATAAAAATCGTTACGGTAATCATTAACGAGACCCACTAATAACCAATCAAAATAATCTATTTGATTTTCCCGCTGCATAATAAGTTTTATTTACAATATTTCATTGGTCGAAAAACTAGGTCAAAAGTGAGCTTAGACAGCTAACGCCGAAAAAAATTAATGTTAACTTCATCAAAATGAGTAGCCTGCGTGCAGTCCTGGTTCGACTTCAAACCGACAAACATCTGTTACTCTATTTCTGAAACCGTAAACAGGAATCATTTTCTGTTTTACATGGACCTATATCGGTCTAACTCTCATTTTGACTTTGGAAATGAAAACCCCACCTGATTTTACCTTGAAAGTTAAATTAACGTAAACGTCATAAAAATGTATACATAGTATCTATAATTTGTATCAATGTTGGACCTTCTACACATTAATATGCTTACATGTGCTGTTAATAATCATCGGCATAAAGCCATACCATTACGAATCCGCAAGTCAAAGATAATGATTTACTCAAAACATTCTCAAATATCCAGATTTGCAGGTTTGCATAAACATGGTCCAAGCTATCAGTTTGCAATTTCTCTTTAACGTTTTATGTACTTGTTCATGCCAAACAGATAAATAAAATCATGTCCTCTCGCTACAGGCATGCCTTTCTCATGCAAATTAGTAAATTTTCTAAGCCCGCTTACGCGGGTCCCCATTTAGTAATACTTAATTAATATACTGATTGAGTCATGCGAATACCTTTATAGTCAAACAACAAACAACACATATACAATGAAAACACGTACTAGATGGGTGTTATGTTGATTACTTGTGGTACCCGCCCTCGGGTCGGAATAAAAATTTAAGAAAAGGGGAATAACTGATCTAACGATTTTGGGATCATCATAACCCTGTTGTCAAAAGCAATAAAATCTGATGAAGAAATATTAAGAAACGGAAACGTTATATACATCGTTAAACTTTGATAACAAAACTAAAGTTTAAAACGGGCATAACTCCATTTAATGTAAATCGACCTAAATATTTTGACCTAACGAGTGACTGTAAATGAAATTTGAAAGTTTAATGAAGAAAGCTTAAGAAATTATAAAATTATAGCAAACGTAGTTTTCGTGACGGACGGACGGACGGACAAAGAGGTCTCTTTGTATTGCTTTTTCTTCCAAAAGGGCGACAAATAAACTGAAAATACACATTTAATTATAAATCAGTTTTGTTATGCAACAGCGATTTGACGTGTTGCATCAAATGCTTACATGTATTTTATTAAATTTTAGGAGAAATGATGCAAATATGATTGGTGGTGTCTGGGAAAATAAGTTTATGCCTCCAAAATTGTTTTCATTGAAATCCCCGATAATTTAAAATCTGCAAAATTAAATAATGCTGTATTTCTTCTTCGTTGCATTCTTGATGCTGCTATTAACAATGATATCTATGACTAAGGAACGATACGGAAAATAATAATGATGATGATGGCGATTATTATTATTATTATTATTATTATATTGTAAAAAGTATTCACGAATAGTGAAAATTTTATCTTATTTTTAGGATTGATTAAGACTAAATGTTATTTAACCAGCAAAAATGACTAAATATAAAAGATTGATGTATTTTAATTTATTAAAGACTGGCAAATGACATAGGGAGTTTACTAACTAGTTACCTCCCTTTATAAAATTTTAGAAATTGCCAATTTTTGGAGTTTGCCAACGAGTTACCTCCCTTTAAAAAGTATATTTTTACTGAAATTTTTACCTCCCTTTAAAATGTCTTTTGTCCCACATTGTTCAAAAATAATCTGTACAGTCGAAAGTTTCAGATGTATAAAGACAGTCATTTTTATGCGATTTTTCATCGCTGGTATTCTGGAATCTGGTGGCAAGCAATCTTCATATAGAAGCTATCTCCAGCCACGACGATGTGCAAAACCTGCAAATATAAAACAAAACCCAGAAAAGGGTCAGGGTTGGGTGGGAAGTTATTAAACAAAGTTTTTTTATGAAAAGAAGCAATTCCTCTACCTCGTTCTGTGGATTCCGAATCGAAAAGACTGGAGTCTGCGGAGACGAGGGTTTATATACACAAAGTCAAGTGACGTGTGACGTAACATGAGTCACTTCTGCTGGTTAAAGCGTTTGATCTTTAAACGATTAAACGAACTATTAACCAGCAAAAATGACTAAATACAAAAGATTTATATATTTTTTATTTCATTAAGGACAGGCATAAAATTGTAATGGCTGGGTTAAGATTAATATTGAATATATAGCTTCAACTGCAAACTGAGACCGGGACGTTGGACTAGAGATTTACCGTTTCCTATTTTTTGAACAGCTTGGAAACTTGCCATGTATTTTGTACATTTAATTTTAATGTTAAATATTTCGATGACAATAAAAAGAATTTGCCAACAGTCAACAGTTTGTGACGCTTGCGATTGCATCATCTATGCTCATAGACAAAATTGATTTGTTACTCATCGATGGCAATTATTTCAATTACGTATCTATATAATTCTAGCGGAAATAAAATGTGTTTGTTCAAAGAGACATCAGACTCGCTGTAGTTGGTAATTATTATCTTATCACACGCAAATAACATAGACGCTAACATCTAATGGCTTTGTATATAAACAAAAACAACATAATATAATACTTGAAAGATATTATAGCTTTTGAAAATTTGGACATACCGAATGACTTACATATGTATAACGTTTTCAGAAATTCAGGTCGACTTTTATACCTAGTTTGATGTTTTTTTCCTTCAAACACGGTTCATACACTGATCTATGATAACTTTGTAAGACCAGATATAAGCACGTGTTTTTAAAGAATGTGTCAATTAAACAACCGTTTAATTTGCACTAATGGTAACCCTGATTTTGTTGATGTGATCCAGAATTTTGGTCAAAATACACTTCAAATCTACTTCTTAAATAACTTGGACTCGACTGAACACAAATTTTCATAAACACAATTTTCAGCCACAACAAGTTTCTCTCAACTTTGGCTGCACGTTGTTAAATCTTTTCAACGTTCTCAATATTTCAAAATGTATTTTTCGTTTTTCTGTTTTGGTGATATATAATTCGTTGATGCTGTATATAACTGAATTTATGATTCGGCTACTTTTCACTGCACTTTAAATCTTAAAAAACCTCTGTAATTTTGAGTTTTCCCTTCCTGTTATTCGGTTTGATTTTGAAATTGAAGCACATAAATTTGCAGCATTGGCAACTCGACCTAAGACATCATTTACAATAAGTTCAGTTATATTTCAAATTGTCAAACTGCCGGAAACAATATTTAAATAGAGACGTAACCGGCACACTCAATTTTCCATTAAACTCTTGGGAGTCCGTTCAGCAAATATTTTAAAGTAACATCATGCTATCACCTTTATTTGACTAATCAAATTAGCAAAAAAAAATTAAAGTAAATTAAACTTTTAATAATCATTGATTCTCCCGACATTCCAACTTTCTTCATCAAAAAATCACGACAATTTTAATGTAGTTTTGCGAAATCCCAGACTTACGTTATCTTACACGAGGAATCACTTATACGGAAATTGAAAAATAATCATCTCGACGCATCTGTTAGTATTTGTGGAGCAAAATTAGAAGAAATTTACGTCAAGAAATTAGTTAAGAAATAAACGTCAGAATTTACTAAGTTACGAACATAATTATTCAACTGACATTCAAACTGATGAAACTGTCAGGCTTTCAAGTCATAGCTTCCGTTTTTAATTGCAACGGTAATGCACGGCACTTCTAAACAATTTACCATCATTATTCACATTCAGCAAATCTACCTAAAAATAGAACAGAAAATGAAGTATTGCGCACGGACTGGCAAGATGGTTTAAAGGTTCTATTAACAATCATTTTAGAATGTTTACTTTTAAGTCCTTGTCCTGTCGAATCACTTACGTTTTGAGATCACAATGAATATAAAAATAGAACAAGAGTGCCAAAGTACCACAAAATACGCAAATCGAAGACTGAACGCCTTTCACATGCGCAACCTCAAACGGCTCTTTGGCATCACCTGACAAGATTGCGTCTGCGCTAACGGGATGTCTGCAAATGGGATATGAAGTCATGCAACATCAACCCACAGCATCTTTCGATCTCTCTTGTTGGCGTACAAATGTCAAAAACCGGCGTAAAGCTGGCGGAGGAGAAGAGACCCGGCGTAAGGAAAAGAAGAGCCACAAGCAGCAGAAGACCCATCCTGCCACAATGGTACCGACCAATGACCACACTTGCAGCAAGTGCCTTAGTAGATGCAGCTCCCGCATAGGTTTATTCAGTTACAACCGTCTCTGCATCCCCAAAAATAATAATAAACACTCAAATGCAGACTCCATTATCTCTAGTAGAGACAGAAGACTGAATGATGAAGAGTTACATTAACGCTGCGGAACTTATTATCTACACCTACTTACAATATTTGGTTCCATCTTTAGTACGCAGCAATTATGCAACTGTTCCTCATATGTGTATGAGATATTGTTTATCTTGTACCTTACTTCTCTACATCATTAAGTTCACTGAGACTTAGTTTTAAATATAATTTTAAAAAATAAACTCATAGCGGACGTATCAAACAATATATTTATTGTAAACAGAAAACCCATATCAAAAGACTTAGCCTTCACGCATCCGAAAATGGAAAGGAAAAGAGAGCATGGATTATAAAAGGACCGATTTCAAAATAGATAGCACAAACCATGAACGAAAATGAGAACCTAAGTGGTTACCGTCTTGGAACGGTCAGTGGAAAAGCCAAATGGCCCTGTGTTAAACCAGGTTTTAGGGTGGACCAAACTCTCACTTGCTCCAACAGGTTCTCATCTGAACAAATAAGTTCAAGTTGTCTTTGTGAATTAGCTCAAACCAACTCATCAACTCTACTAGGACACAAACATATAAACATAAGAAGTAAATAGCACTGACAAGCAAAAAGTGGTTGCTTAATTACTTTGCTTTCATCTATTCTAATTTGCTCTAAGTCGGAGTTTTTAAGTTGAATTAAGACCACGTCTTTACTTGACATAAATATTTGTTTCGTTGAAAAAAAGTGAAATATGCATATCAGGAATCGCCACACTCACAAAACACAGCATCCCCACGCAGCGAAAAAAAGTAGAGAGGAAGAGAGAGCATGTTTGTTATAAGTATGTCAATTCAAATAAGACGCCACAAACAATATCTAACCAATTAAGAGTCCATTAATAAAAAGCAAACTAAACCCGTTTGGTGTCTCCACAAACTCACTTTTTTATTTTATTTACGAAAGCAAGCAAGCTACATGTTATCCTTCATCTGAAGTACACGTTCTCTAGTTAAAATATTATATCGGGACACTTGTCCTAATTTTCAGTAAATGCACGTTACTTATGTTCAGTGTCGTATATAAATACAATGTACATGGGCTGTTTCAAAAAAAATGGCTGGAAAAGTGAAAAAAATATTGAAAAATTAAAGTTCATAAAAATTCCAAACTTGTTATTCTGGATGTTTTGCTTATTGAAACTGAGTACAGAACTGAAAAGATTTTTGAAATCGGTCAACTGGTTGCTGAGATATTGTCATTTGAAAAATGGCAAGTAAAGTGAAAAAAATGTAAAGAATTTAAGTTCATAAAAAGTCCAAACTGGTTGGTCCATATGTTTGTACAGTCTTTACAGTGATAAAAATCAATCAAGCTATATTTTTTATGTGGCAGAATAAAATTTTTTTGGAGCTTTATTGACCATTAAACAAATTAAATAATTTTAATTTATGTGCTTAAAATACAAGTATTGCTGTTTCTTATTATTTAAATGTGTATTTCTGTTAAAATACATGCTGAAGCATCAAATATAAGTGCTTTAGAACTTGTGGTATCGCTTAAAGATAAAAAATTCATATTGTTAAAAAAGTGTGTCACACTCCTGACAACCACATAAGTGCAGTGTACTCAAAAATGTTTCACTTATACCATTCCTGTTTGTCACAATTTAACAAAACATGACATAGACTTCTAGGAAAAACATGCTCTTGTTTTCATGTAAAGGATATGTTGACAGAATTTTGCAATATGTGCATAATGTCACACTCCTGACAAATTTAGCTGACCTTCTCTGAAGCGAGCTGCAGACAAATATAATTTCAACAGAGGTGATAATATTATAATTATTGCATCTATAAACATAAAACTTAATGATACACAAAACATTTCTTATGTACTATTAATCTTTAAAGTCCTATAAATTTATAAAGCAAAGATGTATTGATTTTCTTGAGGTATTTTCTCATCTACCACGCTTGACTTAATAGCATAAATTTTAATTACTTTAAGTATTATATGCATAATTTTATCATTATTTGATGCCTAATAAATGCACATTTTACTAATATAACACTAAATCTTGTCTTTACTCAAGCTTTTTGTAAAATAATGGTCTGAACAAATGTGATTTTGAAAAGTGTCACACTTTTTGTCACACTCCTGACATTTTTGCCCATTATTTTAGAATATTTTTTTAACGGATGGTGCTATTTTGATGAAACTTCACAAATCTTTAAAGGGCATGATGAGACACCTCTGCAAAGTAGGAAAATGGAAGTAACTGTTTGTTGTACATTTTCATAACAGGAAAACCAAAACCAGCCATTTTTTTTTGAAACAGCCCACATCAGAGTTAATAAAATCAGAGAAAACAAGATCTGCTTCACTGGTAAGGTGGATTTAGATCTTCAGACAAGCCGTATGACGTGTGGACGAACTGTGAACCGTCTCATTTGATATAATGTGCGATAACTATTTCTTCTGGGTGAAATTCACTACTCTTCATTTGAAAAGAAAAAATTAAAATAATCATCACAATTTTTGATGAATTCACGCCTCCTAGAAATAATTACCCCGACTTTTTTTCTCAAATAAATGCTAGCACCTTGTTAACATTTCATGTCATGTTTACAGCAAAGCCAGTCTACTCCTATATAAGTCTTCATTATTGAAAACAAATTCTGCTATACATGTTACATTATTTAAGTTCATTTACTATAGATAAAAAAAGACTGATAAAAATACATAATCGGTAATATTTAAAGTTACAGAGAGCTTTGTTTTTGATTTGCCTCTCGTCGTACGAGGGGTGTTCCAAAAATAATGTCATTTGTGCATTATCTCATGAATATCGTGTGATATTTACCATAAACCACTTTGGAGCGATAGAATAATCACTTAAGCATTACCCAGTTGAAAATCTTGTTCACAATTTCACTGACATTGATACAGTGTTCATTGCTTTATAGCGTATTCATTACACTATACATGAAATAACTGGTAGAAGAGCTAAAGATGTGCTTGAAATTAGGGCTTATATTAAAGGTCGGACATTACTCGGCATAAACACTGTAGATGTTGACCTTGAGGTGTTCGACATTTATGGGGAGGCTGAAATGTCTCACAGATCTATTTGTAGGAGGGTTGCTAAATTTAAAACCGGTCAGCAGCAAATCAAAAATGCTACTCGCCCAGGTCGTCCTGCAACAACAACGACGAAAAGTATCATAGAAAAAATGAGGAATATGCTGAACAAAGATGCCAGATACAATGTGAGAGATTTAGTACGGTAGGCGAGCTTGTTTTTAGCACGAGTTCGTGGTATTTTAAAGAAACATCTTCAACTTCGGAAAAAAATGCAAGATGGATACCCAATTTGCTAACAGACGAACAAAAGAGAACCCGTGTTGAAAATGCCAAAAGGCTTCTCAAAATATATCCCAAATATAACAAAAAGGCTTTCCACAACTTCGTTACTGGTGATGAGACATGGGTTTACTATTTTAAATCAAAGAGGAAATGTTCAAATAGAATTTGGGCCAATAAAAATGCAAAACGTCGAAGTAATGCCAAGCGCCAACGCACTGTTAAGAAAGTTTTGTATGTGATTTTCTTTGATAATAAGGGACCAGTAATGCGAATTCCGGTACCAAAAGGCAGAATGGTAACAACAAAGTTCTACAAAAATGTTGTTCTGAAAGTCCTGCTAGAAAAGCCGCCATCCAAGCACTGGAATCAAGTACCCCAGCTTTTGCATGATGATTCCCCTGCTCATAAGGCTAGGCTTGTTACCGAGTTTTCGGCATCAGAAAAGTTAGTGTCCTTACCCATCCCCATATTCACTAGACTCGGCCGCTTGCGACTTTTTCTTGTTTCCATAACTCAAATTCCAACTGTCTGGAAAAAGATACAAGTCGAGAAATGCCATTGGGTCTGCTGTTTATCAGTACCTAATGAATGTCCCCATTAAAAGTATGAACTCTGCTTTCAAAGTTGGATTGAGCGACCCAAACGGTGTGTTCAAGTAGGAGGGGAGTATTTTGAGGGCCAGAGAAATTTAAAATGATGAGAATACTGTTAGTTTAGAAAAACAAAGGCAAATGACATTATTTTTGGAACACCCCTCGTAAGTGTTTAAGATTGCGTCTATGCTTATGGAAATATTCATTTGTTCTTCATCGATTGAAATTATTTCAATTTTGTATCCATATAATTGCGTCGGAAATTGAAAGTTCATGGCATGAGAAACAGTAAGAATAGACGGTTGAGTCGCGGGAAATGGTAATTATTATTCTATCTCAAGGAAATAACATAGACGAGCACATCAATGACTGCAGTTAAATGATTTTTATTGAGAAAAGCAACGAAGCCGATATATTTGATAACCGAGCTTGTTTTACATTTCGTAGTTATAGGGAATGACCCAGTTACTCAACTTTTTATACTGTTCAGCATTTGTCTACTATAGCAAAGGGCAGGTCGTTCAGAATTCATCCAGGAACTTTTTGTTGAACTAACTTAATGGTAGTAAGATCAAATAGAAAGAAAACGTGTATATTGTGATGTTGCAATATCATGCTTTTTAAACTAAAGAACTTCTATTTAATTTTTGATAAATACCTAAATATACCTTAATATAAACCATTGGTAAGCAGAATGCAGAAATGCTTGTTATGTGAGTGTGGCGCTTCCTGATATTCATTATTCATTTTTTTGTTCCGAAAGGTCTCATCGTCCTTGACAATGAAAACTTTACGTTTATCCTCAACGCCCAAGACATTAAACGTTTTTTAATCAAATTGGCAGTCTGAGATATGTGTTTCAAATGGTTATTACCCCTCATTAAAAGGTCGTTGTGTCATACTTTTTCCATTTCTCAAATATAGTGTCACAAAGTGCATTCATTTACATAGAAAAGCACATTTGAAAGGAGACACCGATGATCAACCACAGACCGGCTTCCACAACATTATTTTATCAGTAACGTAATATTTGTTATTTAAATGCGGGTTATGTACTCTTCGTCGTTATTAATTCTTTATCGTGATGTAAATATGAAAGCAATCTATATTCATGTGTACCTATTGTAATATTCGGCATAGGGCGAGTAATTACTGTTCACTGAGCTGCGGGATTTTTGTCAGAAACATTCAATAAATTGACTCATTAAGACAATAAGCCCATATAAACAAGGATTGATACATTCATTTTCCGGAGAATTAATTTGATTTTATCTCCTGGATGCCAACATACATAGTGTAATTGGAACGTGCGTCTCATTCCGTTGAAAAGAAAAAAAAAAGAAGATTATAATTGGAAAACAGAAAATTGATATTCTTAGGATCTTAACACTTTATCTTGCGATTAAGTCCGCTACCCAAAGTGATAGTATTTTCAAAATTTCCTTTTATATCTTGTGTTCAAAGAATGCATTAGGTCAACATAATGAGATATATGAAGCATAAGTTATAGACACAGAACATTCAAAGTGAGATTTATTATGTTCAAGAAAATAAAACAGTTTACTTCTAACGCAACACAAGTAAATGGAGCCAGATCGAGATACAGGGATAGTCTCAGTTCTTTCATACGACCGCTTTATGTCGGAACAAAAGCTGGAAGCAATAAAATGAAAACTTTAAAAGAAAAAAATCAACATAAGCCTTGTTTTATCATCCAGCAATTGGGGTTAAACTTGGAGTTTTTAAAGTAAACAGCACAATAAATAAATTTAAAACCATGAGGCTTAAATGGTAAACTAATTATGTACATGTTAGCAAATCATAGTTGGTTATTTAGATTCAAAGACCAATGCCAAACTTAAAGGTTGAAGGTCAGCTCTGTCAAATGTCGTCAAACACAAGTATTTACGAACCTGACTGAACTTAGGTGCAAACATGAACATCCGTGTAGATTCAAAGTTATTGACTCGTTTAAGTATAAAAACTCAGACATTTAAAATTCCGTATTTATGCTCTATCACCACAATCACCACACACTTCTCTAAAAAAGCAATTTTAATTTCCCTCGGGTCCTTTATTTAAATATCAACACCAAAAACCTAAGATTGAAATCTTCAAACTATAAATTTGCATTCCAGTCATGTCCTTTAAAATGAATTTGAAATGTTACGATTTTAAACGCTTTTAATTGATTGTTGTTTTCAATGTCATAATATATACTGTATTCTAGCTCGTGGATATGGTCGTTTTGGAAAAAAGCTAGATATACTTGACTACATATTTATTAAGTTTAGTGGGAAGGATGTTATCGGAAAGGAAATATGATTATTGACTAAACATAATGTATCACTGTGTCAACTCCTGGGAGTCGTACCACTATGACGACAACGCCTAGCCAGATTACACAATGGTGATTAGTCCAATGTGTTGTTGCGATATTCTAGACTAATGTTAATTAATCATTGATACGAAGAGAGGAAAATAATCCACTGAACGAATCTCTAGTGGAGGTTCCATGTTCACCGCCATATGCATATCATCGTTGGGATTAATCAAAATTGTAATGCTTATTGGTGTAAATATTGAGTTTCGCTCAACCCGGGGCTAGGCGTGAGCATTAATATGCATTTCCATAACTGCAAATGAACAGGCTCAGCCAAACCGAGCCTGCAATATTTTCATATATTTCTTTTTATCTATTTTAATATCACAGTAGCGTTGTTTGTGACGTGTGGCGGCTGTAAAACGTCTCCCCGTAATTCAATCAGTGCTGATTTTAATTACGTCGTTCATCACGATAATTTTGTACTACATTAATAGTACTTATAAAATAACTTTTCCTTAAATATTTCGACCAGTTTAAACATGGGTGGTTTCAATATACCAGCCAATATAAATTAAGATATTTTTAAAATCAACCCATGGATATACTTCCTGCTTTTTTCTTTGTGTTGGCTATGATATGCAGAATTTATATTCTTAGGCCCCATGTCAAAATTTTAGTCTGGTTAGTTTCGCCATTGTTTTCGCGTTTAGGGCAAACCATTCTTTTATCTGGGACCATACGCTGCTGAACATGTTCACCGCCATAAGCATACCATCGTTTGCGATGGATCAAAATTGTACTGTTTATTAGTGTAAATATTTAGTTGCGCTAATCCCGGCGAGGGCAGTAATATGCATTTCCATTACTGCTCAAAAACAGGCTCAATCAAACTGAGTCTGCAATATTTTCATATTTGTCGTGTTCGGTGCCTACAAAGTTCCTTTTTCATCTATTTTAATATTAGTTGGGCCAAACTCAAAATCAGCTGACCTTTAACCGAAGATCCCTATAAGTGTTTCTTGTTAATGTATCATACTCATATCATGCAAAATATATCATGGTAAAAACGAAATGCTAAATGATAACATTTTAGAGTCGGCTATTTATGATAATTTATGATACATGGCTTCAAGGGGTTCTATATTCATTATAACTAAGTTGAATAAGAAACTATACTGGCAGTAAAGAAAAAACGAAAAATGAAACGCACAAAACAACAAAAATGATAAAAAAATTGGCGATTTTTGTTTTTCAAGGAGAGTAGATACAGTTGTTACTTGTGGTTTTCTTTCGAAGTATTTTACCATCTAACGAGAAATAAAGATTAAATCAAAGATCTTATTTCGACAAATGTTCAACAATGTTATAACAGTATAGTTTACGTTTTTTAAACATCACTCTTTGCATAATTAACGCTGGTTTTGTTATATGAATTCCCCTGGCATGTATTGAATTGCATGTTTGGTAGTTCCATCTATGGTGGCTGATGCTATATCTTATTGTTTCGTTATCACGCCAAGCGAAATGACGATATGACAAAAACAAACAAACTTAAACATGCGGAAAAAAACGACACGCGAAAAACAAAAGCAAGAGATGTCACTGAAAACTGACACATGCCCCGAAAAGTAGCTTTTTAATAAAACCTTTATACATAAGTAAATGAAAATGCCCATGGAAAAGAGAATTCTTACCATATAAAATCATTTGTTTGAATTTTGTAGTAAACCCTCCAGTAAATAAAAAAAACAAATTTAAGTAAACGATTACAATTTTTAAGAAAATTCTAGGTTTAATGGGGAGATTATCGTGGAAATATAATTGTGATAGGTATGAACCTAACCATATGCGATGTAGGTGTTGATAAGAAATGATGTGTAAGGACAAGGAACAAGTATATTGCCAGAATTAAATCAATGTAGATCATAATCAAACGGCACGGATGTGTCAGCTGATCTGAATCTACACTGTTCGCTCATGCATTTAAATGAAGTTAAGGGTTAATAATTAACTTATGAAACTATCAGAAACCTTGACTTAATGAACAAGGATATTTATTGCGAAATATTCATAATAGTAATGCGCTTATAATTCAGTAAAAAGTACATTTCATGAAATATATTCAAGAAAAGGCTATTGGCCTTTTACATGATATTGACCTAAAAATATAACCAGTTTAAAACATACTCTTTAATAATACGTTTCGGCCATTGACCTTCTTCGGTTGTAAATGCTACAACAAATCTACATTTTCATTCTTTCACATTGTTCATACAGGATGTACTAATGTTTATTTGACGTATTTAACGTCATCATCGACGTCTGACGTCGCGCTTGTCCCACAGTCTTTTTGGCGAAAAAAAATTCTGTTAAATAATTGTCTAACACTAATGTTATGAATTATTAAGTTAAAAAGTAATGACTATCATTGCTGATAATTGTGATGATGATAAAGATGATAATGATGATGATTAAGATGATGGTGGTGTTGATGAAAAAAACAGTCCCAATTGGTCTTGGGATAAGAATAAAAAGAACATGCTCGAAACAGAATAATTATGAATTTCAAAGGCAAGAACTTAAAAAACAATTACGAGTGAGAGGATGTAGTGGAAGGTTTATTGAAAGTCAGCTACAGAAGGTAGATAAAAAAGACAGGAAACATAAAACTTAAGAACAAAACAGCAGGGTACCACTGGTAATGACATTTAAGAAACAGCTTCCAAATATCCACACAATAGTCCAGAAACATATGACAACACTTCACAAATCGACAAGAAAGAAACAAATTTTTACACAACCACCATTAGTAGCCTACAGAAGAGACACAAATATATGCGACATCCAAATACATGGAAAACTTGACAGATTAATGAAAGGGAGAACATCAGAAATTCAGTGTACTCAAGCTTGTAAGGTATGTGATGCAGGTAGAAGAGGCAATGATATTTTTCAAGGTAAAGGAATAAGCCCACCATGCCCAACTGTCCATTGCAGCTCTACCAATCTAACATATGGACTTACATGCTGCACATGCAAGAAGGTTGTTAATGTAGGCAAAACTGGGAGGTCTATTCTAGAAAGGTTCAAAGAGCATGATGCAGACATCAGATTACAACGTAATACAGCAGTGGCACGGCACTCCACCACTATAAACCATTCATCAAACAGCCTGGGTTTAGTAATTCTCGAGTTAATTAAAGACACCTCGAAGTATAACAGGAAAGTTAGAGAAGTACGAGTACACTGGATCCAACAACTACAGACAGAAGTATCAAATGGAATGAATAAAAAACTGACATGAACATTCTTTGGGCGAAACCATTTGGGCGCCTGCGGCTCGGGTAATATGACACCCAGACCGGCAATATATCCTCACATTCCCTGTAAAGAAACCAAATAACTATATAATATTTTTTTATGATAGTAGTGAATTCAGAGAGATTTCCTTATTAACCACATTGTAATTTTTTTAACAAAAAAATTTCAGTAGGGGTAACTGTTAACATAACAATTTTTAAATTATTTCCATTTTTGTCATCATCATCATCATATTCATCATCATCATCACTATCATCATCACCACTGCCACTACAATTGCCACCATCATCATTATCAACATATCATCACAGCCACCACTAACATGATGATGATGATCATCATCATCATCCTCGTCAACATCATCATAGTCATCATCACCATAGTGGTAACAGACACCCAACTACCATCGTCATCATCAGAGCCACCACCTCCATCATCACTACTACAACATCATCAGTGTCACCATCGTCATCATCATCAACAACCATCATTATTATCTCTATCATCATCATCACCACCCCGACCATCATAACCATCATATTTATCATCATCACCTTCATCATATCCACCACTTCGTCTGACACCACCACCACCTACACAATCATCATCGTCATCACCATCAGAGCCAGCTCGTCCATCATCAACAACACCACCATCATCTTAATCATCATATTTATCATCATCACAATTATCATCAGCAATGATAATCATTACTATTTATTTTAATAATTCACAACATAGTTTAAGACAATTATTGAACAGAAATTTGGCGCCTAAAAGACTGTGGGACAGGCGCGACGTCAGACGTCGATCATGACGTTAAGGACGTCAAATAAACATTAGTACCTCCTGTAAGAACAATGTGAAAGAATTAAAATGTAGATTTCTTTTAGCATTTACAACTGAAGAAGGCCAATGGCCGAAACGTATTATTTAACAGTGTGTTTTCAACTGGTTATATTCTTATTATCGCTGCCAGGGTAATTTAAAGGATAAAAAGATATATCTACATGCAAAGGATTGAATCCCTCACAGCCAGAGAGTAATTTTAATACAGGCAAAATGAAAAGCAAGCTGAGGAGATAAACGCCATCGAAGAAAAAATAAAAAGAGTTATATCTTGAAATAGCATGCAGTATGGAAGAAAAATCTGATATAGAAAGACTGATAATGACTTAATTATGTGAAGATTTCTCTGGATCTGGAAATGTTAATTTTATTTCATTTCAATTACGAACATTGTATTCCCCAACCCCACCACCTCTCCCTGTTCCGATTTCTATACTGGTGTTAATTACAAATAGTAAACATGAAGGCCTGAAATAAGGTCTATATTTACAAATACATGCTTTGAATATGGTCATATCAAAAACTAGTGTACCAACATGTTTTTGGTGTTGAAGCCTTACATGATTAATTTGTGAATTGTTGTGGATTCCAATAACCAGACATATGCTTATAGTTCATGCAGTGTAATCTTACATTGTGTCTTTTCATACCATTTAATCATTGTTTCTTTTGTTTCAAGTTAACCTACATTGTACAAGACGGTTGTGATATAAGTATCAAGCTGACCAAAATCATCTATAATACAATGCTGAACACATTTAACCATCCTCTTTTTGGGTATGAAATGCACATGCTGTTCAGTTGGTGTCTTTAATGGTTTGTACTCTTCAGTGTGCCCAGCCACAGCAAGCGTGTATGTGGTGTACAATTTAACTGAACCACAGATTGCCTTATCATTTCCCTTCATGGCACTGAAGTATCGACGACTAAAAAAGCAGATTTTATCATAAATTCTGAAATATCTTCAAACATTTTGTGTACAATTGGTTTGGAATGGTGAAAACCACTTCATGGGTTTCTGTAGCAGAGGTTCGCTGTTGCTGGCTAAGTAATCTGAAGGCCGGGAGATCTTCTATTTTTTTACGCTCTCAATTTAAATATTATTACGCAAAGATGCCAACTGGCACTGTTTTGTACAGCAGCATACACCTGTTTGATACACCGAGCTCCAATCTATTATGTAAACGTTTTGTAAAATGTTTGTTAGTTCAACAGCTCTAGTCGCTTATTAAAGTGAAACACAATTATCAAACATATCATTCTGAAAATAAGGATTATATACAGGTATCCCAGAAAGATTTCTTACTTGTTGGCTGTGTGGGATGGCTGTGTCTCCTGGGTGTGGACATTTATGATATGCATGTTTCACTTCTTTAACACTTATGTCCATATTACAAATACTAAATATCAATCAACGATAGCACACCGTCTTTTGAGTTACGCTCATATCAGGTCTTGGCGGGGCGGATAGTAATATGCATTTTCATTACTGCCCATGAGCAGGCTTAATCAAACAGAGTGCCTGTAATACGTTAGGATCAGTCGTTTTGGATGGCATTTAATGTTCTCTTTTCATTAAAGAGCCTTACTTATTTTCACTCAAGTAATGCTATAAAACAGTATTCAAGGGCCACCGTCTCAAACATTAAACACTTTCCGGTCAACCTAAGTATTGAAGGCTTCCAGAATGCCCCCCCCCCCCCCCCCCATATATCGAAAGAAGTTCAACCATCGGCTGTAATATCCAGAAAATACCGGATTTAAAATGGAACAAAACATAATGCGATCCGTGGATATTACTATATCCGGAATTTCGATATTTCATCGTCCAAATCATTTGTCAAGTCGAACGTTTGTGTGTTTGCAAACTAAACTTGACCAATGTGCGCCCTTCTCTTTAATCCTTTTAGAAATTTTATTCGGTAAGCATATTTAATTATAATTAAAGATGATTTCTCTTTTTCGGCAATTTTACAGCGAGTAGTAAAAACGCATTTCAGTTGGAAACAATTTTTACCAGTCATGCAGTGGAGTTCTTTCTAAGTTGATAGATAAAAAACCAAAAAAGTAAAGTAATAGAATATATTAAGTTTTTATTATAGCTTAAGTATATATTTTATGCAACGTTCAACAAGCTTTTATTGTGATAATGATCTGTTAAAAGCATTCTCTTGCGAATTTCACTTTAACAGTTACTTGGCAATCGCATGTCTGATAATTATTGACAACTTCACCTCCAGTTTAAAGTTTATTCCACCGGAGTGGTTATCACATACAATTCTCAGCGGGACAAGAGTATTGCTTTTTATTTCAAAATCTTCAAAAATGCATTTGATTTATGCGATATGGATCATTATTTCAAATACCTAAAATAATTCCAGCTAAATATTTAAATATTCTTTGTTGTAACTGACTTGTTATCTTAACCGTTCAATTATTTATATTTGCACAACCATATATTACAAAAATAATAATGTCAGAATACCACATGAGTGTTCAGTTGAACACTTGTGTCGCCCTATGGTACTTTGTCCGAATAAAGATCCAAGTTCAAAAAAGGCATAACTGCATCAAGTGTGAAATTAACCAAAAGATTTTAGTATCAGCATAACGTTGTTGCCATTGGCAATATATTGACAGAATCGTCTGTACAAGAAATGGTCTTCAATTGACATACTGAATGTTTCAAAATAGCTGTATTGACGTTATATATCATTATGACGGGATCAAATGTGTTAGTTTTTTCAGACAGAACTTCAGATCTGAGTCCGTTTCACTTTTTTCTTTGAAAATGAAAGATTTCATTGGACACATGCATGTCTGCCATTGCAAACATCAAGAAACGCGCTGACGTCGTTTTGTGACAGGGAGGACGTCATCTTGAACACGTTTTGTAAAACTGTACTATTTGTGTGGGACTTAATAAATCGAAATGTCGTAATTAAGATGCAAAATGTAAAAATATATTATGGAACACCTTGTAACTATATATGCCACGGGAACAAGCAATTGTCCTTTTGCAACCCTCTTGTTTGGGAAAAATCGCCGAAAATGTAACGAACAGAAAAGGGCACTGAGCAAAACCTTTGCCATCATGATAATAAAGAAACCCGTCGCTGAAGTGGTGTCCCGCTGCACTAATACTAGGGCAAAATGTTCAATTACCAGTTCGAGTTTGAGCCCCGAGGCTGAGCAGGCTGCGAAAACTAATAATGTATCAACTTTATGCCATTTTGCATTGCTTATTGAGCGTACATGGTTCAAAATAATTTGATAATAAATTTATTATGATGAAAAGCGAACTTTGAAAGCCACTGAACACGACAAATATGAAAATATTGCAGGCTCGATTGGATTGAACCTGTTTATGAGCAATGATGAAAATGTGTTTTACTGCCCACGCTGCCTAGCCCCACTAAATCCATCCCAAACGATGGTATGCAAATGGCGGTGAATTTGGAACCTTCAATGTATTTTCAGATAAATATACCATTCCATTTTCAGCGACGTGTGGTCCCCAGATAAAAGAATAGTTTTGCTCTAAACAATGGGCGGGACAAAACAGAATAGAATTTTGACAGGGATCAAAGAAAATAAATCCTGCAAATCGCACACAAAGCGAAAGGCAAAATTTAAAAAGCAGGAAATATATCCTTTGGATGATTTAACAAAATCCAAATCTACATTGAATTCCGTTTTCCACTAAAATATATCCCTTTGAACAAGTCAACGGAATATAATTTATGCTTTTATTTATTCCATGAATATAGCATTTTCTGAACGTGATCCATTATACTTACGATAAACTTCTACTGGATGATTATATATAGGTTCCTTAAACGTAGCTAAAACAGGATTTTGTGTAAGTTTACGTCTTTGTGGAGTATTTTTAGATGGAACATGGGCTGTGTTAAGGAATGTATTTCTTACACATTAAGGAGAAAGATCATAAAACTACATACCTTCTCAGTAAGCGCCGCCATTTTTCTCTGCTTTGTTTCAAACCACACAATCAACGTCCCTGCGATTGATAAAGATATATTCGATGCCATCATCAACATGCTTAACAAATGACGCCAATAAAAAATTTGGAGTATAATGTAATTCCTCTGCTTTCGGTGAACAGCTCAGCTGTCAAACTCCGCAAGGCGCTGACTTCCCCTTACAGTTTGAGTAACCATCACGAAGATTTTAACCAATTTTTGTTTAATTTGGTTTTCATGTTATATGCGTGAAATCATAAGAATTTATCATTCGGATTGATTAACTGAGTTGTTAATTTATTACTTTATTGAAATAACATAAGGATATCAAAGAAAACAAAAACAACACCAAATGACTACTGTTTAAAGTCCGCGTAGTATGCATACTGCGTAATTAGGTCCGTCGTCCGGGTAAACACATTTGATCATTCTGACGCAACTGTTTAAGCCATTTGAGATTTCGATGATTGTATTCAACCAAAGTCAAAACAAATTTATTGCCTCGACCATTAAGTCAATTGCAAAAATGTAATTGCAAATCTTCCTGTTTGATATGAGAAAAGCCTTGTCTACCAAGTGTTGCCGAGTATTTGTAAAATAATTCATGTGGGTGGGAATCCACTTACTTTGGTAATTTATCCCCTGAAAATTTTTAATTCAGGCGGAAACTTGTTACTGAAAAACGATCAGTATCCCATAAGAACCTAATACGAATGATTCAAGTTCAAAGTCTGATCTGGGTCTTCACTGGATCGGGAGCTCAAAATCTTACACGCTAATGGTTTATAGTCATTTTAAGCCTTTATGTGTTTCATGCTATTTCTAAAAGAATCATATCATTTATTGAAAATAGTTAATACGAAATTGCATTGGAAAAAAAACCCGCGTTGTCCGAAAGCTATTCAACTAGGCTCTATCAAGATATCACAAATGCTATTGATCCATTGAAAATGAATAACACTGTTCATTAGTTTCGTCCAATTAAGTTGTAATGCTAAATAACTTACGGATGATCAACATACTTAAAAATCACATATTTGGCTTCTATCATACCCTATGCGTAACTATCTTGGGGTAGTTAATTCGGACAAGATGTATACTTTATGCATTTTTTATGTTTAATGCTTCAAGTGTAAAGATCCTTCCCTCTTTCAATCAGTAAAGGACTGAGTCACATGAAGTATCATTTAAAAATATCTAGAATTGATATAAAAAAACACGAGTCAACAGTAAATGAAATATGTATTGCATTACAAATCCGCATTATTATCCTTATTTACGGGAAATGCAATTTAGAACAGCTGCCAGTAAGCTAAATACTTTTCCAGCTATTTTAGAAGGAAAGCCCATTCCTGTCCCGAGTACTTTAACAACACATCTGAAAAAATTCTAGACCTGGCAAACCCAGTAGTGATGTTAAGTCAAAACATTTTCAACAAATTCAGCTGTGAACAAAGACCACCTACCTTGAAATACTACTTTTGGAATCCCCCTCCCTCAAGGGGTCTTTGAAGAACGGTTTGCCTGTATTGTACTCTAGTAAGAAAAAAGGTCATTTAACCACTGTTGTAGAACTCAAGTCTGAAAATTCTAGAATAAGAATGGTTCTGACTTCATCAGTTGCTGGTATGGGTTTTGATCCTACAACTGTCATATGTGTTATCCTAGAAATACCTTCAGAAAATCGGAAAGGCTGGTCGAAGATGTCAAAATGATGCTGCTGTGCTGTACTAAAGCAATCGTGACATAACAAAAAACCTCTCTGGTACTGAGCAAGATATTGTGGAGAATTGCAAGAATGACAGAATGTGCGTCCGAGAAACGGTTTTAAAGCCTTTTGGATTTTTTCTCAAACACATTTTTTGTACAAGAGCAATGTTGTTTTTGTATTGATCAAGTCATGTGAATCACCTGATCTGTTCTTTAGTGTCAACCATGTGCTACAATTGGAGACATATATCGTAAAATGGCTTAAAATTTAATATTTAAACAGTGAATGCTGGTAATATATCTGATTTCTGACCATATTACTAAGTTTTGATAACTATTTGCAATTTCTTAATGTAATGTGTGTAAAAAAGAAATCTCAGTTATAACATTTAACTGTCTTAACAGGGTATTCTAGAGTTGATGCCAATTAACAATGGAATTGTTGAAAAATAATTTAAACTGTCTTTCACGATTGTAAAGAGCCTCTGGAACGAACTTGTATTGTAAACAGTTGACATGTTTAATTGAATATATTAACTGGCATGTGTGAGCGTCCTATCTGACCAAATGCTAGCTTGCAGTTCAGTATTTTCCCCAAGGCTGTTGTATGACCCTTTAGAAGTTATATTCACTTTTATGGTGTTGCGATCGTGGTTGGCTAAAGAACTTCTTTTCATAAAAAGATTACAAGACCTCATGTTCGGCGTTTTATAGTTCTCCCACTTTTTTCACACTAGATACTAAATTTTTTTTTCTTAAGAATATGTTAATAATTTTGACAATATAATCGAACAACTGAACGATTTGGCGGACTCGACTCACAATGAACCAGGTATACAGCCAATTCAACACAGAAATACTAAATTGAGCATCAATTTTTGAAGTGGGTACATTCCGTCAAGTCGCATTTGATGTATCAATGGAACTAGAACTTGCACTGGGTGGACGAACCTGTTAAATTATCTGACCATTCTGTTAGATAGCTGGATACACACCAGGATAGTAACCGGCAATAAATATCTAGAGAAATACTCCGATGCTGTAAAAACAACCCAAAAGCATGTTTACCAAATGAAAATTCTGAAAATGCCCTATATGAGTTGTGTGTGCCAAAATAAAACGGTTCGACATTTAAAATACGTTATTCAGACTTTATTGCCTGAAAGTATTTGACTCGGACAAGTTTCAAGGACTTGATAGGATTTATTTTGGATGTTTTTTATTGTGTTGTGGTGTGGTGTGGTAAAGTAAAGTATAGTCTACAGTATGGTATGGTGGGGTGAAGGTACAGCACTCAGATAACCTTGACCCTGACCTCTACCCCCACAATGGTATGGTATGGTATGGTATGGTATAGTATAGTATAAAGTAAAGTATATGGTATAGTATAGAATGATAATTTGGTGGTGTGGTGTGGTATTGTATAGTATAGTATAGTATAGTATCGGTATACTATGGTATGGTATAGTATAGTGTATCCCCCACCCACCCCACAACCACTCAACATTTTCAATCAAAGTATGTTAATGACATCTGTATTAAACCTTTTATATAGCGTAAGAAAAACACTTACATGCGAACTTTAACCATAATTTCAAAGTCCTAATTTAAAAACGTGAAACAGGGCAAAATCAAATTTAAAAAAGCAAGGATGAGTTATGGGCCTTTGAACATCAGCCTGATGTAGGATAAAATAAATTTGTACAAAGTTTCAAAGCTGTAGTTTTTAAAATATGAAAGTTATGAGCTTTTACCAGCTTAAAAATGCAAACTTGAACCTTAATTACTATGTCAAAGGGGCCACAATTTGTACAACATGGAAGTTAGAGTTATGGTTCTTGACTAACACACTCGGGAAATGATGATAAACAAGTGATAAACGTTTTAAATCTGTAGAAAAAGTAGTATGGATGTAATGTATATGTACTCTAGCTTGCATGCAAACTTTAAATAGATAAAAAGGGCACTTTGAACTCGACCACGACAAATATGAAAATACTGCAGGCTCCGTTTGATTGAGCCTGTTACTGCCTATTACTGCCTCCGTTTGATTGAGCTTATTACTGCCCACGCCGCCTAGCCTTTGAACATCAGCCTGATGTAGGATAAACTAGAATCTGTTTTTTTTTTGTGAAAAACGCATGTCTCCCCCCTGCGCCCTATTGAAGGAAGGCCACGGAAGAGATATCATGTTTTGGAAACGGAAGCCTGTGTCATTTATTATGGTATAAAGAACATGCAACCATCCTAAGAAGTTTGAAGGCTCTAGGTAAAATAGAACTCCAGTTAGTGACAGGAAACCATTTTCACTCATCGGGCCCCAGTGACCTTGACCTTTGACCTACTGACCCCAAAATCAAAAGGAGTGCTCTACTCAATAAGTACATCCATCGTATGAAGTTTGAAGGCTCTGGGTGAAATAGAAGTCCTGTTATTGAGTGGAAACAGTTTTCACTCTTCGGGCCCCTGTGACCTTTACCTTTGACCTACTGACCCCAAAATCAATAGGGTTCTTATACTTAATGAGGGCTATAACCCTATTTAGTTTGAATGCTCTGGGTCAAGCGGTACTCCAGTCATTGACCGGAAACGGTTTTCACTCTTCGGCCCCTGTGACTTTGACCTTTGACCTACTGACCCCAAAATCAATAGGAGTCCTCTACTCAATAAGGACATCCAGCATATAAAGTTTGAAGGCTCTGGGTGAAATAGAACTCCTGTTATTGAGCGGAAATGGTTTTTACTCTTCAGGCCCCTGTGACCCTTGACCTTTCACCTACTGACCCCCTAATCAATAGAGTTCTTCTACTCAATAAGGGCTATCACCCTATGAAGTTTGAAGGCTCTGGGTCAAAGGGTACTAGAGTTATTAAGCAAACCATTTTCACTCTTCGGGCCCCACTGACCTTGACCTTTGACCTACTGACCCCAAAATCAATAGGTGTCCTCTACTCAATAAGGACATCCATCATATGAAGTTTGAAGGCTCTGGGTGAAAGAGAACTCCTGTTATTGAGCGGAAACGGTTTTCACTCTTCAGGCCCATGTGACGCTGACCTTTCACCTACTGACCCCAAAATCAATCGGGTTTTTCTACTCAATAAGGGCTATCACCCTATGAAGTTTGAATGCTCTGGGTCAAAGGGTACTCGAGTTATTGAGCGGAAACGGTTTTCACACTTCGGGCCCCTGTGACCATGACCTTTGACATACTGACCCCAAAATCAATAGGGTTTTTCTACTCAATAAGGGCTATCACCCTATGAAGTTTGAAGGCTCTGGGTCAAAGGGTACTCGAGTTATTGAGCGGAAACTGTTTTCACTCTTCGGGCCCCTGTGACCTTGACCTTTGACCTACTGACCCCAAAATCAATAGGGTTTTTCTACTCAATATGGGCTATCACCCTATTAAGTTTGAAGGCTCTGGGTCAAAGGGTTCTTCAGTTATTGAGCGGAAACCGTTTTCATTCTTCGGGCCCCTGTGACATTGACCTACTGACCCCAAAATCAATAGAGTTCTTCTACTCAATAAGGGCTATCACCCTATGAAGTTTGAAGGCTCTGGGTCAAAGGGTACTCGAGTTATTGAGCGGAAACGAAGTGTGACAGACGGACAGACGGAGTGACGGACAGACGGACAGGGCAAAAACAATATGTCTCCCCCAGTACAAGAAGTATGCAAGTAACTAGCTTGCTTGCTAACTTTAACCATAAATTATAAGTCAAAAAAGGGCCATAATTTTATCAAAATCAAAGAAAGAGTTATTGTTCTTAGCATACAAAGTCAGGGTCATGATGGTGAACAAGTGTCTTAAGTTTCAAAGCTATAATTACAAGAAGTATGAAAGTAACTAGCTTGCACGCAAACTAACCTGAAATCCTAAGTTGAAAAAGGGGCATAATTTGAACAAAATGAAAGAGTTACGGTTTTTTGGCATACATACTTGGGATATGATGATGAACAAGTGTTGAAAGTTTCAAAACTGTACTTGGGATATGATGATGAACAAGTGTTGAAAGTTTGAAAACTGTAGTATAAGTAGTATTGAAGTTATGAGTTTGTAGAGTAGCTTGCACGCAATATTAACCTGAAATTCTAGGTTGAAAAAGGGCCATTATTTGATCAAAATGAAAGTTAGAGTTATGGTTCTTGGCAAACACACTCGGGACATGATAATTAACAAGTGAAGAAGTTTCAAAGCTTTAGTATAAGTATTATTGCAGTTATGAGTTTGTACACTAGATTGCATGCAAACTTTAACCTGAAATTCTAAAAAGTCGAAAAAGGGCCATAATTCGATCAAAATGAAAGGGTTATGGTTCTTGGCATACTCGGGACATGATGATGAACAAGTGTGTTAAGTTTTAAAGCTGTAGCTATAGTAGTTTTTAAGATATAGGTAGTTTGCACGAATACTTTAACCAAAGGGGGACGCCGACGCCAGAGTGAGTAGAATAGCTCGACATATTTTTCGAATAGCCGAGCTTAAAACGGTCACAGGAAAAAATCCTTTCTTTACGATCATTTACATATGCTGCTTGATCATCTGTGCAAGTTTGAAAGAGATCCGCCCGATAGTTTAAGGAGGACTTTATGGGGGGGGGGGGGCATAAAAATTACTGGGGGATAATAAGGAAGAAAATGTAACATTGAAAAGGACTGCGCTAACACGATGGCTATCTGATGGCGAAGCCTGTCTTGATGCTTTGGATATCATATATGTAGATTAAAAAGAACCTGAAGAGTATGGCCCGAGGCTGAATGGCCGTTAAATATTTATGTCAGTGTTTGTTAACCAGTTAAATAGAAGTTTGTTTTATTGTGGTTTACTGTAAGACAGTTTTTTTGCAGTTAGACCTATATGTTTATTTTTGTTAAGTTTATATTAAATTGTCCTGTTGGGTTTTGAATGATATATACACGTTTCTGTTTCGATTCATAAATGTTTTAAATATAGTTTCACGTTATGAAACTTGCAAATTTTATTCAAATTTTTGAATATTTTTTTTTCAAATCATGCAGACTAAATGGAAAGACAACACCAGCGAAACTTCTAGCACCTGATGACAAGGCTTTATAGACGTGTTTCCCCGGGAAGTTTCAACCTGTACATCCGGTATGCATTATCCCCACCTGTACAGCTGTAGTAGAGCACGATTTCAGCAACCGGAACCTGGTGTGCTCCTCAATGCACTTTCACACCAACAAAACTTACCAAATTGATGTTTACATGCATAGACGGATTTGCAATGTCTTACAATAAAACAATTTGAGAACTCTTTGAGGCTTTCAAAACCGGAAAGCAGAGAAAAATATTGTAACTTGTTAAGTTGTGTTAAGTTGTAGTGTTTGAACTGTTAAACTGCAGAATCAACGGGTGACTTCATGTTCAGTATTGGTGGCCTGATGTTCTGTTTGCTACTAGTTATTGAAATTGTTTATTCTGGATAAAAAAAATTTGTGAGTTTAGATATGTAAAAATGTAAAAGCTGATTTAAAAGCGATTTGTTCGATTTGATAAAGGCCGCATGGCCGAAACGTCATGTAAAAAGAGTGAAAACAACTGTGTTTTATACTTATATTCTATATCCCTTCGGATATTTTAATGAAAAATGGTACTGTTAAGATAATAGTTTACATGAACCATTTAATTTACTACCGTGTCGTGTTATGTTTATTAAGAATTTCAATTTCTTAGTATGGACAATAAAACAGAACAAATTATGCTCTTACAAATGCAGGCATTTAATGTTTGTAAACTTGTAAAGTAGATCTATATTGGTATAGTAAAAATGGACTGCTTTAAGCTTAATAAATGCACACTAAAATGTATTCGTATTTATAGAAATAATGTGTGCTAATTATAGAAATACCAAAAGCGCGTAAACATACCGAAACAACGTACTACCCGGCCATTCTGCGCCATGCCATTGATCAGGCGACACCTGCATCTATACAGCGGGCTTTTGAGGTTACTGGACTTTGTCCCGTTAACAGACACGCAATTGACCAATCACAGCTTGTTCCTCCTGCATTTAAGGCAAAGAAAAACGGTACATTTGTATTTACGGGGTGTTCTAATACTGGGTTAATCGGGGTATTAATTGAAAAACAGTAGTTCTTGTTGTCTAAATGACTCTTGAAGAAAACGAGGTGTTGTCAGTAGCTTAGTTACTTTATCTCGTTTGGATAAATATGATTACAAGCTTGAATGTTTAAAGTGCTTTAAACTTTAAAACCATGCATTGCATTAGCAAGGACAGGCCAATTTTTTAAGTACAACAGAGATACAAGTGTTATACATCATTTGAAAGGTCTGAATGAGAGAAGTACAAAACTGTTTGAATTTTTTCCCCGAACTACCCAAAATGGAACACTTTTAATCCAAACACTAACTTTCTATATGCCATTAGAAAAAGATCTGAAAGAGAGGAATTCAAAACTGTTTGAATTTTGCAACTTGGACAACTACTACTAGAGTTATGGACCTTTAAAGTTTTTGAAAACTGAGTATTTTCCGATAAGCTTCGGTTTTTCCCGAACTACCCGAAACAGAACAACTATTTATCTGAACACAAACTTTCTATATGTCATTGGAAAGATCTTAAAAACTGGAATTCAAAACTGAAATTTGTTTAAAAATTTTACATCTTTTAAGAGAGTTATTGCCCCTGAATGTTTTCCTCTTTTACCTCGACATATCCTACATTTACAATTAGTTGATATAAGTTAATTTTTGGTGGTTGTGGGCACTGTTAATGTGCAATGTGTATATGAAAAAAATTATTGGTGATAATCAATTAAAATATTTGAATTAGAAAGGTAACTCTCTAATTAAAGTTCTTTTTATCATGTACGTATTTACTGGCCTCTTACTTATGACGTAACTGCTCGCACCTCTTTGGCTTATTCTAATTGATATTGGACATACTCAACAACAAAAAAAATGCTTTACTGAAAACATAGCAACAATATTATTTTATTCTTGTAATCTTTCTTTATAAACATGCACCATGTATCTAAGGCTCAGTCAAGACATCCAGGTCTTTGGCTCGGTAATGGTCAGCAAGGTTGTCAGAGTACACCGCAGCGTCATTGTCATAGATGATGTTAAACCATCTCGGGAATCCGGGAACCTGTAAAGAATACAGAATGTCAGCATATATGCAAAAAAAACATCATTTTATAATATATAGTAATTGTATTTTAATGACAACAGAATTACCTGAGAGATTACTTTTCCTATTGACCAAAATGCATTACCAGATGTGTAAAAGAATTTTTGCTTCACCCGTTTCCCTACTAATAATGATCCGCTTACATCATGGTTAGAAGTTTGAATATCAAATGCCTCTCTGAAAGTTTCATCACATTTGCTTTTAATTCATCAACACTCAAATTAACTCTTGCCATCTACAACCTTGCTAAATGCATACACACTACTGTCAGCCTTTTGTTCAAATACATGTTTTCTGAAACGCAACTGTCCTTAAGAGCCTCCACTTTTTCCTTATCTGATTTAATTAACAGAAGTTCTGAAGATATTTGCTCCATGCTTTGCCACAACCCATAAAATTGCATATCAAGAGTATCCTTTTCAAGTCTTTCAATGCGTTTTCTTTCTTGCCTGGCTTTCAGTTCAAACTGTATCCTCTTATTTTCTAACCTTTTTCTCTAATTGACTGCTCCCGAATTTTGAATCTTTCACGCTCCTTCTTGACTTCTTTTCGACTTTCCAAAATAAGTTGCTGTGTTTCTTCCGGTGGTTTGCTGGCTAGCCATTTGTCTGTTTTGTTCAGTGAAAATGTAATCTGTGATTCAAGAGCAAGTGAAGAGATGTTTGGTTTCTGAGCTAGCAGGTAATCCACATATACAAACACCCTTTCTGGATACTTGTTGTGTTTGACTGTGCTTTTGGTAACCTCCTCATCCACATTCTCATGAACACCACCCAGGAGATGGTCACCAAACTCAAGTTGCACCACTTTGACAAGGCTGGCAAAAGCACACTCAGTATTGTCACTGTATGGTCATCAAGTCGGTCATCAGTTTGAATCAGCCGTTCAAATACTTTGATTTTTTTCACCTGAACATCTGGATAGAGTATTGCCTCAACACTGGTAATATCTTCGATGTTGTTAACACTGTTGTCCAGGAACAGCTTAAGATCCAAGTATCTCTTGGCCATATCACTGATGGAGATGTCCTTGCTTTCTATGACATGCCAGAGTGGAGTAGTGATTAGTTTGAGATTAAGCCAAGGGCTTTCAATCCACCAATGAAGAAGTCTTGCTGTAGATCATGGAGAACTGACTGCAAAAGGCTATTGAGGTTTGGTGTATTTTTAGAAACTCAAGCAATTGTTCTTTAAAGAAGAAAATGTGCCCAGCATTTACACAAAGAATATTAAAACGATTTCCTTTCAGTGGTTGTAATGGTAGTGAAAGAAATCCCATTTCAATCAAAAATGGCTTTACAAATGTTAAAAAGTTACCATGACACCATTTTTCTGGTCTCCACGACGGGCAAATGCTTTACAAGCAGTAAACAAAAGGCGAACAGTGCCAGACTGGCCATGTTTTAAAAAGAGTTTGTTTTGAATAGGAATTTCACTCTGAAAATGTGCATTTTCTACTTCATAGATTGCCTTTTGTGCAGTCTCGGCCATGTGCACCAAGGAGTGAAGGCCACAGAAAAAATTGTTCATACGCCATCTGTGATTCAATATTAAGTATATTAAAATTTTCTATTACTTCAGGTAGAACTTCATCTCTATATTCCCTTAAAATATCATTGAATTTCTTTTCAGTACCTGCTTTATCACTCATGGTATTTTAATATTAACTAAAATTTCTTTTCCAGCTTGTTCATTTTCAGATGCTGCATCTATATCACTAATAATTTCTTTAAAAGTATCTAAAGTGTCCTGTGATGATTTGGTTGCCATATCTCGCAAACCTAGAAGTAGGTAATTTCCATCAGAATCACGACTTGCAAATGACCCCCACTTCTGCCCATACTTGCTACTTTCATCACTATATAGAATCAGATTTTCATTACCCGATAGCTCACTAATATGCTTTCTAGCTAGAAAGCTCCTCTCTAAAGCCCAGTTTTTTATAGTACTTTTACTTGGTAATTTATCTGCTTTTTTATATACTAATTTAAGCACACTCTCTATAACACAGCTTACATGTTCAGTGGCCACGTGATTGTTTAACAGTGTATATACACAAGCATGTAATTCTGATATATACTCATTTTTATCTTCATCGTATAAAAAAACTGTATCACTCTGTAAATTTGTCAATCTATCAATTTCATTATGTAAAATATGACTTTAAGACTTTGTATTTCCTCTTCGATTTGACATTTTTGAGGTCATTAGCTCCAGTGGAGCACATATTTTCATTACCACACACATCAATATTCTCCACATTTTCAATTTTTCCTCTAACTTAGAACATTTTTCCCGCCAATAATTTTCTCGAGACACTGTTCTCTTAAGATTACGTTTCTGATATTCTAATTGATTTTTTTGCCTCCTCAAAACTATTGTCCAATTTAAAAAAACTGTTCTTTTACTTTTTCTGATTCTTCTAATTCTTTCTTTTTCTCATTCAATTCAAAACATAATTTTTCCGCAACTAATTTATATGTTTGTGATACCAAAGTAGGACTATCTTTCACGCTAAATGGTTCAGTTGATGAAAATAATGGTTATACTGATGATGATTCTTTTGGAATAGGGAATGTGTATTTACTTTGATAAAAATCTTTGCACCTTTAACTCTGGCCTTATCTTTTATAAGACGCCTCTGTTTCTTAACAAGACGGTCAATTTGTGTATAAAGTATCTTCTTCTCACATTTACCCGGGCACAGAGTCATAAGTCTATTAACAGTGTGATGAATACCAATTTCATCAACAAGGCTCAGCACACTCCGGTTGTCTGATAAGGACATGGAATTTTTAACTGGAAAAAATAAACAACATTTTTTGCATACTTACATTAAGTTATGTTAGGTGGTTGTCGTTGTGGTAACCCCCAGGTTGAAATAAAGGGAAATTAACAAAAGAAAATCTGAAAAAAATGAAACAAAATATAATAATAACAAAAGAAACTAAAAAACAAATAAAAATTAACAAAAGAAAATTAGTCAAATAAATCTTCCTGAGAATCATAACCGTCTTCAGACACACTGTCAGATAAATAATCAACTTCAACAACATTTTCAAGTTCTGGATCTGGGGGCAGAGTTTCATCCGAGTCCGAATCAAAAATTCAGCTGCCTTGTTGACCCAGACCCAGAACTTAAAAATGGTGTATCTGACTGTACATCATCATCAAAACTGTTTATGTACTCATCATACCAGTTAGGGTCTTGTGCTTGTTTCACAGAATAATTTGCGGATTCTGGCTCAGGAGGAAACAAAGTAGACACTAAATAAGGATCAACAGAAATTTGCAAAGGAATGTCAGTAAGGAAACAAAATAAAAGTCCCATCCGAGCATCATGAAAAACTAAACAGTCATGGCACACATGAGAAAAATAAAAATTAAAGTTGTTCCCAAAATAAGGCAAAATAAAAGCAGGGTCAACAAACTCAGGATCATAATGCAACAAATAAACAAAAAGCAGACTGTCATGGGTTACGGTTGTACGTGCCATGATCAATGATTAAATCTCTTTTGGACGCAATGACTTGTCTGTAATTATTTAAAAGAAAAATAAAGAAAGTTATTGGTTTAATTAAAACAAAATAATCCCAATCTATATTTCCTTATTCTTCAATAACAATGGACAAAAAATATTTTTTTACCTTGTAAAATTCCAAAATTTCAATTTATACGCGAGCTCTAGCGAGCGAGCGTTTAGGGTAACATGCGTATGTATCCGAAACTCCAAACCTTCTTGAACTGTAAACAGAACTACAGGAAGTTGTGTGACTTGACACCGGTTAATTAGTCTGGACTACCTGACTTAACATTACTGTTAGCAGTACGACGGGAACCAGGCAGCGGTTAATTAGAGTTATGCCCCCATTGCTTTCAAATTTTTATTAAACGATTTATTTTTATTCTTATCATTTTTATAGTTTGTTTTTTTTTTCAATAAAAATATACATATGACGTAATGTCGGAGATCAATCGCGCGCGCAACTATCAAATCAGACCGAGGCTGTCAAAACACCATCAACCTATACGTCCGCGCCAGTAAACTTAGCTCTTCAGGCTTCCTGACAGATCTTTTTGAATGCTTTGAGGTAGATTTCATTATGTTTGTACATGTGTTTGTCAAATATATGAGAAACGTCGACCCATTGTTTCTCACTTTCCTATCTGCAGTGCATAAGCATTTTGTTTACATGAATAGGCGATTCGTCCCATAACGATTCGCCCCATGCTGAAGTCATTATAACAAAAGTTTGATTTATTCGATAAAATAAGTGTAATTAATTCTAATTTTCCTGGTCACTGACAAACAAAAATATGCATTTTGACATTTTAATAACAATTAATAAGATTGAGTTTACTTTCATTTTCCTTAGACTGAGGTGGCCAAAAAAGGCAAAATACAAAATGGAAGTGTTGGCAAAAACAACTGAACAAAGATTTTTGCACATAAACAATAAGAAATTAGCTGTTCATGATATTCCAGAAGATGGTGACTTTTTTCATATAGATTTCTACAGCTCAATTGCATTCCACACCATAATGTCAAAATATCATACATTATTATAGTTTGTCCCAGCTCATTTGTGACAACCTAAAAGGGGCGATTTCTTATCAAATCTAAAAACTAATTCTGGAAATTCCTGGATGTTTCTTTCAAACAGATATCAAGCTTAAAATCGCAAAATTTAAATTTCCTATGGCATGCTGCCACTATTTACAGTTACTGTATTGATCTCCAACGCGTGACATCATCGCGATTGAAACAGAGCGGGGAAGTCAACCTGATTTTAATTTCTTAATCACTCTTGCAAAGCGCAGTACAATATTTTATATTGTAAGAAAATTACAGACATATTTTTATACCCTCATTGTACAATGGATTTACAAACACGAGGAATCACAAGTTAGATTGTGGTGCTTCTAAAATCATCATTAGTGTTATGTTTTTTAATAATTACAGTCAAACCTGTCTTAAGCAGCCACCCAAGGGAGTGACAAAAAGTGGCTGTTTAAGACAGATGGCTGCTTAAGACAGGTGAAAATTAGAACAACGTGTCAGTTTAGGACATCTTCAAACTGGCTCTTTAGGACAGGTGGTTGCTATTCGCAGGTGGCTGCTTAAGACAGGTTTGACTATACCTTTTTCATATGCCAGAAACATTTACTGCATTTTGTGCAAAGGTATTGTGCGTCCTATAGTTAACTATAGTTTATCTTGTATCTGTGTGCACCCATTATATTGTCTATTGTGCATGTAACATATGCCTATTTTGATGCAGTCATGCCTGAAATGGGAACCTTAATGCAAATATTGTATAATAATACTATTTTTTTATGTTTCCAGTATATCAGTATAATTAGATTATTTTCAAAAAAAGGTGAAATATGCATATCAGGAATGGCCACATTCAGAAAAAACAGCCTCCCCATACAGTCAAGAAGAAGAGAGGGAGAGAGCATGGTTAATAAAATGATCAGTTTCAAAAGAGACACCACTAACAACAAAAAAGAGAACCCGAGGGGTTACCGCCTTGGAACGGTCAGTGGCAAATCAAATTGCCACTGGGGGGTTTAAACCAGGTTCTAGGAGTGTTATTCTGTGGTGCAATGGTGCTATTACCAGCATTTCGATATTAGCTTTAGGCTTGTACATAAAAGAAGAACCAAAACAAAATAGGCAACTGCACCATCGTCGGGTCCCAAGCCCCGAGTGTGAAAGCAGGAGGGACTATTTTGTTTACATATAAATATTTATGTGGCAGTTTTGGGTTGGAAAGAAAAGCCTTGAGCAGGACTTGAACCTTAGTTTTTCATAGTGATGCTCTGTCAGCTACCAAGGCTGCCTGAAGGAAATCTACAACTGTTAGAGTTTAATTTTTGAGGTGTTATAATCAGAGTAAAGACAGTAAAATGCATTGTTTGTTCCTAAAGTGTAACAACCCAAATAAAAGCTTTTTTGTTACATTTTGGTTTATTAAATTGTAGTTCAAGATGTTTCAAGTCATTCAGAAGCAGCAAGCTAAAAAGTTTTCTTGAATAAAAGAGTTTTGCACTACAGCTCGCATTGAGGCAGTGCCTTAGTTCATATTATTATTGACAATTTCTGGAATTTTACAATGTCATGCAAACATAATTTTTTCTCAGTTTGAGTAAAAATGCATAATTATGTTTACTGTACTTCTATCTTATAATATTTATATACCCATTTCTATTCTAGAAAATATCATCGAAGCTAATTGAAAACTGTTACAAGTTTTACATCTATTTGTTTACATCCGAAATTGTCCGAATTTCGACTTCCGGTTTTACGGGTCACGACCCCGTCCTCACTTTATGCAAATGCGCTACAATGCGCAAAGATATTTTGGCGCGGTTTTTGAATGGTTCACTCCAGAAATGACTAAATTACAATAAAAGTTTTGATGCATAAGTGTGCTTGCAACAGTTTTCGAATAAACTATATTTTTTCCTCCCTCGACAGCTATTTTTTTTAATTTTAAACATGCAGGGATAGCGGGTGAAAAACAAAAAATAACACAAAGGTCACTGAGACATTAAACTGGGTTAATGGCGACGTCATATACCCATCATGCAATTTTTAACGCGAGAATCTTACCTTTTCCGAGACTTGAAAATGTTTACAAAATTGCCGACGCCGAAAGCGGAAGTTGACAATCATGAACTTCAAACGAAAATCGCGAGCCGATATTTACAATAAATTATGTAAATAGTTTAAATAATAATCATAGTGTTTTCTTTCATTTACTACCAAAATTTGTATAATTTATGCGATTTATCCGCATTAAATCCGCATGACAACATAGTCTACTTTCACTTTGGGTAGAATAGGCCAATCGGGTGCGAGCAGGTGCGCTGACGTCGCTAATTACATAACCGCATACAACCAAACACACATTCACACACAAATTATTTAGAACAGTAATTATTCTTTTTGAAATGACTTTTACGTATTCTAACATACCAGATACTTCTAACGTAGACGCATTCTAAACATTTGATCTGTTTTTAGGTTTAGAAACTGTCGTGGCGGAGACCTGTCCAACATGCGGGAATTTCGTTAAGAATCCCCTTGTGGAGATGGGGATTGTATCTGACCGTCTCTCCCAGGTGCTGGTGCCCCCGCCATCTGCACCATTGCAGGTGGAGAAGAAGGTGTCCAAGAAAAAAGTGGAGAAGGGCAGGGTTTTCAGCTCAGTTGAAATGCTGAACGAGCTAAAGGTACGTGAGGTCTGCCTTAAGTTCAAAGGTTATTTAAAAATAGCCCTTATTAAAATGTGTCAGACTTAAAAATCCTAGTACTTTCGATATATACTTGAATTGCTATTTTCTTTTACCTGTAGGAAAAAGAGAGACAGGAGCTGGAGAGACAAAAAGCTGTGGAGGAACGGAAGAAGGAGATGGAGAAAAGGCGAGAGGCAAAGGCGAAGGAGGCGGAAGAGAAAAGAGTAAGATTGGAGAAGAAGAGAAGAAAGGGTTGAAAAAAGAAAACGAGAAGAAAAGGAAAAAAGGAAGAAAGGAAAAGAATACGAATGGAAAGAAAAGAAAGCAAGGCCTTCTCTAACAAGGCAAAGAAAACTGCTGATATCAACAGTCAGCTAGCTGCTCTATCAGCCGCTGTATACATGTGTGGAGTTACGGCGTGCAGTGGTTTTGATGTGACAGCTGTGATGGATGGTTTCACGATGCATGTCTTTCCCCAGATGAAATTTTGAGCGTTAGGACCAGCCTGACTGAAAATTCCTTCTGGAATTGCAAGTTCTGCTCGCAGACTGTATATGAAGAATGAGAAAGAAAAAAAGACAGAAAAACAGATGAGTGAGTGAGTGAGTGAGTGAATGGTGTTATAGAATGTTTAACTTGCGTATGCTATTTCACCATATTCAAAGGGTCGAATGCAAGATTTCAAGAATGTGGTTCATTTGGTGCAGTCTAACAGGTAGTAACATGATAATTTCTAACTGCCTGGTCAAAATTACCATGCAAATCAAATAATTCTGCAGAAAAGGAGGATTCTAGAAACCATACTGTAGACCCTCTTGGTCCGCCCCTGAACCATATACACATAAGTTTTAGTAAAAATAATTCAATCATATATATATAGCATTTTCAAGATATTAGAGCTAGCGTATTTCTAAACTGATCTACGAGTTCAATCTTTACAGATTAGAAACCGCACGAAATAGTACGGCCGGAACGGTCTGTACCGAACAGCTGATATTGGGTACCCCGTGAAGGGCCTCGTTTTATAAATAAAACAAGCTCTATTTTTAGAACGAATTCCCGGAAAACCTAAAGGTCATTCTTTTGTACACATTTCAATCAGGGTCTCTTAATAAAGAGACCCTGTTTCAATGTATTGAATTTCGGCGATCTTTTATTCGTCTTCACGGAGAGCGAACGAAATGCTGGGAGCACAACAGAAGGCTTTCGATTTCGGACGATATGCGGAGTGAAAATGGTGTGTAGAAACAAAATACTTTACAATTGGGTCGTTTGTTTATTTTTCATGCGAGATGATTTTTTCTCATTTTCATAAACGTATATTTGTATTACTCTATTCTAAAGAGTGGCCGAATATTTACGTACTCCGCCGCCGGAAAATACTGGATGATCCTAGGTGTATTAAACATTGATATAGTGTCCCAAGATAGGGCCTACTAAACAACTAATAAAGTTCGAATAGCTGCTTATGTCAAAGATACCCAGGATCAAACATTCCAAATTTCATAGAGATTCGTAAAAAAATTTAAGAGTAATTAAACAAAAACCGCAAAAAGTGGCCGAAATTACGTACTCTGCCAGTATGGGAAAAACAAGGAAAGCTTTTAACAAGAAATATCTTTAAAAAAGATAAACGGCGTAGATAGTATATGAAATGATGCAGTCTGTAGCTGGTGTTATTCACTTCATCTTGATTTACGTGTAAATTAAATAATTTCATTGTGAATCTTTCACAATGACCTTTTATTAAAATTACTTAGATTTGAATGTAAAATTACATCCCGCACAAATTAAGGAACAGATAAATAGATTTTAACTTTGTTTATAAATGTGAATCTAATAATAATGAAAATCGGATTTTAAAGGTCTTTGCTTTATTAATACCTTAAACATAAACAAACAAATTAGAGGATGTATTAATTACCAAGATAATTAGAAATTCAAAAAAGATCTTAAGACTTACTGTGAGCAATAAACAGTAATAAAGAGTTGTAAGTGTTTTCTTTAAAACTTGAATAGAATTTCCTAGGAGTATGAAACAATTCTAGAATATACCACAACTTTCTACTCTGTGAAAGCTGTATGTTTTAATTGCAATCTGATAAAAATCATCAACTGAAAACCATTACGCTTACATGTTCTTAGATGACTTGAGTGCAATTGCTTTAATAGCGGACTCGGAAGTTTTTTCGCGTTACATATTACACGTAGTTGCCAGATTTAAGACAAGTAAGCACATTGTAAAATCCTCAGTCGCGATAAAGAATGAGTTTTATGTAAGAAACGTATTGTAGAAGCCATTGGTTGTGTTTATTCTTAAAACATAATGTATTAGATGAAATATCAATTGCTGAAAGAATAAAATATATTAAGTGAACACTTCAAAACTTACATAGCGAACTCATTGTTTATATCGCGTATAGCATATTATATACAGCTGCCCGATTTAAGAGACGGGTAAACATTTTCATTACTGAAGAGCTGGGATAAATTTCCATTAACTAAAAGCTCACATATATTACAATAATTCAAGCTCGCAGATTTTATTACTTAAATTTTAAGCTTTACTGTGAAAGTGTAACATCGTTTTCTTTAAGCCGTTTCCACTTACTTTCACTTTCATTTTGTATAGGTTGATATAAAAGAGTGACTGTATTGTTGTTGACAAATAATCCTAGCCAATGACGAGTACTCTAGTGTGCCTCATTTCAACATATTTCAACACAAGAGAATGGCAAAGATCCAAACGTCACAGCAATAATCGTTTCAAACAGTGAAAACTAATTGTTTAAAAATCCCACTAGATACCTCTTCACCCTGCTAGATGCCTCTCCGGTGGAAATAGCTACCAATCGATATAGTTTATTTAATTTTCCCGCTGCATAATAATATAATACGAGTATTATTTACAACACTTCATTGGTTAATAAATTAGGTCAAAAGTGAGCTTAGACAGCTACGCCCGAAAAAAGCTGGCAGACGGCTCGTTTATCACATTAAATTGAAGTGGATAATACTATATGTTAATAGCGATAACAGTATTTTTTAAAAATTAAAGAAAAAACATCAAGTAATACTTCATTTTAAAGCTTATTCCTTCAGAAAAACAAATATGCAAAAAAAAAAAAACATTAACTCAAAAGGTAATTAATTTACGCAAATCGGAAACAGGCCACCCCCTATTTCTGTCAGATCTGTAATCCAAATCAAAAACTTTATGAAGTCTATGTATTTCTTTAAATATGAGCACAACGAAAGGTCTAAGTTAAGACAAAGAAACATAGTTTTACCTTTATTATATAATTTGAATGTCTCAAGCTTGATAGTCCTTCAACAATTCATAGGTGTAGATGGCCCTATCACCGTCAAATGTTACATTATACCAAGTATGGTATTCAGGAATCTGAAAACAAGTATGGTATCCAGGAATCTGAAAACAATGTAAGTATGTAAATAGCCAGCGTAAAAACTGTATAAGTTAACAATACTATGCTTCATATTATTCTGGAACAAGAACTGAAATGCTTGTTACTGTGTGAGATAGTGGATATATGGGTTAATGAGGTTAAATAATTAGTAGTAATTAAGAAATACATGGGCAACATTTTAAAACTAAGGTTTGTGCCAAAATGTTTAGTCCACATTTGTACCGGGTTAAATTTATAAACTGGGAATCGAAAAGGGAGTTAGAAACTTAGAACTAAAAACGGCAAAGATAAATCAAGTGTTCAGCTGGACTTTCTCCATAAACAGAATGGCCATGATGGCAAACAACAACACTTGTCTGACATCCTAGGATGTAGAGCGTGCTAAAGCATTGAACTATTTATAAAAAACAAGTTAAGAAGGAAAATATCTTCTTTGCTAGGCTTTGATCCACTTTATAAAAATTGCACAGTCAAGTTCCATTACAAGAAAAGCCCAGTACATTAGTATTCATTCACAGCTTGAATGTCATAACAATATTTACAGAAATTCAGTACTGCATAAATATGCAGTTATGCATTGGTGTGGGTCTGCATTGAAAACAGCTGAACTGTAGAACAACAACAACAAATGTTTAACATCAAACCTCCAACCAGTGCAGAGGGGTGGGGCAAATCCTGAGAATATCTTCGAAATCACTTCCCCCTTTTACCAGTTCTGTCCTTGGTCCGAGTGAAACATCATGGTAATGTCTCTTCCCACCAGAACTGGGCCACCATGATTATCGTTCTCAGGTGTCACTGTAAAGGCATTCTTTACCAGTTTCTTCACATTTTCTGTCAGTTCTTGAACAGTAAGGTTTACACGTTTTCCCCTGCTTAACTTGGAAAGCTTGTATACATCTTTCAATGATTCGTCGGTGGGTTTCTGTTTAAGGACCTGCTTCCGAAACTGCAGTTGAGCTTTCAATCTTTCAAGTTTTTCTTTTTGGGTATTCAACTCTGACAGATTGTCATCCACTTGTTGATCAGTTTGCCATAATCCCCACTCAATAATGCCGTTGGTGAAACCTTCCATCTTCTGAATTCGCCTAGCTTCCTTTCTCTCTTTCTCTGCGGTTTTTTCTTTCAACATAGCTTTCCTTTTTTTCTCAATTTCAACTCGCCTATGTTTAAACAGCAGTCTGGTTCTTAACACATCTTTTCTTGCTTCAAGAAGAAGTTCATTCCTATCAGCAATACTTTTGTTTTGAAGCCAGTTTAGTGTCTTATTGTGAAAAAACATGACATAAGCTTCCTGTGATACGACTGTTATGTTAGTTTTTTCTCGCATAATCCTATCCACATGTCCAAATATTGTTTCAGAAAACTTGTTATTCTTGGGAGCTGATAATGTTTTGGCACGTTTCTCTGGAGGGGCATTGTGCCACTGTCCATCCTTTAGGAAGTCACCAAACAATTTTTTAACAGTTTCACACAACCCTGGCAATAACGTGCTAAGAATAACTATAACTTTATCATCGTGTTCCCATGGTACAATTAGCCTTTTGAAGACTTGCTGTTAGGAATTTGTTTATTACAGAAAGATAATGTTAGTTTACCTTCAATAAAACTCTGCAAGTTTTCAACAGCTTGAGTTTGATACATAATAAGCTCACTAAAATGGGCAGAACTGTCCAAAATATGAATATTTTTGTCTTCCATGATGCAAAGGGTACAGTGACCAGATGACAAATCAGACCTAATGATTTTAATCCTGCAACAAACTCAGGCTTATTAATGTCATGTTTAACAGATTGAAGCTGTCTATCAGGGACTTAGAGTCTTCATTTGTTAAAAATTCTACAATCTTGTCATATAGAAAGTAATCATTAGCTGCATTTGAAAACAAAACATTGAAACGGTTTCCTTGAAACCTTTGTATTGGCATGCTTCTAAATCCATGTTGTCTTAGAAAGTCTTTCACATAAATAAAGAATGATCCATAAACTCTTTTTTTTTCATCTCCTCCACATGCAAAAGTTTTACTTGCAGTTCTGATTCATTTCCTTTCTTGAAGTGACGGTCGTGCATAGGAGAAATACCACTAAAGAACGCTTCTTCAACAATTTTCAAACATGTTTTGGCTGTTTCAGCCATATGCAAAAGTGCATGCAAACCACAAAAATTGTTCAGCTGACTTATAGCAAGCTGATCTGCATTAGTCATTTCTAACCATGCATTTCCCAGGTCTTCAATTACAATTAACTTTCTGTACTCTTCAAAAAGGGCATTAAACTTCCGCTGAGTTGCAGCACGATCTGACATCATGGTGGAAACTATATTCAACAAAATATGCTTACTAACAAAATTATCTGAAGCTTTACTAACTTGGTCAATATCAGATAAAATTCTCTGAAAAGTTAGCAATTCATCTTGGCCTGATTTGGTTACCATTTGTCTAAGACCCAACACATACAAATTTCCAGCTGTGTCACTCAAATGAAAACCCTCAATCTTTCTGCCAAATTTAGAAGTTTCATCACTTAATAAAGAAAGATCACTTTCGTTTGGCAATACTTCAGACAACTGTTTTTGAGAAAGAATTAACCGTTGAACATTCATGTTATTAACAGTACTTACTGCTGGTATTGTGTTTGGCTTTAGTTTTCCTAATTTCAGAACAGTTTCTATAACTGGTGAAACATTGCTTGTTGTAACATTATGATTAAGTAAACTATAAACACACTCTTGCGTGTCAGGTGTGTAAACCTTACTATCCTCATCAAACAAACTGTGTCATTATTCACTAAAAGACGTAAATACTCATTTTCATCGTTTAATTCATTTAACTGCTTCTTAGGATTAGAAGCCTCTGTTGCTCTTTCAATAACCTCATTGTTTAACCGATTTTCTTTTAATTGCAAATCCTTCAATAAATTTTCTAAAATTTCGATTTTCTTGAAAAGACAAGTCTTGTTTGAACGCAACTGTTTTATTAATACATTTTAGCATTTAGGGGTGCAGTTAAACATGCATTATGTTTTTGTAAATTTTGTTTACTTTTTATCGTATCGCGCATACTTGCAGCTGTCTGCAACCTACACTTCAGCTTGTGTTTAAGTTCGGTATTTTCATCAGCATTTTTTAAAATATCTTTAGTAACTGAAACCAACAAATCTTTTGCTGTTTGTAAATCATCTATATTTTGGACTTCATTTTTAAGACCACCAACTTTTGATGAACCTGGTCTACTCACAGGAAATGTATATGTTTGTTCTAGAAAAAGGTGAAATATGCATATCAGGAATCGCCACATTCAGAAAAAACAGCTTCCCCACACAGTCAAGAAGAGAGGGAGAGAGAACATGGTTAATAAAATGATCAGTTTCAAAAGAGACACCACTAACAATTAACGAAAATGAGAACCCGAGGGGTTACCGCCTTGGAACGGTCAGTGGCAAATCGAATTGCCACTGAGGGTTTAAACCAGGTTCTAGGGTGCACCAACCTCACACTTGCCCCAACAAGTTCTCATACCACAAAACAAACACAAGTTGTCTTGGTGAAACCACTCCAACCCACTTATCGGCTCAACAATGTTGCATGCAAAAGCACACAAACATATAAAACATAAGAATCTAATAGCATTACAAAGCCGAAGGGCGGGTACTCGATGATCTTACCGAGACCAGAGCTCCTGGAGTAAAATCAGCAAGAACACGATGACAGGTATAAAAGAAACAAATCGAGCTTCTAGGTTCTTTTAAGAAAAGATTTCCCCATAAATCTTCATAAACTCTTAAACCCCTGCCACCGTCGTGCAACCAAAGCGGTAAGCATAATGATCAACTGTAAAAGGGTTAATCACCAGGCATGCAGAGCGCTGTAAAATATCATGTTGGTAACCTTTTTTTAAATTTACAGATGGTTTTTACGAATAACCGGGAGGAATTAACATTGCCTTTATCTTCTTAAGTTTGTAAATTACATCTCCATAAAAAACTGGCTGTGAAATACCTTGTTGCAATAGTGATTTTAAACTGCACCTGTATTTATGAATTAGATCTGGGTATCGAAGATAAAATTTGCAAAATGTTTTCCTTAATTTGTGATACCGATAACCATGTTTTAAAAGTTTTTCTGTAATGCAAAGATTACGTTCATTGAAATCATTAACATCGTTGCAAGCTCTTGAAAAGCGAACAAGCTGTGAAATATAAACCCCGTAAGATGTTGCACGGGGAACATCGCCGTCTAAAAACGGAAAATTTACTATGTTAAAATTAAAATCATCTCTTTTATCATATATTTTAGTAGTGACGTTACCATTTTCAATTGACAGATCGAGAAAGTTTGCTTGCTTTTCTGAAGTCTTCGCTTTATTAAGTTGTAGTTCTTTAGGGTAAATCTTATTAACAAGTAATGGAAAATGTTTTTTTTCTATATTTAATAAATCATCAAGGTACCTCGAGTTGTTGTTAAAAGCTGTAATAATATTGTAACAGGATGAACCTGTTATGTCATTAACGGCTATCCCCGGATTACTCCAGTATCAAGCAACATTCTAGATAACTAGATGAACATTCTGGGACATAGGTTGCTTTAAAACTTTAAATACAAGGCTCGGAAAAATGCCTAGTGCGAATTGACAGATCGCGAAAACATATTAAAATACAATATGTTGGATAAAATGCTGCACAGAATTTATAATTCATAATTCTCACCGATTTACCTTTGAACAGAGTTTCAAAAGCATCTGTGTTTATCCGGAATAATCACATTTCATTTGTGATTTGAGCAGTGGGCCTATGAATATTTTGACAAGTTGTTGTACGGAAACAAGTTCTTCTTGATACAGACGACACGAAATGAGCGCAATTCATTTTAATTACAGTAATACCCAGTTTGATCCACTTCTTCTGCTGAGTATTAGACAAGCGATGGTTTTCAATAATATTGATTCTTTACTTTGAAATCAGGTTTGTACGGATCATGTACGGATCTATTTACTCATGCATGACGCATGAACACTGGAGTTCTTTGACAGCGCTTTGTTTCCATTGGTTAGCGTAATCCGTACAGCATTCTGATTGGCCAAGTATGGTTTTGAAAATTCCGTACAAGGGAATTTTGCCGTACAAGATTAATGCGCAAAAGTCTATAAATACTGCGAGAATCATTCAGTCAGCAGCTTCCCAGCCGCTGGATCGGCACATCAGGTCACCATAAAACAAAATCCGTACAAGTGTACGGATCCGCACAAAACTTCCGCACAGAGAATCCGTACATAGGAACAGTTCTGAAAATAATAGAAGCTCACTCAACTACCGATGCCTTTGGGGTTAGACAAATCCGTACAAGTGGTGTAAATCCGTACAAGCTGTTGTACGGATCCGTACAGAAAATCCGTACAGAAAATCCGTACAGAGGAACAGTTTTGGAAGTAATAGAACCTCGTCAAACTACTGATGTCTTTTGTATTGGACAAATCCCTACCAGCTATTTAAATCCGTACAGGTCTTATAATCCGTACAAGCTGTTGTACGGATCCGTACAGAAAATCCGTACAGAAAATCCGTACACAGAAAATCCGTACAGAAAATCCGTACACAGTAAATCCGTACAGGGAACAGTTACCTTACCTGCAGATCCAACGTAACAATCGTCTCATCCATGTGGACATAGTGATTTTAATAACAACAATACAGCCTTTAACATTTAATAACTATAGTAAACTTTATTTCAATAATTACAAGGCAGTATTCAAACATTTGATAACACTAGTAAAATTTTCAATCTTTGCTAGCGGTTGCTTTACTTGCAATAAAAGTGTTTAAACGTTTCAATTGTGGTTACTTCTGGTAATTTCGCTGAATATGGTTCAATTTCGATAGTCCAAAATCCCTCTACCCTACCGTAAGAGTCTATCTGTAAGTGCAGCGGCAGCGGTTTAGACACTTCGGTTACAATATCATCTTGATGTTCAGTAGAAAGAGATAACATAGTCTCTTTCATAACAATATAAAAACAGATCAGCAACAAGGGGTGCACAATTAGTACCCATTGGAATGCCTATTACTTGTTTATAAATAGAGGTACCGAATCTAACATAAATATTATCCAGTATGAAAGTTAGCGACTCTATTAGGTCTTGACAAGTCCATAAAGTATAATTATCATAAGAACCATCTGTAAAAAATGCCATATGTTCATTAAAAGCGATGAAGGTTTTATTGTCTTTGTTATTTTCTTTAATGAGACTGGTAAGCTTGTCTCTTATTAATTATGAGGGAGCAAAGTGTATAAAGTTGAGAAATCATAAGTGGACAAACAGAGCGCCTGAAAATTATTTGATTTAAGCTTTTTCAAAACGTCATTTGAATTTTTTATCGACCAAAATAAATTTTTGCCAGAAGTTTCAAAAACCTTATCGCAATACCTAATAACATGTTCTTTAATACCTGTAAGACAAGATGTTAAGAGCACGGATAATTAAGTAGTAGTGCAAGAACTAGAGTTAGCAATAAATCTTGCTTTGTACGGTGTTTTATGCGTTTTAGGCAACCAATACATACTAGGTACTTTGACTTGTTTCGGCTCAATACTGATTCTAAATTTTTTAATTTGTAGAGTGTGTGCAGTAACAATATCACTCTCAGATGAAGAAGTCAGTATATAAGCTATATAGAAATGCATCTAATTGTTGTTGAAACGACAGTCTGCTCTTATTTTTACATACATTCTTTGTTATATTATCAAATGAAGTTTTAAGACTTTTCTCTAAAACATTTTCTGTACATGACGATTTTAAAAAAAGAAAACATTCATCATAACCTTCCTTATTGAAATGTTCAATAATGTATCTATATTTTAAGCTATGGGACAAGACTGGTCGCCGATGACACAGAATAAACTTGTGAATGAACTCCAATCACACTAATATATATATATTTGTGACCCAGACAACAATAAAAATACAAAGAAATCAACAAAAACATCAACTATATAACTAGGTTACTCTCAACTTAATGCATATCTAACTTAATGTCACTTTGCAAATAATTTACAAATATGCATATGAGTAAAGCTTGTCCATTCTGTCAATCCTCTGTTGCACAGAAGGGGGGGGGGGGGGGGGGGGGGGTACAAGCATCAATGGCTACACAAATAATCTCTTAGTTGAACATAGACATGTGCGACGCTTGGAAAGCCTGTTACTATTTCCTGGCACAATTCCACCCTCATACTTTTCAAGTCATTACACAACTGATGAATGATCGTCAATAGTATGTATTTCACTTTTTCTAGGCAGTTATTTTTTTCTGTTGTAAGTTATTACGTATTGATAAATACTTTTATTGGGCATACATGGCCCATTCAATTCTCGATCCCTTATTAAGGTGCCAATACTCATTCTTGATACCTGAAAATTAAAACGTTTAGACAAACACTTGAAGCTGAACAATAAAACAGACCTATTTCTGATAATCTACTTCAGTACTTGGCTGGAAATTCCAACTAATTTCTGTCAGATTCCAACATTTTGGAAGAAAAGAAAACAATATCGCACCTTCAAGATGTCAGATATTTATCATACACCTTTTCTCTGATATGGGTTACAACTTACATTGTAAACGGACTTGTGACGGTTTAACTACAGTATAAATATGATGAATAATCAAAGCTATGGCACTGCAGACAAATCTCACATAAAAAAATAAATTATACCAAACTAGACTGTGTCCACAGGACACTGATGCCCCCACTGCTGCAATAACATTTGTTACAAAATTTTGTACCAGGTATTAACAACATGTGGTGATCATGAATAGTAAATGAGGAGTAAGTGCCACAAAATTTAATAACTAACATAAACAAAAGGCCATAACTGTGGTGAAAATTGTTGCAAGACAATTTCCTTTACAACAATCTTCACATCATGTCTAATCATCTGTGCAAGTTTGAAAGAAATCAGCCAATTAGAAAATGTGAAGTTGATGCCACAAAATTTTGTAAGTAAAATAAACAAAGGGCCATAACTGTGGTAAAAATGGCAGCAGAAAAAAATCTTTTTTTTATGATCATCTACCCAACCATCTTGATCATATGTGCAAGTTAGAAAGAAATCTGTCCAAAAGTAAATGAGGAGTTGATGCCACAAGATATTATTACTGAAAAAAAAACAAAGGGCAATAACTCTGGTAAAAATAGTCGCAGGAAAAAATCCTTTCTTCACGATCATCTACACATCTTGCTTAATCATCTGTGCATGTTTGCAAGGAATCTGCCCTGTAGTTTAGGAGGAGTTGATGCCACAAGATTTAATTGCTGAAATTAACAAAGGGCCATAACTCTGGTAAAAATGGTCACAGGAAAAAATCCTTTCTTTACGATCATCTACACATCCTGCTTCATCATCTGTGCAAGTTCGCAAGAAATCTGCCTTATAGTTTTGGAGGAGTTGATGCCACAAGATTTAATTACTGAAATTAACAAAGGGCCATAACTCTGGTAAAAATGGTCGCAGGAAAAAATCCTTTCTTTACGATCATCTACACATCCTGCTTCATCATCTGTGCAAGTTCGCAAGAAATCTGCCTTATAGTTTTGGAGGAGTTGATGCCACAAGATTTAATTACTGAAATTAACAAAGGGCCATAACTCTGGTAAAAATGGTCGCAGGAAAAAATCCTTTCTTTACGATCATCTACACATCCTGCTTCATCATCTGTGCAAGTTCGCAAGAAATCTGCCTTATAGTTTTGGAGGAGTTGACGCCACAAGATTTAATTAATGAATATAACAAAGGGCCATAACTCTGGTAAAAATGGTCGCAAGAAGAAATCCTTTCTGCACGATTATCTACACATCCTGCTTCATCATCTGTGCAAGTTTGCAAGAAATCTGCCTGGTAGTTTAGGAGGAGTTGACGCCACAAGATTTTATAACTGAAATTAACAAAGGGCCATAACTCTGGTAAAAATGGTCGCAGGAAAAAATCCTTTCTTTACGATCATCTACACATCCTGCTTGATCATCTGTGCAAGTTTGAAAGAAATCCGCCTTATAGTTTAGGAGGAGTTGATGCCACAAGATTTGGGGACGTACGGACGTACAGACGTACGGACGTACAGACGTACGGACGAGTGCAACTCTATATGCCTCCCACTTTGTGGGGGCATAAAAATTAGTTACAAATCAATATACTTTTTACCAAATATTGATGTTCTTTGTTGTAAAAATAAAATTCCAAATCTCAACTGGGGCTTTAATCATGGCTGAAAAACTGGATCAATTATAATGTATTCAGATGGAATAGTGAATAATGCCTATCAATGCAAGTTGACAATATTCTGACAATATTTTATAAATTCTCCGAAAGACTGCAGAAGATAAATATTTATTAAAGATGGGCCGGCGATCAGCGTCAAGGCGGTATGTGCGGCTACAATTATTTGACGAAGACAGATCGGTTCACATGCTGTCATGCAATAATTATGCCGTGTTTTAATTTAACAAGTAACATATCATACTGTGCTTACGCTTACACGTGGAAATCACATAAATCACTGTAAATATAAACGACAGGAAAAGCAAAAGTTGAAGAAACAAGATTTACTGCAACTCGCTAAAACTGTTTTTCTGTCAGGGGAGAGCAGTCTAATAATCTAAGCGGAGGTTGGCGGAAAAGATCGACCGGGATTCCGAGCGACACGGAGGCGATATCCGGGAATAGACGAAATAAAACGAACCTTAGATTTTCGGTTTATGATTTCGTCTAGCTTGCGCTAAAATGCGCTGACACATATCTTTATCAAAACTATGTTGAATGATAAACAAAAGACAATACTTTTTAACAGTACCTGTGCTTCCCTTTGACCTTTTGTGATTTTGCGTCAATCTGCCAATGAAAATTGGCATTCTTTGACCCTTAATTTCTCTGACCCACATACTTTTGCATTAATTAACTTATAACCAATACAAAGCTCATTATCTCCCCTTTAAAATGACGTATAACACTTGGTTGTACCTATAGCCGATATGTAGTAAATAAATGTTTCATTACATGACCTTGCAGATTCAAACAACAATGGCGGCGTAGTAGTCCGTCAGCGCATTAATATTGTTATAAATAAACGACAAAGAAAATATAAAAGACGGTTATTAATGTCATAATCATTACTTTTTCTTAAATATTAAATGTTTATTGAATTAGGTTATCAATTTTATTTTTTTGGTGATTGTTTATGTGCAATTATTTGATAAACATTGAATGGTTATAATAGTGACAGATACGGATCGGCGGAGTCGGTATTGCTTTGTTATCGCTAATGTTAACGCATAAATATTTTTGCATGGAAAATGAAATGAAAAATTCCAAAATACTTCATTGTACTGGACCCAAGCGAACACCAACAGATCAGACGGAAAGTATTAAGTATACTAAAATCAAATGTTAAGGAAAACATTTTGCAAGATTTATCGCCTATACACAGATTTTTATTTAAAATACAGGTGCAGTTAAAATCACTTTTGCAACAAGATATTTTACAGCCAGTTTTTTAAATGGAGATATAAACTAAAGAAAATAAAAGTAAATGTTAATGTTTCCCGGTTATTCGTAAGAAGCATCTGTAAATTCAAAAAGAAAGGTTACCAACATGATATTCTGCAACGCACTGCAGGCCTTGTGATTAACCCATCTACAGTTTGATCATTAAGCTTACCTCTTTGGTTGCACGACGGTGGCAGGGGTTTAAGAGTTTATGAAGATTTATAGGGAAATCTTTTTTAAAGAACCTAGAAGCTTACAGTGTTCTTTCTGATTTGACTCCAGGTGTTCTGGTCTCGATAAGGTCATTGAGTACCAGCCCCTTTGGCTGTTCAATGCTATTAGCTTCTTACGTTTTATATGTTTGTGTGCTTTTGCATGCAACATTGTTGAGCTGATGTGTGGGTTGCAGTTATTTCACCAAGACAACTTGTACTTGTTTTGTGATATGAGAACCTGTTTGGGCAAGTGCGAGGTTGGTGCACCCAAGAACCTGGTTTGAACCCCCAGCGGCAATTTGTTTTGCCACTGACCGTTCCAAGGCGGTCACCCCAAGGGTTCTCTTTTTCGTTAATTGTTTATGGCTTCTTATTTGAATTGAAATACTTATACGAAACGTGCTCTCTCTTCCTCTCTCCTTTTTCGCTGCGTGGGGAGGCTGTTTTTGTGAATCTCGCGATTCCTGATACGCATATTTCACTTCTTTGCAATAAAATCTAATGATATGTCTTGTGAAGGACAGAAAATGTAGACTTGTGCGACACTAAACTGAAGAATGGCAATGTGCGAAACATTTTGAAATAACAGTGTTTAGAAAGACCTGTTTACACGGATTTTTCTATACTTTTTCCTTTGCATATTTTGTGATTAAATTTGAACTTACAGGGTCTGCTGTTTCAATTTGAACTCCAGAATAGAGGAATGGGATGGGGCTGACAAACATTCTCTGGGTTGTTTTGGTGGGCCTTTCCTCCTGTCTTTTTTGTCCAGCTACAAGTTGCCCTTAGTTTCCCTGTCATTAATCTTCTCTGTACAAATGTCAGTGAGCCTGTCTAAATTCGTGTCAAGTTTGTTGATAGGAGTACTGTCAACGAGATCATTTGTACAGTTGAATGATGGAATGATATTTGAGTATGTTATCAAATTGGTTTAGAATTCTGTTGACCAGTTGTCCAGGATTAAGACACCATGCAATATGTACACTACGCGTAATACTTCAATTTTTTTTCATCTTTTCGAACAATCCGGCAGCCACTGCATCTAACTCCTTCAAGTTAGCTAAAGTTTGTAGCACTGTCTCGAAGTCAGCCACCTAGGACTCACTGCCTTCTTCGGCCTTGTTGATATGCTTTTGGCTGCCTATCCTACAAAGTTAATCGATTGTAGTCTGGCTTGATCTTAAAATAAGTGGCCATTTTTGTTGAATAGTCGAAAACGTGCGACAGCAGCCTCAGTATTGTCTCGACGCTTTCAATGTATATAATCTCCATATTACTGTCTGTACATGCAAGGGCAAACCTGCGGTTACTGCAATGAACATATATAAGGTCTTGGTCTTCTTCTTTTGTCTTGCAGCGACTCCTGTTCGATTGCCTAGCATGACTGATGTACCGTAAGACGAAAACCTGTCAATTTCTCCAGATGAGCCATTAACTTCAAGCTGCTGATCTATATATAACAAAAAAACTCTGTCTCACCTTTTCCTGATTCTCTTGAAAAGTATAACATCTATCAAAAAGTCAAAACACTTTTAAAATGTCCCTTTGCAAAATTCAAAACATCATTGTAACATGCTGAAATGTGGCCATTTTCAGTTCCCCAAATAGTAATCAAAGTACGAGTGAATGAATTACAAGTAAATTTAGTAATCACATGAATCGGTTTTATACACTGTGGTGGGCATGGAAGATAATAATCCATCAGTATAAACATTTGCTGAAATTGGTTGATTGTGCTGTGTTCCAATTTCGCGACACTCTCCACCACTTTCAACAGTTTGAATTCATCTTTCAATATAGACTGGTCTGTCATCATAAGCGAGTGTGTTTTCCATAAAAAAAAGAATAAAATGTTGATAGAGGGATAAAAATCTACATTCTAATTGACGACTTCAACTTAAATCCAAGTGAAAAAAGTTAAGCGTTCAAGGCACAACTAAGGTTCAGAAAACATGTACTTCATCAGATTCATGACAATTAGTCTCTTTTCAATTTCTCTAAAAATGGCAATGCTTTGACAGTTCCAGAACTAACATCAAATTTGAAACAGCTAGTATTACAAGCCATTGTTCAGAATGATGTCCAGTCACATTCTTGTTGGGGAAAAAATTTAGGCACCGATTCACCAAAGTTTGGTACACAGGGAATGTAATTTACAATTGACAAATGACATTTTATTGTTTGTTTGTTTGATAAGTGGGTTTACGCCTGCTTGTAGAAATTTATCGCCCAGCTAGGAATCAAACCCGGTACCTTTATGATTCTGGTCCATACTCTACTACTGAGCTAACCGGGCAGACATTTTATATCTATCTGTTTTATAAACTATATTAGCCAACTGTAGTGTTCCTTTAACATTTATGTAACATTAGCCCTTTAACATTTATGTAACATTAGCTAACAATTCTTACTAAAGCAAGATGTTTGTTTTGTGGCAGATTTTACTTGTAATTAACAATTTTGAAAATTAACAATTTTGGTTAAAGTTAGTTATTTTAAAATAATACGAATTTTCGATCGAGATTCAATGATTATTTAAATATATTGAATACTTAGATATATCAAACATATCTTATATAAAACTTGCAGAAAATACATTAAAAAGACTGAATCAATCTATCATTTTTATGTTATATTCTTTTATTAGGTTGTATTAAATTTAATGTTTTAAGGTCCCGTCATTTCCCAGATGTTTTAATATCGTCTACGATGATGATCCATCAGTTTACACATACCACCAGTTAGTGACATTGACAGAGCTTACTTGCAAATCATTGTGTAGAAGAAAATGAAGTATGTTGTGAGTTTAACAAAGTGTGCTGTTTTTTGTAAAGACGCTGAAGAGAACTGGACAAACTTTTCATGTTGCAGTGAAAAGGCTTGTGCCTGTTTTACTCAACTGGAATGTACATTATTGCTGTCAAACATTGATAATACTTTATGTACCTGAACAAAAACCCGATATGGTGAAAAAACAAAACAAAGTATTTTAAATGGTCTGGTATGATTATGGTTAATATATGTTACGCCGGAAAACCATTGTAGATATTGTGATGAGATAAACAGTATTGTACTGCATTATTCGAGACCTTTCATTTGACATATAACTCTGTATGGTTATGAAAATTTTTATGCCCCCGAAGCGAGGCATATAGTAATCGGACCGTCTGGCCGTCCGAAAATAATCTTGTCCTCCCTTCTCCGAAACCGCTTGAGGGATTTCATTGAAACTTCACAGGAGTGTTTGTCACCAAGCCTAGTTGTGCATATGTTCAGGAATTTCTGCTCGGATTATGTTTGGCTGAGTTATGGGCCTTTTTAGCAAAATCTTGTCCTCTCTTCTTCTCCAAAACCGCTAGAGGGGTTTCATTGAAACTTCACAGGAGTGTTTGTCATCAAGCCTTGTTGTGCATATCGTCAGGAATTTCTGTTAGGATTATTTTTGGCCGAGTTATGGGCTTTTTCGTTTTTTAACCCTAACCCTAAACCATAACCCTAAGGTCTTTAACCCTAACCCTAAGGACTTAAACTGACCCTAACCCTAACCCTACCTTCTATATTAAAATCTTGTCCATGCTTTATCTTTAAAACCGCTTGAGGGATTTCTTTGAAACTTCACAGGAGTGTTTGTCACCTAGCCTTGTTTAACTAACCCTTACCCTTAATCTTGTCTTTGCTTTTTCTCTGACACCGCTTGAGGGATTTCAATGAAACTTCACAGGAGTGTTTGTCACCAAGCCTAGTTGTGCATGTCGTCAGGAATTTCTGCTTGAATTATTTTTGCCGAGTTATGGACCCTTTGTCACTTATTGGTAACCCTAACCCTAACTTATACGTATATAATAATCCTGTCCAGGATTTGTCTTCAAAACTGTTGGGGGGGGATTTCATGGAAACTTCACAGTAGTGTTTGTCACCGAGCCTAGTTGTGCATGTCATCAGGAGTTTCCAGTCGGATTACTTTTGCTACAGTTATGGGCCCTTAGTCTTTACTATATAACATCTATATTAAAATCTTGTCCATGCCTAATCTCCAAAACCGCTGAAGGGGATTTCATTGAAACTTCACAGGAATGTTTATTCACCATGTTGTGTATATCATCAGGAGTTTCCAATCAAATTATTTTTGCCAGAGTTATGGGCCCTTAATCATTTTCTACTATAACTTTCATATAAAATGTTGTCCACACTTAATCTCTAAAGCCCCAAGTCAGATTTCATTTAAATGTCACAGGAATTCATGTCACTAAGCCTAGTTGTGCATAATATCAGGATTTTCCGCTTGAATTATTTTTTGCCAAGCTACGGGCCCTTAGTCATTTGTACTAAAACTTCTTTATTAAAACATCGTCCACACTCCATCTCCAAAACCCTTTGGAGGATTTTATTGAAATTTCACAGGAATTTTGTCCCCTTGTCTACTTGTTCATGTCTTCAGGATTTTCTGCTTGGATTACCTTTAGCAAAGTTATGGACCCTTACTCATTTTGTTAGCATAACATATAGATATTTAGTGAGGGATTTACTTCAAACTTCAAATATATGTTCCTTATCATCAATCACATATTACCTTTTCATTAGCCAAATCATATGCGAAAAGGTCCATAACTCTAATAATAATCATATTTCCAGGATTATCTCCCCTTTAATCTTAGAATTTGTTTATTACTCAAGATATTTACTACTAACTTCAAACAAATGATAATTTGAATCTTTCACAATATATGCATGCAGTATGCTTCATCTCTTCCACAGGCATTTTTTTTATTATATATGTATGCCAATTTGATTTCAAAGCTGCATTTCGGGGGCATATGTCAATTTCAAGTGACAGCTCTTGTTCAAAATCTCCGACATCTACCCAAAGGACGATGTATGTCAGAAATGTGAACTTTTACGCAAGAAATTCGCAGATTCCTGATTCCATATCAGAAACAGAAAAGCTACAGAGTGCAACACTTCTGAGAGAATATGTACAGGTAACGTTATGAAATAAAATCATTAATTATTAATTTACCCATTTTCTGGACGAATTATGGGTCATGTATTATATTGTTTATTTAACTATTAATAGATGATGTTTTTAATACGTACATCTAGTTTGACCCAAGAGAGATAAGAGGGTTACTAAAAAAGTTCAGAAAAGATGTTGTTTTGGTAAATACGTGATTTTTGTTACTTATGCATTCAAAATTATTGTTTTAGAAATAAAATGTATTGTTATGAACGTTTTTATGGGTAGAAACCTTAGTTTTTGAAGTGAAATTGTTGAGTGATTTTGACGGGGTAGAAGAACTTTTTGAACATCCCTTTCAATAACGAAAGTTATGTTTGATAAGGGAAATTTTCAAAGTAATTTGTTTGCATTTGGAAAATTGTGTGGATTTTTTATTTTTGTTAAATATGTTTTATGTGTTCTTTGATAAAACTTTATTTTTATTTGCGGGGAAATTTTATTCGGATGAGCGAATGTATATTTCGTGAGGATTCCGCGTAAATACATCATTGTGCGTGATATGTTTGAGCAGACCCCTCTGGACTTTCAAGATTGCGTGCGACATGTGCATGCTTTAGAAATAAATTCGTTAATTTTACTGTGAATGCATAGTGGATTGTATGAGGTAAGTGCCAGAGATATTTATATATTGTTTTATATCGAAATTCAGTACAAAACTAGGTCAAAATTTGTTATCTCAAAGGTCGAGAGCATTCTATAAATAGCGGTCACGTGCTAACATATACCTGTCAGTTGGGTCAAGCGTGATGCAGCTTACGTACGCAACAATGTTACTTTTTATCAGGAATGTAGTTCTAGATACCTGTTTTTATATACCGTTCTCGCTCATAATAAATTTGAATACGCTGGAAAAAAAATAGTCGACATCATGGTTTACTAAAAACAAAAGCAACATTAGTTTCATGCTATGGCGTAAGAATATCGTAATCGTTATAAAAATAACAGCGATAGGATTTTCCAAAACTATTTCGGAGTTCGGTATGTACCGTAGAGTAACGGAAAATCACGATCAGAATACACATTCTCATAATGCATGTAATACACACGCTGTAGTGATATTTTGATCATGCTGGTCTAGCGGCAGCCCAGGACATATCTAACTATGAACTACGTTTGCTCAGTAGAGGGGGAAGTTTAGACAATTTGGGAGACTATTTCTGCCAAGTCTCCCTCTAAGCCATTCCCTGGCAATTATTAAGCTCTTGGTAGATTTTCATGTATTTCTTTATTTTTTGTGTGCTTCTGGTGTTTATGTTTTTGACCAATTACATATGTGTTGCACGGCTGATCCCAAACCTATTGACAAGCAGATGAGCATAACATCATGTGTATTTGTAATGGAAAATAACTGTTACTTTTTTGTAGGTTAGGTTTGGAATAGCCAAGATTACCCAGTTTGTGGAAGTGAGGCAGATTTAGGAATCATTATTGGACATGTGGACTGGTAGACTGATGGTGTGTGGGTGGCTTGATCATAGGTCAAATAACTATTCACTTCATATCTACAATTAAATGGATCCAACCACAACTTCGCTCAGGGACATTACATCATTAGCATAAATGTCGTCCACATATTACACGTGTGTGTTATACTTTTCTTGTTATAAATCGGTTAGCTTAAATCAAGACGCAACTCGGGATTGCCAACTTTATGTCTAATTAAACTCAGCGTCACTGTTGCTAAAAATAGAAATTCAGTTTCCGCGTCACTTGTTTGCTTTGACCTACTGACACCAAAATTAGTTTTTCGGTAGCTTTGGGTAGCTTATATCAAGACGCTACTCAGGATTGATACCAAAGTGTCTGTGGTCAATGCCACGGTCACTGTTGCAAAATTAAGAAGACTCAATCACTACATGTTCATGCAACTAAGATAACATCATGATTTTTTATGCCCCCGCCATGTAATGGCGGAAGGGCATGTAGTGTTCACCCTGTCCGTGTGTGTGTGTGTGTGTGTGTGTGTGTGTGTGTGTGTGTGTGTGTGTGTGTGTGTGTGTGTCGAAAATCGTGTCCGCTCTGTAACTTTGATATTTCTTATTGGATTTTAAAATAATTTGGCATAAATGTTCACCATATCAAGACGGTGTGTCGCGTACAATACCCAAGCCTGTAGGTCCAAGTTCAAGGTCACTGTAACTAAAAATAGAATTTTCTTGTCCGGGCTGTTACTTTGTTATGAATGCAGGGATTTCAAAATAACTTGGCACAAATGTTCACCATGACAAGCCGGTGTGTCCGCACAATACCCATGCCTGTAGATCAAAGGTCAAGAACCACTGTTACTAAAAATAGATTTTTCTTGTCCGGGCTGTAATTCGTTATGAACAGTGGTAATTTAATTTAATTTAAAAATAACTTCATACAAATGTTCACCATGACAGGGCGGTGTGTCGCGTACCATGCCCATGCCTGTAGGTCAAAGGTCAAGGCCACTCTTACTAAAAATAGAATTTTCTTGTCCGGGTTATAACTTTGTTTTGAATGAAGGGTTTTCAAAATAACTTGCCACAAATGTTCACCGTGACAAGGCGTTGTGTTGCGTACATTACCCATGCCTGTAAATCCAAGGTCAAGATCACACTTACTAAAACTTGAATTAACTTGTTCGGGCTATAACTTCTTTATGAATGAAGGGATTTAAAAATAACTGCGCACAAATTTTCACTATGACAAGGCGGTGTGTCAAGTACAATACCCATGCCTGAAGTTCCTTAAAAAGTACATAATTGTGAACAATAATATGGGTATGTTAGTGGACAATAATATGGGTATGCTGTTGAATCCTGCTAAAAACACGAGTACCCCTTCTTTAATAAGTTGTCTTAATAGTGGAATGGTCTTATTATTAGGGCTTTTACTTTCGTTGATTGCAATGTGATACAATGGTATAGAATGATTATTAATAGCTTACCTTACCGCTAGTTTTTTAAACACTTGCCTTAAATAGAAAATGATAACTTAATGCTTTAAAATGTAATTGAAGGGGAAACAAAAGCTTTGCAAAATACAAACATGTATATATGTTGTTTTGTTTTTTTAAATATTTTCATTGCATTGCCACCAACTTCTTCACATACATTTCCGTAATGAGCAGACAACAGTGCCACAAATACAAATAATTTACTTGATATTCAAGTTTATGCATATTCTTATAATTACTCACACATCACTGTCTTTGAAATGCTTTTATTCCCATCATTGCACTCGAGTGTCTGAAAACGATGCATAGCGGGGGCATCCGTGTCCTATGGACACATTTCTGGTTTTCTTAAATAATTATAAATCCTCGCCTACACAGTTCCGACGCATCTAACAAACATCAAATTTATAACTTAATTTATAACTTGTACATTTTTTGTGATATGTGAACCTATTGGGGCAAGTGTGAAGTTGGTGCACCCTAGAACCTGATTTAAACACTCAGTGACAATTCGATTTGCCACTGACCGTTCCAAGGCGGTTACCCTTCGGGTTCTCATTTTTGTTAATTGTTTGTGGTGCTTTTTTTAAACTGGCCACTTATCATATTAATTCAGAGCTTATATATAGCATAACCAAGGTGTAAAGACGTTCAATGAAGTAATTTGCGGGGATCGTGCGTCTCCGACGGCGATCATGTCTCCGTCGGGGAAGTAAGATTCTCAACCATATAACCAATATTTATAGAAATAGAAATTGTTTAACAGAGCAGTATAATTACTTCATGAGCTAACATCGCATTTGCGACACTCCCACCGGGAGAATGAGATGTACTTAACAAATTCAAGTAGTTTATAACATTTAAACAGTTACCTTTTGAACTCATAATAGTCTTGTTCTAGGTTTACACTTTGGCTCACAATCTCGTCATAAACAATCAATGTCTTTTTAGTAACAGTAACATGGTAAACTTGATATAGTGTTATTAAGTTATGTCTGTCCTCAGAAAAGTCTTCTACATCAGACACTATTTCTATGTAGTCAACACTGCCGGAAAATGAATCACTCACAGGATCTATGCTTACCGGAAGATAATAACTATCATCATCGGCGTCCGTATGCACGACGTTTAAGTGAGAAAAATAAGTGCCAGGATCTGAGATCGCAACCGCCAAGTCGTCGGTTGAACTTCCGGCATATAAACCTGTCGACGGATAACACTCAGTATCTTCAAAGTCCGAATCAACGAAGCCCGAGTAATCTAAATCTTCGCCCGGATCCACAAAGTCCTTGCTGACACTGTTGACGTTGCAACCTGACGACGTCGGATTACAACAAGCATTCTCAGTATCAGCATCGACGACATTGGCAACGTTAGCGCTACAACCTATCGGCGGCGGGAAAGCATCATCCAAGGACGCCTCGTCGACAAGCTCCAAGGGTTATCAAAGTAGGACAAACCAAATTTGTTACACGCTTCGTTGTGTACCATGGCTTCAAGCTTAACACAAAGCGTTAAACTAAATTCGTCTGAGCTTATGTCCTCCTAATACTGAGTTGACTGCCTTATTCTCACCGGTACATCATCCAAGGCAGTCAACTCAGTATATTGAGGACAATTAGTAGTACTTTTGTTAAAATTATGCATTTAAATCGGGAAGCTCTCTGTATATATCGAGTAACATTGGTCATTACACTGAATCGGGTGAGTAATTACTTTTCCTCGTGAAGCGACATGTTTTTAGGTATTCAATAAATTAACTTATTAAGACAATAACCCCATATGATTGAGAATAGCTACATTCATATACCACAGAGTTTATTTATTGCATTTCCTTAATATGAATATGAGGAGCGGAATCAGAGCGAACGTCTTATTACAGAGTAATCTCGTAGGAATAGTAAACAACATAACATTATTAATATCTGCGAAACGGTGTTTCTAGCAAAAACTGCTTAATATGGGTAAACAAAGATTCCAAATGTTCACTTTTCATCTATTTCAATTTCACAGTAGCGTTCTTTGGTGCCGTGTGGCGGCTGCAAAATGTCTCGGCGTACATTCAAACAGTGCTTATCGATTACGTCCTTTGAAGGTCGTTGAGCACGTTAGTTATGTACTATGTCATGTAAGGATGGGCTTGGGCAGGCATTTAAATCAACAACCATTGAATTTTAACACAATAATAACTTTAATTCAGTGTTATCAGATGATAACTAAACTCGTATTTATTTATCATTCTACATATAGATTTAAAGCAATTATGACCATAATGATGGAAGGACTTCAGTTTCAAATTAAAACCCGCTATGTAAATATTTCAGAAGTTTACTTACTATAACGATGTTGTCGTCAGATGTCAAGACCAAAGTGCCGGTTTGTATTTCGCGCCGCACTTATATAGGCAGCAAAACTGAAATCCTCCAATCAAAATAACGGTGTCCCTGAAATATACCAATGATCTACGAGGAATTTCCCAAATAATATTTCTGGATTTCAAAGATCGGCCATATTGAAATCCAGAACAATTCCAAACGGACAAAAACAAGAAATTCAAAGGAATTACCCAAGAGATTGGTAGATTTCAGGACCAAACGTCAATAAGAATTCAATATGCATTGAGTAAATCTTCAAGAATTTTGATTAATCTCACTATAATAATTATGCATTTTAACTTGAAAGTCACCAAGTGGCGGATTTCAAATAATTGCGCCACGAAAATTTCTGCTAAAAGTGAAATACAAAATAGTCACTGGAATTTTACTGTCAAAGGTAAGAATTAATAAAAGTTATGATAATAGTTCAATATATTATGCCTAAAGTTTGTCTTTATGACCATTAGCAGGAATTTCAACAGGTTTGTAATATGCTTTGTTTAAAAGTCCAAATTCAGTCCGCGGATTTCAGGATTTCTCCAGGATTTCAAGTAAGTCTATTATTTATATTAAGGTTTAGAAGAACAATAAAAGGGTCATACCCTTACACACCCCTCCCTAAGTCTTTAGAGTGATTAACAAATAGATTACCATAATTACTCACGTATTGACCGCAAGTCTAATTGAGTACAAACTTTATAATAATATCAATGACAGTTTTCACCATTATGAATAATAACACTTCACAAATAACATGAAGCCGATAACATTTAACACATCCCAAATATGCGAACAATATAAGTATTTACATTGAGCGGCCTTTACACAAGTGATGATGGTACTCACAGATTCTGCAGATTTAACAACAACATACAGATAAAATGTGGATTGCGATGATTCTATCACGATTACATTATATAGCTGTTGTGATTCATGTTCCAATGTTTCTTCACTTTTACAGGCGTAGCGATACATCTTTAATCTGATTTAGGAGAATGTCCAGTGTTGTGTCACGCCCAGCCTCACTAGCTTGCAAAACCTTGAGAATGTCACCATTTCCAATATGCCCAGCGGCCAGAGACTTCAGAGTGAAGAATGTTCGAAGTTGAAGTGGTTGAGGAAAGTGTTCTTTGGGAAGTTTAGTACCCGGTAACATCAGGAAGTTATACCTTGCCGTGACCTCGTGTATTGGTGTTTGAGGAAAGCCATCTGCTCCCACATCAAGGGTTAGATCCGTGTACATAAAGGCTTGGTATTTCTTTTCACCATCCCAGCTATTCCATTCTAGGGGTTGCCAAGTAACTGAGTTCTTGGAACCTTGAATTACAATAGGAGCATTCCTCTTTCGTTTAGCTGGGATACTAAGTGGGTAAAGACCATGGAACAGCAAACCAAAGGCAGAACTCTTGAGTGTGGAAGTGGTACTTTAAGGAGATGAAGAAGGAATTCTAGATGATGACGATGACTCAGGTTTATCAGTTAGGTTAGGTGTAAGCAGAGCTGCGGGTTCTGGTGATGTGACACAGGAAGAACCATAAGGCGGTGTTGGGCCTCTAAACGGCTGTCCTGTGGTGTAATCTGGTTTAAGACGAAAGACATGATCGACTAAAGTGTCCAAGATTTGGAGGACGGATGACAGACTCTCTGATAGTGTACGCTATTCCGAAGAAGGGGTCTGGATGAAGTATTTTACAGAAGTTGATGGATAATTAGAGAGTTTCTTAGTTAATTTCTCCCGGTTATTCGTAAAAACATCTGTAAATTTAAAAAGAAAGGTCACCAACATGATATTTTACAGCGCTCTGCAGGCCTGGTGATTAACCCATCTACAGTTGATCATTATGCTTACTTCTTTGGTGCACGACGGTGGCAGGGGTTTAAGAGTTTATGAAGGTTTACGGGGTAATCTTTTCTTAAAAGAACCTAGAAGCTCGATTTGTTTCTTTTATCCCTGTCATCGTGTTCTTGCTGATTTTACTCCAGGCGCTCTGGTCTCGGTAAGATCATTGAGTACCCGCCCTTTGGCTTTGCAATACTATTGGCTTCTTATGTTTTTATATATTTGTGTGCTTTTGCATGCAACATTGTTGAGCCGATGGGTGGGTTGGAGTAATTTCACCGAGACAATTTGTACTTGTTTTGTGATACGAGAACCTGTTGGGGCAAGTGTGAGGTTGGTGCACCCTAGGACCTGGTTTAAACCCCCAGTGGCAATTTGTTTTGCCACTGACCGTTCCAAGGCGGTAACCCCTCTGGTTCTCACTTGCGTTATTTGTTTGTGGCGTCCATTTTGAAACTGATTATTGTAATACCATGCGCTCTTTTCCTCTCTATTTTTTGGCTGTGTGGGGAGGCTGTGTATGCTGGATGTGGCCATTCCTGATATGCATATTTGTGTCGCCTGCGGTAGCAGGTAGACACATAGGGATCCTATTGTCTGTCGTCGTCGGCGTCGTCCGGTAGTCCCCAAGCTTTAACATGAAACTTAATGTGGCCTATAACTTTGAAAGTACTTGTCCTATTCCCTTCATACTTGGAATATATCATCAGCATGGAAGCGATCCTTGACAACAAGAACGATAACTCCTCTTTCACTATTTTATGAGTTATGCCCCTTTCAAATGCAACTTTAACATGAAACTTTGAAAGTACTAGTCCTATTCACTTCATACTTGGAATATATCATCAGCATGAACACAGCGATCCGTGACAACAAGAACGATAACTCCTCTGTCACTATTTTATGAGTTATGCCCCTTTCAAATGCAACTTTAACATGAAACTTAATGTGGCCTTTTACTTTGAAAGTACTTGTCCTATTACCTTCATACTTGGAATATATTATCAGCATGAACACAGCGATCCGTGACAACAAGAACGATAACTCCTCTTCACTATTTTATGAGTTATGCCCCTTTCAAATGCAACTTTAACATGAAACTTGATGTTGCCTATAACTTTGAAAGTACTTGTCCTATTCCCTTCATACTTGGAATATATCATCAGCATGAACACAGCGATCCGTGACAACAAGAACGATAACTCCTCTTCACTATTTTATGAGTTATGCCCCTTTAAAATGCAACTTTAACATGAAACTTGATGTTGCCTATAACTTTGAAAGTACTTGTCCTATTCGCTTCAAACTTGGAATATAAGAAAATTTTTAAGGGATAGCTCATCAAAGCTAAGCCGATACTCAAGGTTATTTTACCAACTACCTCACCTTCTTCCCGAAACAAATCCCCCTAAAATTAGTTAAGGTTTAGTTGTATGGTTTTGGCACTATGAAGAATGGGAAATCAACTTTCATCTCTAATAAAAGAAGCTGATATTAATGTGTATTCAATATAAATAGGCCTATTTGATATATTCATTCAGCACTTTTTTATGCAGAATTGAATAGGTTGTTTGTAAATCAATGGGTCTGGTGGTCTTTAGTAAACTGCAATATTGGGTATCATCAGTGTGAGTGTTTGACTAAATATTCAGTAAAATAAGTCCATTTCACTGTGGTTGGTTATTTGGACAAGAAAACTTTTTCAAATCTAATAATAGCCTGAATAAATAAAAAATACAACTTGAATTTATGAAGTCGAGTGTAACTTGTATCAAATATAGCATGGTCGCGAAAATATATGACTTTTGCATTTTTATGCGTTTCATTCCAAAATAAATCAAAAGAATGACTTAAAATAAATAAATTAACCAATCTTGACATATATATTACTACGTTTTACATTTTAAACGATCTTTAAATTTCTTAAAAACGTTTTATAAAGTTAACCTCGATCCTGGATAGCACATCAACAGCAACAATTTGTCAACAAAACAAATAGAAAATAGAACAGAAAACTCGGAACATTTTATTATAGTTTTAGCCTTGATAATTTGCCTAATGGAGTGGTTCTTTATTTAAAACCAGAATTAAATGCAAATTACTGTAAAATTTGCAGACGCCGAAGATTGGTCTTAAACCCCACCTTCCAGAGTTTTGATTCGTCAATTGGACACCGATTTGTCTAAACAACGGCCTTTTAGCTGAAATATCTTAATGAGTGAAATAGCCTGAGGCTTCTTTTGAGAGGAGACACATGATGACTTGGATTTTACAATAAACAAGAAGGCATAGCGTTAACTGTTTAAGGCATAGCGGGATAATAAAAGAGTAGCGGAAGCACAGTAGTTGTGATCAAAGCGTAGCGCTCCCGCTATGCTAAAATGGGCTGGGGAGAACCACACAGCGATCCGTGACAACAAGTACGATAACTCCTCTTTCACTATTTTATGACGACAAGAATGATAACCCCAGTTTCAATATGTTTTTAGTTATGCGCCTTTCCAATGCAACTTTAACTTGAAACTTAATGTTGCCTATAACTTTGAAAGTACTTGTCCTATTCACTTCATACTTGGACTATATATCATCAACATGAACAATGCCATCTGTGACAACAAGAATGATAACTCCAGTTTCAATATTTTTTGAGTTATGCCCCTTTCCAAAGCAACTTTAACCTGAAACTTAATGTTGCCTATAACTTTGAAAGTACTTGTCCTTTTCACTTCATACTTGGAATATATCATCAGTATGAACAATGCCATCTGTGACGACAAGAATGACTCCAGTTTCAATATTTTTTTAGTAATGCCCCTTTCAAATGCAACTTAAACATGAAACTTAGTGTTGCCAGTAAAATGGAAAGTACTTGTTCAATTCACTTCATACTGATAACTCAGGTTTCAGTTATTCCCCTTTTAAATGCAATTTAGACGACACGTGTTCAGTGGTGTAGTATTGAAATCAACTTAAATAAAATATTTTTATTATATATGATTAAACATAGGCCCACATGTCAACTTTTTCCATGCAGGCGACACATGTGTTCCGCGGAACACAACATCCTAGTTCATTTTTTAGTGAGAACAGCATTGTCCGGAAATACATCCAAAAAGGATAAACCGTCGGCAACAAATGTGCATGATATAGGAGATACATCAGCCTTTTCCGTTATGTTGATCTGGTGGTAGGCTGGTCTAGAAGGGGAATAGGCTGGGTCCAAAGACAGTATTGAGTTGCTGGGCTTGGTTCCAACCCTGCTCCCAGTGTGTTAATGTTCTGGTTGGATTCGATACTCCAGGCAGATTCAGCCTGATCGCACTTTGAATTTCTTTGGCAACCGAACTGTCTGCAGGTATAGGTTTCACTATTCTTATATAGTCATACGGCTTGGTCGCCAGATAGAATCCAGCTGCTTCAGACAGCCAGTTTGTCGTCTGAACACCAGCATGCTCATTCTCAATGTGTTTTTTGAGATCTGAGATTTTGTTACATGTCCTTTCTTTTGGCAAACAAAATGGACAAACCACTTGAAACACATGATGCGGTTTAGCCATTAGGTGGAGTTCGAGCTCCTTCCTCGACGCTTGAGAAACGCGGCCTAACCAACAGTGTGCTGACATCTGTAAGTATATATATTTAATGTAAGTTTTTAATATATCACTTGTTATATTTTTTTAATTAATCACCTGAATCTTTATTGTTCCACGGTGCTTTTCCAATTGGCATAATGTCCAAAATGACCGGGCTTTCAAATGCAGTTAATTATTACAGTTATATAAATATGACTCGTAATAATGTTACTATCCATTTTCAATATACAACAGTTACTGCTAACAGCTACTAATAATCTCAAATAACTTGATTTTGCCCTATGATAACTTAGAGACCAGATCTTCTATGCAAATCTTAAGTCTCTTCCCTGGATATCCTTGGGCATGACAGAAGACGTGTTAGGGCTTAGACTCCCATAACCCTAACAGATGCACAACCACCTGAGACACTCTGTGGCTTGCACCATCCACTCAGCTCAGCGTAACATCTAGTGATCAGTCTAGATTTACCAGTCACAATGAACCACTCAGCAAAAAAATTAATTATTTGTAGCTACATTTAATAATATTTTCTGCACCCCAAGATTCCTAAGAATTCACTTTTAACTTTAAAACTCATTTGCAATTCTCATATGGTCCCTATGTTAGAAAGGAAGAAGAACCTCTGTTAAATTCCTTGAAACAATGTTACTCTATATCATAACAATATAACAGTACAAAATTGAAAAAACATTTTTGTTTTTGATTTTGTTTTTATGTTGTTTTTTTTTCATCATTTTTTTTCAAATTTAGGTGTAACATATAATTTCTGTTTTATTTAAACACCATTTTGAACCATTTGGGGATTTCATTTCCACGATAGGGCCTTAAATAATCAATGTGATGGGCTTTTGCTGGTTTTCTTGATCAGGTACACAAGGTCATCGATTGCTCTAGTAACAATATATGGCCCTTGCCACCTTGGGGCTAGTTTGCTGCAAATGTTCTTTTTGGTTTCATATAACCAAACAGCCTGACCAACTTCAAGCTTGCGTTGTTTAGCATTGCGGTCATAATACTTCTTTTGGTACTCGGCTTGCTTTTGCAGTTGTTTCCTTACAGTTTCCTGTGCCTCATGCATGTTATTTTGCAGGTTTACCACGTGTTCACTGGCAGAAAGCCTCTCTCCTGGTGGGCGACCAATAACTGCAGTGATGGGAAGAGAGACGTCTCTGCCGAATGCCATGTAGTTTGGACTGAAACCAGTTGCGGCACTCTTTTATGCTCTGAAGGCCATCATTACTTGTTGAAGGTAAATGTCCCAAGTGTTCTGTTTTGTTGAACAATAAGAGGTGAGCATTGTTAAAAGTGAACGGTTAAACCGCTCGACAACTGCATTGGCTTGAGGCCTTGCAGTTGATGTAGACAGCTTAAAATACCAAGTTCTTTAAATAATATGGACTCAAAGTTTGTACATTGATCAGTTAATACGGACATTGGTGTACCCATTCTGGTTACAAATGTGTCAACAAATGCTGTTGCCACTGTTTTAGCTTCCTGGTCTGGCAGTGCTACAACCTCAGTATGTTTAGTGAATACATCAGTTATCACTAGTATGTACTTGTTACCTTTTAAAGTGATGGGTAAAGGACCTAATGTGTCCATTTGTACTTTTTCTAACATTGTACCATAGGTTACCTCACCAAAGGGGGGGGGGGGGCATGCGAAGGTTTTCCTCGCTTTTTAGATGCACATGTCATGCACTGTTCACAGTACTTTTTGACATTTTTGGTCATTTCGGGCCAAAAGAAATTTCGCTGTAGACGACTTAAAACCTTATTTGTACCTAAATGTCCGGCTGTGGGAATGTTATGATAGAACAATATATCATTTCTTTTAACTTTGGGGACCACAAGCTGAACCAAATCATTTCCTGTTTCAGATGACCATCTTCGGTGTAAGATACCCTGATGAACCTCCAGTCGGTCCCATTGGTTAAATATCATCTGGCGAAAACCTAGCAAGTTGATTCCAATCTGGCTTGTTACCAGTTTCCAGAGCAACGACAACTGGAGCAATGTCACTATCCATTAATTGGTCGTGCCGAAGGTCAGTTGTTGTCCAGCCATCCAACTGTACAGTACGGTGTAGACTACCGGGTGCTGATGGACCACACACACCACTGCTGAGGAGTTTTTGATTTCTTGATTCACACTTGTAGTTGTTTCTATACTGCACTCCAGCTCTTGGTTTCGCTTTTCATGTCTCTCACACACTTTGCAGGGGTGACGACTGAGTGCATCAGCATTAGTGTGTAAGCGGCCTGGGCGATGAGTAATTGTGAGGTTGTAGGTATTTATGAATTGAAGCCAACGAGCCATTTGACCACAAGGATCTTTCAGTCATCTAAGCCAAGAAACCGCAGCATTGTCAGTCCTGAGGAAAACTTGTTGGCCATAAAGATAATGATGGAAATGTTTAAGAGCTGTAACTACAGCTAACAGCTCTTCTCTTGTAACACAATATTTAACTTCAGGTGCGGATATAATTTTACTCATACAGGCAATAACGCCTTCAGTACCATTTTGCACTTGCCCAAGAACGGCACCACAGGCATAGTGTGAGCAGTCAGTGTCAAGATAAAATGGTAGATCACTTCTTGGATACGCCAAAATAGGGGCAGTTGTCAGTGATGTTTTTAAAGACTAAGAGGCCTGTCCACGTTCATTTGCCCAAACAAATTTGTTCCTGCACCATCCGAATACATAACGTCCTTAACGTCCCGGTATTTAGACATGGATATATAGCCACTCATAAACGGCTTGGCTGATCTGCAGGTCACACTCTTCTTCCATAACATTGACAAGTCATTCCATTGAGTACGATCACCGGAAGTAAACTCTCCGTCTCTATAATCAGCACAAACAATTTGCAACCGTTTATAGTCAATCACTTCAGCATTTAATGGACTTTTAACCGTTCTCAAACATTATTCCTGAGTCAAAGGCACATAACCATGACCCCAAAAAGGTCTTCCCGGTGTTTCCAACAGGATCATAGACCCAAGTAACTTGTCTGTGATTTTGAGACAGGACACGTGTTCTAAGCTGATGCTGCCATGGTAGTAGTTCCTTGCCAGTAAGTCTCTCGATAATAGCATCTGTCTCAATGTCCTTCCGAAACTTTCCACACTAAGACTCGAACAGGCGTCGTTCTGCGCTGGCGATATTACAGCATGGGTAGCGGGTCCAATCAACTTTCGCAGCAACTCGGGAGTAATGATAGGCCTTGTAGAGCACACTTGTGAGATCTTGGTCGAAGCCCGTGACCATCGCTTTGTGGTCCTCTTTTGTGACATATCTGAGAGAGTTCTTGACCCGTTCCATATCTCCTGCTGGGGGGTATCCGTAAAGTTCGAAAAGCCCTCGTAACTCGTCTTAGGATAGTTTTTCTTCGGTTTTAATAATGGCGTGTGAATGACCGTTTGCATGCCGTTCCAAGGCGGTACCCCCTCGGGTTCTCATTTTTGTTAATTGTTAGTGGTGTCTCTTTTGAAACTGATCATTTTATTAACCATGCTCTCTCCCTCTCTTCTTCTTGACTGTGTGGGGACTGTTTTTAGCTCACCTGAGCACGAAGTGCTCATGGTGAGCTTTTGTGATCGCCTGATGTCCGTCGTCCGTCCGTCCGTGCGTGCGTGCGTCGTCAACTTTTTCTTCAAACGACTTCTTCTCCTGAACTCCTGGGCCAATCTTGCTGAAACTTGGCAGGAATGTTACCTGCATGAAGCTTTACCAAAATTGTTCAAATGGTTCCAGTCCATTGCCTATCTAGGTCACAGAGGTTAAAAATAGATTTTGAACATGAAATTTTAAAAAATCTTCGTCTCTGAAACCGTAAGGCCTAGAACTTTGATATTTGCTGTGTAGCATCACCTTGTGGTCCTCTACCAAGATTGTTCAAATTATAGCCCTGGGGTCAAAATTGGCCCCGCCCCAGGGGTCACTTGATTTTACATAGACTTATATAGGAAAAACTATAAAAATCTTCTTGTCTGAAACCACAAGGCCTAGAGCTTAGATATTTGGCATTTAGCATCCTCTAGTGGAACTCTACAAAGATTGTTCAAATTATTTCCCTGGGGTCAAAATTGGCCCCGCCTCAGGGGTCACTTCATTTTGCATAGACTTATATAGGAAAAACTTTAAAAATCTTCTTGTCTGAAACCACAAAGCCTAGAGCTTAGATATTTGGCATTTAGCACCCTCTAGTGGAACTCTACAAAGATTGTTCAAATTATTTCCCTGGGGTCAAAATTGGCCCCGCCCCAGGGGTCAGTTCATTTGACATAGACTTATATAGGAAAAACTTTAAAAATCTTCTTGTCTGAAACCACAAGGCCTAGAGCTAAGATATTTGGCATTTAGCATCCTCTAGTAGAACTCTACAAAGTTTGTTCAAATTATTTCCCTGGGGTCAAAATTGGCCCCGCCCCAGGGGTCACTTCATTTTGCATAGACTTATATAGGAAAAACTTTAAAAATCTTCTTGTCTGAAACCACAAGGCCTAGAGCTTAGATATTTGGCATTTAGCACCCTCTAGTGGAACTCTACAAAGATTGTTCAAATTATTTCCCTGGGGTCAAAATTGGCCCCACCCCAGGGGTCACTTCATTTGACATAGACTTATATAGGAAAAACTTTAAAAATCTTCTTGTCTGCAACCCCAAGGCCTAGAGCTTAGATATTTGGCATTTAGCATCCTCTAGTGGAACTCTACAAAGTTTGTTCAAATTATTTCCCTGGGGTCAAAATTGGCCCCGCCCCAGGGGTCACTTCATTTTGCATAGACTTATATAGGAAAAACTTAAAAAATCTTCTTGTCTGAAACCACAAGGCCTAGAGCTTAGATATTTGGCATTTAGCACCCTCTAGTGGAACTCTACAAAGATTGTTCAAATTATTTCCCTGGGGTCAAAATTGGCCCCGCCCCAGGGGTCACTTCATTTGACATAGACTTATATAGGAAAAACTTTAAAAATCTTCTGTCTGAAACCACAAGGCCTAGAGCTTAGATATTTGGCATTTAGCATCCTCTAGTAGAACTCTACAAAGATTGTTCAAATTATTTCCCTGGGGTCAAAATTGGCCCCGCCCCAGGGGTCACTTCATTTTATATAGACTTGTATAGGAAAAACTTTAAAAATCTTCTTGTCTGAAACCACAAGCTGAGAGTACTTTTGTACTCAGGTGAGCGATATAGGGCCATCATGGCCCTCTTGTTTCTGAATGTGGCGATTCCTGATATGCATATTTCACCTTTTTATACAGAGGCTTTGCAAGGTTACTGAATTGGTCAACAAACCTCCTGTAATACGCTGCTAAACCTAAGAAAGACTTTAGTTCTTTTGCATTTACTGGAGTCGGCCAGTCTCGGACAGCTTCTATTTTCTGAGGGTCAGTTTCAACCCCATTTTCAGAAACAACATGACGTAATACTTTTACTGACTTTTGGAAAAATGTGTATTTCTTTGGCTATAATTTCAGATTAGCAGAAGACGTTGGAAGACCTGCTCTAGTTTAACAGTCCTTTATCAATGGTTGTACATGGCACAATAATGTCATCTATATAAATAAGAATGTCACGCCATTGCATTCCACGGAACACTTCACTCATCAACCTACTAAACTCTGACGGGGCGCTTACAAAACCATACGGAAGTCGGAGGTTTTGATAAAGTCCCATTGTTGTGGCTATAGCTGTGTAAGGGCGGTCTTCTTTAGCTATCGGAAGTTGCATGAACCTCTGGTCCATGCACGAGAAGAAAGAATTTCCTCCAAGGACATCAAGGCATTCATCAATCTTTGAAAAAGGAAAGCTGTCCTTGCAGATAACTTCATTTAATTTTCGATAGTCAACAGCAAATCTGGTGGTACCATCTGGTTTGGTCAAGAGAAGAACTGGGCTGCTCCCTTCACTAATACTGGGCTCTATAAAATTGTTCTTTAACATTTTTTCCATCTCAGATCGCTCAGTTTCACGCTTAACTAAAGAGAGTCTGCGCGGTGCCTTTCGGATAGGTTTAGCACCTTGTACATCAATATGATGCTCAAGTATATTAGTACATCCTAAGTCATCATTAGATTTGGCAAAAACATCTTGAAATTGAGTAAATAGCTTTGCAAGAGACGCTTGCTCTCTTTCAGAAAGATGGGCTGTACTTCGGTTATAAAGTTCGGTAAGATAGTCAGGCAAGCCCTCGGACTGTTAGACTGGCAATTGACATGTTTCAGTGTTCCCATTTATCGCAGCACAACATTTACTCTGCTTATCAAATATAGTTAGATCACCAAATAAATGATTCACAAGTTCCTTTTACACTTGTAGTCAGCACGACTGACTCATCCTGACAGTTAATGACATTGAGATTTATCTCTTCCAGGTCATTGGTTGAGATTCCTTCTACTAAATGAACAGAGTTTTGAATGCATGAACTAACTGGATGAAAGTGGATCACCTTTCACATGAAATCTTTACTTGGAATGTTCACAGGTACCCATGTTGAAGCATGTGGTGGTATTGTTAATGATTCTTTAACACTTACTTTGCAAACCTTGCAGGGAGAAGTTGAGCTTCCATTCCAGAGCTGGACATCGCCCTCAAGTCTTCGCAAAACTTGATTTTGTAAGACAAAAGCTTGTACATGGGCTAATAGAAAATTTTGACCCAAAATTAACACAATTAATGCTTGTTCATAAACTGATGCAGCCATTAGAAGTTAAACATTGATTTGCCATACACTTTTGTGCTGTTACCATTAACATCTTGTACAGAATGTTTAACATGATTGTGTTATAAGTGGTCTGTGTTGTTCAGGAACTTTAACATATTGGCGGTGAGATAACAGACAAGTGGTTGCACCAGTATCAATCAAGAACTTTGTTAGTACCCCATTTAATTTTGAACCTATATATAACCCATTGTCCCACCCAGTTCCTACATTACTGATTTGATTATTTGTTTCGCAAGGCCTTCATTTGATATCCGTGGGCCCCAGGCCTAAAGAACAAACGGGTTGGCGTTTTCCTGACCACTTTGATAATTACTGCTTAAAGGGGCATTCCCAACTCCAGATGTTAAAGGCTGACCAAGCAGGGTTGATGTAGTAGTTTGCCTTTGGTTAAGGGTATTCTTGAATGGGCAGTCTCGTATGAGGTGGTCAGTAGCTTGACAACCATAACAAAACCTCGGTGACTTGTTAGCTCTTTCTCTTTTTAATTGCTCTATTCTAGAAGATAAGCGCTGAATCTCGCTCAGCACGTCAGTTCTGGGCTTCTTTGGAGGAGTCTTTTTACTTTGATTTTGGTTTGGAACCATTCGTAATTGTCTGGTCTTTTCCCATTATGCCCTCATACGTTTGTACAAGGCTAACGGCTTGGCCAATAGCGCGACAGTCATTTACAATACACTGGTATTGCAAATCTGGCGTGAGTGTGCTATAGAATTGCTCTAATGCCATTCGTACTTGAGCTATGAAGTCAAGATCAGCATACGCTTTCCTTGCCAAAATGATGAGCGAATCACCGAAAGATGCTTAGGTTTCACCAGGTGCCTTCGCCTTGCTTTAAGGCTGGAAACCCACACCGGCTGCTTCGTATTGTCCATATATCGCCCTTTCAAGGCTTCTAAAAGTGCCCTATATGAGTTTTTGATTTCAGGGGGCAGCCTTGATACAAACATGTGTGCCGGTCCATTCGTTCTAGATCTTAAGGCTAAGTTCATGGATCTAAGGTCCCAATTTCCTAGTTCAGCACTAATCTCAAAGTGATCCAAGAACTCTTCAAAACTATCGTCCCCATTTAAATAATTCACTTTCAATTCCACGACTTGGTCTAGTCACGGAGTTTGCATTGGCATTGGCTGTATCTATAGGTACTCCGAGAAAATTGCGCCGCCTGAATGCCCTTGTTCTGGGAGGATTTCGGTCATCTCTTTGTCGAAACTCATCACCAGTGTCGTACTCGGTGCTGTCATCAACTGGTCACCCCTTCCATCTTCATTAGAAGGTACTGGCAAGTTAATTCAACCTCAGACTCTGGTGAATCTGCCATTCTTGTAAGCAACTTTTTGTTTTATATTTTATCCCACAGTGATGATTGTACTGTTTTTTATGTTATTGTAATATTCTGTTCTGTTCTATTAACTAATATATTTGCAAATTGAATAAATGAACTGCTATATACTGTTTATTTTTCTTTTATATGTTTGTTTGTGTTGAAAAATTCAGGGTCTATCTTAACTGGTAATGCACAAGTCTAACTGAGTTAGGTGGATGTATGGTTCGTACTGTAGGATAGTGAACGTTTTAGACTATCCCAACACTTCTGACGCCATTGTAAGGATGGGCTTGGGCAGGCATTTAAATCAACAACCATTGAATTTTAACACAATAATAACTTTAATTCAGTGTTTTCAGATGATAACTAAACTCGTAGGTATTTATTATATCATTCTACATATAGATTTAATGCAATTATGACCATAATGATGGAAGGACTTCAGTTTCAAATTAACCCGCTATGTAAATATTTCAGAAGTTTACTAACTATAACGATGATGTCAGATGTCAAGACCTAAGTGCCATTTTGTATTAGCGCCGCACTTATATAGGCAGCGAAACTGTAATCCTCCAATCAAAATAACGGTATCCCTGAAATCTACAATGATCTACGAGGAGTTTCCCAAATAATATTTCTGGATTTCAAAGAACGGCCATATTGAAATCCAGAACAAAATCCAAACGGACAAAAACATGAAATTCAAAGGATTTACCTATGAGATTTGTAGATTTCAGGACCACACAATAAGAATTCAATATGCATTAACTAAATCTTCAAGGATTTTGATAAATCTCACTATAATAATTATGCATTTTAACTTGAACGTCACAAAGTGGCGGATTTCAATTAATGGCGCAACGAAACTTCTGCTAAAAGTGAAATCCAAAATAGTCACTGGAATGTTACTGTCAAAGGTAAGAATTAATAAAAGTTATGATTATATTTCAATATAGTTATGCCTAAAGTTTGTCTTTATGACCATTAGCAAGAATTTCAAATTTCAACAGGTTTGTAATATGTTTTCTTTAAAAGTCTAAATTCAGTCCGCGGATTTCAGGATTTCTTCAGGATTTCAAGTAAGTCTATTATTTATATAAAGTTTCAAAAGAACAATAAAAAATGGTCATACCCTTACAGTTAATGGTACTTTAAAATTTCCCTTATTTAATACGTCGACCAGTTTTGAGATGGGTGTTTTCAATTTTACAGCCAATACAGATTTTGATATTGTTCAATCACCGCCAAGGATATACTTCCTGTTCTTTTTTTTAATTTTGCCTTTGGCGTTGTCTGTAATATGCAGGATTTATATTCTAAGATCCCCTGTCGGAATTCTATTCTGTTTAGTTCAGCACATTGTTTTCTCGTTTAGGGCCAACCCATTATTTTATCTGGGAAACATACGCCGCTGAACATGGAATGGTATTAATCTGAAAATACCGCATTGAAGGTTCCATGTCCACCGCCATATGCACACCATCGTTTGGGTCAAAATTGTACTGTTTATTGGTGTAAACATTGAGTCGCGCTCAACCCGGGGTAGGCTGCTTTGGCAGAAATATGCATTTCCATTACTGTTCATGAATAGGCTCAATCAAACCGATCCTGCAATATTTTCATATTTGTCGTGTTCGATGGCTTTCAAAGTTCCCTTTTCATCTATTCCAGTAGCCTGTGGATACAGATACTTTCATCGACATACGCAAGAGCTCAAACGTAAATAATACACAAAACTGGAAGTTATTATTTCATACAGTTGTTCAATATAAATATAAAGTTGAGAGAAACAGTTTATTTGTCACAGCTCGAATTCCTTACATTACTCAAACCGTATTGTTTATTAAATTTAACTCAACATTTTAACATAAGCTTATATCATTTTGATGTATAACATATGTTTCTTTGCCTAATGATATAATCTTAAACCTATAAACAATGCTTTCCATATCACGAATTATGTTGCTTTAGAAGAAGCAACGCGAAATGCTATAAAAAGATTAAAGCAGTTATAAAGATAATAATTATAGAGAATCTTTTCTTTTTTAAGGAGTCATCTTATAAATTGCCGTCCCTTTGCATGCCTTCTTATCTTGTATTTGTCCCTATTTGGAGGCCGTTTTAACTTTTAAACAGCTTTAAAAGCTGAAAACCTCTAATTTGTAGGGTTCACAGACTTCATCAAAACAGAATAAACAATAACAAGTAAACATACTAGATGCTTATATTTTATATAGGATGTTTCATATTTTCTTAATAATAAGTTTTACAGGGTATAACATTTGATCTCGTAAGACAGTTTATTCAACCTCTCTAGTTCATCATCACTGACATATTTTGCTACATATTTAACCAAAAATACATGACACTGACATAAAAAGTTGTTTTTCCCATCCTTCTATAGCTTCGATAATTGCTGTTCCCACCCGTGCATCCTTAACCACAAGTTTCTTCATGAACTCGTGGATATCGTACAAAAGAGGGCGGTCATAATACCATTCTTTATGAAGAAGCTTGTCTAGATATACTGATAATAAGTCGAGCCAGACAGTTTCTTGCGTTTTTTTCCATTGCGTTTTCGATCTTTCAGCAAACACACTGTATTACTCGCCATAGGACTTCCCGTGCGTGAAATTAAATGAAGCAGAATTCTAAGTGTCCGTAGTTTTCCTACAAGCACATTTAGTAGGGAAAGTACGGACACGTTATATTTTCTTTTATTTCTTAATGAACTTTGTGTTTACGATGTTTCTGACCTGAAAATATTACGCAGGATACATTATTTTACAATATTGACAACAACAAATCACAAAAATATGTAAGTACCTAGTTTAATTTAAGTTTGAAACGCTTTGGTTTCAAAATTTCCCGCTTTTAAAGTTTGTTTGAGATAGAAGAGGAAGTTATGGTACGCTGTTTGCGCATGCGATAAATTACGTCATGCATTAATAAGAGTTAATGTGTCTTTGAAATCAAAGTGCCAGAAGTATCTGGAAAGGAAAATCGATGCCCGTGTGAGAACAATCGATGATAAGGTACTGTAAATCATGTCATTCCAAGATTGTCCGTAGTTACCCATCCGTCCGTACTTACCCGGATTGCCCCTACCGCTAAACGTGTAGTTTTTTCCCAAAGATATCAAACAACGAAAAATCCCTGTGTTTTTATCTCTAGCAAACATTTGCACTTAGTCCTTGTTTTATTGAGACTATAAAGGTTTTTTTCATAATTTAAAATGGACTAATCATGTTTTTGCTAATTATTATAAATAAATGAAAAGAGAACTTTTAAAGCCACCGAACACGATAAATATTAAAATATTGCAAGCTCGGTTTGATTGACATAATATGAAGAAATGGCAACGCCGCCTGGCCCCGGGTCGTGCGCAACTGGATATATATACCTGTAAACAGAACAATTTTGATCCACCATAAACCATGGTATGCATATGGCGGTAAACATGGAACCTTCAATGCGACATTTTCAGATAAATACTATTCAATGTTCACGGCGTAAGGTCCCCAAATAAAATAATGTCTTTGCCTAAATGAAAAACAATGGGTGGAACAGACAAGGAATCTGAGAATATACATCCTGCATATCGCAGAGAACGTCGAAGGCAAACATTAAAATCCAGGAAGTATATCCTAGTGGTGAAAGTTTCTCATTAAACAATATTTGTATAGTCGGTTTTAATAGCATAATAACAAACATTTTTACCATGATGTCGACAGTAATAGAGTTTAATCATAACGTTTACAATTAGAACCTACGATGTCTAATTTATTTCGACGTAAAAACATAACATATAACAGTAATGGTGGTTATTTTTAGCTCATATTTCGCTCAAATCGGCTCAAACAGATACACCTCAAGTACTACTAATAAATGGTATGAGTAAATTTTACAAATTGTTTCTAGAGCTCGTTTAACTTTCAGTTTTAGCAATAAAAAGAATCGAAGCTATAAAAACGCATAGTGATCCTTACGACACGTTTTCTTCAGAAATTAAGATAGTTACGAATTTCTTACTTAATTCTTCATTCAGCTCAAGTAAAATTTCTATTTTATTTGCTCATGGCCTTGTCAAATATGACGTAGTAGTTTTTCCGGTTATTTAGAAGAATTGTTTGCAAACCATTTAGGTATTTCATGTTGCGATGCTTTGTTATCCCCCGCCGCATAGCGGCTGGGGATATAGGAATGGTCTTCGTCCGTCCTTCCATGTGCGCACATTTAGTGTCCGGTCCATAACTTTTCAACTCCTAGAAGGAATTTCATGAAACTTTAGTCAAATGTTCTCCCCATCAAGACGACGTGCATGTTCCAACATGGCCGGCTCAATGTCAAGGTCACTAGAGGTGTTTGAAGATTTGAACCATGCATTTCCTGTCCCGTTCATATCTTCTGAACCCTGGAATGAATATCATGAAACTTAATTAAGTGAAATGTTCAGTTCATGAACCTGATGTGCAGAACCCATGTTCCTGGCTCAAGGTAAAGGACGCCTGTGGTGTTTGAGCAGGCCAATACTTTTGAATGTTATCTGAACACGACATACCCTTGCACTTGAATTCGCTTCCACCTGCCTGCACGTTGCCCAGAGCGATTGTTTAATTTGCTCTTAACCAACCATAACCTTTCCCACATTCACATCTGCGGCGGGGGATATTGCTGTCGTTCCGACTGCCTTGTTGTTCTTTGTTCAGCCTTATTGTTAAACAGTATTTGCCTTCCCTAATACGAAGTGGTTATTTTTTAAGATTTGTTTTAACTACTTTATCCAAAATTGCATCCTATGTGCTTAGCTTTCAAAATAAAATCAGAATCGTAAAACGGTCCTCTGTTAAGGTTCCTAATTGCATAGCAATCACGTTATGTGATAAGTTATCCCGATTAGTAGTCCGGAGGTCGCGAGTTCGAATACCAAACTGGGCCCTGATTTATAAAAAAGTAAAATATATATATCAGGAATAGCCACATTTAGATATACATAAAATACATCATCCGCACACAGCAACATTTGAAGGAAAAGAGAGAATGTGTTTATAATATGTTTACTCTCTAAAAGGCACGAGAAAAAGAACAACAATTAGAACCCGAGGGTGGATTACCGCCTTGGACTTGTCAGGGGGCTAAATATTTTGCTACCGGGGTTATAGGTTGCAACAACTTCACATTAGCCACTTCAGGTTCCCATAGGAATGAACACGTATGAATTACCTTGAAAACTGAAAACCTACTCACCAATTACTCGGCACAATTGTATGCAAAAGCATACATACAACACATAAGAAGCAATGGTACTGTATAGGTACGCGATGATCCTACTGAGAACAGAGCGCTTGGAGTTAAAAGCATGAACTCGATGGCAGGAATATAAGCAGCCGATCGCATGTTTATTTCAGTTTATGTGCAAACCGAATATTTATATAGACTTTATCTTTACAGTATATTTTAGGAGTCAAAACTTTAACTCTACTTCACTAAATACAATTCCCTCTCATCAACTTTAATAAGGTGAATAAGACAATACATAACAGTAGCATTTTGTGATTTCTAATGTAAACTGCAACAACATTTAACATAATGTCGATATGTGGTTGTAACCGTTATGGGGGAAAAGAGAAAAATAGATTTGCCTTTAATAAATTAATTGGACAAAGTGTGATAAATTGGAACGTAGAGTCTATCGACACTTCATTTAAATATGTGTCAAATGCATATAGCTTTGAAATTTCTGTAGATATATTATGTTCTTGTGAATTGGCACGAAACAGTACTGGCAAATAACTCACATGGTTGCTCTTACTTAAGAAACTGTTCAATTCCGACGTGCACCATTTTTCACGAAATTACAGACTTGCGTTATCTTTCTGAAAGATCATTATTTAATGCACTATTTGTGTTAACTAAGCCACCATTTCGTCGGTTTGCTAGATAATGTATCGCCATACTCATAAGTTTGTTAGAAAATCTACCGAGTAGCTCCAAAAAGACGATCCAATACGTTTGCAAAACTTCAAACGCTGTGAGCAAGGTATAATCGAAATGCGTTACTTATAATAGAACAGTTATACGGAAAATACCTTAACCTTTTGTTTCAAATGCCATCCCTGCCTTATATGAATATTTTACTTTTTGTATCGCCCTTAGGAAGTCACAAAAACAGAACGTTAGGTATAACTTTGCCATTTCTTAATTATATTGCTGTGACAACACGGTCGAGATGATGCCAAATTCTTTAGGTGAGATCACATTTGTTGGAATTATGCCCTTTTTTGTATTTGGATTTAAACATCTTTTCTTATATGCATTTCCATTACTGTCCATGAACAGGTTATATTCATTCCGAGCCTGCAATATTTTCATATTTGTCTTGTTCGGTGGCTTTCAAGTTTCTTTTTCACCTTTTTCATCAGGTTTTCGAATTATATTGCTTATGGTCTGTTTAAAAAAATGGCTGGAAAAGTAAAAAAAATAGTGAAAAGTTCATAAAAATTCCAAACTTGTTATTCTGTATTATTGCTTATTGAAACTGAGTACAGAACTGAAAAGATTTTTGAAATCGGTCAACTGGTTGCTGAGATATTGTCATTTGGGCTATTTCAAAAAATGGCAAGTGAAGTAAAAAAATGTAAAGAATTTAAGTTCATAAAAAAGTCCAAACTGGTTGCTCCAAATGTTTGATCAAAATCAATCAAATTATACTCATATGTGGCAGAATAAAAATTTAATGGAGCTTTATTGACTAATATATAAAAAATTTATATTTTAAGAACGTGTGTCACACTCCTGACAACAACATAAGTACAGTGTACTCAAAAATGTTTCACTAAGGCCATTCCTGTTTGTCACAATTTAACAAAACATGACATAGACTTCTAGGAAAAAACATACTCTTGTTTTCATGTAAAGAATATGTTGACAGAATATTGCAATATATGCATAATGTCACACTCCTGACAAATTTAGCTGAAAGGAGCTGCAGACAAACATAATTTCAATAGAGGTGATAATATTATAATTATTGCATCTAGAAACATTAAACTTAATGATACATAAAACATTTCTTTTGTACTATTAATCTTAAAAGTCCTATACATTTATAAAGCAAAGATGTATTGATTTTCTTGAGGTATTTTCTTACCTACCATGCTTGACTTAATAGCATAGATTTTGATTACTTGAAGTATAATATGCTTAATTTTATCATTAGTTGATGCCTAATAAATGCCCCTTTTACTAGAACAACACTAAAACTTGTCCTTATCCAATCATTTTGTAAAATGATGGTCTGAAGAAATGTGATTTTTAAAAGTGTAACACTTTTTTGTCACACTCCTGACATTTTTTTCCCATTTTTTAAAAATATTTTTAACGGATGGTGCTATTTTGATATATATTCACGAATCATTAGAAGTCATGACGAGACCCCTCGGCAAAGTAGGAAAATGGAAGTAGCTGTTTGTTTTACATTTTTATAACAGGAAAACCCAAACCAGACTTTTTTTGAAACAGCCCATATGACAAAAATGTGATGAGGCCATATTCTTCAGGTCAAGGTCTCTTGTGATGCAATTATGCCCCTTTTTATACTTGGATTTTTTTATTCTGACATTCAGAGACCGACACGAGTGTTCAACTGAAACCCCACTAGATTGTAACCTCTACTTTAATAAAAAAAAATTATAATAATGTGACAAAAAAGCTTAAAGAGTACCTTTACATTATACACTGCATAAATTTCACCTGCATTTTATGTGTCTCGCATCTTAATTTTAAACGATTCATAGTCATAGTCAAAACAAATCGCGAACATTATGTTGAATATAAATTAACGTCAGCTTTCTAACAAGCATAATGTATATGTTGTTTAGGAACAAGTCGTGTCATGCGTCAATTTGTCTTTGATAATCCATAAAACGGCGTCGAAATGTTGAGCACTTAAAATTTTAGTTTTATTCGTTTTTAAGAAGAAACATATATTCTGTAAAAATGTTCAGAAATAAAGAACTTTGGCATAGACCTTCAAGTATCAAAATCGTTCTTTGATATTCCTTCAAATTTACTTGAAATGTTAATTATAAAACTTGAAAGTCTGGTGTTTTTTTAAACATTTGTGCATCGTTCAATCCGAATTAAACTTCGTTCGTGAATCAAGCAATCGGTATGAAATCGTGAGTTAACTAAGATACAGAGTAATGATTGGGTTGATGTTCATTCATCAAGGCTGTAAATGTCTGTTGACATCACCATAGAACCTGGCTGTTACTCAATAGTGACAATTTGCTTTGCAACCGATCCTTTCAAGGCGGTAAAACCACTCTTTGTTTGAATGGTTTGTTGTGTCGATTTGAATTCATCTAAATATATTATTAAAGCTATCTTTACCTCTCTGCGTTTATAAATCTGCAATTCTATTTTTATTTATTGGGGCACCGACTTCATTTGATAAGAACTAGAATGGTTTTGGTTAACGCCATAAAATGCTTGTTGCACAGCAAAATTAATCATGAAAAGACTATATACACTTGACGCCGCACAAACAGGCAATATCTTTTTTCATGTTAGAAAATTAGCAACTGTTCTTTGATTACCTCTTGTTCATTTTTATTGTTAATGTGTTAAACTTCAAAGAATTCCAACTTGCTTGTTATATTACCCCGATGTTTATATGCTTAAAATGAAATAAATTTAATTATTTACCAAACAATTTGTACATTTATTATATTTTTATATGAAACATAACTTATGAGTAATAATTATGTTAGAAAGAATCTTTTGTTTTCTGTATAACTGTGTTATCATGGAATATTAGAATGAATAAAGTAATTAAATTTAAGTTTGGATATTGATAAATTAAGTACTAATAAATTATAGTTTCTTTTTGTGTGCAATAAAATAATATTTGTGAAAATTAAAATAAGTTTCATGCAAACCAACATCAAAAACAAAGCACCTAAAATCGAGTTCCCTTTTATTCTTATACATAATTATATAGCTTGTCTAAAACATATTCTGTTTGGTTTGATTAACAACGATGATTTGTAAAACTGATGACGAGATTATTAACCAACAAAAGTTCGGCATCTAATATATTCCTGAAACGGTTTCTTGCGAATGTGTTAGTTACTGTTTCTATACTGTGGTTGTAAAACTGAAAGCAATCTTAAGATATCCAGATAAATTTGTCTGTACTGTACTATGGGGAATCAGGCTGTTACTGGAGAAGCGGTATGATTGTCAGTGGTATTCAATAAATTGACTTACCGAGACAATAAACCCATATAAACGAGAATTGATACTTTCATTTGCCACAGAATTTATCCGATTACATCTTCTAAATGTCAATATTAGAAGCAGAATCGGTGCGTGCGTTTCATTACAGAGCAACCAATAGAAAGAACAAAAAATAACACATACTGTAGTGATGATTAAGAGAAACGTAATTTTATTTCGTAATCAAAGCGCTGAAAGCGTTGAAAGACTGGTGCGCTGGTTGAATCGAACATGCCCTGCACATATATCATTACTGTAAACATACGAAACTATGTGTGATTTTTTCGTTAAACTTTGTGACAGTTACTATCATCAACATTAGCAAATAATTCAGTATATTCAGGGTTTTCAATAGATGCAGGTACTTGTATTTTGATGCAAGGAAATTAGGTTTACCACTTTTTTTCACCTGAATCATAGGTTGGGGGTCTTTTTGATGCAGAAGCGTATGATAAGTGGTTAAATTTTGCTAGAATAACGATGATCAGGCTACGCCACAACTGAGTAGTGTCAACAATGAATTTTGGAAGCGTTGTCGCTGGACTGTTCGTGGATTTAAGCTCGCGAAACTTTATTTTTTAACTATAATTTTATACAGTTTTATATTTGTACCAAAGTTAACTGCAAAAACTGTATATAGTACATAGATGTTTTTTTTTTTATCTCTTTAGAGCCAAGAAAGGTACAAAAGTTAAAAACATAAATAATGTGAAACAATGTGTACACAGTATGTCAACATGTGTTTTAATAACATAAACTGATCTGATCTCATCAAGTTACAATGTCAACTTTATACTCTGTATAGTTAGTTTTTCACCTTCATTGTCCAATATCTCACACATATCAAACTCAGTGTTTCATTACAACTGACAGAATTAGGATTAAACTTTCAGAAGCCTCTGTTTTCTTGGGCCCAAGTCCTGACTTCCTTATTATAATCAAACTTCAGTACATCAGGACCTTCCATGGATATCATTAACAATAAATTTAATGTTGAATGCTTCTAAGTTTTGTCTTCACTCTTGATAATGTGGAAAAAACCTCTCACAATCTGAAATAAAATTAATTTACGATACCGGTAAACATATAGAGAGCTTCACCCATAAAAAAATAATATCGTAATAGGTATTCAGTTAACACAAACAGGTATAATAAATTATGTAGTGAACCCCTAGAAGCTGGTTTAAACCCCTAGTAGCAAATTATTTTGCCACTGACTGTTCCAAGGCGCTAACCCATAAGGTTAACCTTTTTTGTTAAACAATCAACAAACAAATCATTTATTTTCCTCTCTTCTTTTTGCTGCGGAGGAGGCTTTGTTTTATGAGTTTGGCGATTCCTGATATGCATATTTCCCTTTTTATATATAGTAGCATGAAATTGAGTTATTTTATTTATTTAATGCAAGTCACAAGGCTATATATATAATAAAAATATATATAATCATTGCCAACTTCTTGCAACCAGGAGTAGACTTTCTTCCACTTTGGATCGACACCTGACTGAATGGAACTGGCTGTTCGAGGTAGCCGGCGTTGATTCAGTTTCTCGGCATGTTGGGGTACCGCGTCCGGCGTCGGAGTAATTTCACGACGTGAAAGGGTACTTTGCGTCGTCAGAGTCGCTCTTGAAGGGCTATCCGGAATGATCTCGATCTCATTTCTAGAATTTTGAAGTTCAGAATGCCCGATGGAGTTGGCATCAGCCTCACAAGGCCGGTTTCTCTTGAAATAAGAGTCGAGTCGTCGTTCTATCCCGCACGCATACTTGAAAATGTGTCCGACGAAAATGAACTGATCGTTACGATGATAGCGCAGTAAAATGCCACAGAATGTATTTCTTTTGCAATTTAAGTTCTAACTGCAACTTGCCAATAGATTTGTTTAAAACAAATCCATTATCGCACAATTATTTTCATACATGTATACAGTACAATTTTCGAAGTGTTTGTTTTCTAATCACAGAAATAAGAATAACCAAATTATTATTCATGATCGCATCTACTTAAAATCATTGAACATTATGTCAAACACACCGGGTTCCGCTTTTAATTGAGAATATCAACAGTCGGCAAAGACAAAATACGATCAAACGACATCGACAGACTTGCGAATTCACCACGTGGAGAGGCGGAGTTATCCAGCTGATAGTAAAGAAATCGATTGTGATTGGTCAAATCGCCCATTGCTTAACCTTGAATGAGGTGTGTATTGAAAAGCGACCTGTGTTTACAATGCAAGAAACAGAAAGTTATGACATGTCGATTTTGAATAAACGGATGTCGGCGAATTTAACACTTGTTGGAAATAGATCAAAACTTGTTAACGGTTATCTTGGGAGAACACTGGGACCCGGCCCGGTCCTTGATAGCCGAGCAAAATCTCGATCCACAACTGCTCCAACCTAACCAAAATGGCAACCCACGCTATCTCCCGCTTGTCACGTGACTGATTTGTTTTTAATCGTTCTTTTAATATCCTTTCATAGTTGTTCGAACAACAACATTAAATTGTTTTTTGTTGTTTTTATTTGTAGCATAATCTTTCAAAGTTCGCATTCCTTCTCGAAATATTTGTATTTTCTTAAAATGCACTACTTTTTATGCCACACAACTACGTAATCTTTCAGGCATAACTAAACTACTCATGCATATCGAGTTGCTTGTTCACTGCCGTAGCGAGTCATGTTTTCACTCTACATTTGTTCGATGGAATTTTGGGCATGGATGCTCCAAAATTACACGGAAACTTACTATCAATCGCTCAGAATTCGTGGAACGGTGTGCTGCATTGTGCTTCACACTTGTGCAGAACATTTCGGCCTGCTCTCGCGGTGACCACTTACTTGATACGCTCTCGTGGTCGCAATGATACATCCGAAGTTCAGGACTGCGCGTCGCAGAGTTCGCAGCATCGTTAACTAAGACTGGTGCACTGGTAATACGACTGGTGATTGTAATGCAACCTTATAGCATACCTGGTATAAGGTAAAGCGAATGAAGGCACAGGAAAACGGTTTAACACGCTTTGGAGTAAAACAATATGATTAAACATGCCGTTGAAATGTTTAAAATAGTTCTTTATTGATAGATTTGTACTTTTTGTCAACTGGACTAAATATATATCATTAAACAAAAATATAAAAAAGTTTGTTTTCAACGAACGTATTCATATTTATGAAGAAACGAGCTTCATATGCTGCACTGTTGACATTTAAAATTTATTTTTCTTTAAAGTGACCGCTTCCACTCTAGGACTGCAATAATAAGTACTTAACTTGTGTTATTGTTTATTTTTAATAATTTCTGCTTATCACTAAATTTTCCCGGATAATTCATAAGATTTAACGAACGTATCCCCATATTTGTCATATTTTAAAACATCTATGAATTTCTAAACTAATATTTGTAAAGAATACTTTGTTATTTATAGTGAAATAATATTGAAAACCCCAAATTTATAATTATAATTTTTATTTTTGTAATGTATCTTTCTTTTGATTAACAATTTTAAACTCACATAATAAAGTTTTGTTGTTGCAAAAAATGTACCAGCAAAATTGACAGCATTACATTGGAAAGTTTTCTAGGTTCTTTCACTTAGCAGTTGATGATTTAAGCTGTAAAATGCAATCATTTAAGCTCGTATTAGATATTAAAAATATTCATATAAATGGCTGTTATAATTCTAAGTAATCTATTGTATTAACTTATTTTTTAATTTATCCGAAAACGTCGCAAATAAATTAATCTTCAATTCTTGACCGCTAGATCTGTGTTAATTTTCTGTGTCAGCTAAATTAATCTTTTGAAATTTTCCAATATAATGTTGTATTTTTTGTTTTGCATGAAACTGTTACCGAAAGATAACCGACATTCCAACATGGTATCTCGATCAATCGCGATGATTCAATATATGTTCAGAAGCAGTAGACTAATGTTATCTTACTTGATTCATCATATGTACAGAAACTTAAACTCTCATGGGAAATATAATCCCCAGAAAGCGTTTGCTACAGTTAATCGAAGCTATAGATGAACAAGTCATTATTGAAACAATCGAAGTTGCACTTATTGTCATTTATAAACTAACAAAATTGGAAAGCTGCTTGAACATCAAATCACAAATAGGATATTAGATAAAATCACACATGCATGCTGTTGGGACTGAAACCATAACGCGCTAGCTATACTATCGTGGTTCGCAGATGGAGTTCATTATTATAAAATTAAACAAGCCGATGTGAAAAATGCAAAAAAATAGCATCAAAATAATAGTAAAAAATATCGAACACATTTATAATATAAACCGTAAAAAAACATACAAACCTTTCCCAGTTTTAAATCATTTGAATTGTTAGCAGTTGATTTTTTTTACTTCTTGCATGATGTTTATTTAGCTATAAGTACAGGTATAGCATCGTGGGACATGTTTTTTTCTTTTTGATCATCAGTTGTAAAGCTAGTGAATGGTGAGCTTTTGATTTCTTTCAAACGGTGAAAACCTTTGTCTTTTAGGCTACTTTTCACAAAATCCGAATTGTTTTGAATTTAAAACAGAGAAACGTAACGAACGTTCTTGCTATTTAAGGTTTTAGAACTGTAATATTTCCGCCAAACATCGACTTATGCCGTCACTAATTCGTGTTTTCCGAACGCCGATTCGTATGTTTCCGGTTGATACTATTTTTCGTAAAAGGAGTCTACTCTTAAGGTGTTTCCCGCGATTATGACGTCATTAATAACTAAATCAAATAATAAAAAAATGCGGATTTAAAATTGATGTAAAGTAATCAAATATTTTCATAACAAATACTCAAAATAAGACTGTAGACGAACAACACTCAGCAATGAATACAGCTTATATGAAATTGACTACCGTTTAATCAATCCTCCGTGGCGCAATGGTAACGCTCAGAACTCTACATCAATCCTCGGGAGAAGAACTCTTTTTTTCCTTTTTCTTCTTTTTTTAAATTATTGTGAGATAATTTTTGGAGAAAATAGTATAATCAATAGGTTTAAAATTCGGAAAAAATTGTTATTATTCTTCATCTTCATTTAGTAGCCATGAAAACTGAAATATTGTAATTATTATTACAAAATACTGACTCTTTTATAATAAAGCAACAGAATCACGATATGAAACTACAATGATTGTGGAATCTGTACTTTCACTTTGGAAAATGTTGCTATTTTATTTTTTCTATATTTGAACAGTAATTTTGTGATACTTGTCTTATAAAAGTAATTTTATGTGTTTACACGATGATTTTTTCCTTTAAAAGAATGCTTTGGTTGCTATGGTTACGGTTGCCAAAATTACTTGTTTTGATGTTAAATTTTAACCAGCATAGCTGATTGCTTGCGTATTTCTTGTTTTTCAAAAAAATGAGGGGGTATAAAAATGACCATTCGTAAACCAAGCACTTTCAAAATTGGTTTTTGTGGTTTTTAACCGTTTGGTCTGGGTCTTCGGTACCTTTTTTGTAGGCCAATAAAATGAAAACGAGACGGTGAAGTGCTTTGATTTTTTTATTACTTGATTCTATACACACTGCAAATAATTTTTATGTATATCATAATTATTTTAGTGCATTAAACATGCACAAAAATCACAGATAAAAACTTGCTTAATTTTTGCTGCTCGGAAAAATGTGCATTTTCGAAGCTGGGGTGCACTAAAAGAAATTCAGTTAATGAAGTGTTAGAAATAAATTCTCAATATAATGCTCGTTTTTTCCTGATCAGGTATGATGTTCTTTAACAATTAGGCTTTATTTTACAAACTTTTACAAGGTTTGAAAGAAAAAGAGATGAATTTAGTTTCTGATATGTTTGATTTTACAGCCCATTTTTCGAAACAGAGGGTCCGCTTCTAAAATATTGAATTTCCCGAGTTACGCACGGTAAATGTTTTTTAAAACTCTTATTTAGATATCTAAATGTATGTACTTGGAAATGAAAACAACAAAATCACAATCTACAAAAGTGCATATTACAGTTCTAAAACCTTAAAGGTTCATTTAAGTTTCTTTTTATTATTTTAAAATGTTTACTGGTTGCTTATTTTATTACTTCTTTTCATCTTTTTCCCAGGATATGCTTTGTAGCATCGTTATATGTAAATCATCGATAAGAGTGTTTCTTTCTCTTTTTCCCGTCACTCATTCTATTTCCAAAAGAAAGTTTGGTTGTTGTTCTATTTTTGTCTTTTCTCCTCTACTCCGAAATGATTGTTGGTACCTTTCATTTGTACGTTTTGCTTTATTTCTTCAGGCCAGGCTACTTTTCTCAAACGATTTACTTATGAATTGTGAAATATCTCCGGTTTTCACAAATCCTATTGCCTATACCGAGGAGCGATCCCGTACCGTCACAGCGACAGCGCCTAACCCTGCTTATTCGACAATGTGACTGACTGAGCTATCCGGGACAACCCTAAAAAGGCGGATCGGAAAACCCTGATAAATGCTTTCGTCACACCTTGACATCGCTAACGGATTACTTTACTGATAACAGTAATGACTATATGCACGGGGAGACTTTTTACGGCCGCCACACTGCACAAATAGCGCTACTGTAAATTTCAAATGCAATTGCCTCTACTGGGGCGCGAACACAGTATATATATTGAATAAAAATACATTTCTAGATTTTTTTCAGTAAAACAAAAGCAAAAGTGAATCTCCACTGGAACGAACTGATTGCGCATGAAGCAGATTTCAACGTATTTTATGAGTACGGTGAATAATCAGGAGACCTGTCAAACAATAAATATACTTAAGGACTTTGAAAACGCAGCCTTGGGATAAGTGTATTTTAACTTGGAAAAGGCCTTTGAAATGAAATGTTTCACATACCTTTGTAAAGTACAATTCATTGCCGTCAGTTTGATAGTAAAATATTTAAGATTGGTCTATTTATACTAAAGATATTGCGAGTTAAAGACAGTAACCCTAAAATCAAAAGTAACACTTCACGCCTATAGAGCTTGCATTACAATTAAAGGCATATCATTGAAAACGAACGCTTGTATTGGCTAAAGTGTTACTTTTGATTTCAGGGTTACTGTCTTGAACACGCGATATTTTTATTATCAATGAACCAATTTTAAATATTTTGGTATCAAAATGACGGCAATGAGTTGTACTTTACACAGCTATATAATATGTTTGATATAAAAGGCGTCTTCTATGTTTATATACACTTATCCCAAGGGTGCGTTTTCAAAGTCCTTAAGTATATTACAAAACAAAAACGTGTGTCGCGTATTTATTATACAAATGTTGTCATTTGTTGTTTCCGTTATATTCCGTTATATTCGATAATTGAATCAACTATAACTTAATCTTTCATTTATTAATCAACGAAGCACTTTATTTACAGGTTTAAATAAAGTGTGGAAAGGATGGAACAACTTTAGAAACATATACTCTTTTTTTTTGTCAACGGTATTTAATTTAATAACTACTATCAAAACGAAATAAATATTTACCCACAGTGGCGAAGGCGAAATGAACAGATTCCACCACTCGGGTTAATGAAATCACAGAACAACAGTTTTTTTTTCATGAAATATGATAATCTGAAAATACTGACTTGTCGTGTTTTATCAATTAACAGTGCATTGGTTTTGCTGATGTGGAACTCACGATCAGCGCGTGGGAAAATGGAACTTGATGTTGAAATTCCAAATGAAGATAACAGGTTTAACGTAAGACCTCACAAAACAAATGTTTATCTCGAAATATGTCAAGGACATGTTGTCTAACCCTTCACTTGCTAAAATTGTCAGTGTTTAGAAGAAATGTAAACAGTTCAAACCCTGGTCAGAGTCCATGATAGCACATGCTGGTCTGTGTCATGACATGACGCAAATTTATCTTGACCCAAAAGGGGACAGAGTATAGTCGTCGCCTTGTGTTTCCGTCATTCTATCAGTATGCCTTGTGTGTACAGTAACTCTAAAACCACAATAATATGTTGATTTCAAACTAAAGTGTAGACAGATCTTATTGAACAGAAGTATATTGTGCAAGAAACATAACTCTTAATTATTATCGAGTTATGCCTCGTTGAAAGGAATTTTGTTCGGTTTATACCTTCTATGGAAGAACTGATTTTTCCCCTTTGTGATAGTCTTGCAATGTTCGTGCATGAACATGGTCATTCATGGGGAATTTAATAAAAAAAACAACAACAACTTAGAACAAATGTTCAGCATGAATATTCTGTTTGCAGCCTACAGACTTCTTACCTTCTTAAAATTCAGTGGTTGATCATTTATTAAATTTAAAAACAAAAACTTGAGAAGCAGAGTCAAAATGTCTTTTCTAAATAGTTCAATAATAAGAGATGTTTGTAAATCATATCATTCAAACATAGATTACTTTCTTGTTCTGAACAACGAACTGTATATTTTTCTTACATTTGTAAAGTTTTAATTACGAAAAAAGGTTAATAAAATATTTAAGATCGAGCTTCCAGGTTCATTTAGAAGATTTCCATATAAACCTTTATACACTCCTAAACCCCTGCCACCGTCATGTAAACAAAGTGGTGAACATAAATATCAACTGTTGATGGGTTAATCACCAAACATTTTAAGCAGTTAGATCTATGTTATATAAAAAAACATAATATAATACGCAAAAAAATCGTATTCTGTAGTGTACTTCCAGTACATGATATGAATTTGATTGTAAATTAAATATATTATTAACATATATCATACTTGCTATGTTATAGTCATTTTATGCTTTACTATGACCCCTAATTTCGAACTAGATGGTTGTTCAGTTAAACACGTGGTCGCCATCTGGCACTATGTCGGAATTAAAATGCAAGTACAAAAAGGGGTAAAACACCATCAAAGGCGACCTTTACCTCAAGAATTTGGCATCATTACGAGCGGGTTGTCATAACCAATATAATTTGAAAATTTCATATAGAAATATTAAGAAACGGCAAAGTTATAGCCAACGTTAAGTTTTCGTGACGGACGGACGGACAGAGTGATCCCTATGTATCGCCTTTTCTTTGAAAGGACGACACAAACAGGAAGGTATGGGTGCATTTCTTTGCCCAAATCGGTCCGTAACAGTCCTTGATTTGATATGGAGGTTTGTCATTACACGTAGAAGGCCCTACTTATCTTGCGGTCAATAAGTAAAAGGTCCAGGCAACCAGTGACCTTCATTAAATGAACCATATTAGTATCAAGTTGAGGCTCGTGTTGGGGGATAGATGATTTACAAACAATTTTGCTAAGCTTGTACAATGAGAATAAGTAAAATATGCATATCAGGAATCGCCACACTCACAAAACAAGACTATTATATGAAGACTGCTATAAAACAAAACAGAATGCTTCGTTTCTGTAGTCATACAATATAACGCAAGTAATCTGCGATTATGGTATTTTCATGTACACGCATGCACCTATGTTGCAACACTTTATGAATTAATTGCGCACAGTTCCATCAGCTATTGTAATAGAAGTGCTATTAATTAGAAGCAGATGGGATGCATGCCGACAGTTCTTTGCAAACAAACATTTGCAAAACACCTGCTTTCTCCCTGAATGTAATGCGTTTATTAACATGTTAATTACATGATATAGAAAGTTTACAAACTGTTTTATTTGATTGCAAACAGATTGGTTCTCTATAAAACATACCAGGTTATAGACTGATGTACATCTGAGAGACAACTTTATTTCATGCTTATCAGCAAATAATAGAATTGTCGCCATGAAATAAAAATAATAACCACTATCTAAAAATGGTAGTGTTTCTTTTATTTTCTGGTACCTATATGACCATTAAATTTCATGCTTTTTCGTTAGAAAACGGGATCACGTATTTGTATATGGTCATAAAAATTGGGAGTCATTACATTTTTGTTTCGCATGAGATAGCCTTTTGCATTCTATCTGATATGCAGGATTTGTATTCTCTGATCCCTTGTCAAAAATTTATGCTGTTCCTCCCATTGTTTTCCAGTTTAAGACAAACCTATTCTTTATCTAGAGTTATACTAAACTGACCATGGAATGGTATTAATGCATACCACCGTTTGGGAAAGATCGAAACAGTACTGTTAACTTGTATAAATTCTAAGTTGCGCTAGGCGGGGCTAGGCGGCGTGAGTAAGCTTTTCCATTACTGCCCATGAACAGGCGCAATCAAACCGAGCCTACATTTTTTATATTTGTCGTGATTGGTGGCTTTGAAGTTCCCTTTTCATCTCTTTCAAAGTTGCATTATATTGCTGTATGGTGGTTGTAAGTCTCCCCGTACATTCAATCGGTGCTGTTATCAGTAACGTCTTTTGACGTCGATGAGCACGGTACTTATGTATGTTAAAAGTACCTTAAATTACTTATGTATATATATTTTGACAAGCTTTGAGATGGGTGGTTTCAATATCCCATGCTAATATTAGTTTTGATTTGAATTCTCTGTACCCCTGTCAAAATATTTTCACTTCAACTGTGCCCTCTACGATGAAGTTTTATTCATCTAAAAATCATAATTTCTTATGGTAAACAGTGTGACGAATTTCTTTTAAATTCATGGCTATAGTAGAACCGTTTACAAACAATTGGACGTTGCACAATGTTTTGACCTGTGACATCGCCGAGAATGCACGTTTCGTCACTAGTTGCTGCGAAAAATGTCTTTTTTAATGAGGCAAGGCGGCTAAGGCCTTGATGCTTTTCCATTACTGCCCATGAACAGGCTCAATCAAACCGAGCCTGTAATATTATCATAATTGTCGTATTCGGTGGCATTCAAAGTTCCATTTTCATCTATAATATTCTTGAAAGTCGTTGACGATACTATATATATACATGTAAAAGTACTAACCTATGTTTATATATTTCGACTGGATTCAATATCTCAGCCAAGTAATCTTTAGATATTCTTCAATCACTATAAGGATATACTTCCTGGGTTTTTTTGTCTTTTGCGTTCTCTATGTGTGCAGGATTAGAATTCTCTGATCCCCTGTAAGAATTCTATTCCGTTCAGATTCGACCATTGTTTTCTCGTTTAGGGCATCATCTGGGGGACCATTAGCTGCTGAACATGGAATGGTATTTATCTGAAATCACCGCGTCGTATTGTTTACAGTCATGTATTAGTCAGAAGGACACAAAGTTTTGTCGTCACTCGGTATCATATTACTCATGTTTCGCAGTAAATTTCACTGGACGTGACTGAGATTCAAAAGTTGCATAAATTTTATTACTGCAAACAAACAGTATTACACAACAAATATACCAAATTGGTTTTCGATTCACATTGCACCATGTAATAATGATTGGATTATTTATTATCCCAAGTTTATTGGCAATATTGTCTGTCACATGCTTGACGGCAAGCCGTACTTTTTTATTACATCATGAAGCATTTTCTGTTAAATTTGTTGCATCAGTTGTTTATTATACCCCCACTTCGAAGAAGAGGGGGGTATACTGTTTTACCCTTGTCCGTGCGTCCGTCCGTGCGTCCGTCCGTAACAAAATTTCCGTCGCAGTTTTCTCAGCAACTATAGCATGCAGCAGCCTGATATTTTGCATATTGCTTTATCCTATAGTCCCATATGGTGTAAAGCAATTTCATGCTCCTTGCTCATCTACTTCCTGTTTGCCGCATATTTTTAGATTCTGTTACTATGAAGGTGCATTACATCGACCAAAAGGCATGTTAATTTTCCGTCGCAGTTTTCTCAGCACCTATAACATGCAGCAGCCTGATATTTTGCATATTGCTTTATCCTGTAGTCCCATATGGTTTAAAGCAATTTCATGCTCCTTGCTCATCTACTTCCTGTTTGCCGAATATTTTAGGTTTTTGTACTATAAAGGTGCATTACATCAACCAAAGGGCATGTTAATTTTCCGTCACAGTTTTCTAAGCAACTATAACATTCAGCAGCATGATATTTTGCATAATGCTTTATCCTATAGTCCCATATGGTGTAAAGCGATTTTATGCTCCTTGCTCACCTACTTCCTGTTCACCGAATACTTAGATTTTTTCACATAGTTGACATACATGCACAATTTCCGTCGCATTTTTCTAAGCAACTATAACATGCAGCAGCCTGATATTTTGCATAATGCTTTATCCTATAGTCCCATATGGTGTTAAGCGATTTTATGCTCCATGCTCATCAACTTCCTGTTTACCGAATACTTAGATTTGTGCACATAGTTGACATACATGCACAATTTCCGTTGTAGTTTTCTTAGCAACTGAAACATGTAGCAGCCTGATATTTTGCTAATTGCTTTATCATATATTCCCATATGGTGTAAAGCGATTTTATGCTCCTTGCTCACCTACTTCCTGTTCACCGAATACTTAGATTTTTTCATATAGATGACATACATGCACAATTTGTGTCGCATTTTTCTAAGGCACTATAACATGTAGTAGCCTGATATTTTATATATTTATTATGTCTCCCACCCCCCTCTGGGGGAGACATATCGTTTTTGCCCTGTCTGTCTGTCCCTCTGTCCATCTGTCACACTTTGTTTCCGCTCAACAACCGTTTGACCCACAGCATTCAAACTTCACAGGGTGATGTCCCTATTGAGTAGAAGAACCCTATTGATTTTGGGGTCTGTAGGTCAAAGGTCAAGGTCACAGGGGCCCCGAAGAGTGAAAACTGTATCCGGTCAATAACTGGAGTACCGCTTGACCCAGAGCATTCAAACAAAATAGGGTAATGGACCTTATTGAGTAGAAGAACCTATTGATTTTGAAGTCAGAAGGTCAAAGGTCAAGATCTCAGGGCCCAGGGCACAGTGGAGAGACATGCATTTTTCACAAAAAAACATCTAGTATTTTATATGTATATAGGTGAATACTCAGAAAAATTTGACACCCTTCATACATATGACAATTGCTTGCAAATTAAATTTTGAAAGTCATATTTCTCTTCTCTATCTTGTTAAATAAAGCTTCTGTAAATATTTTATAGCAATTAAGACTAGGGGATCAAACACCCTTATTAGAACTAGTATATATAAGAAATACAAATTGATTGACTGGTCATTTAAACTTCGGTATTTTGAAATATATGTTTTAAATGTGAGGTTAAGTGATTTTGAATAATCAAATGTAACAACAACACAATAAGAAGAAAAATTTTAGGGTGATCATTATATATTATGTCATTTAGAAAAAATACTCCGCAATTCTGTTGTTAGCCAGTTTTCAAAAGGAATTTTGTTTAGTCAAAATTTAAATAAGCTTGGATTAGAAATCACTCAGGTCAAGGTCACTGTTACTAAAAGTAAAAAAAAAGTTTTTGGTCAGTATTATCAGTTGAGTGAACGAATCCTGTTTAAACTTTGTATATAGAAAACTTGTATGAAGACCTAACTTAAGATTGGATTTGGTGTCAGTTGCCAACAAACTGTTTCTGCTTAATAATTTGTCTTCAAATGGTAATATTTTGCAGAAATTTTGTTTTTAGGTAATTTCTGTGCAAACTTGGAATTTGATTAGTAGCCATGGTGGACATTTTCGACTGCAGATTGAAAACTCCTGGGAATTTTTCTTCCAAGTTAACTTTTTCTTAGAGCTAGACTAATTTGCAATTAAGAGCATAAAAGTTTTGTTGGATAAACAATATTTGAAATAATTTGAAATGGTTTTAGAAGAAACATAGTATTTTTCAAACAACATCTCTCACCAACCTTGTCTATGATAAGTAACCAGATACAAAAAATAGTTGGAGCATTTTCTTTCATATTCTTTTTAAGAAAAAGATAAAATGCAGTTCTGCTGTCTGGTTGACCTGATTTTTTTAACTGGGGTGGGGGTACCAAGGTACGATCCTTCCACTTGTGATATTTTTTGTATAACAGGAAGCCTTTTGAAACCGAGGTAACGGTACCAAAAACATGACGTTTTATCGCCGATACCCAGATCTACTCCAAGTTTTATCTCCGATACCCAGATCTACTCCAAAAAATACAATTGCAGTTTAAAATCACTTATAGTGCGGTAAGGTATTTCGCAACCAGTGTTTTATGAAGATTCAATTCACATTTCAATAAAACGTAAAAGGCACTATCAATCTCTCTCTCTATTTAAGTCGTAAATCATACATCTGAAAATTCAAACAAAATTACCGACATGCTCTGCTAGGTGATTAACCGATTTAAATCATTTTATTTACCTCTTTGATTGAATGATCGTGGGAGGGATTAAATATTTACCAAAGTCTATGCCTGTTGTTGACGATTTTAACTGAAAGTAGGAAAGTAATGACAAATATTTTCGTTTGCCGATTGTTTTCAGTTTGTCGTTAGGCATAAAAAGTGAAATATGCATAAAGTAATAAAATAAAGAGCAAACGCATGCCATGTCAAAATGAAAACAAAACATCAGTAAAAGTGTCAGTATTTTTTATTACAGTATAAAAAGAATAAAAAACTTATTGGAAGGTATTAATACCTTAAATGTCTTGCGGATTTAAGCTGTTACGGGGCCTTGTTCCGTCGTAACAACAAGGGTCAGTCCGAGAAACTTTCGGACATTGACATTTAGCCGTTTATGATAATTAAAAAATATATTCTCATAATAAAACAAATCCCACCAGATTAATAAAAATGATACATTGGAACGAACACAAGCAGGCAAGACGTTGATATTACTGGAATAATCCAGCAATGAATTGCTCATCTAACAAAGCAAAGTATGGATTTAAGAAACGCAAATTTCGGGAAAATGGAAATATTGCCGGGAAATTTGATAATTCTCTTAGAAATAACACAGTCCTTTTTGAATTAAATCTGGATATCTGTAATATAACTTACAAAAAGTTTTTCTTAATTATGTAGTCGATACCCGTGTTTTAAGAGTGATTTATGTTATGCAAAGATTACGTTTATATAAATTTTTAACATTTTTTACAAGCCTTAGATCCTCATTTAAGCCCACAGTGGCAAATTGTTAGGCCAGTGACCGTTCCAAGGCGGTACATTGTAACCCCTCGGGTTCTCTTTCTCTCGTTAATTGCTTGTGGTGTCTTTTTTGAAATTGATTATTTTTGATATTTAACTTCTTTTTAAACATAACTTTATACTTATTATATACACTGACATCAGCAAATTTACCTCGAAATTTAACGGCTTGGTTAATTTTAGTAGTCTTTAAGACGGTTTACCGATTAATTTCCTTTAAAAAATATTTTCAATTCCATATATACGAAATAATTGCTAATATAAAATCTTAATGAAAGCAACGCAACCGTACATCACCCACTAACCTGTTACAACTGTTGCAAGGATTTTCTAGTTACAGCCTTAACACTTGGGTTTTCGCTGGTCAAGTATTTCAAAGAAACTAAAATCTTGTTCCATAGAGTAATAAAAAAGTGAAAAATGCATATCAAGAATCGCTACACTCACAAAACACAGCCTCCTCAGCGAAAACGAAGAAAGGAAAAGGAAAAGAGAGCATGTTGTAAGTAATATGTCAAATTCAAATCAGACGCCACAAACAACGAAAAAGAGAACCATTGGGGTTACCGCCTTGGAACGGCCAGTGGCAAAACAAATTTATACTGGTGGTTTAAACCAGGTTCTAGTGTGCACCATAACTTTAAGTCCCAGGGAAACCAGTGGAATGTGCAATGAAGAAGGTTTAATTCTCCAGAACGAACTGTTGTATATTTCAATGGACTGTCATGGAAAATGAGATGTTTAAAGCGTTAAGAATGATCGGTGCTTATTTCTAAAGTGTATCATATTTAATGCCTCGGGAACGACCAGTGTACAAAGTTAAAATTTGGTTTGTTTCAAATATTATATATTTTTACATTAGTTATAAATGTTACATTTTCTGTTATTCATTTTTCTCGCGAGTTCTGCTGAACAACAGAAATAATAAATAAATCTTTCTACAAACAATATGACGGAGAACATGTGGCAGCTGGCTTTTGATTCACTTTGCACTATGTAATGCTGCATTTGATTGATGACTGGTTTGTTATAACAAGTTTATTACCAATATTGTTGATCGCCTGTCTGCAGCAAAGCTTTGCGATGGATGTGTATTTGTTGCATCTGTCTATCTGTATGTGATGCATCTGTCATCATTTACGCGTACAGTTACTGTGTACCGAATATATACACACTGTTTAATCAAATGAGTAACCGCTAGTAAATGCAGAGTTGTGTTTTACCTATCACACGTGCAACACTTCACAGGTTTTATATTTTTCAAGTGTGTTCTCTTTTCTAGAAAGCAAGTGGAATACGCATATCAGGAATCGCCACATAAAGAAGACACAGCCTCCTCACACAGCCAACAAGTAGTGTGGAAAAAGGGGCATGGTTAATTAGATAATCAATTTCAAATAAGACACCACAAACAATTTACGAGAAAGAGAACCCGAGGGGTTACCGCCTTGGAACGGTCAGTGGCAAAACAATGTGCCACCGGGGGCTTAAACGAGGATCCAGGGCTTGTAAAAAAGGTTAAAGATTTAAATAAACGTTATCTTTGCATAACAAATCACTCTTAAAACACGGCTATCGACTTGACAGTTAAGAAAAAACTTTTTGTAAGTTATATTGCAGATATCCAGATTTAATTCAAAAATACAGCTGCAGTTTAAAATTAATTCTGCAACAGGGATCAAGGTATTTCTCCGCCAGTGGTTTATGGAGATTTAAATTATAATTAAAGAAAATATATGACAATTTTACTTTTCAACGTTATTCGTAAAAATCATCTGTTTATTAAAAAGAGAAAGGCTAGCAACACGATAGTTAGGAGTGACAATCATTCAGTAAAGTTGATACATTGAAAAGGACAACCGTCATATTTTTCGAAGCGATTCATTATCTCATTGATGGATGTTAATAATTAAAAATGCAACTGTGGGCACATTCTGTCAAAGCAGCTAATTAAATATCACAAAAAGCTAAGGCTGAATTGTAAGGCCAATGTTAAACATTTTAATTGAGAAAAAAGATTACTGAACAGTTAATAAACAAGTGTAACATTACATATACTAGTTATGTTATTTCTAGTAAGCTCTAAAAGTTACCCTTCTAGGCAATTACGACAGAGGTATTTGCCTTGCTCTCTCACAAATGTTGTTGCACAGCAAAAGTTGAGATGGACATTAACCCCACTCCAAATTTACTAAGTATGGCCGAAACCTGTGTTCTTGGGGAGATTAGGCATGTGCATCTTCATCCTTAGCAATATCTTTGGATGTGTTTATAGTAATTACACTAGTTTACGGTTGTGAGTTTGAAGGCCGTCTGATCTTAAAAGAAATGTGTAAGATAGTAATTTTATGATTAGCTCGTGTTTCGCGAAGATCTGGCTTGCTTATTATGTGCTTCTTATATTGATTGGCCTCCGGCGAGTGGTTTAATGTTTAAACATGTGATGCATGACCTCATACAAAACAACTGATTGAGATGCAGTTGTAGAGGCATGTTGTTTGAATAGTTTGGCATGTGACGACCCAGAATCTCCATTGACAAGATACGTTTCTCTAGTCAGATGATCTTGGCTCCATCTCTTGCCTTTTAATACAAAGAATGGCGACAAGTTATTCCCTAATGCGTAAGCAAATCCCATCGGAATGACATTGATGGACTTTGGTTAAGTTACTGTTTGTGCTTATAAACCATTAGGACCTATAACATATGTTAGTTATCTATCTAAAAAATATTTCACGAAAATTTCCTAGAGATTCTCATAGTAGAATGTCATATTTTTCGGTGTGACACTTTTTTCTCGTGAATAATTATACTCCATGGTTTCGTAGACGAAATACGGTAATTCCACCTTTAATGCTTAACGGTTCAGGTTTTTGTCTCCTGCATTTGAACATTAGAAAAGCCAGTAAAGCTGAAACTTGTCGTTCAGCATGTTATATAAAGGTCAATGTTTCAGAGTTGAACAACTTTGTATCTGGACAAGGCTGACACTTATCTTGATCATTATAACTTATCATCATACAATCTAAGAACAGAAAAACAAATTTGATTTAAATAAAAAATATTCATTATTGTTGGTTTTAAGGAAAATATTGCACTAAGTAAAACTAATATATTTATATAAGAACAAACAATTATATGACTTATGTAATACTCTTTTCATGCATCTTTTCAGGAATGGTCACATCCAGCAGACACAGCCTCCCCACACAGCCAAAAGGTAGAGAGGAAAATAGAGCATGGTTTTACAATAATCAGTTTCAAAATGGACACAACAAACAATTAACGAATGTGAGAACCCGGTCAGGAACGGTCAGTGGCCAAAAAATTTGCCTTTGGGGATTTAAACCAAGTTATAGGGTGCACCAACCTCACACTTGCCCCAACAGGTTCTCGTATAACAAA